>CM070554.1:63014207-64214207 GCA_036346405.1 Phyllostachys edulis
GAAGATGCGAGCCATGTTATTCCCGAAGGTCATTATCCTTGGAAGTACGCAACATCGCCACAGTATGTAGTGGATAAGGGCATTTTGCTTATGGATGTCCTCGTAAAGGAAAGCCTGAGCAAGAAATTCTCTCGTAAGTCGCAGAAATATGACATCGACACTATTTTATAAGGTGTCCTAGAAGAAAAGAAACCAAGACTAAGTTTACTACTATTGTGGCAAGGAGGGCCACTTTGCCAAGCAATGCCCTTTGCAAACTAAGGTGGCGCCACAAGCAGCCTTTGGTCCTAGGAGACTAATCGAGAGAGCCGGAGACATCATCTCAAGTACCATGAATTGCTCTAGCAAGAAGACTAGTAGGGTACTTGAAGACACTTTAACCCCCAAGCCCACCAAATTTTAGTGCCCACCGCTAAGTCAATCCTAATCACGCCAAGGAAGACTGGATAATAATTCCATCTATCGCTATCTCAAGAGGAAAAAGAACCAAAGCTCAACAGGTCGATCTTGGTACCCAAATTGAAAACCCCCGCCATCCTCGTGATAAGGGACATAAATTTTTAGAGCCTTTTGAAAATTTTCAAAATAAAAAGAACCATTTGATTTTGATGATAATTCAAAAGCTTAACTTGAACCAATTTCAGAATTTGGGATGTTTAAAATGACTAAGCTAAACTTCAACTAAATCAAAGTTTGGTTCTTTTGATGTAGCTCTAGCTCTCTGGAGTTATCTTCCTTTTCTTGATAGGATTTCTTTTCCTTGATCTATTTGGACATTTTTATATGTCGAGACCAGTCCCTCTTGTTTGACCTTTGTTGTTGTGCGGATCTCTTGATCCTAGACCACAATCTTCAGTTGGGCATATTCTTGTGCCCAGACCTCCTTGTTTGCTTTGGTCTAGCAGACCTCCCCTCACATCTTTGCTTGAGTCTCCTTTTGCTCCTTTGGAATGCGGTAATTCACTTGAACCTACCATGGCCAATTGGATCTTCTTTGCATTCGATTGAACCACCTTTGTGCTCAATGGGACCCCTTGATTTCCCTCTGAGCCGCCGACCTCCCATGTGGAGGCTGAACCGTTCGAGACCTCTCGTGATCATCATCCAGGATCCTGACCTCTTTAGGTCTAGATCTCCTAAGTGCTGGACCTTCCCTGGTCGAGATCTCCTTCTCGACTTAGACCTCTTGAGGTCTAGGTCTCCCTTCTATAACCACTTGAGTTCCTTCTATGCTCTTGTGAATCTCTTGGTGATCACTTGGACTCCTTTTGCCCGATCCTTGTAGCCTTCTCTTTGGAAAGGTCCTTCTAGTGCAATCAGGTATTACCACCCCAATTCATGGTAATACCATTCTTTGAGACCTCTCTCCCATTCGTTCAGACCTTTCCTTTAAGTTTGATTACTTTGAATCTCTTTGTTGGTTTGAATCTCTTTGGATCGAGACCTCTTTTATGCTCGAGACTTCTCTTAAGTCTAAACTTCTTATTGCTGGGCACCTTTCTATTCAGACCACTTTTCATTCGAACCTCCTTGTATTCGGTGGACTTCTTATATGCCTTCAAACCTCCTGAGTTCATTGAACCCCTAGGCATTTCTTCTTGGCGAAAAGGAACTCTTTAGGGTTCATTCTAAGCATCCACGGCTTTTGATCTCACCCTAGAGGTTGGAGCCTCCTTTGAGTTGCCTTGACTCATGAACTCTGTTGGACCACCTTTTGTGGATCTCCTCAGTGGAATCCTCGTTCTTGGAACCCCTTATGCTGGACCTTCTCCTTTTGGTGGAATCCAACGGTTTGGACCTCTTCTCACTTTGAATCAAAGGCCCGGACCTCCGTGCATTATTTCTCTCTGGGACCTCCCCTTCCAGTTGACCTTGGCTATTGGACCTCCTTTGGAGATCCAGCACTTGGGACCTCAACCCGCCTTTAATCTCAACCACGTGATTTCTTTGAAGTTTGGGACCTCTGTCCAAGACATCCCGTGGCCTCTTAAACTGGCTCGGGACCTCCTCGCGGACCTCTCTTGAAGAGATCCTCACCGTCGGGACCTCACATTGTTGATCTGGCCGTGGGGACCTCCCCATGTCGAGACCTCCTCGCATGTCTGGACCTCCTCAACTTCAGACCTCCTTGAGTCGCGGGACTCCTTTGATGAAGTCTGGTTGTCGAACCTCAATCACGTGGACCTCCTCCATGTGTATTTGGACCTCCCATGTTAGGACCTCCTTTGTGTATATCAAGACCTCTTAGTTTTTAGACCTCCTCTGCTGGGGCAAGACCTCCCTATTTTGACCATTGTTTCTAGGTTGGTGGCCCGCTCGCCGATCTTGGTCGTCTCATTTCCTCATACGTTAGTATTTTGAGCATTTAATGCATGTCTTGTCACATTAAATACAATTGTATCGTGGTGTCTACTTTGAATGTGGTCACGTGGTAGTACTCGACATTTTTTGTTCCTTCCATAGCAACCTAAGTTGTCCTTCCTCGTACCTTTTACCGGGGTGGTGGTGACACCTTTTGACATTCACACTTTGACTCATTTTTATACTTATCCACAGCGCGTATGTCTAGTTTTCTTCACCCTTTTTGCCTATAATTAGTCGGGGGCTCTACCATTTTACCCTTTTCACATTCACCATCTGGCTTTACGTCCGGTGGTATCGAGGAAGACTTGGCTCTCGCAACCTTCCCTTAGTCCATTACCTCTTGACCTGGTAAGTTCCTTTGTATCTGCTCCACCCCTGTGTTCTGCTTGCCTTGGTGATCGTGTCCTTCACAGGACCTCCACAGTGGACACATACGGATTCCTATGGCCCTCGTGAGGGGACCTCCTCTCTGGACCTTCTTGAGAAATTAATCCTCGGGGTCTCTGTTTCATTCTTGGTGATCACTCCTCTAGGGTCTTTTGCCAAGACCACCCTCCTCTGTAGCTTAGACCTACTCCCTAAGATCCTAATCTGAAATTTAGACCTCCTCTGTTAATTGGATTTTGAGGTTCCTCTGGAGTTCTTATAATTCTTTGCTTGAGTCTTTGTTGGTTCTTTATTTGGAGCTTGAGTGCGAATATGTTCCCTTAAGTGTAGATCTTGGCGTTTCTGGCGCCCGGGCTGTGAGAAATTAGAATCTTAAGCTATCAAGCAAGAGGCAAGTTACACTTTGATCATATTGCACCCATATTTCTAATTATTTATGTTACTGTTTTAATGTCTATTGCATGCCTATTTCTACCAAGTTATTTCAATACATTTTAAATTCATAGTTATCTTGGAGTCTCCTTGGTATAGCCCTTTGTTGGTTTTAATTTGAGCAGGTTGTCACCTCTAGGTCAAACTTGGTACATGCGATAGTGTGAGCCAAGATCATTTGAAAAACCTATGCTTAGTCTTGCTTAGACCAAAATTATTGATTTGGAAATCTTTACCAACATGACCAAGAAGCTGTTTTGAATGTTTTAACCATGACATTGGGTTGTCATGGAGGTATGAAAATATTCTTTGGGGAAGCAAAAAAAGAAATGGATTTAGGCTGAGGCGAAATTGGTTGGCTTGGTTGGTGCAAGTTTATGCGGGATCGTGTCGTTATGATAGATCGATGCCCTTGGGTTTGTGGAAGTCGCCCTAGTCATTTGAGGACGGTCTTTGGCGACCAATGCCATGCCTATAATGGGCTATGCCAAAACCGTGCAACCACATGTCTCGGTGTGGGGGCGTGGGACTGGTGATTAATTTGCAAAACTCTACCATATCTTTGCTCCATTGGAGGTGTGGGAGGTCTTGTTTGGCCAATGGTCTTTTATAACCCTCTTTGTTCCCCTTTGGTGCAAGAGGGGCTTCCGCATGGGATTGCGATCCTGAGGGGTGAAACCTTAGCAAGGAAAGGCTGTGGTGGAGCAATGCATTGTAAAGGCCTTGTCATGAGCTCTAGACCTCTTACCTTGGTAGTGAGAGGTGGCACTTTCATGCGCATGCCAAACAAACTAGAGTACTCGTATGTCGTGTGGGTAAAGTGCACAATCTCTGCGAGTTAAATCTATTGAATAACCGTGTCGCGGTCATGGGCGTCTTGGCAAAAGCCACTTGAGATTAAATTTGTTGACTTTGGGAATTTCGAAATGAATTTCAAATCTGTTTTTGGGATTTTATCCCATGGGTTTGAAATTTGAGAGCCTAATGTCGGGAGGTATCCTTCACCATCTTATGATGAATGTTATCCAAGCTGAAAAACGGATTTGATAAAATTAATTTTAATTATTGTATTCTTTGCCTTAGAACTTATTACATGTGTTTGAAATAAACATGGCTTTATGCAAATCAACCATATTAAGCCTTCCATTGTGATATCCATTATGCATGTCATTTTGTTATCAGCGAGGTGTAACTTGCGAAACACGGTTGTTGTGCTCGCTCTTGCTTGTTGTTGTCTTTAGCGAAAATGGAAGCTCTCTGGTGATGCATTGATGGGCAAGTGGTCTGATCGACTAGGATTAGCCCTCGGCCCGATTACTGTGGTATATTGGGTGGTCTAGTATGTTCTTCTGTGTGTGATAACTTGTGGCTAGTAAGCCTCCCTTTTGTAAACAACTTTGTTGATATTAATAAAGCTTGTTTTGTTGCAATGCTATCACTATTGTTCTTTGTGAAGAGCTAGCCATGATCCTTGGGACTAGCTCGATTACTCCTGAGGGACCACAGAACAAGCTCGGACCTCTATATTCTCACGATGGGATGAGCGTGTGAGGTTATGAGGTGGTCTCGGACCTCCGACCTCCTCTGGAGGTCAGCTGAGTGGTTTGGGGTGTCCTCGAGACCTCCTCGTTTTCTCGGCTGTGGCCGTGGCGAGTCGTGAGTACTCACTGGCTCAAGACCCTCTCGGGTTATGTTCTCTGGACTACGGGGAGGTCTGCTTGGACCTCTGGGAGGTCTTAGTGGGCTGTCCAGAAGGTCCTTTGTGACCTCTGGGAGGTCTGATGGTTTCGAGAAGGTCATGGAGGACCTCTCGGGTGCCCTAAGGTGGTCGTTACACAACCTCGGCTAGCAGACGGGGCCTGGCGCACCCCCTCTGAGAGCAGAGAAGAAGAGGGGTAGGGGGGGAGGAGGGAGGGAGGATGAGGGAGGAGGAGGCTCGGGAGGTGGAGGGTGTCATGGGAGGCTGGAGGCGATGGCGGCCAGTGGCGGGGGGAGCTAGGCGGGGCTCTCGGGGTTTCTCGGCGTCGCCTCCAGGGTCGCCCTAGGCAGCGACAAGAGTCAAGTTTAGTTTCTCCTTTTGTGTTGTAGTTATTTTCAAAAAGCTTGAATTATCCTTTGCTTCTACCTTTTTTCTTCAAATTGTTCTCCCTAAAATTTAGGAATAATTGAGGATTTGCCACTACTAAAGAGTGATATTTAGGATTTGCCACTCCATGTGAGGATGACATGTGGGTCCTAGGCCCACATGTCATCCTCATAATGTTTCAAGTCTAAATTCACATGAAAATACAATGGCAAATCCTCAATTCTAAAATTTAAGGGCTAATCATTAAAGCCTTTGGATTGAGAATGATTAGAGCAAAAAAAAATGAAGCGAAAAAATTGCTACATATTGAATAATTGAGCAAGATTTACTATAGTTTCATAGGCTCAAACTTTCTTGTAGTTCTCTATGGGATTTGCTACCAATTAGCTGTGTTTTTCCCCTGAGAGTTACCAATTAGCTAGGTCACCCCCGTGAGATCTAGCTAGAGAATCACTACACCAATTCTGCTCTAGGCTTTACTGAGCCATATTCTAGATTATGTGGGTGGCCGGAGACTTAGCAATGTGACAGCATTCCCCGGTGAACAAGCCAAAATTGGGTACAGCCAGAATTTGGGCAAATCCAAAATTTGGCAAAAAAGAATGTTGTTTTGAATGCGGTCAAGTCAAATTTTGGCGTTATCAAAATTTTGGTGGCGTTACCAAATTTTTGGTGAGCAATTTCCTCATTCTCGGATTGCGCATGTGACATTAGATTTCGTAAGTATTACCAAATTTTGCCAAATATTGATAGTAAATCAAACGATAACCAATTTTCATTGGTGTTACCAAAAAATTAGTTTGGTTCACATTGGTAACAAACCAAACAGATATATGGTCTTGTGAAGGCTTGAAAAAATAAAGATGGTGTTCCCAAACAACACAACAAGCGACGGATGGAGGCTGGAAAGGAAGAAATTGGGGTGAATCGGGGAGCATGAATCTAAAGACGATCAGATCAATCTTTGTGAAATAAAAATAGTCATGCTTTGTAGCCAAACTGTTTTTCTCATATGTTTTATTTGCAAAGTTTTATGCATTTTTCACATTACAAAATGCAATATGTAATACCAACCTACCACACCAATTTCATATATGCAATATTTTATAAAGAACAATTTAGCCTATTCACCCGAATTCGACAAGAAATTTAGCCGTTGCCTGAGAAAATACACATTAAACTCATTACTAAATCCCTCGAAGAAGAATGTCAATTGGCACCCACCACCGACTAACTTCATTAAGGTAAATGTGTGAGGTGCTTTTGATGGAAATGGTTTTCAGGGTGCCACAGGAGTTATTCGTGCAGAGATGGAGCACAGTTGGTTTCCGATTGAAATAATCCAAAGGTGATCATTGAGACGGATTCATAAATTTTGGTGTCTCTGGTAGTCGAGGAATGAGCATAGGGCGACCACCGTGGCCATTTCGGCCGAACTCCAAGAGCTAAGCAGGAACTTTTATCCTTTGATATTGTTTTTGCTAGCGGGATGCGGACTTAGCGTCTCATTTATGTGCTAAGCAAGCGTCTAGCACTGAACTTTTTATTTAACCTTTTTTAGTTTTTATTTTAAAGTTAACCCTCGGCGCTTTATTTCCAAATCGACCTCTTTAGTCACGTCATCACCGTGGCGTGACAAAACAATCTTTATCGCATACGGTATAAGTCCCCAAAATAGCACTTTTGATCCGCCACTGGTCTTGGCGTGACCAAATAACTTTATCACGTCACGGTAGTGGCGTGACAAGATTACACTAGATACGGTGACGTGGCGGCGTTGTTTTGTTACGCCATCACGATGGCGTGACCAAGGGTCAAAATTAGAAATAAAGTGCCGAAGAATAACTAAAATAAAATTAAAGATTAATTAAAAATTAGCTAACACTAGATTGAGTGTGTATGGCTAAACCAAACCCTAGATTTTTTTGCTAGCTTGTAGCAGATTTTTTATTAATTAACCTTTTTTGAATTTTATTTTAAAGTTAACCTCCGGTAGCACTTTATTTCCAATTCTAACCTCTTTGGTCCATACCCACCAGGCGTGGCAAAATAACTTCTTATCACGCTAGCCCATTTTAGTCAAACTCTTGTCACGCCCTTTGGAAGTGGCGTGATAATGTTGTTAGTCACGCCACGGCCGGTGGGTGACAAAGTCTATTTTGAGGACTTATCGGTAGCGTGTGATGTGCTTTGTTACACCACCACGTGGCGTGACCAAAAGTTGAGGTGGAAATAAAGTCGTCGGACGTTAACTTTAAAATAAAATTCAAAAATAAATTAATAAAAAAAAGTTCTATCTTGACACTGTTGTACTCACGGTGATTAATTGAAAATTAAGCTCTTGGTCCTGAAAAAACTCATTATTAAATCCACGCTATACACCGATACAAATTATGCAATTACAATTTTGTGAAACCGTGCACATTATAGAAATCTCTACTACTTAAAAATTGAAGTTGGTGACCATCCGTCCTCCCCTCCCCCACCACCCCATCCGTATGTGCCACAACCAATCGTCCCAGCTGCAGCACCCCGTGTTATTACCTCAGAGGGTAATCACACTAAGCATCTGGATTACTATTTGTGCATGCAGTAGGACCTTTGCTCGACAAATAGTAAGCCTTACGAGAGTTAACAATGAGAACAATAAGATAGAAACTGTACTTTTTATTCTAGTTAGCCACGCAAGGCTATGGTTTTACATTACAAGTAGTAATTTACAACTGCAATATGGGACTAAGTCCCTAACACTACTACTGCTCTTCCAATCGTCTAGTCGTCCGCTCGTCGAACAAAATTGTCCACCTTGCCCTGCTCCTCGTAGTATGCGCCCTCGTCTATTGTGGCCTCCTCGGTACCTGTATGTCCTTTGTCCCACTCGGGATAGTTCCCGACCGAACTAGGATTTAATAAACAAGAATAATAGCAAGATTGAGTGCTAGTGTACTCAGCAAGTATGAATAGCAACAATGCACTGTATGACTCATCTCTGTTCGTTATTACATTTTCTAGTTCATCTTTTTTTCTGAAAATAAACAAGTCTTCAAAACTTTAAGTGATAAGTTTTAATACTAAAAAGACTACTTGCCACTCAGAGAGAAGATAGACCTCTAGCGGTTCTTGTAGACTCCAATCCAGGAGACATGTTTGAATTCATGATTTGAGATATAGCACTGTGCAGGCTTGTACCACTTTACCCATAGCTATTCTGAGCTCTCTCTGAGCTAGGTCCCCTGCATTTCCTTTTATGCGGGTTCGAGTTGAAATCTGAGCGTTTTCAAATTCGTGATTAAGTCTCCGCTGATTACTTTCGTCGGTCCGATAATGTTGGTTGGGACGGCTCTCTCTCCTTAACACTCCATCGTTGGCGCTACTATAGCGCCTCGGATTCCCTCGGCTTTAGACTTTTCCTCTAGGCCTTAGGGTTCATCATCCTACTCAACCCATGCATTATAGCGTGCAGATGTGGAGAGGATAATCACGTAACAAGGTAGTGCCAGCAAAACGAAAGATGGTTGGCACTCAAATCTGACCTCTTATCCAAGTACAAACTTTGTTGGTCATATATATTACCCATATGTAAAGGGGTCCCGCTTCCCATTTCTCTTCTCTTTTCTCTTTTCTCATTCCCTGCCAAGGGCCCCCTTTACCATCCTAATAATCCTCTGTTCTCATCTCTTTTCTCTTTATCTCTTTTATTCGATTTGATTTTGAGACATAGTTTTGATGCATGTATATATACGATACAGCAAAATACAGTTCACATTTAATATAACTATATTGATGTTCAAGAGATAAGCTTGTCTTCGGAATTGTAGAAAAGATCAGCGTCGACAGATAACGGATCAGATACTCCCGCTTGCATCAGTTCGATTTCTGCAATTTATCGTGACCTTGAATAATCGTAAATAAATCGTGGTTTGCCTTTGGGTGATATTATGCGTATATAAATTAGTTGATTTCTTTTGTTAGTAGATTTCAATTTTAATAACATTTTTTGGATCCCCGTTAAGTTAGCACCCCCAACTACGGTTGTTCTAGTTTATCGGCTCTAGGATCGAGGATGCCTATACCTGTGTTTTATCGGGCGAAAGCGAAATACTACACGTACTCACATGCAACTAGGGTTATTCAATTTTACGCATGCAAATATGCCTAATTGATTTTACGCTGGTGTTGTTTAATTTAATTCATCTATCATGATTAATTTATTTCTAATGTATCAGACTATTTATTTAATCTAGTGATTCCTAATGGTGATTAATTGTGTCAATTAACCTCAGATAAATTTTATAGATTTTTCCTGCATTTATTTTCTACCGATCCAGCCTACTGCTATTTATTCGTACTTTGCTTATTCATTTATTTGCTCCAATAAATACACGGTGCTTGAAACCGTCTTCTTAATAATGCTAATTTTATCGACTAAATCTATAAGCTATTAATTTTTTAATGAAATTTACCTAAATACCCCTCACTAATTCCTATCTTCTAAACCTAATCCTAATATCACCCATTACCTATTTTTCTCTCCTCTATCCATTCACTCGGCGAACACCACCCATGCTCATTCTTTCTTCCCATTGCTTTCCTCTTTCCCCATTGCTCTCTCTCTCCTTTGGAGCTTCTTGCTTTGGCGAAAATGTGCCCATGGTGCCTCCTCCGATTGCTTGGCCCAGCCGCTGAGCCACTGCCTCTGTAATGCGCCACAGTGCGCTTGGCGCCTCCTGTCGTCGGTGCTCGGCCCAGTACCTGGCCGTGCTCCTGGTCCTCCCGCGCCTCCCTGGCTCCCTCGCCCTGCACCGCCGGCTCTGCCCCACCGCCTGTGCTCGTGCGTGGCGCGGCCAGTGCACCCACGCCTCTTTCCCTCAACTCGCTCCCCCTCAGCTCCCCTGCTCGGCTCGCTCCTGTGTCGCGCCCGTGGTGGCTCTAGCTCGGTTTGGCCTACAGCCGTCTCGCCCCATGAGCCCTCGGCTCACCCCCTCCCCCCCTCTGCACCTAGCCCGGCCCCTTGGTCGCCCACGGCTCGGCCTCCCCTCTGTTCCCCCTTTTCCTTTCTCTGATGATTTTGGTTTTTCATGTTTGCTTGATTCATTTCTAATTCGTGTTGATGGATGTTTATGCATGCAGAAGGGATGGAGGTGGGTTGATTTTGGTGATGCCCGATGGCCCATGGTGGCCTGCGGTTCGGTTCCTTGACATGGTGTGCTTTGGTTGTGGGCTCGATTCATTTACTGATGTATGGTTGATTGATGCTATGCATGGTGAAGTGGGTAATGGGATGGAGATACTATCGTGGCTACCATGCCACAATGAGGTAAACTGCTCTACTTCCTCTCTTTCCCTTTCTCTTCCCTTGCTCTGTGATGCCATGGATGAATGATAGTGCTACTGTGGTGGGTTCGGTTAATGTTCTGTGATGTATATTGAGGGCTATTGATATTGTGGGCTTGTTGTGGCATGAGCACCTTACATGCATTTCTTGTTCATCTTGTGAGTTCATTTTTTACAAGAATGACGTTGGGGTGAAATGGGAGCTACCTTGGGTGATCTTGGTGGGTTTTGGGATGGCAATGCTTGGTTGATGTTCTTTGGTTGTGTGGTGGTCTTGATGCTTCTTGGTGCTTCCTTTGGTCCTACTTATCTTTGTCGGTTGGTGCGGTCCTGGTGGTCGGGTCGAAGCCGTTGCTGATGCCGTTCCTACTTTGTCGTCTTCCCCGTCTCCCTTGATCCTCTCCTCCTTTTACTACTACTCTATGGTGGGTTTTTGGGGAGTGGCAAGGGTGGTGGTGCTTGGGCGTGCTGCTCTTCGGTTGGCAGTGGGGAGTGGTGGTGCTGGCTTTGTGAGGGAGTTTGGCTTGCTCTTTGGTGTTGGCCTTTGCTTTGGCTTGGTTGTTTTGTGGCTATGTTGGCTTTGCTCTCCTTCTCCTGGTTGTGAATGAAAAGAGAAGGCTTGTGAGTGGCTTGACTGGGGAAGAGACTTATGGGGGAGGGGTGCTTTCGGCTGGGCTGGGCTGTGATCTCTCTCTTGCTCCTGTGCATTCCCATTTCACCCTCCCCTTATCCATACTGCTCTCACATGGCACTATTTAAGCTTTGGTCTAATGGTTAATAAATCACTATGTGAGAGATTTTATTGAGTGAGAGGTAAGTCGATATATCGTGGGTGTCGGATTTTAATAAGCGTCGGGTGATGAAATCTCTGAAGTGAGGCAGTCTTGACTAACCTAGGTTGATGCAGGAACCTCGTTGAGCTTCATTTATTAAAGCGGCAATCCTTCTCTACTCTAATTTCCTTTTATAGTATTTGGATTACTCTTGGTCTTTTGGTTGTTGGTGGGCGATGGGAATGTGGATCGAGGAAGGGTTCGACGGTGGCGAAAATGGACAAGGAAAGGCTTGGCGACATGCGATGCAAGATTTTATTATTCTCTTACAATGTATTAGGGATTGTAATTTATATTTTGATTTGTTATAGCAGTTCTTGTAATTAATTTGAGAGTGTAACAATGTTGTACTATTCTTTTAAAATTCATATTGTAATTTACGGAAAAATATTCTTGTATGTTGATCCAATGTACATAATTATTGTAATTAAATTATGAGTTTGTATTTAAATGTTTTACCTTTGATTGTAATGGATTTTTGTAATTGACTCGAGTTTAAATTGATGATGAGATCTTGATTTGGAGATCCTATTGCAAAGTCGATTATGAGTCGAATATTATTATTTGATATGCGTTCAATTGCTTGCGATGCATTCATAATGTAATTTATCTTAGAGATTGCATTTGTTTATTTCTGCTTGTAATGAATTCTGGCATATGACTTTGAGGTTATATCAGTGATTTATTCTTGTGGCAAAATTTATATTGCAAAATGTTGTTGATGAACTATTGGCAATACTATCTTATATGAAATTGTTTGGCGGTGTTTTCGATATTAATCTATAATTATGTTTTGTTTTTGATTTAGATGAATTTTAATTACTGCTAATTAGCGATTAGCGTTGTTTTAGATTAGTCTAATTTTCCGGGTTCTCACACCAACCCAACCGCTCCTCTCCCCTTCCGCATGCGGCCATGCCCCCGACGCCCCAACTGCCCATCTCTCCCTCCTCCTCAAGATGTCATGCTTCTTCCCCCACATTTTCCTCCACCTCGCCTACCTCGCATCGCCCTTCACTGCGTGCTCGGCCTCCCCCTACGCCCTTCGACTCGCTTTACGGGTGCCGACACGTCACCACCAGCGACCGCCCCATAGGCACAGGAGGCCTTCTGCGATCCTCCCCCAACGATTACAATTTTAGCCCACCGATACAAATTATGCCATTACAATTTAGTGGCTTGTGCCCATTGTGAAATATACTAAATGTGTAAGTAGTATTGTTCTTACAGTGAGAAATTGTGCATATTATACTGCGATACAAACACACAATTACAACATTGATCTGTGTGAAACTATTCAGTTACACACTGATATACAAACTAGTTAAGTGCCTGTGCGTTGCTACGGAACAACAATCGTACATCTTAGTGAGATTTATAGTTATGAAAAAGTCAAATTATATATAAAACATGTCGGACCGGGTTTTTGAATACAGAAGACCTCATGTGTGTCTTAGTACTAGTACCATGATTAGTGGCTAGTACACACAATCCTAACATTGACATTCACATCCATACATTCATGCATACAAAATAAAGCGAGATGGAGGTACTTAACTTAGCGGTTAAAGTTATTACATCACAGGCCGATCGGCCAAATAAAAACAAGTATCAATAAAGTAACAAAAGTAGCAGCGGAAGTAAAAGTGATAAAAGTAGATAATTTTCAGCGGCATGCCTATCCAAAACCCTCAGGCAACTGACAAGAGACAAAAGCCTAGCTAGACCCGTCACCGAATCCTCCAGTTCCGGGTGTGAAGAAAGCATCATCTAGCATAGGCTCCTCGTCTAAATCTGAACAATATTTTAAGAAAGATTGAGTACAATGCGTACTCAGCAAAACTTGTAGTGTACCGCAAAATTTATATAAATATAAGACTAACAAGAGGTGAGGCTCTATGCTACAAGTTATTTTTGACATTAAGCAAATTTTATTTGCAATATCATTACATAGTATTTTTACCTTGAAGTTGAATGGCGATTAAATAGATACATGATATTAAGTAACTAATTGAATGAATACAAACAACAACTACTTAACCCTCCTCATTTGTGAGCAATATTTCATTTTTAGCCATAGACATGACAATCAACTCAAACATAAACCACAAAACATTTTATGAGTTTTTCCATGCGAAACCGTTTTAAGGAAAACCAAGTCTATACCCGATGTGACCGCACTAGGCACGCTCATAACTGTGAGCATGGATATTTAAATAGATTTACACTCTGCAAAGGGGTACAAATTTACCCACATCACATGAATTATCTAGCTTGTTCAGTATCCATCGATACCACCGCTCACTACCTTAGGTAAGCAGTCTGGAGCATGTGTCAAAGCCTTTACATCTAGTCATATACTTGCACTAACACAGTGAATGTTCACCCACACTTCACTTGGGTACACACTTGTCAAGTGAGGTATTCGCTGTTGTGTCGGAAGGCTTTGTGCCCAATGCCTAAGTGAAGGGAGCCGCTTCGGACATGCCTTCATCCGGTCATGCCCGTACTACTACGACCTGCCAACGTGCAGGGCTAGTTTTCAATGACTTAATTAGCTAATGCTGTCCCATACCAGCACATGTGGTTGTACGCTTAGGCTTAGATTGATGGCACCGACGTTCGGTCCTTAATTGACCCGGGCGAGAATCACCCTATCTACTAGTGGGGTACACACCTCACTCTTCTTATAATATAATATAACTCATCCGTGTCAAAAACTAAGTTTTGTATTTTTATTTTTATACAAAACTAACAGAGGTACACCCCTCTGGACATTTTTTATAAATCTCCCAAACTCATGTTTATCATATTGTCCTTTTATAACCGTTAGGGAAAAACTACCGCTCTATTAAGCATTTAGGCGATATTCGCACTTAAAACACCCAATTTGATATATATATTGCCTAACCTATAACCTAATGGCTACAACAATAAGGACATCAATATTTCAAGGATATTCATGCATCGAATAGGATTTACAACTACCGCTATCCCAAACATAGCAATTTCATATCAAACATACCGCATGCATAATATATTTTGCAAAAAGAGGTATGGCGAGGATCTAATAATCTTCATTTTATCTTTTATCTATAATTCTTATTATGGGTAAATATGATGTCATGTGGTCCCTAGGTATACCCTTATATTTACAAGGGAGAAGCCTACGGTGGTCGTAAGTTCTTCTGACCACCCCCATAATCGTAAGTCTTGCTCGACTACCTTATAGTCATAAGTTTTTCTCGACTACCCCATAGTCGTAGCTCTTCTGACCCGGTCATTCGACCACCTTATGATCAATAAAACCTCTGAGCGAGTGGGTCAATTGATTAAGGAATCCAGCGATCAACATCTGTTGTTATTCTCACGGAATAATGTACGTAATACCCCATTATCTCGACAAATAAGCGCTAGGCGGCATGAAGAAGTTAACACTCCGGTGATTCTGCAAACATCGCCCGTTCTGAAGACATGATGAGGCACCTCTTCACGGAGAAAGCAGCTACTCCTTCATGACTATATAAAAGCGGTGATCGAGAGAAGAAAGGAGAGCAATCGAGAGAACACAACAAGCAATCGGGAAGGCGGGCACTATCTTACTGTAATAGTCTTAGTCTTTTCTCCCAATTGTACAAGATACACTCAATACCATTCACACACGGGAGTAAGGTTGTTATTCTCCGGGATAAGGCTGAACACGTATAAAAATACCGATGTCAATCTCTGCGTGATTCCATTCTAGGAGACCCCCCGAATCAAACAATCTTTACATAAGATCGGTTCTAAAACACCGACAAGGTACAATAATTAAAATAGTAGGATCAACATGATCAAAGGGGGTACTTGCCTTGCTCCGGTTGTTCTGAATAGGAGGATGGATGGTCATCAAAAATATCGTTCGAACAATCGACGTCTAATCAAAAGAGCCAGAAACAAATTAAATAAGGCAAAATAATTTCCATGATAACCAAATCCAAATATTTTTACATATTACGGTAGATCATTATTTTATATGAATTTATAAAAAGAATCATCTCATTTGGAGTTTTTATGCAAAAGTTATTAAGGTTTCAATTTGGTTCGGTTTGAAAATTCGAGTAAAAGAAAAGGTGGCGTCGATTCACGTATTTCCAAGTTTTACACTTTCGGTGAGCGTATTCTCTTCTATGTTCTCTTGAGGTTCGCTTTCCAGCGAGAAAAGTGTATTCTCCTTAAATTGAAAGCGTATTTTCTATTTTCTTCTGATTTTCATTAATCTTGCATGTGGGGCCTACCTGTCATTGACTCATTCACTAAACACGTTTAAAATTAGATTTCTAGTTATCTTTTTAGCCGGTCCCACATGTCATTGACTTAGTCCCATTTAAACTCTGTCATTAAGGGTTAACCATCTGTAACACCCCAACTCAACATTGAGCCTGGAATGCTACTAAAATAAAATTAAACAAAACTAAACTAAGACCATTTACCAAATTTTGGCAGAACCTCCTTTGTATAGTTAACTATCTGAGGGTTAAAATCAATTAAATATATAAATAAACAATAAATCATCAACCAAATTCATTCAAGCATGCAAGATAATCTATTCAATAAAACATTAATAAGCATAACCAAAACTTGCTACTCTACGCTATACAAATAAGCTAAAACATTCAACCAAAGCCATAAGTGATTCTCAATCAGTTTGCTTATTATTAGAGTATAAACTAAATAATAGTCTTCTTTAGGATGAGTGGTAGTGAGTGCATCTAAACAATACTACTCCCTCCCATGCATAACGTTCTTGCCAGTGGTACCTAAAAACACAACAAAGCAAGGGTGAGCTCAAGGACTCAGCAAGTATCAATAAAGGAAATGCTAAGTTCACAGTTATAGCATCAATCTACCAAAAGAAATATTACACTAAACACAACTCCCATGCTTATGTAATGCGAACATGCAATGCATCTTTTAATCTTTATCTCTTTTCGCATTTCTACCGTGTCTGGGGTATACTACTGTCGATGTATACCCTTGCACATCTCCTCAGCACGAGGGACCAAAAGCCTATACTTTATGAGTATAGGGACCATTGCCCATCATCTTCATGATGGGGACCTCTATTCAATGCTCACATTCCACGAATGTGAGGACCTAAACCCATCATTTACATGCGGAGACCTCAAGCTATATACTTGGTCACCGTGACCAAGTCTCATCTATCTCCCCAATATGCGTATGCTTACTATGACTCTATCTTTCATACATATGAATCAACAAGTACATACCAAAATCTCGGATCTCAAATAACATGTAAGGCATTAACAACGTTCATAGGTAATCTTTAGCCATAAACATGTATTCACCAAGTTTTATTCATACTCATCACACTATCATCCATGTATGGCTAATATGAGTAAAAGCATAAGCAATCACATCAAACAATCGTAATTATGCTACAATCGGGATACTTGCCTCAGCAGTGCGAGAGCGATTGGGCCTTGAAAGGCGCTGCCACAGGACCAATCCCCACTGAATATAATTATAAACCATGCTAAGACAATCATACTGGACCAAAGACATATTTAATAGCGCACACGAACTCGCTAAACTATCAAGCGCCTTCCAAACTTCCAACTTCTAACGACCGGTCTGTCCCCTTTGTGGATAGCCAACTTCTAAAATCCATAACTTTCACTACATGGGTCCAAATAAGGTGTTCTTAGACTTTATAGAAAGGTAATTAAATTCTCCAACTAAACCTAGTTGAAAGGCACTTCTGAATCGGCCATCTAATACCCCTACCAAGCCAAATTAAAAGACATCAATTTCACATCGGGTTCTTTGGACAGTACACTAAAAATACCATAACTTTTACTACGAGTGTCCAAATCTCACGTTCTTGAGCTTTCTGAAAATCTGGGGCAATAACCTACGATTTTAATTATACTAAGCTTCTCTAATTCTCCCTTTAACTAATCGATTAACTTAGATTACTAAAACCTATCGAAAAGCAGAGCAAATCTCTGAAGCAGTCCACTATTAAAATCATAACTTCTGCTACCGAAGTCCAAATAATGCGTTCTAACACTTCACGGAAAGCTGGCGATGTCCTCTACATTACTCTAGGAGACGTACAGAACTAATTTCACATTTAAGCACATCAAAATAGTGATCTACTCCAATCTGTCCTGAGCAACCCTAAATACTGAGCATTGCTAAAATAACTAAACACGCATCTAATCGGAAAGCAAGGGTTACTCTTGGCGAACATTGTAGATCTAGCGAATATCACGCATAATTCCCCTCTCATCTCTTCTCCTTCTCCCTTTCCTCCTTTCTTCCTCTTCTTCACCTTCCTCTTGATCCCTTAGCGGTGGGGAAGGAGCTTGGCGAGGAAGGGCGGCATGGAGGCGGCGGAGGAGGGTGTGCTACAGTAACAGTGGTGGTACTGTAGCACGGTGGTACTGTAGCAACCCTAGGGTTTCCCCCTCCTCCTTTTGTTTGTGGCTGGCTGCCCCCCTTTCCCACCTTTAGGCCGAAATCAAGTGGGCCAAAAGCCCCGACCCAGGTTGTCTACCTTTTACAGTAATCCCCCTCTATTCCTCTGTTAAATTGCTTTGCTAATTGGTCTTTCTCTCTAATTTATTTCTTCTCATTTAATTAAATTTGGAGTATTACACCATCATTTAAACTCGTGGGTCCCACTTGCAGAGAGAGAGAGGATGGAGTTACTGCGCGCACATGGCCGAGCACCATGGCGAGCTCATCGTCGGCGATCGGAGTGACGACGAGGTTTGGGAAGGCCAAAAATGAGATCCTCTCTCGACGGCAATGCCACCGGGTGGTGGTGGAGGCCAGAGAGATGTTCGAAGGCGGCGCTACGCTTGAGAAGAGCGGCGGAGCTCCTCGGGCTTCAAGTGGCTTTCGCGATTGAAGCTAATCGGCGACTAGTGAGTGTGCGCATTAGCTTTAGGGTGGTATTGCGATGCTGTCGGTAGCGGCTCAAGGACCAAAGGTCATCGGAGCAGCAACAACATGGTTTCCTGCAGTGGCACCATGATCAGCTACGATGAAATCCATGCTACGATAGCTAATCCTCTGATCTAACGCGTGCAAAAGCTTTAGGGAACTACTAGAAGCTCACCCAGTCCTTGAGGAAGTAGGGGGATGATTGGAATGACAAGGTGACGTTGAACAGCGGCGGCGTGAAGGAGGTTCCCATTGACAGTGTGCTACCGCGATGGAGATGGTACAAGAAGATGCGCATTAGCTCCCTAGCACCCTAAGGATGGTAGAGACAGAAGGAATCAATAGGGGACTCACCGAGTCGGCGGCTAACTAGAAAATGGTTGCGGCAGCCGGAAATGGGGAAGAAGATCAATCCAGAGGATTCTTCGTGATTGAAGATTCATTAGCAGAGGGGAAAGCATTAGTGAAGTGTAAGACATGATATGGAAAAGGAGGTTCGAACTCACCCGGTTAGCCGAACAAGGAAGTCGAGAATGGGGTGCACGCTAGAGTGAAAAACAATGGCTTCTTGGGTGCTCACTGAGGTTCCCGAGCTACATAAAGCATAGAGAGTGTCGATGATGTAAAGGTGCGTGATAGCCTTGATTGGTGAGAACAAGAAGCTCACGAAGAAATGGCATTCTGAGTCCGCTCACAGGAATCGAGAACAATGCACTCATTCTGGCGAATCAAGGCATGAGGTGCGATAATTTTGTGCGTGGGCGAGTGGCAACTAGGATTATCGTGGCGATTGGGGGTTTAAATGCTGGTGAGAAAAGCGCAAAATTGCGATGAGAATGAGGTGGCCGTGTGAGTATCTCATGGCTCTCTTCCTCATATCCACAGGCGGGAAGGTGGCGCCATTAAGTGGTGAGCATGGGTGGAGCAGGCGAGTTATTTGGGCAGCCCCGGGGGTCCAAAAGTGGCGGCGGCGAGAATCCTGAGGCGGCGGTTGAAGCGGCTGGGCAGTCTTGTGTTGGCGAAGGTGAGCAGATGTGGAAAAAGGGTTCTGGTGCGTGGGTCCCACATGTCATTGAGAGAGAGAGTTTAAATTGGGTTTTGAGATAAGAAGGTGAGGTTTTGCTGAATTTTTGTACTAAGAAAACAAGGTCCAAAATTAATGAAAATATTTGTGAGGGCTCTTGACCTAGTGTAGTTGCTTAAGTAAAATTTTCAGAACTTTATCTTGTCTGTGATTTTCTTGAAAATTCTTACCATTTTTGTTCTTATGTAATTGCATTGTTATCCTTAATGAAAATTCACAAAAGTTGCTTAATAAATTTCTCCCAAGGCAAATATGCCCAAAATAATTATCTCACTTATTTTAATTCTATTTTTCCTAAAATTCTTTCAAGTGCATGTTTGTATCAATTTTATTAATTGCTTTAAACAAAAGTCCAAAAATAATGCGATTATTTTCTCATATGAATTATGCCCAAAATTATTTTGTTCATGTATTTCTATTATATATTCCCAAAATGTGAATTTTGGGATGTTACAAACATTATAAAACATTCCATTTGTATTGAGATACTAAATTCGATGGATCAATTAGAAGCACATATGTGGCGCAAGTAATAATGTGATAGATCGGTTAGTTCAACATTTGTCATAGAAAGACCAATGCAAAAAAATGACAAAGCTCAAAAATTCCAAAAATTTAAAGTGCGCCACAACTCACATCCAGTATGATGCAACTTTGTTTCTAACGTATTGATCATGTCGATGTAATCATTACGGGTCAATAGGATGGGTCGAGATGTGATATAGTTCGGTTATGAAAGGTTCTCACCCAACATAGGTGAAAGTATCTAGGCCCTCATATTTGTTTTTGGTAATTAATGTCAACACTATGTTAAGGGACTAACATGTGTGCTAAGATGTGTTAAAGATTAAGTCGCAGTGATTGATTGATGACAAGGCTATTGGCAATGCGAATGTGATGGAAGATCAACATGGATCAAGACAAATGTATTGTATAGCCCAAGGACCATTTTATAGTTTTTACGAGTCTCGGTGTTTGGAGAAAAATGGGTTTATAGGATAAAGATGTACTATAAATGGGGATCATGGTTAGTAACGAGAGACTCTTTGTGTGCCATAATGATCAACTAGGGTTCATGCATTGTTTTGATTTGAGCTTCGCAAAAATATTTTGAAAATCGGTATGATGCATAAGTGAAGCGGTACTACCACAGGTCGGTAGTACCAATACTTATATGATGGTATGTATTTTCGAGAGCATGTTTTAATTGTTTTTATTCTCTTTGAAAATTGGAACAACGCATTTGAACTATGGTACTCTAGTAGGTCGGTAATCTGGAAATATCTATCTGTTGATACGTAAATTCTGAGAGTGTTTTTGGGAGTTTTGATCTCCTTACCGTCGGTATATTTGCATGATCTGGCGGTACTCTGGGTCTTGGTAATCTTGATATTTTGGCCGGTACATTTTTCCTGAAGGTGATTTTTGAGATTTCTTGAGCTCTGAAAAGCAGTAGTTCCGTTCTAAGCCGCGGTACTCTGATGATCTTGATAATGCGGTTTGTAGTTAGCGGTAGTACCACAACTTTATGTGTAATGGCTAGTTAGAGCATTAAATACTCTTTATTCGGCAGTTGAGCGGAAAATCGGTATCTAGGGTTTCAACGGTACTCTTGCAAATCTGATTTTTTAGGAAAGAGGTTACTGTGGCTAGATTTGTTGGTGAAGGGTATAAATACCCCCAACCTGCCTTCTAGTAGTAACACTAGAGACCATTGAGCATTATACTCTTGCATTGAACTCTCTTGAGCTCATATATACTCTTCAACAACTCATTTGCATTGATTTCTCATTCTTGAGGTAGTTGAGAGTATTGAAGTGCGATGATTCATTAGTCGATTATTTAGACACTTGTAGTTCCTCAAGCAAAATCGTGATCTATTACTCTTGGTGCTTCTTTGGCACCTAGGCGGCTGGAGGAAGAAATTGCGGTGAGCTCTTCAAGGGGATTGCGAAGAGTATCGGCAAGATTGTGAAGTGGTGTTATGCTCGCCACCTCCGGAGAGGAGAAAGAACAACTCTAGTGATTGAGGATTTAGGATTAATTTGTGGAGCCGACTTGATTAGTTCAAGTTTCCTCAGCGTGGACTAATGAAGACCAAGCAAGACTTGATACCACAGGGAAAAACTTCATTGTGGTTTATTCTTGTCTTTACTACTTCTGCATTTACATTTCTAGCAATTTACTTGTGTAAGTTTTTCTTAGCTAGAATTGTTTCTAGTATTGACATTAGCTCATAATTGTCTTCTAAGGCTTAGTAGTTCTATCATCATATTTGTGCTAGGAAGCTTTGTTAAAGACATTCTTGTTTAAAATTGTTAATTAGTTGAAAAGTTTTAAAAACCTCCTATTCACCCCCGTCTAGTCGGTTATCCTTGATCCTACAATAGGGAACATGCTATGTATGATGTTATCGAGGTCAATGTCCTTCCCGGTATGCGGCACACAGATCTCCCCTGGAAGCCGTATGCATCCATCCTCATTGGTCTCCTCAGTGCCATTCCCGACCCGAAGTAGGAACTCAAGATCGCTCTAGACCCTCATGTTACGGATGAGCTTGAGCTTACGCATGCATTCCCATAGCTATGACTTTCACAACGTCGCGTCGGTTATCTGTGATTAATGGACGATGCCAAAAGAAATAAATGAAGTAACAAAGTGGAGGGAGGAGAAAGAGATCACGCACCTTGGAGGTGGCGCCACACCCACCAGATCTGAGCAGGAGTAAACATCACGACTCAGGCAGAACTTGTCACACTTGGGGCACCACCACCCTTATCCATGTCGCCACCGCCACCATGGCCTCGCCCCCTTCCACTCTCGGCTACCTCCTCGGCGTCTTCGTCAAAACCACCGCCTCTATCGAGACCGCCTTGACGCGATAAGTGGCATCGACAAGATCGAGGCGACCAAATCCGTAGCCCGGCATTGGGTCTTGACCAACCGCGCCCACCACTCGGGTAGAGATAGGAGAAGAGAGGTGGGGTGCATGGATCGATAGATGGAGGCGGGCGTGAGAGAGAGAGAGGAGGGAGGGATGGCGGCATGAGAGTAGGGGCGGAGGCGGCAGGTGGGCGACATGAGAGAGAGAGAGAGAGGAAGGGCGATGGTGTGAGAATGGGAGTTAGGCGTGGCGGTGTGGGCGTCAAAGAGAGAGAGAGGAGGGAGGGAGGGTGTGGGAGTAAGCGCTAGGGTTCTTGGGCCTGTGCGCGATCTAAATTTGTCGATGCCCTTCGTAGATCCAACAATCTGAGAAGGTAGAAAGTTTTGAGAAATTGTCCTTTGGCGAGTCTAGTCCGTCGATCACCTCATAGATGGAAGTAAAATCGCACAAATGCAGAAAGTAAATTAACACAGAGATATGGGGGGCTTCTTCTCTCCTTATTCCACTTTGAAAAAAAGCACGTACAATGATTGGGGATCCCCTGCTATAAATAGACTAGAGATGGATGAGGAGTCCACCATGGGCCAAGCCTGCACGGCCCAGGCCCAGGTTTCCCAACACTCCCCCTTGGGCACTCATCTGTCATGTTCATGCCTCGTCAAAACTCCACAAAAACCCAATGGAAAAATTTGGAGAAAGAGTACATGATACACACTCTGTTGCGTTGCACGAATTGCCTCATTAAAAACCTTAGCCGAGAAACTTTAGGAAAACTCGTCAAGGGAAAAAGAGTACAATCCACCAAATTTCATTTAATCTTCAGGATTTATTCTTTGCATATTTGATCTTCGTGATCAAGTTTTAATAATGAGTTCATGAAGATCCCCCCCTCCCGAGTTCTACATTTCTCTAAGTCTCATCATTCCAATTCCACGTATCCACCTTTCAAAGCTAGATGCTGCAAGCGACTTAGTGAATAAATCTGCAAGATGTTCACATGAATTAGTCAAATCACAGAGTTAGGCATTTCTGTGTGCATCCAAGTTTTGGTAAAACCACATAGTCGCATACGGTTTTTCAAATGAACCGTCTATGATATTAGCTCATCACAGACGGTTTTTGTTTAAAACTGTCTGTGATTAGCAAAAAAAATTGAACGCTTGCGTGGGAGGCAAAATATTTTGGTGTTGTCCTTATATATTATACCCACCCCCGCCTTGTCTTCCATTAGTCTCTCCCTCTCCCCTCCCCACGCCGAGCTCTGGTGACCACCCTTAATTCCCCAGCGCGGTTCGGCGAGGAGACACAGCTGGCAACAAGGAGGAGGAGGAGGGACGCGCAAGAGCTCCATCTCTGTCGTAGGAGGCCGCTAGATCTGTCCGCCCCCATCTTGGCCTCAGGTGAGCACGAAGTTTTGCCCCCAAATCCTCATCCAGGTTTCCTTCTCGCTCCGATTTCGTCCGCTTCATCCTATCAGATTTCGTTCTCGGTGAGGACCCCCATCTGTGGTCGATAGGGGAGACCGATTCGATTCGAGATGGACGCCTCTACTCGACCTCATCAGGGAGTGGGCCATTGAGAGAGAGAGAGACATAGAGAGAGAATCTTTTAATTGCCTTCTTACGAATTATCGAAACAGCATATGGAAACTACTGTCCAACAATTGATTAGTTTGGCTCAAAATTCGTTTTTTTTTCAATAGAAAAAACTATCACAGACGATTTTTACTAAAAAAACCATATGTGATAATCTATTTTCACATACGGTTCCGAACAAGAACCGTATGTGATAATTGATTTCTACAAGCGGTTATTTTTCAAAACCGTATGTGATAGCTTTTCATAGAGCGATTCAAAAATAAATGCGTAATAACCTCGTGTCATTACTGACCCATAAACTCAGACAGCTCACGAAACCGTCTATGATGATGTTTTCAGCAAATGCAGAAGGCCTTTTCTGTAGTAGTGGCGGATGAGTTCAATCGAGTGAGCAATCTTTAAACCGCTAATGAGATATGAACTACGCTCTCAGAAATTTATGAGGGCACATCCACAGTTAAAGAAGCCAAATTGCATAAGCTTCGTATCAAATATGAAATATTTACAATGTTGTCTCACGAAAACATCACCGATATGTATTATAGACTCAACAACATGGTAAATGAACTCAAAGGTCTTGGCACTAATTTACTTGCACTACAACATGAACACCCCTTTAGCAACACATATATGCATTGGTAGAAGCCCAAATAAATGTTGTTAGGATCTATACCAACGCATTTAGTATGCGTTGCCATTGAGACCGTTGTAAGAGTCTATTACAACAGATAAACAAGCGTTGGTAATAGATATGAAAAAATGTTGCGAAGTAGCAACGAATATAGTTAGGCTGTAACTACACTTGTATGCGTTGGTACTTACCATGCATGGATAACTTTTACTATTTTGACAATGGATATAATTATATTGTCACGACGCATAGAAGTGTTGGTATTTACCATACAGATAACTTTTGCTATTTTGGCAACGGATATAATTAGGTTGCTGCAACGATTATAAATGTGCAGAAATCAAAATAAAAAAATCATTATCGGTCGTAGCATGATTAAAAAGAACACTCATATATTAAAAACAAATTGTTACATTACATAGAGAACCATTCACATAAGACATGATATAAATATTTTACTTGAACATCATTTCCTAACAGAATGGAATCTAAACGTAATGAAAATCATCTGCCTGTGTCACCATTCTCCACCTTGCATATTCAACATATCATCCATGGTGTCATCCATTTATCTTTACCAACCTACAATGAAAAATTGGAGTCCATTAATGCATCATCAGGAAGAAACAAAATCATAATATTAAAGTAACAAAACTAAAAGGTATCCATGTGTTGCAACAGAACCTCAAAAGAGAGTGATACATATCAGCAGATGGGTTCGTTTGTTCTTGAAGTAGGAAATGTTCGCTAACATTAGTTAACTACCTTTCAGACCCAATGTGTATGGTGCCCATGTGCTCTAAACCACCTCCAGGGTTGATATCTTTGCAATAGTGAAACTGTGGCATCTTGTCAACAGCCACATTAATCTTTGTTGTTGCCTGCTCTCCATAGAATTTATATTACATTGTTAGCAATCAATATTACAACTCAGTTACTTGAATTCATTAGCTCTTAAAACCTTGAAGACTTGAACACAAAATAGATGACATGAATAGACTCTGTTTTCATTTCAAAGATCTACAGCAGAAGTAGCACCATTCTTGGTAACCTATACATGCAAATTTTTGTTCGATATGATTAAGGGTGTGACGACCCAGCCCTAGGGCACCGAGAGATCCTCCATGACCTCTGGAAAGTCCACCAGGACCTCCCAGGAGGTCCATAAAGGACCTCTCGGGCGATCCACCAAGACCTCCCGGGAGGTCCACGAGACCTCTGGAGGTCGGGAGAAACGTGACCAGAGTGAGCCTAGGAACCCGGGGAGCACCGAGGGCCTTACCACGGCCAAGCAGAGAGAAGGATGAGGAGGTGCGAGAGCATTCCCAAGACCTCCCACGACCCTCGAGAGGAGGTCGTGGAATCTGGGACCACCCGGTACCTCCTGCATTCACTCCCTTTGTGTGGACATGGAGGTCAAGCATACTCGGGGTTCCTGTGAAACCAGGAGCTAGTCCCAAGGATCATGGCTAGCTCTTCACAGCAACAACTGATGATAACATAGCAGCAACATAAGCTTTATTAATAACCAAAGGAGTTGTTTACAAGAGATCTTACAAGCGGCGGGCAAAACATAACAAAATAAACACAGGGGCCACGATACACCACGAACAGCCAGGAATTGGAGGCGCAATCCTAGCGATCTGGACCATTTGGTCCAAAGGCGAATCACCTTAAAGCTCTCAATTCACCTTAAAAGATAGCATCAAGCAAGAGTGAGCACAACAACCGAGTGCTCATAAGTTACACCGTCGGATAACAAGATGACATGCATAATGGATATCACAATGGAAGACATATTATGGTTGATTTGCATAAAGCCATGTTTATTTCAAATACAAATACTAAGTTTGAGTAGGTTCTTAGTAGATAAAATTCATTTTCTAAACTTGATTTTTAGGTTGGATATTCATTCATCACAAGTGGTGAAGGATACCCTCGACAATAGGCTCCTGCCCAAACCCATGGGACGGCGGTCCCAAAACAATTTGAAAATCATTTCGAGAAATTCCCAAAGTCAACAACTAACTTCAAGTGGCCTTTGCGGCATACGTCCATGACAGCGGACACGGCTATTGAATAGATTTAACTCTGCGAGAGGTTGTGCACTTTACCCACCGACATGAGTACTCTAGTTTGTTTGGCATCTTGTGAGTGCCACCTCTCACTACGAAGGTAAGAGGTCTAGAGCTCATGACAAGGCCTTTACAATGCATTGCTCCACCACAGCCTTTCCTTGCTAAGGTTTCACCCCCTGTGGATCATAATCCGGTGGGAAGCCCCTCTTGCACCGATGGGAGCGATGGGTTATAAAAGACCATTGGCCAAACAAGACCTCCCACACCTCCAATGGGCGACATATGGTAGAGTTTTGCAAATTAATCGGCCAGGTCCCACGCCCCTTGGAGACATGTGGTTGCGGTTTGGCATAGCCCATTATAGGCATGGCATTGGTCGCTCAAAATGGGGTCCTCAAATGACTAGGCGACTTCCACAAACCCAGGGCATCGATCTATCATAACGACACGATCCAGTGCATAAACTTGCACCAACCAAGCCAACCAATTTCGCCGTCTAAATCCATTTCCTTTTCTTTGCTTCCCACAATACTTTCATACCTCCATGACAACCCAATGTCATGGTTAAAACATTCAAAAGCAGTTCTTGGTCATGTTGGTAAAGATTTCCCCAAAACAACAATTTTGGTCTAAAGCTTAACTAAGCATGGGTTTTCAAATGATTCTGGTTCACATTATTGTGTCAACAGATTTTGCCTAAGGTGACAACAAATTTGGTTCAATGTCAAAGTTGGCCATATGAGAAAAGTGGTATAACTATGTGTTTAAAGGCGGTATTGAAATAACTTGGTAGAAATAGGCATGCATAATACTTTGAAGCAGAACATAAATAAATTGAAATCTTTGGGTGCAATATGATCAAAAGTGTAACTTGCCTCTTGCTTGATAGCTTAAGATTCTATTTTCTCACGCTCTGGCTCTGTAACGTCAAGATCTACGGCAAGAAGCAGATTCAAACAACGATCAAATAAAGAACCATGAGCTCCAAATAAAGAACCAAAAAGAACTTGGAGGAACCTCAACACTCAACCAACGGGAGAGGTCCAAATTTGAGATTAGGTTCTTAGGGAGGAAGTCTAAGCTTACGGAGGAGGGTGGTCTTTAGCAAAAGACCCCAAGGAGTGACCTAAACAATACACGAGAGGTCACAGGAAGTAGTTCTTGGGCGAGGTCGAGAGGAGGTCCTCAAATAAGGGCCATAGAAATCCGAAGGTGTCCACGGGGAGGTCTGTGAAGGACACGACCCGCTCAATCTGATCACCAAAATAAGAGTGAAGCGGACCACGGAGAACTTACGAGAGACAAGGAAGAACAATGGAGTGAGGGAGGTCCTGTGAACACAAGGTCTTCCTGGAAAGCCAGCGGGGCCAGCGAGGATGGTGAATGTGAAAAGGGTAAAATGGGAGAGCTCCTGGACTAATTATAGACAAAAAGGGGTGAAAAAAACTAGAAATACATATGTCAAGGATAAGTATGGAAGTAGGTCAAAGATGGGTGAGTGGCGGAAGCGGGTGTCACTACTACCTGGTTAAGAAATGCGAAAAGGACGACTTATGTTGCTTTGGGAAGGGACTAAGAAAAATGTCGAGAATGCAGGTTAAGTGACCCAATTCAAAGTAGAACACCACGTATATGGATGCATTTAATGTGACAAGACCGCATTAAATGCTCAATATAATAACATGGCGGAGGAATTGAGAATGGTTAAAATGGCGGTGGGGTAGGTCAAATTAAACAGTCGGGTCAAAGGGAGGTCTTGCCCATGAAGAGTCCTCGAGGAGGTCTAAGAAACTAAGAGGTCTGATATACACAAAGGAGGTCGAACATGGGAGGTCCAAATACATATGGAGGAGGTC
The DNA here is from genome assembly GCA_036346405.1 of Phyllostachys edulis. NCBI lineage: Eukaryota > Viridiplantae > Streptophyta > Magnoliopsida > Poales > Poaceae > Phyllostachys > Phyllostachys edulis. Next base: position 63,042,729 of record CM070554.1, read on the forward strand.
CAAGTGACTAAGGTTAGGACAACGGGACTTCATCAAAGGAGGTCCTGACTCAAGGAGGTGCGAAGTGGAGGAGGTCGAGAGATCGGAGGAGATGCGGACATGGGAATCTGATGGTGGGATCTCTTCAAGAGATCTGCGAGGAGGTCCCAAGCCCGCTCTAAAAAGCCACGGAGAGGTCTGGGCGGGAGGTCAAAGAACTACCAAGAGGTCAAGTGGTTAAGATTAAAAAGTAAGATGAGATGCAGGCGGTTGGATCTCCAAGAGGGAGGTCCAACGGCCAAGATCAACAGCGAAGGGAGGTCCCGAGAGAAATAACATGCAGGGAGGTGCAGGCCTTAGGATTCAAAGTAAGGGAGGTCCAAACCGTTAGATTGAAACAAAGGAAGAAGGTCGAGACGGTGGGGTTCCAAGAAAGAAGGATTTCACGGAGGAGATCCACAAATGGTGGTCCAACGAGCTCATGAGTCAAAGCAACTCAAAGGAGGCTCCAACCTCAAGGGTGAGATTAAAGCGTGATAGTTAGAATGAACCCTAAGGAGTTCCTTTAGGCCAGAAGAAATGGCTAGGGTTGAATGAACTCGGGAGGTTTGAAGGCATATAAGAAATCACGAGGTTACAAGGAGGTCAGAATAAAAAGAAGTGCAGGGCATTGAGAAGTGCCCGGGTGACAAAAGTCTAGACTTAAGAAAGTGCGAGCAGAAAAGAGGTCGATCAAAGAGATTCAAACCAACAAAGAGATTCAAAGTAATCAAACTTAAAGAAAGGTCGGCGAATGGGAAAGATGTCCTAAGAATGGTATTACTGAAGTGAATTGGGGTGTATCTGGGATCGCACTAGAAGGACCTTTCCAAAGAGAAAGTTTGCAGGATCGAGGCGAAAAGGAGTCCAATTGAGCACAAAGGTGGTTCAATCGAATGCAAAGAAGATCTAATTGGCCCTGAGTAGGTTCAAGTGAATTCTTGAGCATTCCGGTAAGCAAGAGGATACTCAAGCAAAAGATGTGAGGGAGGTCGGCTAGATCAACCTAGAGGAGGCACAGGCACAGAATATGCCCAGCAGAAGATTGTGGTCTAGGATCGAGAAGAGATCCGGACAACAACAGAGAGGTCAAACAAGGGGACGATGCGGACATATAAAAATATCCAAAGCAGGATGAAGGAAAGGAAATCCTATCAAGAAAGGGAGTTAGCTCGAGAGCTAGAGCTACATCAAAAGAACCAAACTTTGATTTAGTTGAAGTTTAGCTTAGTCATTTTAAACAATCCGGATCCTAAAATTCTCAAGTTAAGCTTTGAATTATCATCAAAATCAAATGGTTCTTTTTATTTTGAAAATTTTCAAAAAGGCTCTAAAAATCAGGGTGTTACAAAGGGCATCTTTGCTCACACTTTTTTGTGTGTGCATATTGAGCTGTTTTCTACCTCAAAATCTGGCATCAGCTTATGAGTTTTTTTATAGCTAAATTGCACCAGAAGAAGTTGAATGCTATACCATCAATGAAATTAAGCCTGCAGATTGCATGAAGGATATGTTTTATTTGTATTTTCCTCCAGGGTTGGCATTGGGCACATCTGGTGATACACTTTGTTTTAGTTCAGTATGCTTCTTTTTATTCTAATTGGTAGCAACTCCATGTGAGCACATAGTGAGCAGTACTGCAATAAATGTTGTGGAAGCAAACCAACACTTAATCGGTTAATTTCACTACCAATAGACACACCAGCTTGTGAGAGCTCTTACCAAGCTGATGCAGTGGCACACACCATCTATGATCGGTTAATTAACACATATAAGAAAATGGTAGGCTGGTTCCTATAATCATCTTGATATTTAACAAGCACCTAACAAATAAATAGTGAAGAAAGAGGTTCATCTTTAGCAGATTACATATAATAATTATATAAATCTACAAGCGGTGAAAAACCAATCCCCAACAGCTTGACAAATTCTCTCGCATCAAAAGACATGGAGAGTCTCATCGGACTACTAGTATCTCTTTCTTACATGCACAAGTTCTACTTCTACCATGTACTTGAGAAAAGACAATATGTTATTTGCATCACCGCGTGCATACCTTGTTACCCGAGAAGAGAGTCATTTGCGTACCATGTATCCTCTCTCGCTCACGGCAATGAGCAAAACATGAGTTGATAAGCAGACCATTTTGCCTTGACCCGGAGAAACCCTTTCTGACATCAAGCATTTGATTCCTAAAACTGCGTCATAATAGGGAATCGGTAGATCTAGCCTAAATTAACAAATTACAACTCGAGAAGACCTGCAGCAGTTAAGTACCTTGTAAAACTGAAGTTGATTGCCATTACAAAAGGCATGATTCATCTTACATCTTTGCCATAGACCTTGGGGATTAAGCGCTTTGGGAGCCACACTTTGTTGAAAATTTGGAAAATACAAGGAAAAATTCATTGAATATTTTCTTGATTGCCCTTCGATTTCATTTGAGACCAATTATAATCTATATGCATAACAAGTACGCCACATGTCATAGGCGGTGTTCAAAATAAAAGTCGGAGTTTGAATCTTTGGCACCACGTTACGTGGGAAAAAAGCCTTGTAGGGAGCGAAGTTAGAAAAGACATTTGTGAAAAAGGCATTATCCATGTGTTATCGTTGGTAGATATTTACGGATATGTTTGTCTTCTTGAGGTTTCATCCATGCGGGAGGTACAAGACCTAGGCAAGCTTCTTCTAAAACCTGTATTGTGGTGAATTTTCATGAGAATAACATAAGCAACATAAAGATATTGTTATTGGCATATGAATAATATGACATAAATTAGTACTAGCACCACATGTAGAAGTAGGATAGTGTCAACAAGGAATTGTCTGGCTGTTCAAAAATCATGGTGACACTTGCAATCTCATGATGCCATCGAAGAACTCTCTCATTTCCCAGCGACCGAAACATCAACACTACAAATGGTAAGAGGATTAATTAGACTAATGTACCATTGAAGTGAAAATAGCAATTACTCTTCCTCCATAGCAAAGAAAGAAAGGCGCCAAGAGTAACAAAGATATAACAAAGCAAGTCTTACTTTTACATGTGAACTTACATGTCAAGAAACATTCGACATCGACAAGGCACTTGACTCGTTATTCGCGGGAAACAATCCATGGAACTCATCGCGGTGAAGTATGGTAGAAACACCACCGTGAGCATCGGAAAGAAGGGCACGGTAGAAGTGAGTTGCATCGGTGAGCAGATATTATTTCCCAAAAGCTAAAGAAAAAATGATTAGGCGTGGAAGGATCAATACTTGATTAGCATAACGCATTCCTTGGGCCATCGGATCTTCCATAGCGACTGCCAAATCTGTTGACCTCGGAAATAAAGGCTGCTGACCTAAAGAAGAAAAAAAGCGGCGATGAATCCATGTAATTGATAAATAAAGCAGAAACAACATGTATAGTATGTATTTATTTTGAATGGAATGTGCGATATCTATTATCTAGAAACTTAATATTAGAATTTTAATGCAATTGAATACTTGATAAACATGTTTGTTTGGGAAATATTCAAATGAAGGGTTATCACTTATCATGGTTAGAAGTTTACTAAGGAAGAGATTCCATCTTGAAATCCTTGACACATATTCTACATATTTGGTGAAAGTAAAGCGATAAAATCTTGATGGCGAAATTTGCACTAACGCGTCGGCCCTTCACCGATGAAGGATCCATAAATCCGATCTAGAACCTTCACTCTATTCGGTTGTAGAAATCTAAGAGACAAAAAAACATAATTAAAATTCCTCACCCGAAAAAAGCAAGCTGAATAATCAACACTATATTCTCTCTTTTTTTGGGCGAGAAAGTGGTATGAACAACAATACAAGGCGAAATTGATGAGAAGAATACCGGGATCTTTGGTGCGGAGGTAGCCATGAGTCTTCTTGAGGCTAAGGTTGTGTCGGAGACCACCTTGTGAGTTTGAGGCGGCTCGAGGAGATGGTCGAGGCGAGGATCTGAGGCGAGATGAGGCGGTCGGTGGCGAGGCGGGGCGGCGAGGCGAGGCGGTCTTGTGGCGACAAGTGGGGAGCGGCGTGGATTCGGGGATGGGACGGGGCGGTATTCTTTGGAGGAAGATGAAGAGCGGGGAGGGGGCGAGTCAAGGATAAGGCAGTATAGAGGAAGCGGTCAGTGGTTTTTAATGTGGGAGGTGGTGGGCTAAATTGGTCCGCCAACATATGTGCTTTCGTTCTTGAGTTATGTGTTGTTGTATGTATGTTTTTCTTGTAGTGTTGATGTTGATATTGTGCTTAAGATGCTTAGGGCCCTACGGGACAAATATGAGGCGTTGGTGATGCTAATTCTCAACTCTCCCGAGTTGCCAAGAATGACACCAACCGAACTCTTGGGCAACCTCATAACAAATGAGTTGTACAAGAAAGACAAGGAGGAGCTTTTGGAGTCATCCTCCTAAAAAAAATATTACCGCTTTCAAGGCAAAAGCGGAATCAAGTGATGAAGATGATGAAGAAGATGACTCCGAAGAAGAATTTGCTCTCCTTGTGAGGAGAATGAAGAAATTCATGAGAAGACACCCATATCGAAGCTTTTGTTTTGATAAAAGCAAGAAAGGACAATTCTCCAGCGACAACAAGTGCTATAGCAATATTCGTTGCGATAAGTGTGATGAGAAGGGGCATATTGCCTCCAATTGCCCCAACAAGAAGGATGACAAGGGGAAATCATCAAAGAAGAAGGAATACAACGGCAAGAAGAAGCTTTTCCAAAAGCTTCACAAAGATGGCAAAAATAAAGCTCATATTGGAGAATGGGATTCGGCGAAGAGTATTGATTAGGACTCGATTCCAATGATGAAGGGTCCTCCAAGAAAAGATGACTTGTCGGCATCGCCATCAAGGAAGCGTTGTCGCTATTCTCCACTCCTACATGCCTCATGGCAATAGGAGATAAGGTAAAATCCATTAATGATAATGAACCTTCGTATGATGAATTAATGGATATGCTTGACGAATTAAATGAATATCTTGGAAAAGAGATGTCAAAATTTAAATTCTTAAAGAAAGAGTACATCTCTCTAAAAGACTCTTATGAGGAGCTAAATGAAGCTCATGATTCTCTTCTCTTGAAATATATTGAAAAATCTCATTCAAATGTTGGAATTACTTGCAATTTAATGAATGAGATGTTTAGAGTAAAAGTTGCTTCAAATGCTTTATCCATGTTTAGCACTTCTACATCATGTGATGATTTGTTATCCATGCCATGTTGCTCTATAAATGATTCAATTGCTAATATGGCTAATACATGTGATCTATTACTCGTTGTTGAAAATCATGAATTAAAAGAGCAAGTCACGAAGCTAAGTAAGAGCTTAGAAATATACTTCACGGGTAAAGCAACTCTTGATAAGTTATTGAGTGAGCAAAGATGCTCATTCAACAAGGCAGGAATTAGGTTCATTCACAAGAAAGGTAAGAAGCCAATTTATAAGTCATAAGGTTTGCAAAGAGAATGGAAAATATTGCAATAAATGTCATAATATAGGACATTTGTTAAATGCATTCTCAATTGCTAATACTAAGTCTTATGGCATTTACGATTCTTGCTGCATGCTTAGAAAGTCTAAAGATGGCAAAGTAGTAGCAAAATTTATTGGCACTTCAATTTTAGGCACAAAAAAATGCCATTTGGGTGCCCAGCGGTCAGTGGAAGGCGGCTTAGTGGAGGACGAAGACTGCACATGGGGCCCAGCGGTCAGTGGAAGGAAAAAAGAAAAATAGATTTTCAGAGAATGGTTGATGGTTTAAGCGAATTTGTAAATATAGATGTCGAACTCTAAAAATTATGATTTTTTGAAAGGTTTACAAAACAATTTATATTGTTATGTAATTGTTTTAGAATTTTATGTGCTTTGTATTTTCTCTAATTTTTTTAAGTTCATGTTTGTATGTACTTTTATTATTTGATGTGAAGAGGGCTTCAAATCATGCTTTAAATATTTCTTATTTTATTAACATGAAGACCACACCAAGTTTGTATTTTTATTTATCATATTTTGTTTCAAGTTGTTTTGATCCTTAATTAGTTTTGTATTTATAGTATTAGATTCTAGGGTTTTCGTTTTTCATTACTTGTGTCGACGAAAAGAAAATGCAATTCAAATAACTCATAAGAATTAGGGCAAATAGAATAACGATAGATAATACACAAAAGTTTTAAAAATCTCGTATTTTTATATTGAATACTTTTGGGATGTTACAAACCCTACCTCTTAAGATAATCTTGACCTCAAGATTTGGGTTGAATGAGTAAGAAAAAGATAGAGCGAGGGGAAGAGAGACGTAGTGAAGGATGCTAACGCCCTTTTGGTTGCTTTGTCGGCGCCTGGTGCGACTTCTCAGCGTTGTTGTTCTCAGTTTTCCTCACGACAGCCATAAATTCTCTATTGACAGATTGATAGTAATTGTCCATATCCGAAGGAATAGATAGCCTTGGACATGCCGATAACTATATTATGATCATAATGTCCTATTTTCCCTACTAAAATATAAAGTTTTAATCACATGGAAAGCCGGGGAGGCTCAACCAATCATACAAATTTTAAAACAAATTTTTCCCGTGACTGCGAAATATGACACCCATGGGCAAAATAGATAGTGCACAGGATCCAACTGAAATCTCGCGACAATACATCGTCTACTCGTGGTATCACACGTGGGAGTGCACAACTCCACGCACAAATGTTACTCAAAATTAGATTGCCCTATCCTAGCAAGTCGTCACGTTCCTGAACTTAAGTATTTGAAGTGGGGTAAGCGGAGAGGTACCCGATCATCTTTCAAAATTAAATGAAGATCTGACATAGGTAAGAGAGAATAATCTTTAGGAGGGATGAAAATGAGCAATATTACTTGTGTTTTTTGCAAAGCTTTTGTAGGCGAAGATAGGTTTTGAAATCCTCCACTAATGAAACTAACGGCTATGCTAACTAAGGTCACGACCTAGAGTCAACATGCTCTGATACCAAGCCTGTCAGACCCCAAATTTGTAGCTTGGGCCCCACTGTGTATATTTGTGTCATTCTCTAGATCAGTAGATATCACACACAGTTACATTGTTGATTCAAACACATATCACGAAAATGTAAGGTTATTGGATAATACTAAACAAAGCATAAATATACCTTACGGCTTTTGACTGGCAGAACGGCCGAACAGGCCAAATACTTTCAGAGATCAGTAGCAGAAGTAGAATCAAAGTATAACGCGTGGAACCCTCACGATATGCACACCGACAATCGACTGTGAGCTCACGACCTAATTCTTGGCCTTCTTGATCTTCAGTCTTGATCAATACTCGTAATTATCCCTGTAGCCTTCTTTTATGCTTACTGACTAAAAGAATATAAATAGCGAGCATGAGTACACAACCGTACTTGCGAGCCAACACACAATGCAATTATTATACATACAAGGCTAATCAAAGGGGAGGCTCATGGTTCTTTTATTTTGTACAAAGCCATTTATTGAAATAGATTAAGTAGTAGCAAATCTAAAGACTTAGCATTTTACTAACACAAGTTTTGATAAACAGAGTTTTACCATCGAGTGACTAAAGCCACCCAATGCTCAGGCTATCCCGTATCTACGACTGGTCCCCGACCAGGCTTTCTCGACTCTCAGAGCTCCAACCCAACATTTCCAACTGCTGGGCTCTAACCCACCCTTTTCATTCCACACACACACACACAAATGATTTTATAATAATGAAAACTAACTCAAGCAAGTTCTCAGCACCACTCTTGACCGTGAGCACAGCTATCTAGATAGTTTTCTTACTCTGCAGAGTTTGTACACTTTACCCACAAGAGATAAATCAACTTATCTTGCCTGAGCATATACAGCAGGTGTGTGGTTAATGTTGATTATCACAAGGCCTTTACAATATCCCACCTCAACGCAACTTCACACCGCTAGGTATCACCACCTTAGGGTCTCCCCTCGCCCACGGAAGGTCTCCCATTTGCATCGTGCAGTTCCTGTGGCTTCGTTCTCCCCCGTCTACCCACCAGCATCCTCCAATGGCGAAGCCACACCGATGTGAACAAATTAGTTAGCCAGGTTAGGTGTTACCGACTTGTGGTTACACTGTTTTACATGAGAGGTCATTACCAGATTCGGTCCTTAATTGACTCGGGCGGTACATCCACATACCAACATTTTCTCGTGCACCCGGCACCAGCCACCCGAGTTTAAATCTGTTTTTTCAGGGTTTTCCTTTGTTTTTAAAATAACCTTTAGTCCAACATACCAGCTAGGCTCCAGTGTGGACCACCCAATTTTATTTTCAAATGATTAAGTGATGTCGGGCAATTTAATGCCCGGATGATAATGATACTATGCCAAGCTAAGCATGTCCTTTAAGTGGTAATTAGTGGCTATTAGGTATCCCATTAATCTAGGGTGACAAGGATAATGTCAAGTTCAAGGATTGGAAGTTTATATACAATTATTATTAAAGCATTAACTATGAGCTAGACTAATATATTTGTATAAATAATAGCAATGCAATTTCATAATTTAAAATAATATAATTGCAAACAGTAGGTGCAATATGATCAAAGTATTGACTCGCCTTGCTCAATGTTCTGATAAGGCTCAATATTCTAATATTCGCCTTTCTCGATATTCTGATAATAATTTCACTCAACGTGCTGATAATCATCTTGTTCGATGTTTTGACAATCTTGATCTGGCCGTCTTTGTTGGGATCATTGTTCCATTATATATTCATATTCTAATTACGCGAGAATACAATTAAATCCAAGAAGCGATTGAAAACAACCAAATGAAATCTAATAAGTCCAAATACATACAACAAAAGGAAATACTTCGAATTAAAGTAAACGCATCTAACTGCACCTTAAAAGGTGGATTACTTCACATGAGACCAAATCATACCCATCTGGAGTTGATGAAGGAAATACTTCAGATAAAGTATATCCAAAGGAGTTGATGAAAGAAATACTGCAGACGAATTATAATCAAAGGAAGTTGGTGAAGGAAATACTTCAGACCAAAGTATAACCAAGGAGTTGATGAAAGAAATACTGCAGACGAAAGTAGATAAATCCAAATCCTACCCTTTTGGTACAGTGGTAGGGTTTTGGGTTGATAATTAGATTTAGGTTTAAGTAACCACTTGATCTGGAGTGAGGGCGAGAGGGATCGGGCTCTCAGATAGTCCGTTGGTGCAAGGAGTTAGGATTCCAACGGGATGGAGAAAATATTCATCTGAATATTCCACATTAGTTACCTAGATGGGAGAGATTACCTGGTTTAGTAATACTCTCAGATCTACTCTCGGATCACGAATTGTTCGATCACTAGGAACGTATAGCGGTGAATGATAGCTAGAGCCTAGGCAATGCCTGGTGGATGAACTTCTATCATCCACTAAGGAACATACCACTGCTGCTCATGCGGCGCCTAGCTGCTCTAATGATCATTTTAATTATTACTTCCTATTCTGAGGAAGTTCCATGAAAGCAATTGAGACCTATGCATAAGTGCGAGGTTTGCTCTGGTAGACATAGGTCTCACCGACACATGGGACCTAGCTCATTTAATAGTTTATCTTATCAATTTATATTTATCAAGAAAATTCCATGAGCCGTACCTAGAATTTCCGAGCATGGGCTAGACATTAGCTTAACACTAGATCAGGGGACCTACGGGTTTGGGTTTATTGCCACGACGATCTTTAGCTAGTTTCGTTACTTGCATGGCTAGGTATACTCTAAAGTAACTTATTATCCTCTGTTGATCTTTAGCTACTAAGTGTTTCGCTGTTGTTCTAACTACACCAACTCACTAATGATTTCATGTTAAGTTCTGTTCACTAATTACTATTACTCGATTGCAATTTGCTAGTGACACATTTATTCACTTGAGGTTAACTAACTAATTAACCTATTAATACTATTCATCTTAAGCTATATTCTAATTAAACACGTAAATCGAAACTAATATCCCTTTTTAACACCAACCTCTAATTGCTTACATCACAATGCCATTCATAATTAACCTCTAGTTTGCCTAAGTTAACTATACTATATGCATATATCGAGTTCATACGCTTTACTACATGATTATTATGCGGAGGTTAACCCTGGACATGATGTTGTTAGATTATAGAATACAATCTAATGTTCATTGGAGTACCCTAGACAGAGGGTTATAGGTTAATGGTGCTCGACTATTATCTAATTGTTCTATTAACTCTATTTAACTATTTGATTAACTTGTTATACGCCATTATTACCACAATGGTATAGGGTTTACTAAAGTTATATCATATGTGTATGCACGAGTCTAATCATGACTACATCATCTTAGGTTCTAAGAGGACGCTGATTAATGTCGCATTTTATATCATGATACATTGATTTATGCTTGATCCAAATACAACTTATCAATTGAATATTTATTACTAACTAACCATCTACTGCCTTCAATTAGTCACTGTGGTGGCATTGTCATGTACACATACATGCACTGGGAAAAAGAAACAGAGATATAGGGGCTCACTGCCAGTTACTATTTCCTCAAAGCACTACTAGTCATTTACCTTGTAACGTCCCAAGTTTTTCCGGGTTTCGGAGTTTTCGAAAATAAAAATAACCATTCAGTTCGTTGATTTGCTCAAGCTTAACCGGAAATTTTCAGAAATTCACAGCGATTTAATATGAACTAATCCAACTTCAACTAATCCAAAGTTCGGTTTCTCTGGAGTTGCTGGAGTTCTTTGGTGTTGCAATCCCTTTTCTCTGTCTGCTCCTACCTCTCTCTCAGTCCAGATCTCCCTCTCGTTTGGACCTCCCTTTCATTTGAACCTCTCTCTCAGTCCAAACCTTCCTCTCGTTTGGACCTCCCTCTCAGTCTAGACCTCCCTCTCGTTTGGACCTCACTCTCAGTCCAGACATCCCTCTTGTTTGGACCTTCCCCTTTGTCCAGGACCTCCGGGTGGTCCTGGAGACTTGCCACGACCACCCTCTCGGTCTTTTTGCAAAGACCACCCTTTGTGCCGCGACCACCCTTTTGGGCCGCGACCACCCTTTGTGCCGCGACCACCATTTGGGTTGCGACCACCCTGTGTGCCGCGACCACCCTCTTGGTCTTTTTGCAAAGACTACCCTTTGGGTCACGACCTCCCTTTTGGGTCACGACCACCCCTTGGGTCACGACCTCCTCCTTGGTCTCGACCTCCCCTTTGGTTGGACCATCTTTCTGAGTTGACTGGCCCCGCCTGTCAGCTCTGTTCACTTTCTTTTTCCCTTCCGTTGTGTTGCTACTGACGCAAGGGTCCTTGAGCATTAAATGCTCTTGTGTCGCATTAAATGCTATCACTTTTTGCAGTGCCTGTTCCCCCTCTTGTCTCCTCCCTGACCTGCTCCCATCTCCTTCTTCACCTACCCTTGACCTCGTGTGCTTCTGAGTTTCTTAGCAGCTCCTTTCGCCTCCCCTGGCTATAAAAGCCTGAGTAGCCCTCTTTCATCACATTTTCCTCACCCAGCTCTCCTACTCTCTTGCTCTCTTGCCCTCACCCTGTGCCTCTGTGCTTGAAGCTTCACCAAGGAGTCTGCTAAAACTACATTGTCGCCTCCTCGTCACCGAAGAGTTGACCGGAGTGCCCGCGCCGTTTGCCGTCCTCCTCCCATCTCTTCTCTTCTCTCTCTCTCTCTCTCTCTCTCTCTCTCTGTCCGGGTGAGTTTCTCCGTGCCTTGTTCTCCTTTTTGCTCTTACAACCACGTTGTGCAGTTGTGTCTCTCTCACAACCACATAGCGTAGATTCTGTCCCTTTTCATACGACCACGCGGAGTAGTCGTATCATTCGTTGGATCCCATGACCTCCTTTGGACCTCCTCCTTAGTCCCTCCTCCTTTGGACCTCCTCCTCAGGACCTCCTCCCGAGAGCCCGTTTCTAGCTCTTCTGTTTATGTGCCTTTTTTTTGTTCTAGTTTGGTAGCTTTGGTTTTTATTTTGTTTTGTTGTATTTATTGGCTCTTTTCGCACGTGTAGATTCCGGCTTCTCAAAGGAGTTCTTGGACCCGACGACCTCTACTGAAGCATCTCCACTCTTCATCGAAGGCAAGTCGTTGACCTTTGATCATGTTGTTCCCAGTTTGCAAAGTTATGTTGATTTATACCAACTTGCATGGCTATTTGTATAAAAATGGTTTGGGAATTAGCTAATCACCTACTCGACAGTATCACTCCTTGAATACTTGTGATGATATGTTGACATGTACCTTTGGACCACCATAGGTTCGGTAATCCTAGTTGGACCTCTTTGCGATAACCAACTTGGGTGCGTATTGCTTAGACCTGCTGTAGTTATGTGATGCCTCTCGATCACCTGTTTCATCATGATAAACTTGACTAAGTGAATATGGAATTGTGTACGTGTTGTCTTGGCATGTGTTGCCTTGGCGTCGTTGCTGCACGCGTGTTCAGATTAATAAAATTTGTTGTGCCATGGCTAGGGTGGTCATTGGCTAGGTGGAACCCAAAATGTTTTCGCTCGGGCGAGTGATCGTGCAATAAAGGGGGTGCAGGAAGCACATTGGGATGAGGAGGTCTCGCATGTGCAACCACTAAGGACTTAACCTTGTAAGCCATTGATCAAGACCATCTGGTACAACCACAAGACCATTATGGGATGGTCCTTGCCGACTAATTGGCAATGCTTTGATTCGGTTCCATTTTGGTGGAAGTGTGTAAGACATGGGATGGACACGCACACTTGGCGCAAGAGGGGGTCGGGAGGGCGAAACCTTAGCGAGCGGAATTGAGTCGAAGCAGAACCTTGTAAAGGCTTTGTCACATGCTCTAGCCCTTACCTAAGGTAGTGGCGGGGGCATCGATGGGTGCCAAACAAACTAGAGAACTTCGTGTCTTTTGGGTAAAGTTGTGCAACCTCTGCAGAGTGTAAATCTATTCGAATAGCTGTGTCCCCGGTTATGGACCTGCCTGGTGATTTCACGCAAGGGATATACCTTTCTCAAAACTTGTTGTATGGTCTGGCTCATGACCAGGATGGTCGTGAGTGGTCTAGGCCATGACCAGGGTGGTCACGGGAGGTCTGGGAAGTGACCAGGGTGGTCATGAGCTATTTTCAAAGAACTTATTTACTTATGTACTACTCTTTCCAACTTGTGCTTTGCAATCTACGTATTGTATTTTATGTCAATTTGGCTTTCTGCAAAGTAACCATAAAGCTATTCCTTGTTGAGCCTTGCATGAATAGTATTTGCCTACAATTCCCTACGGCTTGCTGAGTACATTCAAAGTACTCATGGCTTGTGCCATCTAGTTGATTAGCAGCTGAAGAAGACATCCCAGGGTGCTCTGAGCTCTTTGAAGAGGATGTCTTTGAAGACCTCTCGTGCTAGGACATCCTCCACTCGATTGCCTGTGGGCATGTCGAATGGCCTCTACGTGTTAATTTTTGCTTTCCGCTGTGAGCTCTTTTGTTGTTAGCCTGGTGCGGCAGACCTCTGTAACAACTTTGAACATAAGGTCTTTTGCTGTATAAGTGTTAATTCGTCTGCTTCTTCTTTAGTTTGTTGTATGGTTGTGATGACATCGTTGTTGAGACTGTGCGGACCAGCTACTAATCATGGAAATTTGGTCGATTATGCCTGAAGGGTCGGGTTGCTACTCGTGGTCCCGACAAGGATGATATCAGAGCCATATCGACTGTAGGACGTAACCTTAGTTAGCATGGTCGTTTAGTCAAGAGTTTCAAAACTTATTTTATAAAAAGCAAACCAACAAATTAACCTGAGTAGCTATTCTCCTCTCATCTTATTCTATTCTGTACTAATTTTATCCTAGTCTCTTCTCCCCTCATTCTTAGAATTTTTACCCCTTATCCCCTCTTAAACTTTGATTTCAAACTTAAGTGGATCTCTCTTATCTCAGTGATCTCTATAGGATCGGGCTTTGCTTTAATTTGACCACCCAGATAAGTAGGGTTAGACGTGCTTTAGTAAAGTTGCTCTCCTCATTTTAGTACCGTTTAGACCTCCTGTTTGAGTATCGTTGCCTCTTTTAGCTCTTCGGCTATTTGCTCTTTGGGTTTAACCGACCTCCCCAGTTAGGTTGTTCCATCTTTCTCTCTTGTTCTCGCTCACCTCTGTGCTTTTTTCTCTTATCTAGTGTGCTTTCTTCTTCTCATCTATTAAGCCTGGAAGGTTTGTGTAGATGGTCCAAACTCACAACTCGGCAAGTCAAGATGAGCCAGTGGACCCCTTTTCTCAGCCACCACCACCTCCTCCAGCAGCCCCTTCAAATCAAGGTTTGGGTCAGTTCATGGCAGCCCAGACTCAACTGATGAATGCAATGATGTAGAACATGAATCAAATGATGAATCAACAAAATCAGACCTCTGCCGCTCTTCTTGCAATGTTGAACCAGAACAACCAAGTAGCTGCCATACCACCACCGCCACCACCAATTGCTCCTTAGTCAAGGCTGGCAGAGTTTATGAGGACTCGACCACCCATGTTCTCCGGCTCCTCTGGTAGTTGGGCGTAGATGATTGGTTGCGTTCAGCCAAAAAAAGCTTGCAATCACCCAATGTGACGACCGTGAGAAGGTCTTGTATGCTGCACACCAATTGGAAGGTCCCACCGTAGAATGGTGGGAGAGTTTTTGTGTCACCCATGCAGACCACTGGAGCATCACTTGGGCTGAGTTTTTTGAAGCTTTCCGTCACTCTTATGTCCCTGATGGAAAGGTGGAAATGAAGAAGAATGAGTTCCGTGAGCTGCGGCAAGGCAACATGTCTGTGGGTGAGTACCTCAACAAGTTCACCCAACTCTCTCGTTATGCTCCAGAGGACGTCTCCACGGATGGTGCACATCAGAAGCGCTTTACAAGAGGCCTCAACCCTGGCTTGAAGGTCCAAGTTGTTGGCAACGACTACAAGGATTTCCAGCACCTAGTGAACAAGGCTATGCTCGTCGAAGAGTCTCGTCGGGAGCTTGCAGAGTCTTATAAGAGGAAGATGGTGCAGCACGGTGCTCATCAAGGACATCCACAGAGAGCCAGGATGTCTTCTCGACCACATGCCCGTTTTGTTCCTCCTGTTGCTCCCAGGACCACCTCTGCGACCAACTCTGCCGGGTTACTCGGTCTTGATCCGGCATCATCAACCGCCACCAAGGACCACTAATCCGGTATTGAGGATCACTTGTTTCTATTGTCACCAATTGGGACACTACGCTAGCAATTGTCCCATGAAGAAAGGACCTCCTTAGGTCAAAGTCAACTCAGGACCTCCCTGCCAGGAGCAGGACGTGAAGCTCCTCAGACCTCCTCTGCACCAGCCAAGACCTCCTAGCCTTTTGGAAGAGGTCGTGTGAATCATGTCACAGTGGAGGAAGCCCAGACAGCCTCGGACGTCGTGCTAAGTAAGTTCCTAGTGCATTCAGCACTTGCCACCATTTTGTTTGATTCTGGAGCTTCTCATTTGTTTGTTTCTCAGATTTTTGTTGCAAAGCATCAGTTGAAGGTTTCAACTCTTAAGACCTCCTTGTTGGTTCAATCCCCCAGTTCGGAGTTAAGTACGAACCAGGGATGTCCACAAGTTAAGGTGATCATAGAAGGGGTAGAATTTTTGGCCAATCTGATCATCATCGACACCAAGTCCTTACATGTGATCTTGGGAATGGATTGGCTCTCTAGTCACCAAGCCATTTTGGATTGTGGAGTAAAAAGCCTCACCTTGGTCGATCCAATTTGGGATTAAAGTGAGATTTGAAGCCTCTTGGAGAAGCTTGAAGAAGCGATGGTCTGCGATGTCCAAGCTATGTTTTTAGAGGGCGTCGAGTGGTATGTGAGTTCCCGATGTCTTTCGGATGAGTTACAGAATGCCTCGGATAGAGACTTAGAGTTCATCATCAACCTCGTTCACAGGCTGCACTAATCTCCAAGAGACCTTATCAGTTGCCTGTTGATGACCTGGTCGGGCTGAAGAAGCAAATTGAAGAGTTGCAAGCTAAAGGTTTTGTCAGACTAAGTTCTTCGCCATGGGGAGCTCGAGTGATCTTTGTTGCAAAGAAGGATGGTACCCAACGGATGTGTATGGATTATCGCTAACTCAATGAGGTCACCATCAAGAACAAGTACCCTTTGCCTAGGATTGATGACTTGTTCGACCCGGTTGAAGGGAATGAGGTATTCTCCAAGATAAACTTGAAGTCAGGGTACCACCGATTGAAAATTCGCCAAGAGGACATCCCCAAGACAGCTTTCTCGACCCGTTATGGACTGTATGAGTACACGGTCATGTCTTTTGGATTGACCAATTCCCCCGCTTACTTTATGAACTTTATGAATAAAGTGTTTATGGAGTATTTGGATAAGTTCATCATTGTCTTCATTGACGATATTCTAGTGTACTCTCACAGTGAAGAAGAGCATGAAGACCACCCCCGCTTGGTCCTGAACAAGCTTAGAGACCACCAACTCTATGCTAAGTTCGACAAGTGCGAGTTTTGGATAAAGTAGGTCACCTTTTGGGACCGTCTTGTCGGCCAAAGGACTCATTTGTCAACCCTAACAAAGTCCAAGGCGTGCTCAATTGGGAGTCACCAAGTCGATGCCTCCTCATTTCGAAGCTTCCTTGGTATGGCGGTTATTACAGAAGGTTTATAGAGGGTTCTCCAAAGTAGCAAGACCTCTCACCCAGTTGCTAAAGAAGGAAAAAAGTATGCTTGGGCCTTGACATGTGAACAAAGTTTTCAAGAGCTAAAAAGCGATTGACCCTTTGCTTAAGATCTTGATCTTGGGATGTCAGAAAGGACTTTAAGGTTCTTGTGATGCCTCATGACAAGGTCTCGGATGTGTCCTAATGCAAGAGAGGAAGGTAGTAGCCCTCGCATCTCGTTAGTTAATGCCTCATGAGGTCAATTACCCCTCATGACCTAGAATTGGTACGTCGTAGTGCATGCTTTGAAGATTTAGCGCCATTACCTCATTGGTAATCATTTGTGAGGTCTACTTGACCATAAGAGCTTGAAGTACATTTTCACTCAAGTGATCTTAATATGAGGCAAAGAAGATGGTTGGCCCGATCAAAGACTACAATTTGGGAATCCATTACCATCCAAGAAAGGCTAATGTGGTAGCCGATGCTCTAAGTAGGAAGGTCTCTTGTAGCACTTTGATGATCAAAGAAAACCGACCAACATTGCATGAAGAATTTGAAGCTCAAAATTTGGAATTGGTAGAAGAAGGTTACCTAGCTACTCTACAATTGCAACCAACCCTCAAGATCGGATCCAGAAGAGCTCAAGGAGAAAATCTGACGCGTCTGGAGATCAAAAGAAACATGAAGAATGGTGCATTCTCAAGATTTCGAAGATGACCACTTGCTGTATGGTTTGGTAAGCGCATTTGTGTACCCGGTCAGGAGGTGCTCAAGCGATTGATACTCAAAAAGCTCATGAGACCTTGTACTCCATTCACCCCGGGAGCACTAAGATGTATCGAGACCTCAAGGAAATGTACTGGTGGCCTAGAATAAAGCGCGAGATTACTGGGTATGTAGCCCACTGTGATATTTGTCGGCGAGTTAAAGCCGAGCATCAAAGATCCGCTGGACTCCTACAACCTTTGAACATACCCGAATGAAAATGGGAAGAGATCGTCATGGACTTTATCACTGATCTGCCAAGAACCCAAGCAGGATTTGATTTTATTTGGGTAATTATAGTATAGGACCGGAAAGGCCACTAGAGGAGGGGTGAATAGACGCTTTCTCTATTTTTCACCTCGATCGAACTCAACACTACTTTCACTCCAATAGCTATAAAAGCTATGAAGATCTATATCTGAGCCTGGCGAGATCTGTGTTGAATCGATCATACCCGAAGCCAAAAGACAAAAACGACTCACAACCGCAAAGGAAGATGCATATGGAATAACTAGCTTGCGGTATATATGAGATGAGCGATGTGACCTCCACGAGCCAAACAAGCAAGCGGAGGACTTGGTCAAGGCAATAGAAAATTCTAACAACGACAAAACCGCTTAGTCTCAATAATGATGGGCGCAATAGAGCAATAAACAAAATATCAAGTTGCGAGACACTAGTATTGCTTTGAATTAGAACCGAACTCCTCGCTCGCATGGTCCATCCACATGCACGCCGAGAAAACAAAATGCCGATTACTCTGCTTGCTGGGCTCCTATTTACGCACGGGAGTGCTCTTCTCTGTCTCTAGGAGCACCACCACCGGACAAATTCATCAAAGCTACATATCCGCACAAAGAAGCGGAACCACGAGGAGACGCATCAATGAAGGAACCCAACAACATCGCTTGCAATAACAAAACCAAACAAACAAAACCGATCGATCCGACACAAGCAAACACACACAAGAGAAATTACTGATCGCCGCCACCCGAGGCTTCAAAGAATAGCCGCCAAAGTCCGGTTTGTGTGGCAGAGAGGCCGCCGCCAGAGCTCCTTTTCGTGCGGCGCCTGAAAGCCGCCAAGGTTTTTCGACTAACAACAAGGTCTTGCCACCTCGCCACGGTTTACGAGCTAACCTACAGCCGCCACGTAACCGATTTTTCATAAGGGAGCAGGGATGAGGATCGGTAGCCGCCAAGATTATGAATTTGTGGGTAGGCGCAACCTCGAAGACAACCGAAAAAACAAAACTCAAAACAAAAACCAGCAGGATTTACTTAATGCAACATCCAATCGAGCGAGACAAGCATACTATCACCGCTGCCAAAAAGTAAAAGACTCGTTACTACTGAGGATGGCAGCCAAGAACAAAAAACTGATTTTTGCAGACGGGATGCACACCAGTAGCCGCCACACATTGATTTCACGGGCTTTTCAGACAATATTGCCACTCTCCAATTTTTCTCTTTGGGTTAACCACAGGCGTTGTCACAAGAGCTCTACTAATTTTTCTCCCGAGCACGTAGCGCCATACGGTGTTCCCTATTTTCTTTTACGGCTGACAACCCTAAGATGTCCCATCTCGGCCCTTTTATATATGTGACCACAAGCCCTAAAAAACTTTCTAGAAGATTTAACCTAATGGGCTCTCTTAAGGCCCAACAATTCTGAACACATACGCACGCAATTTAAGCGTCGTCTCCAATTCTCTTGACCTAATCCACTTCATGGCGCTTGTAGTCTTCCTTGCGCCATGTTGGCATTAGGTCACCAAAGCAGATATTTGGTAAAATTACCAAAATACCCTTTCTCGATCTTTTTAAAGACCGAGTCCAATCGATTTGAAACAATCGCTTTTGCCGCGCGTGTAGGTTGATCCGGTGGCTCTCATCGTGTCGGCAAGTCTCTCCCATCCGGTTCCCACCGACCACCTTAACACTTGCAGGCCCGCGCGCAAGCTTGATCCAACGATCGCCGCCCGCGCGTTCGGTCATCCTTATCCATTCTCGCCACACTTGAGTCATCGACCTCTTTGCGCATCCATGATGGTTTACGGACCTCGGCTCTCCAAGCTTAGTCCCGATCCACCTCGCCGATTGACCGTCATTGACACGCAAGCCACTGCACAACAATAGACAAGCAAACACGAATCAGGAACAAGTTCTTCACAACTTGACCCACGTTAGTGAAAACATGCATCATGCAACACATATGCACTATAGCCTATGAACTCAATCTATCCCAAAGCCAAATTCCAAAATGGCGAAGACTAGCCTTTTAACTTTGCGAAAACACGTGAAAACTTCAAACCAAAAGCCACATTGCCAATTGTTTCATCATCCTAAGATCATGGGCATATCCCCATGATATCCACATATAGATCGTTTGACAAAAGTTGCACACTTCATCCTAGTTAAGACCACCTACTCGGGAGGTAGACTAGCGAGTTGTACATAGCTAAGATAGTGTGCGGTATAAATTACCCAAGAAGTTAAGTGTCGGATCGAGGATCTCGGTTCACCTCGTGTTTTGGCAAAAGTCACTTGCGATGCTTTGGGTACAAACTTGAGTTTCAGCACAGCCCACCATCCTAAGACAGATGGGCAAATGGAAAGAGTAAACCAGATCCTAGAAGACATGTTGAGAGCCTGCGCTCTAGAGAACCAGACCAGCTGGGACAGAATGTTACCCTATGCAGAGTTTTCTCACAACAATAGCTATCAAGCAAGTTTGCAAATGTCCCCGTTTGAAGCCCTTTACGGAAGAAAGTGTCGGACACCCTTGTATTGGACTGAATCAGGAGAAGGACAAGTGCTTGGACCTGACATCTTGAAAGAAGCTGAAGATCAAGTCAAGTCCATCCGAGAAAAGCAGAGAACAGCTCAGTCCAGGCAGAAAAGCTATGCGGACAACCGTCACCGAGAATTAGCTTTTGCTCTAAGAGATCATGTGTATCTAAAGGCTTCACCCCTTAAAGGAATGCGACGCGTCAGAGTAAGTGGGAAGCTTGCACCTCGATACATCGGACCTTTTCCAATTTTAGACAGAAGGGGAGAAGCTGCTTATCAATTGGACCTCCTGCCCCAATTGTCGCACGTGCATGACATCTTCCACGTGTCGCAATCGAGGAAATGTCTGCGTGTGCTAGAGGAGTAAATGCCCGTAGAAGCTGTTGACCTCCAGCAAGACCTCACCTACAAGGAGCAACCCATCAAGATCTTGGAAGTGTCCAAACATGTGATAAGAAGCAAGGTCATCCGTTTCTCCAAGGTCCAGTGGAGCAATCACACTGAAGAGGAAGCCACTTGGGAGCGTGAAGAAGACTCGAAGGCAGAGTTTCTGCGCCTATTCTCTGGCCAGCCCAAATCTCAGGGTCAAGATTCCCTTTAAGGGGGGTAGGTTTGTAACGTCCCAAGTTTTTCCGGGTTTCAGAGTTTTCAAAAATAAAAATAACCATTCTGTTCATTGATTTGCTCAAGCTTAACCGAAAAATTTCAGAAATTTATAGCGATTTAATATGAACTAATCCAACTTCAACTAATCCAAAGTTCAGTTTCTCTGGAGTTGCTGGAGTTCTTTGGTGTTGCAATCCCTTTTCTCTGTCCGCTCCAACCTCCCTCTTAGTCCAGACCTCCCTCTCGTTTGGACCTTCCCCTTTGTCTAGGACCTCCGGGTGGTCCTGGAGACTTGCCATGACTACCCTCTCGATCTTTTTACAAAGACAACCCTCTTGGTCTTTTTGCAAAAACCACCTTTTGTGTCGCGACCACTCTTTGGGCCGCGACCACCCTTTGGGCCGCGACCACCTTCTTGGTCTTTTTGCAAAGACCACTCTCTTGGTCTTTTTGCAAATACTACCCTTTGGGTCACGACCTCCCTTTTGGGTCACGACCACCCCTTGGGTCACGACCTCCTCCTTGGTCTCGACCTTCCCTTTGGTTGGACCACCTTTCCGAGTTGACTGGCCCCGCTTGTCAGCTCTGTTCACTTTCTTTTTCCCTTCCATTGCGTCGCTACTGACGCAAGGGTCCCTGAGCATTAAATGCTCTTGTCTCGCATTAAATGCTATCGCTTTTTGCAGTACCTGTTCTCCCTCTTGTCTCCTCCCCGGCCTGCTCTCATCTCCTCCTTCACCTACCCTTGACCTCATGTGCTTTTGAGTTTCTCAACAGCTCTTTTCACCTCCCCTGGCTATAAAAGCCTGAGCAGCCCTCTTTCATCACCTTTTCCTCACCCAACTCTCCTGCTCTCTTGCTCTCTTGCCCTCACCCTGTGCCTCTGTGCTTGAAGCTTCGCCAAGGAGTCTGCTAAAACTGCGTCGTCGCCTCCTCATCACTGAAGAGTTCAGCGGAGTGCCCGTGCCGTTCGCCGTCCTCCTCCTGTCTTTTCTCTATCTCTCTTTGTCCGGGTGAGTTTCTCTGTGCCTTGTTCTCCTTTTTGCTCTTACAACCATGTTGCGTAGTTGTGTCTCTCTCACAACGACGTAGCGTAGATTGTATCCCTTTTCATACGACCACGTGGAGTAGTCGTATCCTTCATTGGATTCCAGGACCTCCTTTGGACCTCCTCCTCAGGACCTCCTCCTTTGGACCTCTCCTCAGGACCCTTCCTGAGAGCCCGTTTTTAGCTCTTATGTTTCTGTGCCTTTTTTTGTTCTAGTTTGGTAGCTTTGGTTTTTATTTTGTTTTGTTGTATTTATTGGCTCTTTTCGCACGTGTAGATTCTGGCTTCTCGGAGGAGTTCTTGGACCCGGCGACCTCTACCGAAGCATCTCCACTCTTCATCAAAGGTAAGTCGTAGACCTTTGATCATGTTGTTCCTAGTTTGCAAAGTTATATTGACTTATACCAACTTGCATGGCTATTTGTATAAAAAATGGTTTGGGAATTAGCTAGTCACCTACTCGACAGTATGACTCATTGAATACTTGTGATGACATGTTGACATGTACCTTTGGACCACCATAGGTTGGGTAATCCTAGTTGGACCTCTTTGTGATAACCAACTTGGGTGCGTATTGCTTAGACCTGCTGTAGTTATGCGATGCCTCTCGATCTCCTGTTTCATCATGATAAACTTGACTAAGTGAATATGGAATTTTGGCACGTGTTGTCTTGGCATGTGTTGCCTTCGCATATGTTGCCCTGGCATGTGTTGCTGTTAATAAAATTTGCTGTGCCATGGCTAGGGTGGTCATTGGCCGGGTGGAACCCAAAATGTTTTCGCTCGGGCATGTGATCGTGTAGTAAAGGGGGTGTAGGAAGCACATTGGGATGAGGAGGTCTCGCTTGAGCAACCACTAAGGACTTAACCTTGTAAGCCATTGATCCGGGCCATACTGTGCAACCACAAGACCATTATGGGGTGGTCCTGGCCAACTAATTGGTAATGCTTTGATTCGGTTCCGTTTTGGTGGAAGTGTGTAAGACATAGGATGGACATGCACACTTGGCGCAAGAGGGGGCCAGATGAAACCTTAGCGAGTGGAACCGAGTCAAAGCAGAACCTTGTAAAGGCTTTGTCATGTGCTCTAGCCTGCTTACCTAAGGTAGTGGGCAGGGGCATCGACGGGTGCCAAACAAACTAGAGAACTTGTGTCTTGTGGGTAAAGTTATGCAACCTCTGCAGAGTGTAAATCTATTCGAATAGCCGTGTCCCCGGTTATAGACTTGCCTGGTGATTTCATGCAAGGGGTAGACCTTTCTCAAAATTTGTTGAGTGGTCTGGCTCATGACCAGGGTGGTTGTGAGTGGTCTAGGCCATGATTAGGGTGGTCACGGGAGGTCTGGGAAGTGACCAGGGTGGTCACGAGCTGTTTTCAAAGAACTTGTTTACTTATGTACTACTCTTTCCAACTTGTGCTTTGCAATCTACGTATTGTATTTCATGTCAATTTGGCTTTCTGCAAAGTAACCATAAAGCTATTCCTTGTTGAGCCTTGTATGAATAATATTTGCATACAATTCCCTACGGCTTGTTGAGGACATTCAAAGTACTCATGGCTTGTGCCCTCTAGTTGATCAGTACCTGAAGAAGACCTCCCAGGGTGCTCCGAGCTCTTTGAAGAGGAGATCTTTGAAGACCTCTCGTGCTAGGACGTCCTCCACTCGATTGCCTGTGGGCATGTCGAATGGCCTCTACGTGTTAATTTTTGCTTTCCGTTGTGAGCTCTTTTGTTATTAGCCCGGTGCGGCAAACATCTGTAACAACTTTGACCATAAGGTCTTTTGCTGTATAAGTTTTAATTCGTCTGCTTCTTCTTTATTTTGTTGTATGGTTGTGATGACATCGTTGTTGAGACTGTGCGGACCAGCTACTGATCAAGGGACTGGTCTAGTGTGCACAGAGGGTCCTGGGTTGCTACTCGGGGTCCCGACATACTTCTACTGACATTGAGATTTCAAGCATAACTTATCTGCTATAGTACTTAACTCAGCTAATTACTCAATCAAACTCTAACCATTCTTGATTAGCCCCTAGTCTATATAACTGCATCTTGTAACTGGACATCTATTAGCTAAGTAGCTTAATAACAGAACCTAATTAACCATTAAGGGTGAGAGTCCACTAACATTCAGCTTATCATACATACATATACAGAGAGATATCCAAATACATGGGACCACTGCCAATTTCTAGTCATCCTCAGTTTGCCTCCTCTGGTCATCATTTCATCAAAAGGACTGTGTTGTTTTGTCAGCTAATCTACTCACTGTAGTTAATTACTTTGAGTAATCCAATAGTTAGTCAAAATGCCTATTAGCAATTGTATCAAGCCTCTCTTACTATTAACTGAGATGTCATTGTTTAATCACTTAATGACATGAGGTCTACTGGCAAATGCTTTCTAACCATATTGTTTGCTAATAATAGAACCTCTAATTACCCACTCTAATCACCTTAAATTACTTGCTAATCGAATTAACAATGTATTTGTGGCATGTAACCTATACTAACTAATTAGCAAACTAATTATCTATGCAATGTTATCTACAATACTCATTGCCAGTCAACTGCGTGTAAACACACATGCACAGAGACATACAGAGGGATACATACACAGAGAGAGACACAGAGGCGATAGAAGGAGAAACGAGAGGAGGCCAGTGGCGGTGGCGATGTGAGTGGCGCAGTGAGGGAGGGACAATGCAAGCAATGGATTTGACAAAATGGAATGACTGAGAGGTGGCGAGCCTAGGGACGGTGGTGGCGTGGCCTGAGGTGGCAGCTGAGCGGCGGTGTGTGGTGGACCGCTGTGGAGGAGGGAAGGGTGGCCGACGCCAAAGAGGTAGATGGGGAGGTCTAGGGCGAGCACGAGCATCGCCTGGGTGTGGGGAACCTAGCCCGGTGACTGGTGAAAGCCGAGGGGGTCAGTGGTGGGCCGACGGCGCGAGCCTGAGCAGCCAGTGGGAGTGCTGTGGTGGCGGCGCTTCTGATCTTGAGGCCAGTGGAAGGCGGGGGATGAACGGGGAGGGCAAGGAGTCGCTCCTGAAGAGAG
This sequence comes from Phyllostachys edulis, assembly GCA_036346405.1. Taxonomy (NCBI): domain Eukaryota; kingdom Viridiplantae; phylum Streptophyta; class Magnoliopsida; order Poales; family Poaceae; genus Phyllostachys; species Phyllostachys edulis. The sequence continues at coordinate 63,067,708 of CM070554.1, forward strand.
GAATTGAGCAGAGGCTTACCGAGAGAGGAGAAGAGGCCATGACAGCGGGTTTGGCTGAAAACGGGGAAGACAAGGTCGACGTCGAGCTCCGGTGGGGAAATCCTTCAATTTCTTTGGGGGCTTTTGCTCGGGATGATGAGGGACACCGCGAGACGCAGTTGGCCACAAACGGGGTTCACCGTGGCAGTCGGATGGCGAGGAGGACACTGCGGCTTGTGCTGCCGCGAATGGCTCTATGCGCTCGGGGCTCCTTGAGCTCGGTAGAAAAGGAAGAAATGGGAAGAAGGGAGGGGAAGGGAAGGCCAGAGAGGGGCGCTCTCGGTTGCGGTTAAGTAGTGGGGAGGCGATGGGAGCGAGCGGCATGGGCAAAAGGGCAGGCATGGCAGCTTGCATGGGCTAAGGGTGGCTTCGTGGAGGATGAAGACTGCACATGGGGCCCAGCGGTCAGTGGAAGGAAAAAGAAAAATAGATTTTTAAAGAATGGTTGATGGCTTAAGAGAATTTGTAAATATAGATGCCGAACTCTAAACAATATGAAATTTTTTGAGAAGGTTTATAACACAATGTATAATATTATGTAATTTTTTAAGAATTTTATGTGCTTTGTATTTTCACTAAAATTCTTTTAAGTTTCTGTTTGTATGTACTTTTATTATTTGATGTGAAGAGGGCTTCAAATCATGCTTTAAATATTTCTTATTTTATTAACAGTATGAACACACCTATTTGTATTTTAATTCATCATATTTTGTTCCAAGTTGTTTTGATCCTTAATTAGTTTTGTATTTATAGTATTCGATTCTAGGGTTTTCGTTTTTCATTACTTGTGTCGACAGAAAGAAAATGCAATTAAAATAACTCATAAGAATGTAGGCAAATAGAATAACAATAGATAATACATAAAAAGTTTTAAAAATCTCGTATTTTTATATTCGGATACTTTTGGGATGTTACATATTCTGTGGCCTCTGGATGGAATTAGGGGTACCTTCAACTTTTTTCGGTATTTCAACCCTCTCCGGTGCATTGCGTGCAGGCACATGCGACTTGGTCACGCTCTTCAAATCACTAAAGTAGTTAGGCAGTTGATTTGCTAATGCTTGTAAATCAATTATCTTCTGGACTTCTCTAGGGTCATGCATATGGATTCCTTTGACTTGCCACGTAATTTCCTGACATTTTTTATCAACGGGTTGATTTCCTCCCCCTAATGACGAGAAACTATCCTCATCAAATATACTATTAGTGAATCGGGCAGTATGCAAATCTCCTGTCATAGGGTCTAAATACCTCATTATGTATATGTATTAAATAAATTGGATAATGTTACAAAATACTCTCGTAATGTTTCAGAATTTTCTACACATTTTTCATAATTTTACTACTAATTTCAGTTATTAAAGGAAATTTAAGCAATTATGATTCATAAAAAACAATAAATAAATATAAAAAAGCATAGAAACAATAACAACAGTGCTAAACATACTTTAAATGCTAAAAATGATTCAAAATTTGAATTCTCGATGCCCTTTTTTGCTGGAATATGAATTTTCAGTGAATTCTGCAATTTTCGAGGGCTAATCCACTAAATTTCAAATCTGGAAAAAAAATTCGCGTAATTTCAGAAAATCTGAGGGCCCATTTGCATTTTTTTGGGATTTGCCCTTTTTTTTCTAAATTTCCTAGGGCTAGGAAATTTTCTTCTTAGCCTGATTCGGCCCAAAACTAGCCGGTCAAAATGGGTAGGGGAGGGGATAGGGTTTCCCCCCTGCTCCCTCAACGATGTGGCGGCTCTGAGGTCACAGGCGTGGTAGCATTGATTAGGCGGCGACGCAACATGGCGGCTTCGATGGCGCTAAGTAAGCGCCTGAGAGCGGTAACCTTGCGGCTAGCCGACCATGGGGCATCATGGTGCAGCGACACGACGCGGTGACACGATGGGCACGGTGGACGGCCGTGGCGCGGATGGTGCACGATGTCGGGGCGGCAATGGCGGCGACGGCTTTAAGCATAAGCGCCTGCAGCGTTGGCATCGGCGACGTCTTGACCGCGAGTGCACACCATGACCGCAGCGGTTCGAGCCGGCGTCGTCGGGTCTTGTGGCTCGGCCAGGTGACGGAGGCGACCTCGGGCACACTGTGTAGGGGCGAGTGGCTCGGCGCGCGACACGTAGGAGTGTAGGATCAAGGATAACCAACGAGAGGGGGTGAATAGGAGGTTTTAAAACTTCTTGACTAATTAACAAATTAAGTCTAAACTAGATACAATTCTAGCTAAGCAATTCTACACAAGATAAAAGCTAGAATTGTAAATGCGGAAATAGTAAAGACAAGAATTAACCACAATTGAGACAATGAAGTTTTTCCCGTGGTATCGAAGATTTGCCGGTCTTCACTAGTCCACGTTGAGGAAGATTGAACCAATCAAGCTGGTTTTACGAATTAAGCCTTCTCTCGATCACTAGTGGTTGTTTTTCCTCCGCTCCGGAGATAGTGAACACCAAACCATTCACAATCTTGGCACCAGGCCTCTTCACAATCTTCTTGAAGAGATCATCGTGCTAACACTGCCAAGCCGTCTAGGTGTTTGGCAAAACACCAAGAGTAATGAATCGATGATCTTCGTTTGACGACATTCAAGTGCAATGGATCAATCTAGAATGAATGCACTTGAATTTGGCTCAACTACCTCACAATGAATGCACAAGTGTATTGTAGGAGTTGAGAGGATGCTCAAGTCTCAAAGGATAGTAAATATGGTCTAGCACACTGTCCTTGAGCAGGTGGAGGGGTATTTATACCCCCCACAAACAAATACGACCGTTGGGGGGGTGAAACCCCAACTTTTCAGCGAAATGTGGTACTACCGCAAACTATCATGCGGTACTACCACACCTCACCTACCGCACAACAACGGCTATAACAGTAGCATTAACTGCTCTGACATAGTCGTTGGAAAATTCGGCGCGGTACTACCGCCAACCATCATGCGGTAGTTCCGCTTGCCAGTCATACCGAAAAATACGAATGGTACTACCGTTTTTCCTTAGAGCCCAAAAGGGTATCTCTTTGGAAAATACGTCTTAGCTCAACTTCGAAAATCTTAGGGTGCGGTAGTTCATTGAACAACTAACCAGATCTTCTTAGCTCTCAGGGTTTGCAACCAAGCCAAAAAGGTGTCGCTCCGGAATTTACATACCGCCAACAAATTTTTGAAACAACCGGATTGCGGTAGTACCGCACCACGATCCCGGTCGTACCGCTGGGCGGTAGTACCACCGACACAACGTCGGTACTACCGATAATCCTAACAAAGCATAGTTGGCTTTCCAAAACAAATTCTAAATGCATGCATGACCCTAAATTGATCCAAATGGCACAAGAACATGCTATCGAGCTACTAGTCATGATCCCTCTTAATAGTACGACATTTAACCTAAAATCCGGTCTTCCATCCTTTTCACCTAAGACCGGTTAAATATAAAAAAGGATCCTAGACTACTTATACCTTATCTTTGAACCATATTGATCTTCATATTGGCCTTTGGCGTGTATCTTCCAAGTTGTCAGACTCACCATTATGACTTAACCTTGTAAATACTCAATAAACATGTTAGTCCCATATTCACATATTATCATTAATTACCAAAACAATTTTTAGGGGCCTAGATGCTTTCAATCTCCCCCTTTTTGGTAATTGATGATAACCCAAATAATATGTGAGAAAGATTGTTTTAAATATACTACTTGTTGTAAAACGAGTTGTATATTCTTTCGATGACTTAACATAAATAATTCTTGCAATAAGCTGAAGAAGGTTTTTGAGAATTATTTTCTTGTTAAAGTCATTACAAAGAAAGCTCCCCCTAAACATGTGCATACAAATGAGATAAAATCTTTGCAAGCACATGTAGAGGATTTTGAAAAAAAATTGGCGGAGTTTCTTTTGCTTGTTGGAACTTGAGGGAAAATGCAATATTATAAAATGACCATAATAAAGATTGCATTTCATGGTAATAACATAAGCATGATATTAACCACCAAGTTCAACAAGATAACAATAAAGCCATAACATAGTTTTAAACTATTACAAGCACACAACCATAGCAACGTTTAAACTATTACGAGCACAAGCACATAAACATAACAAGTGCACATTAAGACATAAAGTATAAAGTATATAATAATAGTAGCATTTCTCCCCCTTGATCTTTGCCATTGTTCTTCTGGCTCCCTTTTGATCTTTCTCCTATTACCTTCTAGCTTCTCCCCCTTTGGCATCAAAGTACCAAAAACAAAACGTCATGCAGCTGGATCCTGATGTGGAAGAGTAGCTCGGTCCTGAGGAGGAAGAGGAACTAGAGAAGTAGAAGCCCTTGGAGGACGACGACCAAAACGCTGAGGAGTAGTCAATATTTGTTCCATAGAAAAGACACTCTCTGACAGGGCAGCTATTCTGTTGTGGGGCTCATTCTGGAACTCTAGTTGAGCAGTCTTCATCTCCTACTGAGTGTTCTTAAGCTCTTGCTGATTAGAGATAACCAATTGCAGATTGTTGAGAATCACCTGCTGATTATTGAGAATCTGAGCAAGAGATACCTGATTTTCTTCAGCAGCAGTTTCCCTTGGAGTATTTTCCCTTTGCCCTCTTTGCTGAGGAGGACCATCTCGAGGCTTGTATGTCTTATGGGGAGAGCCCAATCCTCCATGATACTCAATTTTGCAGAGGATCAAAGTCATGATATATGGAGCATAATAGATCCTCTTGACCCTATCATTCTTTGAGGAAGTTATGCCCCTAATGATGACATCCACCACATCAAACTTTCTCCCATTCATGATATTATCAATTATATTCCATGCATGCCCTTTTATAGCATCAAAATTTCCACCCTTGGGAAGGAAATTATGATTAATGGTTTTATTGATCAAACTAGGGATAGATTGGAGACCATTGATCTTTCTTGGGGTATACCTAACAGTTTGATCATAGAAATCTGTCCAAGCAGGAGCTAGCAGAGCAAGCCTATCAAATATCTTCTCATACTTGCTGGATGGTGTTCTCAGGACATGCTCAAATTCTTCCTTGCTGCTTTCCACATATCTGGTCACTGTCATCCATTACAATTTGGTAAAATCTAGAGAAACATGCAAGGTGGCATAGAACTATCTCACAATCTCCTCATCGTAGTCATTTCTTAGAGCTACGAGATCATGAATACTGGCTCTTTGAAAAAGTCAACACACACCATCATACTTGTCCAAAGAGTTGATGTGCTGCCACTATACCCACTTATGATCTGCAAATTTTCTGTGAGGGCCATACAACTGCTCATAGACTTGTTCTTGAAATATGGTGTGGAACCTTGGATTTATGGAATTTGAAGGATAAATATACTGATTACTATGATGCATGATAGCATAATCGTCAGTAGAAATAGTCCTCAAATTAACCTAAGGCTCTTCTGGATCTCCCATCTCCTCGTCTGTTCCTGCTTGAACTTCGGTTTCTGTCTCAGATTCAGACTCAGATCCTGACTCAGCTTGAGAGGACCTTTCCTCACTTTCAGACTCACTAGATGCTAGCCCTTTGCCTTGGTCACGAGCGTCCTTCTGGCGAACCTCTCGATTTCCTTGAACAAGAGCTACAGGTGTCTGAGAGGACGAAGATTGACCTCGAGAAAGGCCAACTGACTTGCGAGTAGCAATCCATGTCCTTGGCATATTCAAACAGAGAGGATAGGTTACAAAGAGTACAATCGATCAAACAAAATAGGTTTAATTTTGAATGGAATGATCTTGCTGTTCTGTCAGGAAAATCGGTAGTACCGCAGTTCTTTTGCTGGTAGTACCATGATCCGAAAGTACCACCATTGTCTGGCCGGTACGACCGCATCGCGGTAGTTCCGCGCTCAAAGAGCGGTAGTACCGCTTTCACTTAACAGGTTCTAGGGCACGATTTTGATAGAAATTTTTGATGTTTCTTATGAAGTGAATCCATGGAATAGATGTGTAATCATCATGAAACACCAATTTTGCCATTTTGCCCAACTAGAACCAATTAAATCATCTACATTTCAAGATCAACCCTAAATGGAGACCTAAGGTTCCAAACTAGGGTAAAATGAGGATTAAAAAGGGTTTTACCTTGAGGATTGAAGGAGTGATACCTTTAGATCGAAGGATATCAACAAGAATCAACAAAAAGCCGAAAAACTTTGAGGATTTGCCGAGGGGATTTAGGGTTCTTCGGGGGAGAGAGAGAGGCCAGAAGAGACTGAAATGGTAGAAGTGCCGCGGTCGAGCCGCTTGGGAGTAAAAGGCACGAGGTAAAAACCGCAAGGTAGTTAATGCCCATGTTACCAATCGACGCGGTAGTTTCGCATTTTTACCGCCGGTAGTACTACAACGCGGTAGTCCCGTGGTTATATCGCCGGTAGTTCCGCACTACGGTCGTACCGCGATTAACTCATCGGTAGTTCCGATTATCTTGGAACTTCAGGAACAGACTTTGGATTTTGAAAATTATGCAAATGATCCTTAATTTTGCACTCAATTAAATATCATTTAGGATCATTATGCATTGAATAGACTAATGCCTATCTAAGAACATAATTTTATGAACATAGGGATCTTTAATAAAATATTTTGAAAATACTTTCTTAAAAGCTTCAAATAACACCAAATGAAGCAAAATGCATGAGGCAAGAAAGCGTGCACACATGCAAACACTAAACATTATATCGGGTCTAGATGCGGTAAGATAAAGCAAACTATCAATCTTGGATCAATAAATATTTAAATATACCGGTTTACCTCCCTCATTTAGGTCGAGATGACCGTTGGTTGCCATGAGAGTCTTGATGGGTTTTGCATCCTTCATGCTAAATTTCTTGATCAAGTCCTTTGCATACTTTGTTTGGCTCACGAAGGTCCCATCTTTGAGTTGCTTGATTTGAAGTCCAAGGAAATAGCTCAATTCTCCAATCATGGACATTTCAAATTCCCTAGACATCATATCACCAAATTCTTTGTAGAAATCTTGGTTAGTAGACCCAAAATGATATCATCAACATAAATTTGACAAACAAAGAAATCAACATCCAAGACTTTAGTAAATAAAGTTGAATCAATTTTCCCGATTTTGAATCCTTTTGAGACTAGAAAATCTCTAAGACGTTCATACCATGCTCTAGAAGCTTGTTTAAGACCATAGAGCGCCTTGGAGAGTTTATAGACATAATTTGGATTCTTTGGATCTTCAAAACCGGGAGGTTGTTCAACAAAGACAAGTTCGGATACTTTTCCATTTAGGAAAGCACTTTTAACATCCATTTGAAATAATTTAATATCAAAGCATGATGCAAAAGTAAGTAATATTCGAATTGACTCAAGTCTAGCTACGGGAACAAAGGTTTCACCAAAATCCAAACCTTCGACTTGTGAATAACATTGAGCGGCCAACCTTGCTTTGTTTCTTACAACCAAACCGTTCTCATCTTGCTTATTCCTAAAGACCCATTTAGTACCAATGATGTTGTGTTCTTTGGGTCTTTCCACCAATATCCAAACTTCATTCCGGGTGAAGTTGTTGAGTTCTTCATGCATTGCATTCACCCAATCCAGATCATCAAACGCTTCTTCTACATCTTTGGCTCAATAGATGAGACAAAAGAGTAATGTTCACAAAAAGAAGCAATACGAGAGCGAGTTTGAACACCCTTACTTACGTCACCCAATATTTGGTCTATTGGATGATCTTTAGCAATTGCATTATGGATTCTTGGTGGTAGATTGGATGGTTGATCATCTTCCTTACTGTCCTCTTCATCAATTTGAATTTGATTTGTGGAAGAGGTTGGAAGTTCAACTTGGATGGAAGATGATGGATCATCCTTAGTCTTGATGTCGCCAATTTGCATGTTCTCCATGGCTTTTCTTAAGGGTTCATCACCTACATCATCCAAATTCTCATGCTCTTTTTGAGAGCCATTAGTTTCATCAAATTGCACATCGTGCCTTTCTTCGACTAAACCAAAGTTTTGGTTAAAGACACGATAAGCTTTGCTATTAGAAGAATAACCAAGCAAGAAACCAACATCACAACGACTAGCAAATTTTGAAAGACGAACACCCTTATTCAAAATATAACATTTGTAACCAAATACACGAAATAAGAGATGTTCGATTTTCTTCCTACAAGAAGCTCATAGGAAGTCTTTTTCCAAAGACGATGCAAATAAAGGCGATTTATGGCATGACAAGCGGTGTTAATAGCTTCCGCCCAAAAACTATCGGAAGTATTATATTCATCAAGCATTGTCCTAGCCATTTCAATTAATGTACGATTTTTCCTTCCTACAACTCCATTTTGTTCCGGAGTGTAGGTTGTGGAAAGTTCGTGCTTTATTCCAAATTCATCACAAAAGTCTTCAACTTTAGTATTCTTGAACTCGGAACCGTTATCACTACGGATTTTCTTAATTTTGAAATCAAATTCATTTTGAACCCTTTTTTGCAAAACTTTTGAAAATGGCTGAGATTTCAGCTTTGTCATCTAGGAAGAATACCCATGTGTATCTAGAGTAATCATCCACAATGACTAAACAATAGCTATTACCCCTGATACTCTTATAGGTTGTTGACCCAAATAAATCCATATGTAAGAGTTCCAATGGTCTAGAAGTTGACATGATACTCTTGGAAGGATAAGAATTAGCAACTTGTTTACCGGTTTGACAAGCACTACAAAGTCTATTTTTCTCAAACTTCACATCTTTCAAGCCAATAACTAAATAATGTTTGAAAAGTTTTTTAAATTGAAACATTCCAACATGAGCTAGCCTTCTATGCCAAAGCCAACCCAATGAGATTTTTGCAATTAAACAAGTTTTTAAGCATGATTCATTTGAAGTAAAATCAACCAAGTAGATATTTCCAAATCTAAAACCTTTGAAAATTAAAGATTTATCTTTTTCATTTGAAATTGTAACACCTTCATTAGAGAATGAACAAATTAAGCCAAGATCACATATTTGTGCAACAGATAGCAAATTAAAATTTAGTGATTCAACTAAAGATACATTTGAAATAGAAAGGTCATTTGAGATAGCGATTTTACCCAATCATATTACCTTTCCTTTGCTATTATCGTCAAATGTGATCTTGTCAACTCCTTTACCATTCTCAAATGTGGTGAACATTTTTCTATCACCGGTCATGTGTTGAGTGCATCCACTATGAAGCACCCAATGTTTTTCGCCGGTCTTGTAGTTCACCTACAAAACAATAATTAAGTTCTTTTAAGTACCCCAATTTGTTTGGGTCTTTGGAAGTTAATGACCAAGGATTTAGGCACCCAAATAACATTCCTTTTAGCGCCTAGAATTGAAGTGCCAACAAATCTTGCAATAACTTTATCATCTTTAGTTTTTCTAAGCATATAACAAGAATCATATATACCCAAAGATGGAGTCTTACCAATAGAAAAAGTTTGTTGCAAATGTCCTATTTCCCGGCACTTATGGCAATACTTACTATTTTGCTTAATAAACCTTGTAGGTTTGTTTACTAGTTTCTTGCCTTTCTTGGGCACATACCCAAGTCCTTCTTTGTTGAATAAGCACATTTGCCCACTCAAGAGCTTATCAAGGGTGGCCTTACCTTTGAAGCACTGTTCTAAGCTTTTGCTTAGCTTGGTCACTTACTCCTTTAGTTCATTGTTTTCAACAACAAGCTTTGCATCATGAGACTCAACATTATCATGCACTACTACAGAAAAGGTATTCACAAACAGTTCAAAAACGTCATCACAGACGGTTTCGTGAGCCGTCTGAGTTTATGGGTCAGTGATGACATGAGGTCATCACAGACGGTTTTCAAACCGTCTGTGATGCATACTTTCCTGAGCGGTTTGTGGTGGAACCGTCGTGATAGAACCTATCATGACGGTTTGTGGTGGGACCGTCTGTGATAACTTTTCTCTAAAAAGCCACCAAGTAGTGATTGCTTGTGCCTTTAAAATCGGATATATATATATATATATATATATATATATATATATATATATATATATATATATATTAGTCCTCGGCCACTTTTGGGGGTCGTCCACATGACATGAGGAGGATGAGGCGGCAACCACGAACTTCTTCATCGAGCCCTACAAGTTTAAGAAATGCTTTGCCGAGAGGCGTCAGGACATCATTATCTTGTTGCTAAAACATGATGCCACTTCCCAGTCAGAGTACCTGCGCGTCCACGTCACTTTCTTAACGCGAGATACTCCGACTGAGAAGTGGCATCGTGTATTAGCAACCAAGTAATTGGATGTCCTGACACTCTCCTGACAGCCGTGCTTCTTAAACTTGCATGGGCTCAATGAAAATTGCTCGTGGTTGTTGTCTCATCCTCCTCACGCTGCGTGGACGACCCCCTGAAAGTGGCTGAGGGACTTAGAATAATATATGTATAATATATATATGATGCTGGTTTTAAAGGCACAAGCAACCACTGCTTGGAGACTTTATAGAGAAGAGATTAGGAATGGAATGGTAGGACATAACGGATGACATCTTGACAAAATGACAAATCAAGAATAAGTCATAACATACATATCACATATTTTATCCATCTATTTTTGCAAAGCATCAATCATACATATCAACAGCCCATGGTTCACCAAGTAAGTTTCCACTATCAACAGCAGACAACACTTGATAAATCTGAATAAGTCATAAGTCATAACAATATAACATATCAACAGCCCATATATATCAACAACCCAATAAGTCATAACATATCAACAACCCATACATATCAATAGAAGAGACAACACTTGACACTTCTGAATACTTCAATAGCGAACAACACTTACATACAATTCACTCATTCAAAGATCAAGAATCGAAGACAAGTGCACAATCATTGCATTTATTTCTCTACTTCTCTCTACATGTATGTATTACACATTTACACTTCTCTTCATGTATGTATGTATTACACATTTAGCATTTGGGCTCTAGTCAATGGCCATCACTATCAAGATCAACTAACAACGGACAACATCAAGAAGACAAGAAGGTGACTTACGCGTTAGTAGGAGAGCCGAGAGGTTGGAGGCGCGAGGAGGTCCGAGGTAACGAACGAGCTGGTGGCGAGAGGAGGAGGAGGAGGCTGGCGTGGGAGGAGGAGCTGGGCGGTGGCGCAGCCGAGGGAGGATCAGGAGCTTGATCCGTGGCCTTGAGGAGGAGGAGCTTGATCCGGAGGTCGAGAGTGGCGGCGAGAGGAGGAGGAGCTCGGTTCACATGAATACCAACAAGACAAACCAATAGGTGATAGATCTGTCTTACCTCGACATCATGGGTGGAGAGTAGCTGGGTCGCGCCTGACGGGGCGGGAGGAGGAAGAGGGGAAGGCGCACAGCGTCACCGTAGTTGTGGCACAACGGTGACACTACAAAAGACACTCTTATCGTCGGCGACGGGAAGAATGGCGGCGTTGGGGAGGGGAACGGACGAGAGTAAGGCCGCTGGGGAGTGACGAGTTAGCGCAAATCCTAGCGGGCTCCTACTAATAAAGAGACTTATCACAGTCGATTCTATTATGGAACCGTCAGTGATACTTATCACAGACGGTTCCACAATAGAACCGTCCGTGATATGGTCTCATATCATAGACGGTTCATTATTAAAACCGTCTGTGAAGTATCACAGACGGTTGTTTTTGAAAACCGTCTGTGATACTAAGTAATATCATAGACGGTTCTTGTTCAGAACCGTTTGTGATACTTCATAGACGGTTTTCAACATGAACCGTCTGTGATATTACCTCTTCACATATGGTTTTTAGCGTAGCCAGTAACACAGACGGTCGCAAAACCAAAACCATCTGTGAATGCATGTAATACAGACGGGTTTGGGCAACCGTCTGTGATTAGGCGTCCAGTATTAGCCTTTTTGTAGTAGTGATGATTAGAGTTAATATTTGAGCGACATGTAATAGCAAGTAGATTATTACATGAAGTAGATGCACTAGTTCTAGCAATTTCTATACTAGGCATTTCATCAAGAATATCACATGTAATTCCAATACTAGTGCAAGACTTGCTTGAATTTTCTTGGATAAACAAGTTATGAGCTTCATTTAGCTCATCATAAGAATCTTTTATAGAGATATGTTCTCTCTTTAAGACTTTATATTTAGATATTTCTTTTCTAAGATATCCATTCAAGTCTTCAAGCATATACATTAATTCATCATATGCTGGTTCATTATCATTAATGTACTTTACCTTATCTCCTTTTGCCATAAGGCAAGTAGGAGTGGAGAATAGCGATGGAGCCTCCTTGATGGCGATGCCAATAAGTCTCTTCTTCTTGGGGGACTCATCTTCATCGGAGTCCGATTCTCCAATATGAGCTTCGTTCTTGCCATCCTTGTGAAGCTTCTTCTTACCATCGAACTCCTTCTTCTTGAATGGCTTGCCCTTGTCATCCTTCTTTAAGGGACAATGAGAGGCAATGTGCCCATTTTCTTCGTAATTATAGTATCGGATGTTGCTATAACGCTTGTTGTCATTTGAGGATTGCCCCTTCTTGTTCTTGTTAAAGTTGAAGCTTTAATGTGAACGTTTTCTCATGAATTTCTTCATTCTCCTGACAAGAAAAGCAAACTCTTCTTCGAAGTCTCCTTCTTCGTCCTCATCATCACTTGATTCCGCTTTAGCCTTGAAGGCGGTAATCTTCTTCTTTGAGGAGGATGATTCCAAGAGTTCTTCTTTGTCTTTCTTGTACAACTCATTTATTATGAGGTTGCCCAAGAGTCCCGTTGGCGTTATTCTTGGCAACTCAGGAGAGTTGAGGAATAACGTCACCAACGTCTCATACTTGTCCGGTAGAGCCCTAAGCATCTTGCGCACAACATCAACATCAAGAAGGTCAGAGCCAAGACCTTTGAGTTATTCACAATGTTGTTGAGTCTTGAATACATCTTGGTGATGTTTTCATGAGTCAACATTATGAATGTCTCATATTTAATCCGAAGCCTATGCAATTTGTCTTCTTTAACCGTGGATGTGCCCTCATGAATTTCGGAGAGCGTAGTCCATATCTCATGAGCGGTTTCAAGATTGCTCACTCGATTGAACTCATCCGCGTTCAAAGCACCAAAAAGAGCATTCATGTCTTGAGCATCTAAATGAGCATTACGTCCCTCTAGTTCTGTGGGAAGTAGTAGATTAAGAGGCATAACGTAACCCTCATTTACAATTTTCCATATGCTTGGACTCATGGCCTTTAGATAAATTAACATTCTAATTTTTTTCAATAAGCATAATTTGAGCCATCAAACAAAGGAGTCTTTCCTATAGTAATTCCCTTACTAGCCATCATTTTCTCTCTTAGACGGTTAAGTCTAAATCAATGAGAGACCAGACATTGATACCACTTATAGGATCAAGGATAACCGACTAGAGGGGGTGAATAAGAGGTTTTAAAACTTTTTAACTAATTAACAAATTAAGTCAATTTCCAATTAAGTCTAAACTAGATACAATTCTAGCTAAGTAATTCTACACAAGATAAAGCTAAAATTGTAAATGCGGAAATAGTAAAGACAAGAATTAACCACAATTGAGACAATGAGGTTTTTCCCGTGGTATCGAAGATTTGCCGGTCTTCACTAGTCCACGTTGAGGAAGATTGAACCAATCAAGCTGGTTTCACGAATTAAGCCTTCCCTCGATCACTAGTGGTTGTTCTTCCTCCGCTCTGGAGATAGTGAACACCAAACCATTCACAATCTTAGCACCGGGCCTCCTCACAATCTTCTTGAAGAGATCATCGTGCTAACACCGCCAAGCCGTCTAGGTGTTTGGCAAAACACCAAGAGTAATGAATCGATGATCTTCGTTTGACGACACTCAAGTGCAATGGATCAATCTAGAATGAATGCACTTGAATTTGGCTCAACTACCTCACAATGAATGCACAAGTGTATTGTAAGAGTTGAGATGATGCTCAAGGCTCAAAGGATAGTAAATATGGTCTAGCACACTGTCCTTGAGCAGGTGGAGGGGTATTTATACCCCCCACAAACAAATACGACTGTTGGGGGGTGAAACCCTAACTTTTAAGCGAAATACGGTACTACCGCCAACTATCATGCGGTACTACCGCACCTCACCTACCGCACAACAACGGCTATAACAGTAGCATTAACTGAAAATTTGGCGCTGTACTACCGCCAATCATCATGCAGTAGTTCCGCTTGCCGGTCATGTCGAAAAATACGAGCGCTACTACCGTTTTTCCTTAGAGCCCAAAAGGGTATCTACTGGAAAATACGTACCGCTCAACTTTCGAAAATACCGGGGTGCGGTAGTTCCGATGAACAATTGTAGTACTACCGCTCTCAGGGTTTGCAACCAAGCCAAAAATGTGTCACTCTGGAATTTACATACCGCCAACTAATTTTCGAAACAACCGGATTGCGGTAGTACCGCACCACGATCCCAGTCGTACCGCTGAGCGGTAGTACCACCGACACAACGTCGGTACTACCGATAATCCTAACAAAGCATAGTTGGCTTTCAAAAACAAATTCTAAATGCATACATGACCCTAAATTGATCCAAATGGCACAAGAACATGCTATCGAACTACTAGTCATGATCCCTCTTAATAGTACGACATTTAACCTAAAATCCGGTCTTCCATCCTTTTCACCTAAGACCGATTAAACATAAAAAGGATCCTAGACTACTTATACCTTATTTTTGAACCATATTGATCTTCATATTGGCCTTTGGCATGCATCTTCCAAGTTGCCAGACTCACCATTATGACTTAACCTTATAAATACTCAATAAACATGTTAGTCCTATATTTACATATTATCATTAATTACTAAAACAATTTTTAGGGGCCTAGATGCTTTCAAGGAGCCGCCGGCGACGCTCCTAGTCCGCACGCACGTTCCCACTGCGTGCTGACTTTTTTTCCTTCCAATCTACAATGCAATCAACATCTACTCTTTCATGTAATCTATCAATCAGCTTGGCCGGCGACTCCTAGTCGGCTAGCGGTAGATTAGAGCGGATTTGTGCCGTAGAAAATAATCTAGAAAGCAAAATTTGCGAAATTGAAAGCGATCTAGAAAGGAGATTCAATCTACGAGTGTCGTTCTTCAACGATTACCTTTGGCTGGAGCAGATCATGCTGATAACGTTTTGAGGAACCGTCGCTGGCGAGTCTAGTCCGATTAATCACCTTGTAGACGGAAGTAGAATCGCACAAATACAGAAAGTAAATTGATACAAAGATATGGGGGGCTTTTCTCTCTTTATTCCTCTTTGAAAAAAGCACGCATAATGATTGGGGACCCTCCTCCTATAAATAGACTAGAGATGGATGAAAAGCCCACTACGAACTATGCTGCACGGCTTGGACCTAGGTTTCCAACAGAAATGAGGAACGACTAAAGACACCGATAAGACATTGCCAATTTTTACAAAAAAATAATAAATTCTATGGAAATACCCTTGTGTGGAAAGTCTCGCCTCCTCGTTCGCACATCACACCCCTGCAATCCAACTGCCCGGGTTGGGAATTCGTTTTCAATTTTTACCCTCGCGAAACCGTGTAGATCCAACTCCAACCTTACCTTTTTTCCCTTCTCTCCCCTCAAACATCTATATAAACCCCCCCACCTCTCTTCTTCTTCCGTTCCCCACTTCGAATCAAATCGAATCGAATCGTGCGCTGCGCGACTCGCCCACGCCACCATTCCCCCCACACGCCTGCCAGGCGCCGCTAGGGTTTCGGGAGGCTGCCTCCGCGAGGGCGACGATGTCTCTGCGGCCGAGCGAGCGGGTGGAGGTGCGGCGCAGCCGCTACAAGGTGGCGGTGGACGCGGATGAGGGCCGCCGCCGGCGCGAGGACAACATGGTGGAGATCCGCAAGAGCCGCCGCGAGGAGAGCCTGCAGAAGAAGCGCCGCGACGGCCTCCCGCCCGCCGCCGCCGCCGCCGCCGCGCCGCAGATGGCCCACTCCTCCGCCCTCCAGCAGAAGGTCTGCTCTCTCGCTCGCTCCCCGATCTGATCGATTCGCTAGGGTATGTGGTTGGGGAGTCTCGATCTCACGGTTTTGGATCTGCTTGTCTCTCTGTGCGCGTGTGCAGTTGGAGGGCTTGCCGGCCATGGTGCAGGCGGTGCTCTCGGACGACAGCGCCGTGCAGCTGGAGTCCACCACGCAGTTCCGGAAACTGCTATCCATCGGTGAGATTTGAATTTCTATGAGTTTTTTACGCTTGTGGAGAATACTTGTTGCGGTAGACGGAGTTTAGTAGGGGGGGGGGTGGTGGAAATTCGGGGTCATTTTGGGTAATTATGGACTAATAACTGTTGAAGGTTTGGTCAGCTCTAGATTTGTTCGCGGTGAATTGTGACAAGTTTGTTAAGAGTCTTAGTTTTCCTGTGGATTGGGCGAGGGCAAAATCATTTGCTTCCCCTTGTTTTCTTTTGAGATTCGGAAGTCACTGGATATGTTAATTTCATCTATTTTTTGGGACCGTCCTGGCAACTTAGGGATTCACGAAATTTCGAAGAAAAAATCGTTATTGCTCGCAGAGTTTTCTAGTTTTCAAAGAGCATGATTATTTTTTCGACTCTCTGCTGAGCTTCTGTGGCAACTGTTTGTCGATCCGTGAAATACTTGTTTCAATAATTATGGTTCCGTGAAATACTTGTTTCAATAATTACGGACATGATTTATGCTTTATAGTTCGTACACGTTTCCTTTTGCCCTTTTTTTTTACTTTCAAGAGGACAACTTTGATTCAGTTTATGGATTTTTGGACAATGTCCAAGAGGCTCTGGTTGATAACATGATTACTTCCTTCTATGTGAAAATTGTTAAAGGATCACTTGCTGATGAGTTGCTTAAATGTTTGCAGAGCGGAGTCCTCCAATTGAGGAGGTGATCAACACAGGGGTGGTGCCTCGGTTCATTGAGTTCCTCACACGTGAGGACTATCCCCAACTCCAGGTGTGAGAACAATATCAGTGATCCAATCACATTGATTTGATTTTACTTGTGTTGTTAATCAGTGAAAAATTTGTGAATATTTACCTTGCCCTTGGGTTTTTTTGGGCGCAGTTTGAGGCTGCATGGGCACTCACCAACATTGCATCAGGCACATCAGAGAATACCAAAGTCGTGGTTGAGTACGGTGCTGTGCCCATCTTTGTCAAGCTCCTCAGCTCACCCAGCGAGGATGTCCGTGAGCAGGCATGAGAATGATTTACTAAAGAATTGTCTTTTCTTTGAGAGACTTGCACTGCATGATATTTAGGTTGGTGTGTTTTTTATTTGCTTTGCAGGCAGTATGGGCTCTGGGGAATGTCGCTGGTGACTCTCCAAAGTGCCGTGACTTGGTGCTCGGGAACGGTGGATTATTCCCGTTGTTGCAGCAGCTCAATGAGCATGCCAAGCTCTCAATGCTCAGGAACGCCACATGGACACTCTCCAACTTCTGCCGTGGGAAGCCACAGCCGAACTTTGAGCAGGTTTAATTCTGGGCTGGTGTCTCATTTGTCGTGCTGACTGTAAATGTTGATTCTTAAGATGATTTGGTTTATTTATGTGTGTCTGAGCAGGTCAAACCAGCACTCTCAGCACTGCAGCGCCTCATCCATTCCCAGGATGAGGAAGTCCTGACTGATGCCTGCTGGGCTCTCTCGTACTTGTCTGATGGAACTAATGACAAGATCCAAGCTGTGATTGAATCTGGTGTATTCCCACGGCTTGTTGAGCTTCTCATGTAAGTGTTTTTTTGTATTATTTTCTCTTGAGCTACCTAAGAACCATGACAGATGCTTGAAGTTCTAACTCCTTTTATTTAATTTAGGCACCCTTCGGCGTCAGTGCTCATTCCAGCTCTGCGCACGGTGGGTAACATCGTCACTGGGGATGATATGCAGACTCAGGTAATCTCAATTGGCGACTTCAATTTCTTTTTGACCATGTCATTTATTTGTTTGTTTTTAATTTTTATATCCTGCTATTACTTCAAATGAATATGGAAGCTGTAACTCCTGCTTGTTGCAATGATTAAAGAGCAGTAGTGTCTTCGGAAATTTAACTCTACATCGGTGTGCTTCATAGATGTTTTGCTTTATTTGCTTGGGATAATGGTAACTATATACTGCAGTACTGTTCTGTAATGTCTAGTTATGATGAAGCTTCTTTAGTCCTGCATGCATTGTTGATAATCCATGAATATGTTAAATGGCACTGTTATTTCTTGAGGATATTATTTTTCTTAAAAGGTGTTTTCTAGGGTAACATGTTTTATAAAGGTCTCTGTTTTCTTTGGTTTATTTTATTTTCGGTTTTATATCCAAACTAAGTTGATGTTGGGGGATTATAGCTTATTTATTAGCTTGACCGAATCTTCATTTCATAATTTTGTGTTACATTAAGTGTGGTGAAATTTTCAACTCGGGAAACCTTTTTTCCCCTGATGTCTTTTACCTGTTGTGTATAATCAACTCAACTGCCCAGCTGGAATATTATCCAAAAAGGAAAATACAGCAAGAACTCCGGGCTTTTGGTATTTATTATTAGGTTCTACTGCTTCCACTATGTTGGCAAGGTTCTGTTGCTTTTGAATATGTTCTCAGGCCAAGACTTTTAGAGTACAGTGTCCGAGGTATCTTTGTTTGTAATTTAGTATGTCTATTATAAATGCTTGCTTGGTATAGCAAGTTACGAATGGATATGAGCTCGATAGCGGAACACGCTAGCATTTGTCTGGGGTTGCACATATTTTTGGATGATGATAATTACTTAGTTGATATGTTTTTTGCCGTAATATCAAACCTTCAATGATTTTGGAATTCAATTGTCATTGTGATAACTGATAACTAACACAATAGCTAGATTATAAATTGTTCAGTGTGACATGTTCAAAGTTCTGATGTGAAGCTGGTCGGCATTTTAGAAATTTCATTCCAGTAGAATATCTTAGTTATCATGGACTGTTATCACCAGTGACCTATGGTTGAGTGTCTCGAAGAATTGCACATGTTTGTCTTGCTTTGATCAATGCTACATGCATTTAGCATAAAGGTTGTTTGATAGTGAGTGCTGTACTGGCAATTAAATGCCATTTGAATCTATAGTTGTTTATGTGATTAATTAAATTAGGTTCGCGGTACAATATAGCCTTGAGAATGAGAAATTTTGGAGTCAGTTTCTAAGAAAACAGTGATATTCCATATACCACTCAACCTGACTTCTTCTATATTTTGATTAATATTTCTCTCTTGCTGCAGTGTGTCATCGATCATCAAGCTCTGCCCTGTCTCTTGAACCTCTTGACTACCAATCACAAGAAAAGCATCAAGAAAGAAGCATGCTGGACTATCTCAAACATCACAGCTGGTAACAGGGAACAGATTCAGGTTGGTATGCTTGGAAGTTAGAATTAGCATATTCATACTCTTGAAAGAAAAGGAACAAGCAAGTTAGAAGTAGCACATTGATGTTTTTTAGAAAGGAAGGAACATGCATATTGCTTAGCACAAATTTCCCAATTCTGTGCATGTTGGAACCTTGTTTCGAGAAGCCAACTAATATTTGCCAGCATGCCAATGTTGTCATTTAGCAACATTAGCTTAACTGTATTGGATTAAGTGACGGGAGCATGTAGAAAAACAGCAAGCAATCCCTTGTAATGTTTATGTTGTGTCCTTTGTAGAGAGAGGACCCACCCTGCTAAAATATTGTTGTTTGTCTGCAGGCTGTGATCAATGCGAACATAATTGGGCCTCTGGTGCATCTTCTGCAAACTGCTGAATTTGACATCAAGAAAGAGGCAGCTTGGGCGATTTCAAATGCCACTTCTGGTGGAACACATGATCAGATTAAGTATGGGAACTTCTACTTTTGCTTCCTTTTGTGCTTTGTTATTAGTAGTCTGCATTTTTCGTTTTCATTTTCTGACGACCTTGGCAATTGTATGAAATGTTGAGCAGGTACCTTGTTGCCCAGGGTTGCATCAAGCCACTCTGTGATCTGCTCGTTTGCCCTGATCCAAGAATTGTAACAGTTTGCTTGGAAGGTCTTGAGAACATCTTGAAGGTTGGGGAGGCGGAAAAGAACCTTGGGGCAGGGGATGTCAACACCTATGCACAGATGATTGATGATGCTGAGGGACTGGACAAGATTGAGAACCTTCAGAGCCATGACAACACGGAGATATATGAGAAGGCGGTTAAGATGCTCGAGTCCTACTGGTTGGAGGAGGAAGATGATGCCATGCCCTCAGGTGACAACCCTCAGAATGGCTTCAACTTTGGAAACCAGCAGACCTCTGTTCCATCGGGTGGATTCAACTTTGGCTGAAGGTATGGCCTCTTTAGCAATTAGCTTAAATTGGATGCCATATGTTGCGGATGGTGTTTTCTGATGTTATATTGTTCATGCAGATACCCATTTGGAATGGTGTACCACTGTGCCTTGGCTACTTGCTTGGGGCTAGTCAGAGTTGGGGGAGTCTTGTCGTTCGGTTCATGGTTGGGTCCCGTCGGTCTGGTCTCAGGCAGTCGTCTTGTGAGTCCCAGTAAGCAGGGTCCGTCTTAGGGCTGTGTCGTCAGTGGTGCAGCTTGGTCAATGGTCAGTCTTCAAGGTCAGCCGGTCGGATCATTTGGGTTCTGCCTCACCCTATGGTGGGAGCATGGGGAGAGGGTGTCCAGAGCGCAGGTGTTGTCGGGATAGAGTCACCAGTCGGGTTTTGCCTCCTATATAGCATGAACGAATTATATTATTATCTGTTTGAGGTAAAGAAAAAGAACCTTGAAAAATAGGGTATTCATGGTTTCACGATTGTCGGTTTTTGTCAAAGTGTCTGTGCTGTATTAACCTGTCGCAAGGAGTATTGGCACAACTTATAAACATCAATAGCAACTGGGTTTTGGGAGTCACATGCTGGTCTATTCATTGGTTTATTGTATGTTTCACAGGTTTGTCGTGTCAAAGTTTGTTGTTTATGTACTCACTGTTGTTTGGAGATTGTTTCACGCATGTCTAGAAAAACTAGGTGTATTGCCTATTTTGGCGACGAGTGTCTGGTGAGTAATTGGTGTCATTTATGGGATAGAAGTCGGTTCCTAGTTTTACCGTGGAACCCGGTTTATCGTTGTATGATCACGTTATGAACCATATTATGGTGTAGCACATGGAAGGAAAAGGAAAGAAAGTTGTTTGTTATATTTTCGTATGTTTTATCGTCTCGTGATCGATATTAGATGACCTTTCTGCAGTACTGTGTTAAATCCTCCTCTGAAGCAAGTGGCTTCGATCTTGATTCTGGCTGCCTCACTGTATTGTTATGCCCGATCTTTGCATCTCATCTGTATCCAATCATCACAGTAGCAGCAGTAACATTTCAATGATTGGCGACCATGTGGGCGGCCGACGGTTGGGAGCTGTGGATTGGAATCGCTTTGTTTCGCTGTTCCGGTGGAGTTGCTCAGCAAGGAAACGGTACTCTCTCTCTCTATCTTGCTGGAGCTTGGAAACCTGGCCTCATCCTTTGGGTCGTACTGTCTGAGAGTGGCTCATCGGCTCTTGGTTTGTTTCAATGGTCAGGCTCTGTGGTTACCCTCCCCGCCCTCCCGTGGCATCTCACACTAGTTCGATTCAAGGAGAGAAATTCTAGAGGCCAAACACACTGCAGCTCTGTTAGGTCTGGACCTAAACAAGCTTCAGGCTGCCATTGCACGTGCTCGGTGGTTCTGAGATTTCGGTGCGCCAGCTTGGGATGGTCACTTTGGCATCGCAGGGCCTACCTCCAGTTTGATGTCTTGTTTCCGGTGAGCAATGATAGCATTAGGGCCAGATTGCGGTTGCAGCGTAGATTTTGCCGCTCTAACTCTTAAAAAAAATGCTTTCAACTAAGTTTTGTATCTGTTCTCAAGGTAGGAAAAAAAAGAGGAGAGTATTTTTCAAAAGCCACCGCTATGCCGACCGGAGCACGGTACTTGGAACTTGGAATAGAGGGTTTCAAAGCTCATGAAAATTCCTGACAAAATTCCGTCACATGAGGCGAGGCCACTAGTGTTGAGACCAGTGGCCATGTTGTGTTCACTAGAGTTTGCTTCTTGTGTGACATTTTTTAGTATGAACCAGTAATTGTGCAGTAGGAGAAGCGAGGATACAGGCCAGCAGAACACGCCGTAGTGGAGAAAAGTTGCACAGACAAATCCTAGTGCTCTCCTCTCCACAGCAGCAATGAAACGAGTTGCTGAAGTTGACTAAAGCTTTAATTAAGCCACACATTAAAAAAATGAAATGAAATGAAATGAAATGAAAACTCTTGAGAGAATCTCATGCTGGGACAATGATAGGGAGGCCTGTCCGGCCGGGCTGTGTGCTCTGCTTTTGTCCCATCTTTTCATTGCTGTTTCCTTTGTTTTGTTGCAGTGTTATTATTATTTGTTTCCTCTTAAAGGTTGGTGCCCAGCCTAACTACAAAACTAATCTTGTATTATAGGCCTTAATTAATCCTTTTGCTCTGGGGTTGACGGAGGGTGCCCATAAAGGAAGGGGCAAAAAGATTGGATGAGAAGATGAAGAAACTCCCATTGTTTCTTTCCCTTCTCTTTTCCTCTTCCATTTGGACTGAGCTTGCAACCTTGTTATAGTAATGTTTTCATATTGCTTTCCATTGCAAGAACACATCCTACATATAGGAAATCATGTAAGACAGTAGGAGCAACCATATCCCCTGTTACAATAATTTCAAGCAAAAAATTGTACAGCTTGATCTCAGGGTGGGGATCAGGGATAGGCGGGTTAAGACTTAAGATAAAGTGTAGAAGAAGAGTGTATTAGAGCATGTACAATGGTGTTACGTAAGCTGTCTGTAAGCCTTGCTATATAGGACATAAGATGATGTGGATAAGAGAGTGGGTGCATAGAGAATTGGGCCGTCTCTCATGCAGTAGTCGACTGTAACACGAGAAACAAGACATATTATATATAGAAGAGCTGTCTATAGAGACATGTAAAAATACAATCTATTGTAGAAACTGTCTTTAGTACTGTCTATAGATGACATAGAGGGATGCTATAGACAACAGTTGTCTATACCATTGTATATGCCCTTAGTTATAAGGATGCACACCACCTTTAGTTCTACATTAATTTTCGAGCTCTTTTATGGTACACTCAATTTAATACGGACCGTTCATTATTTTTTATCTAATGGTTCAAATTAGTTAGGATTTAGTTATACTACACCCGGTAGTATGAATAGTATAATCTCAGAAGGGTAGGATTATAATTGCACATGTGGGGATCACATGGTACAGTGGCAATATTGTCAATCTTAGCTGGAAAAATCAACAATACTCTCATGGGAAAATTATAAATACAAAGAAAAATCTATTATGCTCTTAACAAATTAATAGTCAGATTTGATTTATACTACCATCATATATTACTAGTAAAATGTACCGTAAAATTTCTCTAATTTTCTAGAGATTGTTAGTACTTTGGCTTACTTTCAATTAAAAATCATACTGACTTTGCATTTGCAGTTGACATGGTTTTGAACATCCTTTTCCTTTACTTAGTGTAAAGAATCCACCCTTTTATTCAGCTGTTCCTGTCTCCAAACCCTTTTTTTTTGGGAGACTGTCTCCAAACTCATATCCTGGCTAGACCTATATTGCCTCCCTGCCCTAATTCTCTCCCTCTCTTCTGCTCCCTGTTTAACACCTTTTTTCTCTTCTCTTTTCTCTAATCCTTTACGCAATCTTTAGTTCAGTTTGAGCTGGTCTGTCTTATTAGTTGGAGTATTACTTACCATTTTTTTAGGGATATAGAGTTGTAGGTTGGACATGCATGTATATGTGTATCTTGTGCATATGTATGCTTGTGTAAAGCGGTTATGTGGATTGTGGAATATGTCGTTTTCTTCTTTCTCTCTCTCTTTTTCCCCTTTTCGGTGGAAGCGTGAAAATCCAAATGATCTGTTAAGCTGATCTGTGTTCTTTTCGTGTTATAATACCTTGTGTTTTAGTTTATGCGTGAGTACAGAAGTACACGAGAGGTATGCGGATAAGGTGGGAAGATTTGATGTGTGAGTATTAACACATGGGAAATTTTACGGTACATTCTACCGGTAGTATATAGTGCTAGTATAAATCAAATTCGATCATTGATTTGTTAAGGATATAATAGACTTTTCTTTGTATTTATAATTTTTTCGTAGGGACATTATGAACTTTTTCAACTAGGGTTAAAAATATTATTCTTGTGTCACGTGATTCCCATATGAGCAATTACAATTTCACTCCATTTGGGATTCTACTACTTATATTACCAAATGTACTATAACTAAATCCTAACTAATCTGAACCATTGAATCAAAAAGATTGGATGACCCGTATTATATTAAATATACCGTAAAAGAGCTCAAATACATAAGCTTTCTCACCTCAAAATCAGATTGTTAAAACCAAATTTGGCGGTAATCCTCCATGCTCAAAACCTGTCCGCTACTCCACATAAGTATCCTTAAACCAAACCATGGCCGCTCCAGCCTCCAACTTGCTTGTCCCGCGCTCCACTTGGATCCATTCGCTCACTCCGGTCAAAAAATAATATTGTTTATCTTTTTAAATATTTAGATTGTACATATAAAAATTATATGTGTAGATTTGTCTCAAAAAATATTTTTATAATATTATAATTTTACCAGGTTTTGTAAATATATTGCAAAAAAAATTACTGACCAAATTCCGTTTTAAAGATTACGTGGACGTCCCAAACATATTACCGGAGGGGGCAGCAGATAAGGAAGCGTTCGTTGTTGGCTTGCCTTCCCTCCACACTCGTATCCTACCGCTGGTGGAGGACTCGTTGGCTACTTGGCACTATCTATGTTTCCCCAACCCTCCTACGCCTCTCTCCCTCTCTCTCTTCCCTCCACAACTACTCCCTGTCCTCCCCCATACGCTAGTTCAAGAAACACAGCAAAACTAGCACGACACCATCAACTCCGATCAACATCAAGATCAATCCGGCCTCCACTTCCAACGAGAGACTACCCAGCGCCGCCGATGGATTCCTCTGATCAGCAGGTTCTTCTCTCTCTGTCTCTCTCTCTAAAAAGGGAGATTTTTACGATGTTTGTGTTGATGTGTTTGGGTCCTTCTTGTTTCCTCAGTTGATTGGGATCGCGGTGGTGGAGGAAGGGAGGAGGTGCTGCGTCGAATGCCGCACCACCACCACGCCCATGTGGCGCAGCGGGCCGACGGGGCCGAGGGTGAGTGCTCTCTCTTTTTTCCTTTGTATTGTGGAGGATGTGATCAGAGATGTTGATCATGGCCTGATCATCACTGTTATTGCGGTTCCTGGTTAATTACCCTTTTGGAGTAGATAGATAGATAGATACATGCACCCTGTTCTTGATATAGATGCATTGGGTGATCATGCGAGAGATTTTAAGGTTTCTTATGTTTCTTGTCACAACACAAAGGTGTTAATTTGGACTTGGGAGAGGGAGTGGGAGAGATGATGTGGTGGTTATTGTTCTGATCATAGTCTGAATAACCGCCCCATGGAAAATTTCAGAATCCATATTCAGTTTGATTCCATTTGGACGTTTGGTGAGCTGTTCCTTGCAACAGTACTAACCTCCAATCCCAATTCCCATGTGTGAACTAATAAAAAAGGGACCAACTTTCTTTGGTTCCATCCTAATTCCTAATCTGTTTATTTTCTATTGCTAGAGTCAATTCTTTAAGGGTATCCTTATCACCATGACAGTTTTTTTCTTCTTAGTAGCATCAAACCATCAAACAGCAAAACAATTTTGGAAAGCTGTGGAAAAAATTGTGAAAAGCATATGGAATTACTAATGCTTATTGTGATCCTAGTTTGACAAAATATGGATGCGCATTGAACAATTTTCGATTTGATCGCAGTCACTTTGCAATGCGTGCGGGATCCGGTACAGGAAGAAGAGGAGGCGGGAGCTAGGTCTAGACAACAAGCAGCAGCTGCTGCAGCAACAACAACAAGGTCATCACGGTGAGGCATCAAGTCCAGTAAAAGATAGCAACAGCAGCAGCAGCAACAAAAGTAGCAGACTCCAAGTGGTGAAGAAAAGGAGGGTCCTAATGGGAGTGGAGGAAGCTGCATTCTTGCTCATGGCCTTGTCCTCCTCATCTACAAGCACACTACTACATGGCCAAGAATCCACACCATTGGTGCACAATGTACATACATGATACAACACAACACAAACAGACCGCCCAATGATTCCAAACCAATCATATAACTTTCTTGGATTATCAGGATGAGATAGGAGGGGGAAGGCCTCTTTCAGGATGATGTTGATGTGAGGGGGCTGGATTTGGTATTTGGGTCCATCCGTGCCGTAGATCTCTGATTGTGTCGTGTTCGAATCCGAAAGCGAAGGTGCCCTGGGGGAAATGTTTGCCCTAGAGGGGAAGAAGCTGGTCCTTGTCTCTGTTGTTGATCATGCTAGGCTCCTTGTGATTAGTGGAGGTCATTTTATCTCTGATTCTCATGTCTCCCCTTCTTCTGTTAATTTCCTTGTGTTTTTGTTGCCCTTTTCTCTCTTTTTTTTTGAGATGTTTGTTGCCCTTTTCAATTAAGGACAGGTGATCAAAAGCAGGGATCGCCCATCTTCATGTGTAATAAGGATCAAGTGAATAAAAATGATTTATTTGTTTCGTTTCAGTCAGTGCAACAAGACAGTAAATTTGCTGCTCTTGCTCTGTTGAGATGACAGAAAGCTCTTTCAGTGCTTCTTGCTTACGTTTCTTCACTTCTTGTGCGAGTGGCAATCAGAAACTCAAGAGTTATGACGATGGAAAACGAAAGCTATAGTTCAAGTTAACACCCATAATTATATACTTCCAAATTCCAAGTTTAATTTGCATTATTCAACATTCTTGCATATGGAAATACAACGCATACAGCATACAGAAATAGGAGATATAAGCAAAGCAGACACCATGAAATTACGCTTGCCATGCTACAGTGATTAGTGATTACGTTTGCTATTGATTAGAGAAACTCAGCATATACACAGAATTCGACAAAAGAAAACATCAATCACTGTATCACTTTATTCAGCCCTAGTGCAACCGATGTTGGTTTAGGCTACTGATGCTTCTCTACCATCTGTGATAGTCTGCCTCTTGCATACATCATGATCAAAACTACAAGTGTCTAATCACCACAAAAAACTTTAAGCTATAGGTCACAAAACAAACGTAGTGAGAATATATGGTTTTGGGAGGTTGAAATTTTCCTGAACATTTCATGCGTGACATAGTTTCTCTGAACAACATATGAAGAGGTTGTGATTTATCTGTAAAAACTCTCATTCCAGCTGGCCAGTCAATTCAGCTTCCTCATCACCATCAAGTTCCTGTTCTACTCCTTTCACCTGCCAAAGAAGCGTGAAACATTAAAATTTGCTAGGCTTGCCAGCGAGGAAACATGGATAGAAGATGGACAAGTACTCCTTAAACAAGCTGAACATAGAAGCCGATAGCAATTGTAACTGCTTTCCTGAATACTACCAAATAACCAGTATTCTAGTAGTCAAATAGAACACCTTTTTAACTGAGCTACAAGCACTAGGAGGTGTTCACAGAAAAAAAAAAAGCACTGTGTGTTACCTCAGGCACATAATGCATGAGCATGTTTTCTATCCCAGATTTCAACGTGACTGATGAACTTGGACAGCCACTGCAGGCACCTTGCATTTTTAGCTTAACTATCCCTGTTTCTCTGAAAAGGTAGCATCATAGTGAGACTATGCAGCCGAAATTCTTAAGATTGTGCACATGAGCATGACTGCATGAGGGAGAGAGAGAGAGATAGACTAACGGATCAAATCCTTGGTATTCAATGTCACCACCATCATCTTGAACAGCAGGTCTAATGCGAGTCTCCAACAATTCTTTTATCATAGCAACTATTTCTGAATCATCCTATGACACAGGGGAAAAATGTACAGATTTAGAATATCAAGCAGACAACATGGCATACACAAATTTTGAATTATTCTTGATAACAAAATGTGGTGCCAGTGCTATCTAACTTTTTGGTACACTCAAATAATTTACAGTATCAACATTCTGGATTTAGGTAGTACTGTAGTAGTATACTTTATTATTTGATTAGCATTATTCAGAGGAATTGTAGTGGAATGTGCACACTTGGGCAGATGGAAGCAGTAAATAATACATTACATCTCCATTGAACGCATTCAAAATGAATCAGTCAAGCAATTTTCCCCCAAGCAGCAAGTCAAATGGTAATCGGAATTCCATTTTAATCCTCTTCTAAGCTACTTTTCATTACTGTTGAATATAGCTTATATAAATATTTGCAAATACATGTTACATGTGCCTATCATATTTTAAGAGGTTCATCATATATTATATTTTTGGCTTTCCTAACACCAATACCATTCATACTTTACATACTGGACTGATAGATCGCCACTTTGCCCGTAAGCTATATGACTAAAACAGCCAGAAAGTTTTGCCAATCAGTATTCTTTTTTCTAAAACTGTAGATAGTTTTCAGAGTCTATATGACATTAAAAATGACCCTGCAGAATGGTAAAAGTCAGAAAAGGCAAGACTAGAAAAAAATGTAGAAAGGAGTTTTCACAAAAATTTATTGAGATACCTCATGAATTGCTGTGTCCATAGAGGCTGCAGTATTTGAGTCCATGAAAAGTGGTTGCCCAGATGAGTAGAAGTCCATAATCGCAGCAAAAATCTCAGGCTTGAGATAGTCCCAAGAAGTTTCTTCTGATTTTGTTACAGTTACAAAATCAGATCCAAAGAATACTCTCATAACTCCTGCATAGAAATTGTAACATCATGTCAAAATTTAACATATCATTGTAAGAAAAAAATGAATACTTGGGGCTAAAATTTGAGGTTGTTGTGCTGTGGAATATTTACTGTTACAGCAATCCTTACCAACTCTAGTAACGTTTTGCTGTTATGGCTCCAAAATATATGCTTTAAGTAGTTAATATCCAAAAGTAGTAAAACAAAACTGTGGATTATAAGCCACCTCAATGCCAAACTAAGCTTTAAGCATTTGCATTGATGTGTTATTTTGTAGGAAGCCAACCTTCCTTGTTGAACAATGACAATGTCGCAGGCCCGCAGCATGGGTGAGGTATTTGCAATAATTAAGAACCAGTAGCTCCAGTTATGTCTTCCCTTACAGAATTCAAGATAAGATTAGGATTCTTGCTTTTGTAAGGACTTTCTTTTGCCCTATGGATCATTCCACCTATATGCTCTTTCATATAGTATGGTTCGCCAATTTTTCATCTTTCACCTGGCTCATTGCCTGGATAAAATTATCATGTCCTTTGTCCAATTACGTGGACATAGGTCCCGCCACTTATTTATTGTATTCAGGTTACCCAACTTTCCCTTTGTGTCAAAATGTTTTCTTGGGCCTCCAAGAAACTATAGTGCTTCCTAGGCTGCTAAATTCATTTAGTAAGGATTTTGATTATGCATGTTAATGCATAGTTCTTTATAAGCCACCTTTTCAGCTACAGCTCAGAATAGTTCCCTTCAGTGCTAAAATGGGTTTTAACAACAAAAGATCAACAGGACAAACTAAAAATAAAAATTGAACACTGATTAAACGGAAGGAAAACCTTATAGTTAAACATTGATTTATTGAATAAAGTTGTTTATATGAAAGCATGGAAGGTGAAGTAGTTCATTGCTGTAAACTGGTTGTTCTTCCAAAACTCACTACATGGCAACAAGCGGCTCATTGCCAGTTACGAGTGGCAACTAATCATATTAACAAGAGGACTGGAGGATCAACTAATCAGATACCTAAATTGAAATATTCAAGGTTAAAATAAAGGTGAGACGGGAAAAAAGACCAACAGATGACTAGGGGAACAGGCATGATGTACCTTCAATCGCAAACAGCGCCTTCGCCAAAGGAGATGTCATCGCGGTGCGAGCATTAGGGAAATCAGAGCTCCCAACTTGCATAACCGGCTTTCCAGGATAGAACATGAGCGACTGTGGGTTGGGAGTCGCCTGCGTTTGGATGAACATGGTCCTCTTCTGCCCTGCTCATGACACCATTTTTGCCACCAAGAAACTTGAGCACATGAGACAGGTAGCAACACCAAAATATGCAAGCAAATGGGTTCATCGCAAGAACAAGATCATTAAAATGGAGTCCATTTCAGCACAAACGCAGTACAATTATGCACGAGGTTAATTACACAGCCATGCTGATCTACACCGCGAATGATCATTGAACAAAACAAGCGGATACTTAGTGATGATCCATACGAACGCATCGCTACTCAGATCAGGAAATCCACCTCGTGCTCTAAACTAATTTGCTAACCCCGACCATAAAAATCCATCTTTACGCATCCAATCGCCCTAGAGCTCCAACCCAAACGCCAAATTTAACCTCCAAGAAAAGAGAGTGGTGAACTCTAACCTCCGAACCGATCCCATGGGGAAGGAACATGGTTCTTGGGCGCCGGGCGCGCGAAAGGCGGCGACTTAAGGCGGTCAAGGGAGCCAGACGCCGCCGTAGCCGCGGAGGAGAGGAACTGAGGCGGGGCTCGCCGCCACGGCTGCGGCGGCGCAGGAAGCCGCCTCTGGAGGAGCTGGGACGCGAGCGCTAGAACCCTCCTCCTCGCCATGGCCATTGGCTACCACCACCTCCTCTGCTTGCGTTGCGCTCTTCTCTTCTTCCTCCTCCTCCTCTCTAGGTCGGCTCTAGGGCCGGACTTGAGCATATTTGGGCCTTTATGGGCCGGTCTCGATACTACCGGCCCATAAGAAAGCAGGGCGCATGTGAGATGGGCTTGAACGCCTGCCAGGCCCAGTGGACATGCTTTCCTGCCCGATTTGGAGCAAAGAAATTTTGTAGTATTTTCCTTTTTTAGGAATTACGCCGATTCCTGTAAATTTGTGTAAACTTGTTGTATCTTAACTACTATAATTTTGAGTTTACTCCGTGCAAGCGGACGATCGTCCACCAAAGTCCGAAAGCGACGCACGCCGAAAAACCCATCTTCTCCCCACCCACCACGAAGTCACGAACCGCCTCCCACGCCTCCTCCCTCCTCCTCTCTCTCTCTCCTCACCCACGCCGCCTCCTCTCCCTTTGAGCCTTGGGTCCTTCCACGCTCTCTTCCTCCTCCTTAACGCCATCGCCTTACCACCCACGCCTCTCTCTCCCCACCCGAGCCGCCTTGGGTCCTCCACGCTTCTCTTCCTCCTCGCCTGGTGATCGCTCGCCTCACCGCATCCACGCCGGATCTGGTCGCTTCCTCCCATCCGCCGACTCCACTCCACGATTCTCCTCCTCCTTCCTCCTATTCTTCGCCTCCCATCCGAATCTGCCGCTGCTCGCGCGCCTCCTCCCGCCAAGCCCGCCGTGTCGTCGTCATCCGTGGCGCTGGCGGACGAACATTGCATGTACCCGCCACGGACTTCGAGGAGGCGCGCTTCTGGCGGCGTTCGGGACAACGTCCGTGGTCGCTAAGCGATGGGGGCGCGTCGCGGACGGCGTCGGGTCCTCCGCGTGGCGCTCTCCTCTCGGATGACCGCACCGGCGTCATCGTCCCCATCCTCGCCGTCGAGGAGCTCACCTTGTCGTCGCCCGCCGCTCTGCGGCGCTATCACGAGCCCGGTGGTATGCTTGCCTCCTCTATGGCTTCCTCCACATCTCTGCGCTTGCCCACAATGTTACGGCTCCTCATGCCATGGTTGCCTCACCCGCTAATTCGTTGACCCAGACGGCGAGGTAGCATAGCATGGGCTCGGCGGTGGTGCCTCATTCCGAACAGCTCGTGGCCTCGCATGCCCAAACCACTCCTATCCCATTCTCCACGCCGTTGGGTCATGATTGGTAATGACATGCGTTCCATCGATTTTAATTGTTGTACAATTATCAAATAAGATTTTGAGCAATGACTATACTCAATTGGTTATAATTGCATTTACGCATTAAACACATCTGTCTTTTTTCACATGTTACAAATTATTAAATTTTACTAATGGAACTCTGCCATTATTTGCCAAGGATCATGCACAGCTACTCTTTGAACGTCAAGCACACCTAAATCCTGTTGAGCATATTGAAATTTGTGAAGGTTTATTTAGGTTTGTCAATTTTCTCTGCGTATGCTATTAAGAGCCTCAGTATATGTATATAACCTGCACTTCTGTGCAAAAATGCAAACATGGCATTTGATGGTGTGCTTGAGTATGTGTCTTGTATTGCAATGGTTATGTTCCTCTGGTTTCATTTGTGCAGAATAATTGAAAAGACTATTTCTCCAACCTCGATAAAATTTGTCAAACGTGTTATAAAATCCCCGTAGTAATCGATGCTCACATGATGGACGCATCACCTGTCTCTTTGCCAAAAGAGTTTTTCCAAATGCTTGCCGCTTGTGGACCATACCTTCATTGTGACACACAATTATTTCAGAAGGTACCGTCAAATCTTTTACTACTAATTTGTCTTGTATTAGTACCTGCTCACTATCATGATATACTTGATGCTAGCATACTGTGCATGACTGGAGATTTTCTCCAGGGCATTTATGTCATATATTATTGATTTGTGTTGTCATATTTGTACAAAAAACTACCATATCACGAGTTTTCCATTTCATCAATTGTGTTCATGACCAGGATTTCGCAAAAATGCCATGTTACCTCGTTGTAACAAATCAAGAATATATTTTGCAGCTTATAACACAAAAGGTTGTCATTACATCCTTTTAGAAAGCATTTGAACAGGCTGTCCTATGAATACTTTTGCTTGCAATTTTGCAGTTCCATGTGAGGCCTCAAATAGCAAAAAAAAATGTTGGAAATGGTTTACTTAATATTCCATTCTACATGTTAACTTTTCAGGTTTGTAGAGTACTAAAAGCATACTACCTCTCATCAAAAGAATCAACCCGTACATCAGGTTTAGTATCTCCGGAATCTCGGATTGAAGAAGCACTTGGGTCATGCGTGCTTCCTTCATTGCAGCTTATACCTGCTAATACTGCTGTTGATATGGATATATGGGGAGTTCTTTCCCTTCTTCCTTACGAGGTTTTTCATGTTACTTCATGCTTTGTTTTACTGCCCTATTCGGTTTTAAGCAATTGGGTACCATTCATGTTTAGGTCCGTTATCGTTTGTATGGTGAATGGGAGAAGGACACTGAACAAAACCCAATTGTCCTTGCCGCAAGGCAAACTGCAAAGGTTGCCTACTTATTCCGTGACTGAGGTTTTCTTTTCTTTCATCTTAAGCCTTAAATTCACCGGCATTCTTATTTTTAATTAGCTGGACACCAGAAGGCTCTTAAAACGGCTGGCTAAGGAAAATCTGAAGCAGCTTGGCCGCATGGTGGCTAAACTTGCTCACGCAAATCCAATGGTCGCATTTCCGGACAATTGTCCAACAGTATCTTGAACCAACTTATGTGCATATAATTGCTAATTGGGGTAAACTTATTCAAAGCAGCGTAAATCTGCAGACTATATCTCGAAACATAATGTTTCCTTTGGAAATATGAGATATACCTACTTCCATTTGGACTAGAGATCGTTGATTTTGTTTTTGTTTTGCAAATGATTTACCTTATTCTTTTTTTCCTTCTCTCGGTGTTGGAGATGGCCAACCATTGCTACATCTGCCGATAGCTCCATCTCCATCAGTATTTGGCACTTCTATCCCCATGGGATTTCTTGATACCAACACAGGTTGCTTGATACCATGTTATACAATGAACCCTCATTCACTCATTGGGCCAAAAGGCCAATATGTACTGACTACATGAGTGGGCAAATAAGCAAATAACCCCTATACAAGTAACTAATCACTCAACTTATACAATACTCTAACAATTGTATCATCATATGTTCTTTTAGCCTAGATGATGTGCTTACCGAATGCAACCTCTGTTTGTTTTGACACCGGCTACATCAGCTCTTTGTGTAGTATTTCTGCCGATAGGTGTGATCCGTGATTCATTTCCTTGGCCGTGACCTATCTAGATCTACTCTAGCTTTGTACTGTTAGCACGCACCAGTGCACCTGCATCATTTGATTGTCGGTTTAAACAAGGTCTACCTCTTCCATACAAGATAAAAGATTAGACGAGAAGCTTCTGCAAAAATAGTAGAAACTTGGTCTCTTGAATTATCGATTGATTCTTGTTTCCTAATTGTTCACTGACTTACAATGAAGTTCAGAAAGATCCAATTGCCTCTGTTTGCTGACGGTAACTATTGCACATAGATTTAAAATAAAATAGAAATGGTTAAAGAAAGTCCCAAATTATCCTTGCAATAAAAATAATAACATTTATACTACACGTGTTATTCTTGCAAGCTGCTCAAGACTTTGCTTTCAAAAAGGAGCAAACATTTATACTACACAAGTTGTTTCTGTTGCAGACTGATCAAAAGAAGCAAGTTGCTGTAGATGTTCAGAATAAGCACCTACAGGTGGGGTGGACGATCATTTACCCTTACTGCTCTATAGAGCACTAGATAATTTTTTTAAGGTATTGGCACATTTGGCCCCCCTACTTTCATCGAAGTTTAATTTTTGTTTATCTACTAGAAAGTAGCTAAAGTTGCTCCCTTTACTTACAAATATTTGGTTATTTAGGACCTGTTTAACTGGTGTTTGATGCTGTTTGATGGTTTGGACAGTGACTCAGAGACTCAGATTAGGACCCAATAGGCTGAGTTAACACAAGTGGAATAGTCAATTTTAGCCCAAGGATTGTGTTGACAGTGCTTTCCTAACCATCTTGACTCCCTAAAAAATTCGTGCACAATCCTCACACTTCCCAACTTCCGTCGTCTCACTACCATGCAGCTCCATGCATAAGATTTCAAATGTTTTATGTTTCCTTTTTTGTGTGTCCCCCCCAGTTGGTGGGAGGTACTTGCCATCTTTTGATTAATATGTTTGCTATGTTGCTCTTGTTATTTGGTCATGGAAAAAAAATTACTTGATAAAAAAACTGGTTTTGAGGCTCTGCTTAATCCCAATCAATTTTGGCTGTAAAGATGCAACTTTTGATAGATAATAGATTTTACTATTTTAGGCACAGAAACAATTGTCTTTTCCACCTTTACATAATCATGTTGCAATCCTCATCATCTATTTCGGCATGCTTGTTGTTGCTCAAATTGGGGATGTGTCATCAGCATTTTGACATGCCATGTCAATGCCCTGTCAGCCAGATCCTAAACAGACAATAAACTGCAATATATGGATGGCGTCATCAGCGTTTTGACATGCCATGTTAACCAGATCCTAAACAGAAAATAAACTGCACATAGAGGGACTCGAGCTTCACTGAAAGTAGAGGGACTTAATGTGCGATTTATCCTTTATCTAATATATACTATTTTAAAGCAACTCCATTCCTTCTATTACTGCACCGACAGATGTAAAGTATACCATACCAAGGATCATTTGGAGTTATTAATTTGCCTTTGAGACCGAGTATAGGCTGTAGTGCATCAGATGAATGCTCTTTATGGGAACACGATAAGCTCCACTTGGTAGCAGTAGGATGTTCACACAGAAACCAATTCGTTATAGCCTTGTAGATTGCCGGTGCAAATAATTCTATATATGCAATACCAAAAATGCTTGTAGGAAACAATAAAATGTAACCCAATTAATATTCTGATGAGTTGAAGTTTCAATATATCGTTATCAACAGAAGCTTTGAAATTTTGGACCTGATGATTTGCATGTTATCTAGCATTTCAGCCAATTGCATGGTTGTACACTGGGTCCTCAAATCATTTGAAAAACAAAAGGACCGGGTCCTCACGTGAGAAAAGTGTTATCCAAAATTGTGTGCCATAGAAAGCTTCCTCCTGAAAAATGTTAGCAATAGAAGGCTAAAGAAACCAACAAAAAGAGTCAAATATATGGTTCTTCGAACCTGGCAATTGTGATTATCAGACTATTAAGCTGTTTGCTCATATTTCTCGATTTCTCTTCTATTCTTAAACACATTCAGCTTTTCCTTTTTAGTTCTACAACTGAATTTGTTCTTTTGCAGGTGGGTAATTGAGCCACATTTGGAAGTTGTTGTTCCTGCCAAGCGCACTCCGTGGCCTGAAACCACTGCGGAGCTTTCCTCCGAGTTGTTAGACAGCGAGCAAGACCAGGAGGATAGGCGGTTGTCAAGAACCAACAGATCATGTCGGTCCTGAAGCACCACGAAACGGAAGGGTGACTTTCACGATTAAGATAACTGAGGCAGAAATAAGCAGAATGTATATCATCATGTTGGTTTGGACCTGATGATTTGCATGATTATATCAATGTATATCTCTGTTTAATGCATGATGTCTACTTTATTAATTGGTTTGTACTTAATTTACATGATGGTGTGTTAGTTATTTATGTATTGAAGTAAACTATGGGAAAATATTATTTACTATCATTCATTTCCAGAATTGTCGCACAAAGTTCTTGTTCTATCATATTGCACTAATGTAATGCCCGTAGGTATCATCATCTTTTAATTGATTGATTCACTTCATGTGTTAAAGATAAATATTATTTCTATAAGATTTGGAGTTCGTTTTACAGCATACAGACACCCTTTAACATCAAAGATCTTTATGTAAACTGATAAATTTCTGGATGTTAACTATTTATGGTGCACGGAATGAAAAGAGATTGAGTAGTAAAAATGAAGATATTTTTGTCCTTTTGATAGGGCTAGAGCGAAGAGCGGTAAAGGGTAAAGGTAGGTTGAGAACCAAAGATTGGGAGTAGCCTGACATGTTTTCAAATTCCAATGGTATACCATTTGGTCTTAACATAACTGGGTTAAACATTGACACAATTTAGCACTTGTGGTATTATTTTTTTAAGATCCGTTGCAACGCACGGGCAACCTACTAGTATATAGACAAGATACCGCTAGAGGAATATTCCTTGCATTTTCAATTAGCTAGAATTTAAGTATGCGTTCTTTGTTAGCCTAGTGATAATAATACAAGGCGAAATAGTTTGCACCTTACATGAAAGGAATGGTGTTTTCGCGAGAAAGATGGGAAAAAAAGGCTCTTTTAATTATGAAAGGTTTCCAATATTTTGCCAAACGATACGAATTCAACTCTGTTTTGAACACAATAGTTTCATGGGATACAATTCATCTCTTGCATGAATTTAGAGAGGTTACTGTGTTCCAAACGGTCCTAAGGAGGGTTTTTTTTACTTTTGCATGTAGATCATTTTTGGCAAAATTAGCTATAAGGCACTGAAATTTTGTGTTCTTAGTTAATGGACATCCAAAAAATATGGCTCTGACAGAAGACACTTAAATTTTGTAGATATTGGTTCTCGGAC
The DNA here is from genome assembly GCA_036346405.1 of Phyllostachys edulis. Lineage (NCBI taxonomy): Eukaryota > Viridiplantae > Streptophyta > Magnoliopsida > Poales > Poaceae > Phyllostachys > Phyllostachys edulis. The sequence goes on from CM070554.1 coordinate 63,105,193, forward strand.
ACTGAAGCAAGTATTATACTATTATCCGTTGTGAGAGGAGAGAGAAAGCACGTGAAATGTCGATTTTGTCCTTCCGGTCTCCTTTCCTATTCACTACTACAAAAATGCTAATATTGGACGTCTGATCACAGACAGTTGATCGAAACCGTCTGTATTAAACACAATCATAGACGATTTTTGTTTAGAGACCGTCTGTGTAACTGGATGTGCTAAAAACCGTTTGTGAAGAGGTGATATCATAGACGGTTCATATTGAAAACCGTCTGTAAAGTACCACAGACGGCTCTAACAACAAATCGTCTATGATAATTGTAGACTTCACAGATGGTTCAAAACCATATGTGAAATATCACAGACGGTTCTAAAAACGAATTGTCTGTAATAATTGTAGACTTCACAGACGGTTCATATTGAAAACCGTCTGTGAAATATCACAGACGGTTCATGTTTAAAACCGTCTGTGATAATTGGAAACTTCACAGACGGTTTTAAATTATAACCGTCTAAGATAATGTCGCTCCAGCTCCAGTGAGTTTCTTCGTCACCAATGCGTCTCTTCGTTGCATCAATGCCGCTTCGGCTCCCTGATGTGTCTCTTCGTCTCACGTGCCGAATTTATTCCTTGTTTTATAAAACGGATCATCAGCCATCGATGATGATCATCCCCACATATAACTCTACTACTTCTAAAAAAGCATAAATGACTCTCTCTTCTGTTTCCTTGTCGCCGGCATTGATGGCCTACTTGGTCGTACTATACAAGCAACTCTCCGGCCGTACGTTGGCAGATGCTGCGGAAGAACACTGTTTTAATAGTGTCTTCACTCCTCTGTCCGAGGATTTATCGGAGCAGGTGCCGGCCACCTTCCGCCGTCTTGACACCCTCCTCTGCCGCATCTTTCGGGTGATCACCCACTTCCGGCGAGTTTACCGCGTCATCGATGTGGTCCTCTACAACAACGTTGCATGTCTCCAGGAGGCTTGCCGTGACTTGGACTGTCTAATCAAGGCGACGAGCGACCGAGTCGACCATGCTGAGACCCCTCAAGGGAAGAGAGCATATGGGCTCAATTCTTCTTGATTCAACGGTCAGGGTCTTGAGAGACACTTTCGAGCAGCAGCGCCATGTAGTGGACGATTTCGGCTTCGTTCACGATCACAAACCATCTGATGCCGACGCCGCCGTCTACGAAGTTTTGAAGACGGAGATAGTAGCCTACCTCCGCCACTAGAAAAACTTTGTTTATTTAGGTTTCTACTATTTTAATCTTTGTAACAAGCGGTAGCGCCATTGTTTGGCCATATGTAAATTCCAAAATGAAAAAAAAAATAGTTTGGAGGTGAAGTTACTATATTATATGTTGAATTAACTATTTAATTATCATAGTCGATGGTTTAGTGGTTAACAAATTTATTATATCCGATCTGTGATATATATATATATATATATATATATATATATATATATATATATATATATATACTGTGTGTGTGTGTGTGATCATAGTTAAAGCAAATTTCAAAGAAGATTTCGATGACAAAATTGACATATAAACATGTAATTTCTTCATGTCATGTAAATGTATACGAGAATATATATATATATATATATATATATATATATATATATATATATATATATATATATATATATATATATATATATATATATGCTCAAAACATAGAACTTGAGAACAACCATATCACGGACGGTTCCATTATGGAATCATCCGTGATAAGAATCACTGACGGTTCCATAATAGAATCATCTGTGATATGTCTTTATAAGTAGGAGCCCACTAGGATTTGCGCCCTAGCTAGTGTCGTCACTCCCCGGCGCCCTTACTCTCGTCTGTTCCCCTCCCCACCCGAGTGCCCCCGACCTCGACGCCACCGCTCGTGCCACAACTATGGTGACACTGCTTTCCCCTCTTCCTCCTCCTCCTGGCGTGCGCGACCCCGGCTACCTCTCCACCGGCGATGTCGAGGTAAGACGTATAGATATATCACCTATTGGTTTGTGCTGTTGGTATTCATGTGAACCGAACTCCTCCTCCCTCTCGCCGCCAGCTCCCACACCTCCGGATCAAGCTCCCTCCTCCCTACACCACTGAATCAAGCTCCCAGTCCTCCCTCGCTGCGCCCGCCCAGCTCCTCCTCCCTCTGCCAGTAGCTCCTCCCCCTCCCTCTCGTCGCTGGCTCATTGCGCCACCTCGGACCTCCCTCGCGCCTCCAACCTCTCCGGCTCTCCCACTAACGCGTAAGTACCCTTCTTGTCTTCTTGATGTTGTCCGGTTGTTGGTTGATGCTGATGGTGATGGCCATTGGCCAGAGCCCAGATGTTAAATGTGTAATACATACATACATGAAGAGAAGTGCATCATTGCAGAGAAGTGTAAATGTGTAATACATACATGTAGAGAGAAGTAGAGAAATCATAAATATAAATGAATGCAATGATCCATGCATATGCTTGTTCTTATGTTGTCTTTTATTTAGCCTTGCTATCTTTTATTTAGTCATGTAACATAGCACCGCAGCTCCCCGCCTCCCCCACAGTTTGAATGGTTGTGCACTTATGCTGATTGCTGAATGAGTGAATTTAGAAGTGTAAGTGTTGTCTGCTATTGAAGCATTGGGTTGTTGATAAGTATGGCTTGTTCTCTGTTGATATGTTATATTGTTATGAGTTATGACTTATTCAGAAGTGTCAAGTGTTGTCTCTGCTATTGATATGTATGGGTTGTTGATATGTCATGACTTATTGGGTTGTTGATATGTTATATTGTTATGAGTTATGACTTATTCAGAAGTGTCAAGTGTTATCTGCTATTGATAGTGGAAACTTGCTTGGTGAACTATGGGCTGTTGATATGTATGATTGATGATTTGCAAAAATAGATGTATAAAATGTGTGATATGTATGTTATGACTTATTGTTGATTTGTCATTTTGTCAAGATGTCATCCGTTGCTTCTCGCCATTCATTTCACCTTTGTCTGTGTAACTATGTTCATACCGGTTAAGTTCTCCTACCTTGCATCCTAGGTACGTGCTACCATTCCATTCATAATATCTTCTCTATAAAGTCTCCAAGCGTTGGTCGCTTGTGCCTTTAAAACGGCATCATATATATATATATATATATATATATATATATATATATATATATATATATATATATATATATATATATATATATATATATATATATATATATATATATTACTTTAAATTAGATCACTTGACATGAGAAGGATGAGGCAATGACCATAGGCAATTTCATTGAGCCCATACAAGTTTAAGAAGCATCTTGTCGAGGAAACATTAGGACATCAATTACAGTTTGCTAATACATGATGACACTTCGATCGAAGTACTGCTGCGTCCATGTCACTTTCTTAACTTGAAAATGACGTGGGCAGCGTCTCCGATCGAAAGTGGCATCATTTATCAGCAACCAGATAATTGGATGTCCTGACACTCTCCTTGCAACCATACTTCTTAAACTTGCATGGGCTCGATGAAGTTGCCCGTGGCTGCTGTCTCATCCTCCTCATGCTGCGTGGATGACCCCCCGAAAGTGGCTGAGGGACTACGAACCGTCTGTGATATATCAGTCATCACAAACGGTTTCAGCTAAAAATCGTCCGTGATATATTGGTCATCACAGACGGTTTCAACTAAAAACTATCTGTGATAGTTATCTATCACAAACGGTTCTCAGTTAATAACCGTCTATGACAATATGCATCACAATCGGTTTGAAAACCGTCTGTGATGACCTCATGTCATCACTGACCCATAAACTCAAACAACTCACGAAACCATATGTGATGACGTTTTTTAACCGTCTGTGAAGACCTTTTCTGTAATAGTGGTTCTTTCTTCTCTTCCCTTCTTCCCCTCTCGCCGACGCCGCATCTTACATTCTCGGGCCACCCCTGCACTGCCTCCTGCCTTCGACCGCGCCATCACCGTCGCCCCCACTGCTAGCACCCATCTCACTCTCTTCTCATCGAAACACGACCACGCCGTGGTCATCTTTTTCGAAGCCGACCGCCACCCGATCTCCGCCTTCGGCAAGATTGTTGCAAAACCACTCGCGTCATCTCGTGTTCCACCATCCCATGAGTATTTCCCATCAACTCCCACATCTAATTGTGCAGCAAAGCTGCCGAAACGCATCGTCTTCTCCAAGTCCAGTCGCCGCCTCACCTCTTCGATCTCCCTCTCTGGTGAGCCCCTTGCCATTTTGTTCGCATCACTATGTGTTCCAGAACCGCCTCTATCTATTACCCACCTCGCCTCGATTGATGCATCACCATGGAGCGCCATCGCTGTGGCCCCGTCTTCTTCAGCGTTGGCCGTCGTCGCCCTACCACCTCGAACCACCTCCGGCCGTGCCATTAGACCCGGTGGCTTCCCCTCGCCATCGCTGTGCCTGTATGCACACCACCTTCCAAAGGCCGTCCCCGGAGCACCATCGCCGCTGTCGCCCATGCCTCGGCTGTTGGGCCACGGGTAGGCTACGATAGCAACAAACAAAATTTTTCTGCCACGCAATCCAGGAAGCCAAGCAAGTAGATGATCATAGATCGTTATCACCAGACGCGCAGAGCAGCGGAAGAAGGGTTGGAGCAGCCTGGTCCAACGTAGAGTGCGTCGATGTAGTGATCATAGTCGATCGTCCAGCGTCCTCGCGAGTCGATCGTCTCCTGCAGCAACATCTGCAGTTCCTTGTGAAGATCGCGGATCGTCCTCAAGCGCAACAGTCGCAATAGCGCCTCTACAGTATCCACACGTCCAGGAAAGGAACAACCATACGTCGGTGTACTAGCACCAAGTCGTACGGCAGAGCTCTCAGGAAAATGGCGGCTAGTGTTTCGGTGGTGTAAAAAACTTGTGACACCCAACAGCCTCATGCATCTCCTTATATAGTGCTCGTGGCGGATCCTATCCGAACACATTTGACTTAATCAGATTAAATCTTGGTTTGTTCCAACCCGTTAAGTGTGTGACCACAGAGGTTCATGCGTGTCGGTTGTGACTCGGAAACCCTTTTCGACCACGAGTCATAGCGGTTCCTAGCAGAACATAGCGATTCCCGAATGCACACAAATTCTATCGGACGAACCTTGATGCAATATAATCTACGACCAGGTCCTCATCACTTATGACCAGGTCTTATCTCTATACGACTAGTTCGTATTTGGTCACGACCAGTTCGTAACTCCTTACGACCAGGTTACGACCACTCTGTGATTACATTCGACCAGTCTACGACCAGCTCGTATCTCCATACGACCAGTCCGTAACTATTCGAACTAAGCGACCAACTCGTATATACTCCCTTTGTCTCACGATGTCTGGTTGAACTCCAGGTGAGATCTTGTGTCATCCATGGACTGTTCAATACTTTCTTGATCGAGTGTCAGATAACTTTACGTGGTCGAACACTTCGACCACTAGTGGCATGGCCATGCACTTTCTTTATCCGACCACAACGAGGGGCCCAGAGACACCTCTTTTGTTATGTTAGGAGGGGCAAATCCCATATCCAACCAGTCACATTCATCTGCATGTTTCATAGCATACCCGAAAGTTACCTTTATAACTACCCAATTACGGTGTAGCGTTTGGCAACCCCTAAGAGTGCTATTACACATGTAGAAAACCATGCTGATCTCAGGTCTAATGATTATACATCATCATTGCTTGAGACCAACTAACGACATATAGAATCATAACAATCTCAATAGTGTCTCAAGGTGGGTCTAATCCAACATCATGTTCTCTAACATGTGTCCATATTATTGGTTTGATATCTCCATATCCATGACCCGTGAAACATAGTCATCAACCAATACATATGCTAGTCTATTCATATGTGTCCTCATATGTTTCCGACTAGGGATTGTATAAGAATAATTATCGCAGAAATATAGAGTTTCACAATCAAGTCACATACTTGATAATAAATATTAACAATATTATTCTAGGAACAAGATATCATATTATCCAATATTATGAACATAATGAAATATAATCATCTCTATGATTGCCCCTAGGGCATATTTCCAATTGTTTCCCACTTGCACTAGAGTCAATCATTTAGGTATCTAATACCGATAGCTCTTATGTGTGCCTCATGCTTTGGCTGTGTGAGAGGCTTTCTCAACGGATCAGCAACATTCAAATCTGTATGAACTTTGCATATCTTAACATCTCCTCTATCCACCAATTCGCGAATAAGATGATAGCGCCTGAGTATATACTTGGACTTTTGATGGGATCTAGGCTCCTTAGCTCAAGAATGGCTCCATTATTGTCACAATAGATATCCATTGGGCTCGAGGCACTTGGAACCACACCCAACTCAGCAATGAAATTCCTTATCCAAACACCTTCTTTTGCGACTTGAAGCGCAATGTACTCGACCTCCGTCGTGGAATCAAGAACCTCTTGCTTGGAACTTTTCCACTCAACGCTCCTCCATTCAAAATGAATACAAAACCAGATTCTGACGATAATCATCTTTGTCGGTTTGAAAGCTTGCATCGGTGTAACCATTTATAACGATCTCTTCATCACCGCTATAAACTAGGAACGCATCCTTAGTCCTTCTTAAGTACTTAAGAATGTTTTTCACAGCTGTCCAGTGACCTTCACCGGGATCAGCTTGGTATCTACTCATAACACTTAGAGCATATGATACATCTGGTCGAGTACATATCATGGCGTACATGATAGATCCAATGGCCGAAGCATATGGAATATCACTCATTTTGTCTTGGTCATCAGTGGTCGTAGGACACTGATTCTTGCTAAGATTAATACCATGTGCCATGGGCAAGAATCCTCTCTTGGAATCTTGCATGTTGAACCGATTCAACACTTTATCTATGTACTTATCCTGGCTTAATCCAATTAGCCTCTTAGATCTATCTCTATAGATCCTTATTCCCAAGATATATGTTGCCTCCCCTAGGTCCTTCATGGAAAAACTATTTTTCAATGATGACTTAATGGATTCTAGCATAGGAATGTCATTTCCGACCAGTAGTATGTCATCTACATACAAGATCAGAAAAGCAAGCGCGCTCCCACTAACCTTCATGTAAACACAGGGTTCTTCTTTGTTCTTGACGAAACCAAACCTTTTGATCTCCTCATCAAAACGTAAATTCCAACTCCGAGATGCTTGCTTCAACCCATAAATGGACTTTTGAAGTTTGCATACTTTACTAGCATTCTTTGGATCGACAAAACCTTCAGGTTGTGTCATGTACACATCCTCATCTAGGTTTCCATTAAGGAAAGCCGTTTTGACATCCATTTGCCATATCTCATAGTTAAAATATGCAGCAACAGCTAGAATGATCCGAATAAATTTAAGCATCGCTATTGGTGAGAAAGTCTCATCGTAATCAACTACTTGAACTTGTCGAAACCCTTTTGCGACTAGTCGAGCCTTATGAATGTGAATATTTCCATCCATATCAATCTTTTTCTTATAGATCCATTTGCACTCAATGGTTTTAACACCATCAAGTGGATCGACCAGGTTCTAAACATGATTTTCTCTCATGGAGTCTATCTCGGATTTCATGGCTCCAAGCCATTTCTCAGAGTCTGGGTCCATCATTGCTTCCTCATAAGTCTTAGGCTCATCATTATTCAATAATAATACGTCATGCCCATACCTTGTAGGCAATTGACGCGGCCTTTTAGATCTACGTGGGGCTGGTGCCTCATCTACAGGTTCAACAACATTTTGTTCATCCAGTAGAGGTTCAGTAGGAGTTGAAACACTTTCAGATGTTTCTCGAATTTCTTCGAGTTGCACCTTTCTCCCACTGACTCATTTTAAAAGAAACGCTTTCTCCAAAAAGACACCATTTCAGGTAACAAAAACTTTGCCTTCTTTTTGGTTGTAGAAATAATATCATTTGGTTTCCCTAGGATATCCTATAAAGAAGAATTTATCTGACTTGGGTGTGAGTTTGTCAGACGTCAAACGTTTAACATAGACATCACATCCCCAAATCCTTAAAAAAGACAAATTAGAACTCTTCCCAGTCCGCATCTCATATGGTGTCTTATCTACTGATTTAGATGGTATCTTATTTAAAATGAAAGCGGCAGTTTCTAGAGCGTAACCCCAAAAATATAATGGCAGATCTGATTGGCTCATCATTGATCGAACCATGTCCAACAAGGTTCTATTACGCCGCTCGGACACCCCATTCTATTATGGAGTGCCCGGTGGTGTAAGCTGTAAAACAATTCCACATTGTTTCAAATGATTACCAAAATCATGGCTCAAAAACTCACCTCCACGATCGATTGTAAAGATTTGATTGTCTTGCCAAGTTGATTACAGACCTCATTCGGAACTCCTTGAACTTTTCAAAGGATTCCTACTTGTGCCTCATTAAGTAGATATATCTATATCTACTATAGTCATCGGTAAAAGTAATGAAGTACTAAAAACCACCTCTTGCTGTCGTGCTCATTGGTCCACATACATCAGTATGTATGAGTGCTAATCGGTGGGACGCCTTTCACTCCGACTAGTGAAAGGTGTCTTGGTCATCTTTCCGACTGTGCAAGATTCGCATGTATCAAATGATTCCAAATCAAATGAGTTTAGAGTTCCATCATTATGGAGCTGTTTCATGCGTTTCTCACTTATGTGACCCAAACGACAATGCTAAATGAAAGTGGAATTCATTTCATTAGGCCGAAGCCTTTTCGCATTAATATTATAGATAGATGCATCAACAAGATTTAAAATAAACAACACATTCAAAATAGGTGCATAGCCATAAAACACTTCATTCAAAAATATAGAACAACCATTGTTTTCTATAATGAATTTATAACCCTCTGCCATTAAACATGAGGCAGAGATAATGTTTCTACTAATGGCTGGAACGTAATAACAATTATTCGATTCTATAATAAATCCTGAAGGCAAAAGTAATGGCAAAGTCCCGATGGTTAATGCAGCAACTCTTGCTTTATTCGCGACGCGAAGATCCATCTCGCCCTTTGTAATTCTCCTACTCCTTGTTAGACTCTGCATCGAATTGCAGATATGAGCAAGCGATCCGGTATCAAATACCCATGAGTTAATAGAAGAGTCAGCAAGAAAAACATCTATAACATTAATACCTGTAGTGGAAGTTTTAGTCTCACCATTCCTTTTTTGATCAGCCAGGTATTTCTTGTAGTTCCTCTACCAATGGCCTAGCTCTTTGCAGTAAAAACATTCATTCTCTTGAGTCGGGTTGGACTTAGTCTTGGGCTTAGGCTTGTTAGTTTGGATCTCATCCGAAACTTTAGCCTTGCCTTTTTTCTTGACTCAAGTTTTGGCCTTCTTCTTGAAGCTTGTACTCTTTTGCACCATCATCACATGATTGTTGCTTTTCTTAATGCTGCCCTCTGCTGTCTTAAGCATCATATGCAATTCGGTGAGATTCTTGTCTAAGCCGTTCATATGGAAGTTCAAAATGAACTGCCCATAGCTTGCAGGAAGCGAAGCAATAATCAAATCTGTAGCCAACTCTTGACTAAGTGGAAAACCTAGTTTTTTCAAGCTCTGTGTGTAACCAACCATTTTGATCACATGAGGGCTCACCGGACTACCCTCAGCTAGCCTACATCCAAACAAGTTCTTTGATATCTCATATCTCTCAGTTCTTGCTTGTGTCTCAAACATGCCTTTGAGCGCCACGATCATATCGTAGGCCTCAATGTTCTCAAACTGTTTCTGAAGGTCTGAGTTCATCGCAGCAAGCATGAGACAGCTAACATCAAGGGATTCATCACATGCCTTTTTATAGGCGATTTTAAGAGTAGCAGCAGCATTCTTTGTAGGCACATCTGGAATTGGTTTCTCTAGAACATGTTCCTTTTTATCTTGTCTAAGAACAATTCTTAGGTTGCGGGACCAGTCCGCAAAATTTGTTCCATTCAGTTTTTCCTTTTCAAGTATCGAACGTAAAGCAAAACCGGATGTAGGTACAAAGATGAGGTGCCATGATCTACAACATAAATTATGCAAAACTAAGACATATATTCAAGAAAAGTAACTTCTATTAAACAATTTAAAAAAGATACTCCCACTAAATACCATATCCCTCTTATGACATTTTAGTGATTCAAGATCCATAATCATTTAATCTACTAGTGAGCTTTGGCATCACTGCAAGAAGACTAGTGAAAATAGTAAGCAACCCTTTGCTAATCATATCTCCATATAACTCTTGTTGTTGGGCAGCATCTCTATGCTTCGGCACCCAACCCTTATGCCCCAAGGTCCACAACTGTTATGATAACCTTGTTAAGTTAAACCAATGCTCAGCGTGTAAGTGTCTGACACAAACCCATCTAGTCAAGTAGAGTCAATGTCACTCTACTTTGGCAAGACCTATCATTAAAATACATGACTTTGGATGGTGCAGCATATTTGGGAGGGCATCAATTTAACTTAATACTATATGAGGGAATTTTACTTCTACCATGATAAAAGCATTTAAAGCAAAAACATATATAGAAATAAATGAACAGGAGTATAAAGGCATTCACAGACAATCAAATTGCATTGTGATATAGTATGACCCTTCTCCATGGTGATCTCCATCGCTATGCATCCTGTTCGTCGTGTCTCCGAGTGGTTGACTCCTCCAAGCACTCCCACTAAGCCATTACTCCTAATAGCACTAGAAATGAATCACAAGGAGTAAAGAAGCATCACAAGTCGACATGCAGGCCGTCATACAAAAATATAGACAACCTTGGGCTGCAATAAGCATGACACGCAAGTCATGGAAATTACATATAAATGCATCTCATACATAAAGCATTATGGGTCATACTATTCACATCAATCCATGCAAAAACAAGTTATGCACATAATCCAATTCTCTCGAACGATATGAGTACACACTACCTATAGCGCAGATGCGAATACCAAAAGACGGGCGGTTGAAGGCGGCGCCCCACCGTCGAGGCGGCGCTCTCGGAAAATTTTTCTGAAACATGAATCTTATCCATGTATCCGAGCCTTGGAAATCATCGGATTAATCATATTAACCCTATTCCGAACCACTCTGATCATTGCCTTGATACGACCACACACTGCGGCAAACTCCGATGGTGGAATTCCGATCGGTAGGAGTGATATGCAGTCTGGTCGTGAACAAGCGCAATAAACCATCTAGTCCTTATAGCTTATACCTCCTCGTAGACCCATCTACTACCACCGAAAAACTGATCGATATTATCGACCAGGGGCTAGATCGTTCCATCTATATGAAACGATCTAGGTTACCAGACCTGATCAGTAATAGATCCAATCTACTACTACCACATATCAAGTATATGCGATCGATCCAGATCAAAAACTACGTAGGATGGCTCTGATACCACTGTTGGGCCACGGGTAGGCTACGATAGTAACAAACAAAAATTTTCTACCACGCAATCCAGGAAGTCAAGCAAGTAGATAATCATAGATCGTTACCACCAAACGCGCAGAGCAACAGAAGAAGGGTTGGAGCAGCTTGGTCCAACGTAGAGCGCGTCGATGTAGTGATCGTAGTCGATCGTCCAGCGTCCTCGCGAGTCGATCGTCTCCTCCAGCAACGTCTGCAGTTCCTTGTGAAGATCGCGGATCGTCCTGAAGCGCAACAGTCGCAGTAGCGTCTCTACGGTATCCACACGTCCAGGGAAGGAACAACCATATGTCGGTGTACTAGCACCAAGTCGCACGGCAGAGCTCTCAGGAAGATGGCGGCTAGGGTTTCGGTGGTGTAAAAAACTTGTGACGCCCAACAGCTTCATGCATCTCCTTATATAGTGCTCGTGACGGATCCTATCCGAACACATTTGACGAATCGTATCCGTACTGGTTTGTTCCAACCCGTTAAATATGTGACCCTGTAGGTTCATGCGTAATCGGTTGTGACTCGGAAACTCTTTCCGACCACGAGTCGTAGCGGTTCCTAGCAGAACATAGCGATTCCCGAATACACACAAATTATATCGGACGAACCTTGATGCAATATGATCTACGACCAGGTCCTCATCACTTACGACCAGGTCTTATCTTTATATGACCAGTTTGTATTTGGTCACGACGATTCGTAACTCCTCACGACTGATTACGACCACTCTGTGATTACGTTCGACCGGTCTACGACCAAATTTCGTATCTCCATATGACCACTCCGTAACTGTTCGAACTAAGCGACCTACTCGTGTATACTCCCTTTGCCTCACGATGTCTGGTTGAACTCTAGGTGAGATGTTGTGTCATCATTTTTCGGTTTTCATAAGTTTTTAGTATGCAAACCCTATCATGTACATTTTTTTGCTCATGAACAATAAAAGTACCATATACAAAAAAAAAGATAAACATATATTGTTTGTAGTTTTCCCCATACTTTCTTGTAAACAGAAACTTATTGTCCTTGGGTTTATATACTCATTCAATAACACAGAAGAAAGGATGGAAAAGCCGCGTAGACATCGCACATGAGCATGCATGGGTCAAAAAGCAACTCTCTCTCTCTCTCTCTCGGTCAAGTCAACTCCAAACGTCTCTCTCACATCCCCGTACATCATTAGCATTAAGCAGGTGCGATGCAATGCATCCAGTCTCCTCGTCGCCTTCACCAAGGATTGCCCAAATCCATCATTTAACAAATGTAATAGATAATAGTAACTTGTAAGGATGGGGAAGAAGAACAACGAAAGAAGAATTCAACCGTCTATAAATTTTGGGGTGTCTTCAATCATGATATACCTAAAGAAAGCAAGCCTGATGCTTTGTGTGCTGCAAACCTGTCAGCTGAATTGATCTTTCACATACATGTATGCTTGGATTTCAACATATATATGAAAGCAATTTGAATTACCCTCTCACAAATAAGAACAAATGTATGAAATTAGTAGTGTTAAAGCAGTAATGTTATCTAATACTGCTATATAACACATCATTTTCTTCAGTTGTTGTAGTAGGACTGAGTTTTTTTTAATTAAAAAAATAGTAATGATTGTTAATAGCAAAACATGCAACAAAAACATCATGGCACTTTATATATCCGATACAAATTCAAATATATATTTTTATATTAAACAAAGAAAGCCATCAGTACTTACTCTACTAATAACCAATTAATGGCGGAGTGTCGTGTCTTCGCTTTCACACCCAACCAAAACCAAAAAGACGCCTTTAAACTTTTTTTAAGCACTTGCAGCTCCGAAACATTCGCATCTTTCTTAACTGCTCCAAAATCCAACCCAGCCGCGCCAGCTGCGGCAAGAACAGATCGAACCGGGAGCTCTCGCTGCTCGTCTCCTCGGTTCAGGTCAACACGCGAGCAGCTAGCTAGCTCTTGCTTCGATTTGAAGCGAGAGCTTGTGATTTTCGCCGTCTCTTTCGGTGGCTTCTTGGTGCCGTGCGGTTCTTGATTTGGCTGTGCTGGAATCTGCACGGTTTTTTTTTTGTGCTTTTGAGGAGGTGTTTGTGCGATTGGGCGGAGTGAAGGTGAAGCTGCCTTCTTTCTTGCATTTCGCGCTGTTGCTGTGGTGGATTCTTGCCTACCGTGCTCGAGCTCGTGCTCTTGCAACGCGTAGTTCAGTCTAGTCCTCCTTGGAGATCCAGGTTAATATTTCTTTGTAAGCCTTGGTTGATTTCACTTTGCTTTCCGTCAATTTAGGAGCAACCTCCGTTTCAAAATTTTAGGAGCAATCTCCGTTTCAAAATTTTAGAAGCAATCTTGCTGATTCTGTACCAATTCGTGCATGTGTTCATGCTTGGACAGGTTGCAGATTCGCTGTTACTAATCTATGAGACGCTTGTGTGAGCTAGAATTTAGTCATTGCTGTTTTGGTTGGAATTTGGCCTAACACTCTGTTTTTAGTTATTGCAAATGACAGAAGTTAGATGTTGATCATGTTTATTGTTTATATGCATTTAATGTCAACTAGGTGTATTAGTGTATGTGTGCTAATCTTTCAGATGCCTGCTGTTGTTTTTGCATGTCCTGTTGATCTTGACTGTATTTTTCCTAGCTTAGCTCAATTAGAGTTTGCCATGTGCAAAGTTTTGCTCATGGATGAATGGTTTTGGTCAGTCCATTCTATTCTGACATATTCTTTCTGCAGTTTGGTAGTTGCTTTCTTTTCATGGTTTTTATGAGAGTAGTTTTCAAGTAAAGTTGAGTAAAAGTTTGATGTTATGTGATCGCAGGTGGGATTGTGGTGCTTGTTTGTGTCAAGAACTACAGATCCCAAATAACCAATTTTGCTATTAGCACATGGATGGATGCGATTGCATTGAGCCACTCTGGCAGGCGGATGATCTCCTTGTAAAGTATCAGTATATATCTGACTTCTTTATTGCACTTGCATACTTCTCGATCCCTTTGGAGCTCATATACTTTGTTAAGAAGTCAGCGTTCTTCCCTTACCGATGGGTGCTCATACAGTTTGGCGCTTTCATTGTTCTTTGCGGGGCAACCCACCTGATAAACTTGTGGACTTTTGTCACATATACCAAGACTATAGCCGTGGTAATGACAGTGGCGAAAGCGGCGACAGCAGTTGTTTCATGCATCACAGCTTTGATGCTTGTGCATATAATTCCTGATTTGTTGAGCGTGAAATCGAGAGAGAGGTTTCTGAAGGATAAGGCTGAGGAGCTTGACAGAGAGATGGGGATTATAAGAACACAGAAGGAGACAGGAAGACATGTCCACATGCTCACACATGAGATAAGAAGCACACTTGACAGGCACACTATTTTGAGAACAACGCTTGTTGAGTTGGGAAGGACTCTTGGCTTAGCAGAATGTGCCTTGTGGATGCCATCCCGCTCTGGAACAGCCCTTCACCTCTCTCATACGATCCATAATAGCGTTCCACTTGGATCAGTTGTTCCCATGAACCTTCCAATTGTTACTAAGGTTTTTAACAGTAACCGTGCAGAAAAAATTCCACATACTTGTCCATTAGCTTCAATAAAGGCTGACAAAAGCAGGTATGTGCCACCAGAGGTCGTTGCTGTCCGTGTTCCACTGCTGCACCTTACAAATTTCCAAATAAATGATTGGCCTGAGCTATCTGCAAAAAGCTTTGCAATAATGGTTTTGATGCTTCCTCCAGACAGTGCAAGAGAATGGCGCCCCCATGAACGGGAGCTTGTTGAAGTCGTTGCTGATCAGGTAGTTATCAATTTCATTTCATCTTTACATGTAACCGATAATCGCTGGTGTGATTGTCTGGTAACCTATGGCTGGCATATAGTATTATTAGGTTTTGAATTCACAATGTGTTGAATACAAATCACTAATTGAAGGAATTGCAATTAAATTGAGCTATTAAATCATTTTATATTGGTGTGAAATGTGAATCTAAATTTTCTTGAAAGTTGTGTTGTACTAGTTCTCCTGTCATACAGTTCTATAAATCTTTTTTTTGTGCGCTGCTGTTTGAGAATAATTATTTTATATCCTTACAAGCTCTGTAAAAGCCGTTAAGCAATTGTATCTGTTGGAGATATTAGAGTTTAGGTAAGAGTCTAAGTCGTGTACGAGTTGGACTGTAATATTTGGCACTATAAATAAAGGGTGTGATGATCCTAAGGGACAAACACAGTTATTTCCCAAAATTCTACAGTATCCATCCTTGATGGATGATGCTAACCTTAAGAAGTATTTTTGTTATCATCAACAACACTTTCTTTTTTCTATTAAAGAAATACCTCAGGTATATCTATCTATGTGTTGTCACATAATTTATATTATGCTAGGGGTAGGTCAGTAGGTGACTCTTTCAGCCATGCTTCTTTTCCTATAAGCCTTTTCCCAAGTTAAGTTATTAGTTTCTTCCTGCCTGGACATGATTGCTCATTTCATCTGATTTGATTGTGTTTGTGTGGTATGTCCTTGAGTTTTTCTTCAGTGTTTTCTCAGTTCACTTGGGCTATGACTATTATGAACAGTTCTTGTTAATGCTTAATGCTGGGCATGTTCTGTTAGCACTTAGCCTATAATGTTGCTATTTTTCTTCAGATGGATAATCTGCCATGTAGTAAGCTTTTCATTGAAGTATATTCCACTATTTTTTATGCCTTGTGATTATAAGATCATAACCACATGAGGTCATTTTTCTCATTTAGGTGGCAGTTGCACTGTCTCATGCTGCCATTTTGGAAGAGTCCACGCGGGCCCGTGATCTACTAATGGAGCAAAATATTGCTCTGGACGCAGCACGTCAAGAGGCAGAAATGGCTATTTGTGCTTGTAATGATTTTCTTGCTGTCATGAACCATGAAATGCGGACTCCTACGCGAGCAATCGTTTCTTTATCCTCCCTTCTTTTAGAAACAAATCTTACTGCCGAACAGCGCCTAATGATTGAAACTATACTAAAGAGTAGTGATCTTCTAGCAACTCTTATGAATGATGTCTTGGATGTTTCCAAGCTTGGGAATGGGAGTCTTCAGCTGGAAATTGCACCTTTTAATTTGCCTGCCACCTTTACAGATGTAAGTGCCCTGTCTGCAGTTTTATGATTTCGAATTTCCTATTATGTTTTTTTTAAGGAAGAGGGGAAATTTTGCTGTTGCACTTTAGGTCAACTCAATAATTCATCTTGTAGGTGGTTAATTTGATTAAGCCAGTAGCTGCGTGCAAAAGGCTCTCGGTAATGGTTACTTTGGCTCCAGAGTTGCCTCCCTGTGCAATTGGTGATCAAAAGCGATTGATGCAAATCATCCTAAATGTTGCTGGTAACTCCATTAAGTTCACAAAGCAGGGTCACATTTCAATTACAGCTTCCATCACTAGGCCAGATTCTTCGAGGGACCCATATGCTCCTGACTTCCATCCAGTTCTCTCCTATGGGTCTTTTTACTTGGTCGTGCAGGTTTGCTTATGGACATTTACTCTCTTTTTTTGGCTTAATTCCTCATCTGCTTAGTGTCGAGCTACTTACGAATGGTTGAGCCTTCACTGTTACTTGTTATGCTTCATAAGTTTGTTTGATGGTGGCCAGTAAATGGTAAATGCACAATTCTGCTTGTCATGCCCAGTAAGCTAATTCAGTGGTTGTACAATTATACTAACGGCTTGTTGCCGTTAACTGTGTTCCTAAATGTAGACATTAGCATTCCACACTGATGTGGATTCAAGCGTTAAATGTGACACCCTGAACAGAAAAGAGGGGATTTGGAGATTGACCGATAATTTTTCACATTCTATAATACGGAAAAAAAGAAAACACAAAGTTTATGCAAGCATAACATAAATATCATATTTGAGTAAAAAACTGTAGCCTTCATCTATATGTGGGGAAAAAAGGAATTTAGATTATTAGCGACGGCTTATAGGAATTCAAATTCTTGTCTGATGCGATGGCCAGCAAATGTACAAGCCAACTGTGGAGCAAAAACACTGATCTAGAAAGCGTTAATTGCATGCGGTTCATATAGTTACTTATTTGCAGGTGTGTTTTTTTTACAGAATTTCTAATGTCATATTTTTCTGTAGGTAAAAGACACTGGTTGTGGAATTAGCCCACAAGATATGCCTCACACCTTCACAAAATTTGCACACTCCGAAAATACAAGAAGCAAATGGCATAGTGGCAATGGATTGGGCCTGGCCCTTTCCAGAAGGTATACCAATAAGAACATGTTTGCATATGCCTTCTCCCCTGATACTATTTGATCTCTGTGCTAATTGTATATTTACTCTCTCTGGTGCCATCAGATTTGTCAGTCTAATGCAAGGGAACATCTGGCTCGAAAGCGAAGGCGTAGGGAAGGGCTGTACTGCGACGTTCTTTGTGAAGCTTGGCATGCCCGAGAAACCAAATGCAAATCTCCGAAGAATCATGCCGCCGGTACAGCCCAACCAAGGACCTGGAGGCACTGATGCTCTCAGTATATCAATAATGGGTGGCGATACAGGGAACTTTTTTTATTAATTAATCCCTTTTTAATTTTTATTTTAAAGTTAACCCCCGACGATCTTTATTTCTAATTCTGACCCCTTTGATCACGCTACCACCCGTAGCGTGACGAAACAACGCTGTCACGTCATAGAATAAGTCTACTAAATAGCATTTTTGGTCACGCCACTGGTCGTGGCGTGACCAAACAACACTGTCACGCCACGGGTAGTGGCGTGACAAGAACTTCCCTCAAATACGGGTTGACGTGACATCACGGGTGGTGGTATGACCAAAAAAGTCAGAATTGGAAATAAAGTTCGCCGAGGTTAACTTTAAAATAAATTTTTTAAAAGGGTTAATTAATAATAAAAAATCCGATACAGGGGTTCCTAGGGTTCGCTACCAGTCGAGCGTATGAGAAGCATCGATGCAGGCAGCCTCATGGTCCTCATCTAACGGGGGGCGGGTCGCCAGCCCGATTTTGTGATCAAATTGATAGCTGCATTTGTAGTGTTGATGTATGGATGGGGATTTTTTTTTCTTTCTTTCTTTTTCCCTTCTGTGGAGTCATGTTGCGCGTGGCGAGATAGCTTCATCTGCATGATTTGCAGTTATGGACAATACATGTTGGCAAGGAGAGCAGTGTTGAATTGTAAATGCAAGAGGTTTGGGATGCTGCAGAGACCTTGTTACTTTGTTAAGAGAGACAAAAGCTGATCTGTAAATGAGGCAAACAACAGCAACCGATTACTGTGAAATGCCAATGAGTTCCAAGTGATGCAATGAACATCAACTGGAGCTTGAAGGCGTTTGTTCTTACAAACGACTCAGGAAACATGGGCTGGAGCACGGACGAAGCATCAATTTTAGTCATATTATCTGACATTCGTAAAACTGGGCTACTTTAACCTGGAGGGAATCAATCCACCTTGTTGCAGTAACATCCGTAATTAACAAAAAATTGTGACTGCAAGAATTCGTATAATGCGTCCAGATCTGGGGATATTGCATTGCTTAAGAAACCTTGTGAAATGTTGTCAGTTGCTTATTGCATCCGGATTTGGTAATGTTGCATTTCTATAAAAAAACCTTGTTGCTTTACAATCTACTGACGAAGAAATATGAATAGTTTCGAGCGTTAATTTCAACAATAACGCCTGAGACAAACAAAAACAAGCACGTACGTAGCATAAACCTAACATTTCCCAACAAAGCATGTTAAGTGACATCACATGTCAGATTTACCATCACCATATGAGAATTTCGAGCTCTGATAGGGGCGTAACAAAACATTGTCTTCATGCTCACAAACACTTGAAACTGCTAAGAATCCTTCAAAATATCTTTCAAAATGGAACAATAAATTGTGCTACTCTCAGTAGAAAGTGTACTAATTACTGTCGATTGCTCAAACAGAACAACGGTCGCACTATGCCGATGGCAGCAAGCACAAAGAGAGGCTGACTTAAACCTTGAATCCACGGCTGTTCCTCCTCCCACGAGCCTTCTCAAACTTCCTTCCCTTGGAGCGCACATATGGCTTTGTGTGGCTGTGTGGGACACCAGGAGCCTTGCCAAAGTGCCTCACGGCCTCACGGGCATTCTTGGGTCCCCTCAAGAGGATCTGCAGTGAATTAGGACAAGATTGCCAAATAAATTAATTTTCTATTCAAAGGGGGTAAATGTATGGTAAGGATCAGGTTTTGGGCATCAGTTTCATCGATTTCCAAAGCCAAAAAAATAATGTGCTACTAACAAACACCACAAAAGAAAACGGTTAAATCATCTGTACCCAAATTTGTACAGGTTGAAATTTGAAATAAATCTGCTCGGTTAAAAGGGAAAGTTCAGATCCCAAACAACCCACAAAGGGAAGTCTCATAATGAGCTGAGTAGAAAGCTATCTTCATTGCAGATGCAATCGCAACCCAAGCTGAGTTCATTTTACCAAGACAATTAAATAAACAAGTAAAAGTTTCCAACTTGTTGTAACATAAAAATACTCAAATAAATCAAATAAATAATCGATTGAGCTCAGATACAAAGGAAAAGTTCATATCCATGGCAACCCACAAAGGGAGGTCTCATAATGAGCTGGGTAGAAAGGTATCTTCATTGCAGATGCAATCACAACCCAAGCTGAGTTCATTTTACCAAGGCAATTAAATAAACAAGTAAAAGTTTCCAACTTGTTGTAACATAAAAATACTCAAATAAATAACCGATTGAGCTCAGATACAAAGGAAAAGTTCATATCCATGACAACCCACAAAGGGAAGTCTCATAATGAGCTGGGTAGAAGAGTATCATCATTGCAAAAATCATCATGACAACGTGCTACTGCACAACATTTCCACAAGAAAAAAACAAATAATTCAATGTTCTTCGAAGTCAAAAAGGAAGAACTAGATAAATGGTTCCCTCAGTAAAATATTTTACTCGTCAAAGGACATCAGTATTAGCATGGTTAATGTAAACCATCACCGGGAACCCAGAATAAGGTTGAAACCATCAAAAGAAACTTGTTCAAACACACTGATTTTAACTTTCTAAAAATACCGGTGCACTAACAACCTGTTTTTAATAGGAAATCAGCAGAACCCTACTTGATCAGAAACAGGGTTTTGATATTTTACCCACTCAACAAAAAAATGATTACTTGAAAAGCCATAAACTACTGAATACTACCAGAAATAGATAATGACCCTATGGGGCAACAAATCTTCACACTTTTTCCTTCCAAACAATGTAGACTAAATAGACCCAAGCAGCTTATGATACGCAAAGATTGAAAATAAGCAACACTGTCTCGATGGAAGAATTTGGTATCTATCTTACAAAATGCAAAGATTCTAAATAAGCACTATTGTCTTAATGGATGCATTTGGCATCTATCCACATCCAAATCTAACACAGTATAAAAACAAAAGCAGCAACAAAGCATGGTTGTGAATCACTTGAATAAGAAACACGGTCTTAATGGAAGCATTTGGTATCTATCTTACAATACACAAAGATTCAAAAGAAGCAATATTGTTTTAATGGATGCATTTGGTATCTATCCACATCCAAATCTAATGCACTGTAAAAACAAAAGCAGGAACAAAGCATGGTTGGGAATCACTTGAACAATATAGCAAGGTTACAGATATCAGCTCCTAACCAAAACAAACACAAAGGCATAACTTCCTAAAATCTTGTAATAATCGGAAGTTCTGAAAAAAAAAGCTAACCCATATAAAATTCAATCAATTGCACAGTACACAAATACATGTAAGTAAAAAGTGCAAGTAAAAAAGAAGCATACCGTGTTCTCCCCAAGTGGAGCACGTAGAGCAAGCTGGTCGAATGTGAGGCACTCCCCACCAGCATTGACAATCCTTGCCCTCGCTGTCTCTGTGAACCTCAGGGCGGTAACCTTCATTGCCGGGATCTCTTGGATCCTCTTGTCATCTGTGACCGTACCAACAATCACAGCAATGTTCTTCTCCTCCTGTCCCCAAACAATTGTGTATGAGCATCCATAACTTGGCCACCCAACAAAGCCAGCCAAACTAGAACTAAAGATGCACCCAGTCTCATCATCTATTCATCTTCCATCAAGTTTTCATTTGCCATTACGGAGTTATATAAACTAAACTTAGAAAAGACAACTAATTTGTGTTGCGCCTAGGACATGACACACCAAGAAGTAGAGCTGCATGTTCCACTGCAGTTTGGGCAACAGACAGTGAAAAGGGTTTACAAACCTTTCCCTCCATGAAGTTGGAGAGACGGCGCAGGGAGAGCGGTGGGCGGTTGGTCTTGCTCATGAAGAGCCTCTTGAGGATGACGGCATTGAACTTGCTCTTGGTCCTCCTCACCAGAAAACGGTACAGCTGCACTCCAGAAAAATGCACTAACAAGCACTCAGAACCATACCATACACAGTTACAAACCTAAACAAAATTCCCCGGTCCTACTCATCAATCCCACCTAAAAATCTCATGATAACCACAAAACAGTCCCGCAAACTACATCTAACCACACGAAATGAACCAAAAAAACACCTTTGTTTGTTATTACATGGAAATCTTGCTAAACTAGTGAGGTTAGCATGTCCATCACCCCAGTAGACTAGTAATCACCAAGCAGATGCAGCTAACTCCGAGCTAATAGCGACACAGCACAAATCACAGGGCATTTTCATCAATTAAGAGCGCAAGCGCAGACAGATCTACCAAGCCAACAAACATCACGCGTAGAGCATATCAGATGACGCGGGGGTGTCGCGTAGAATACCTTGACGAGGAGCTTGAGGTAGACATCGTCGGACTTGGGCGCGGTGCGCTTCGTCTTCTTGTTCCTCCCGCCGGCGACGAGGTCGATACCCTGCGGTCGCGACACAAACAGCAACAGCGGGCGTCAGTGTTCAGCTAAGAGCATTGCAGAAGGGTCTGGAAGTATCTACAAGGACTGGGGTGCTCACCATGGCTGCGGCGGCGCTAGGGTTTCGCGAGGTCTTGCGCCTTCTTCTTCTTACGAGTGGCGGCGCGTGAAGGGGCGAGCTATATAGAGAGGAGAGGAGAGGTGGGATTATTAGGGTTTTGAGTTGGTACGCTTCTTGGGCTTAGGAGTGGGCCTTCACAGCCCTGCGAAATGGAGTTTATGGCCTTTTCTCTTCAGATGTTTTGGCCTTTGTGTTGTACCTTCCTTTTCCTTGGGGCCATTGGATCGAGGGGATAAACGGTGGATGGCCCTCCTGGAACCCTCGGGCCGTTGGATTCAGGAGGGTGATGTATGGTGGAGGAGGGGTCTCTCTAGACCCTTCCTATAGAATTTTTTTTTCGTCCCCTACAAATGGTTTCATCGAATTTATTTTTAAAATAATCTATTTTTTATTCAAAATTACAAAAATATTACGGCGATAATTTTTTTTACGAAATATACTCTGTCGCTTTCAACCGTTGGGCGATCGAACCGGCGCTTCGTTGATCGGACGATCATCGGCGAGCGATCGTTCGATAACTCAACCGCTGAGCGATCGAACACTTGTCGCTTCAATGGTTGGTCCTAATATGCATTTCACTTATCTGGCCAAGGCATGATGGTGCCCGATCGCTCAACCATTGGGCGATTGGAACCCGATCGATCGACCAACCGGAGCGATCGGTTCCAATACCAACCATTTCGAAACAGCCGGATATTTCAGCAAAAATTATCGCCGTAATATTTTTGTAATTTTGAATAAAAAATAGATTATTTTAAAAATAAATTCTGGTTTCATCAGTGATTTTTGACGTGTTAGCATCCATGTCACCCAATTTTGCCAACTGGTCCAACAAATCATCTCCTCTTCCATCTTTTTCCATCTCCCCCTCTTCATTGTCAATCTCCTCTCACCCGCCACCATAGGACTAGTGTGAATGGAGCCGCATCATTGCTGCTGTGCTGGCTGGTGGACCAGAAAAAGATTCATCGTGGTCCAAGAAAAGGAACCCTAGATTCAAGATCAATATTAGCTAGTCGCATCTTCACCGAACATTGCCATAGTTGAGCACTTGGAGCACTACCGCCGCCGGATTGGGTCATGCTGGCCCAAATCTGTGCCTCGCTGTCGTGCTGTGCTGCCCTCCTCCTACCTCTGTTGTTGCTCCATACACGCCCACGGCTTTGGGGTTCTGCGTCGGATTGACGGGGGACGAGATGACAGGATGCTCCTGCTCGTTGAGCTCCCTGAGGACTTTCTTCCACGGCGAGGTGGAGGCCGCGACAGCATTAGACACAACGGAGACGGTCGAGCCTTGGGCATCCCTGTCGCACTCATCGGGTCCTGCTGGTCGAGGAGGGGAGGAGAGTGAGACGGCAGACCGCAGACTGTTAGAAAAATAGGGATGAAGGAGACACGAATTTTTACGTAGAAAACTCTTGTGGGAAAAAAAAATCACAGGCGTCAACCGACGATGATCACTATATGAGGAGCGATTACAAAACGCAGGGGATTACAATGAGGCGTCTCCCTCCCGAGCGGCTTACAAGAGATATATAAAGAGGTAAAAGGACTTAGAGTCCAAGTAGGAAACTAATCCTATAATATGGAAACTAATCCGGATCCTTCCATATTAGAAATTTGGATCAGAATACAACAATCTCCATCTTGAGACGAATTTCCTCTTGTAGCAAAATAAAGAATCATCAATCATGAAATGATTCCCCAATAAGATAAAAAATCACCGTGCCCCAACTAGTCTCTAGGACTAAACTGTAATACCAACTAAGCTTGAGTAAAGCTCAAACTTAGTAACAGGAACTGGCTTTGTCATCATATCAGCTGGATTATCATGAGTACTTATCTTGCACACCTTGACATCACCTTTAGCAATAACACCTCGAATAAAGTGATATCTCACATCAATGTGCTTTGTTCTCTCATGGAACATCTGATCCTTTGTAAGGCATATAGCACTTTGACTATCACAAAATATAGTAGTGCAAGAATTATCTCCACAAAGCTCAGTGTACAAACCTCTCAACCAAATAGCTTCTTTACAAGCTTCAGAAATAGCCATATATTCTGCTTCAGTAGTTGATAAGGCAACAGTAGCTTGCAAACTTGCCTTCCAACTAACAGCACAACCACCAATGGTGAAAACATAACCTATTAGAGACCTCCTTTTGTCCAAATCACCAAAGATAATCGAGTCAACATAACCAACAAGTTCATCTCTAGAATTCCCAAACCGCAAACAAGCATTAGAAGTGCCACGCAAATATCCGAAAATCCATCGAATCGCTTTCCAATGCTCTTTTCGGGATTAGCCATGTATCTACTGACAACACTCAATGCATGAGATAAATCAGGACGAGAACAAACCATGGCATACATAAGAGAACCAACTGCACTGGAATATGGAACTCTAGACATGTACTCAATATCATAATTTGACTCAGGACATAAGGCTGAAGATAATCTGAAATGCGAAGCTAATGGAGTACTCACTGGTTTTGCATCATGCATATTAAAACGACGAAGAACCTTCTCAATATAACCTTTTTGACTAAGGTATAACTTGCCAGATTGCCTCTCTCTAATAATCTCCATGCCAAGAATTTTCTTTGCTGCACCTAAGTCCTTCATCTCAAATTCATTACTCAATTGTGCTTTCGGTTTTGCTAGCTCGACTTATCTTTTGCGAAGAATCAACATATCATCAACATAGAGAAGTAAATAAATGGTGAACCATTAACAGTCTTTAAATAAACACAGACTATCATAATCGAATAGCTTAAAGTCATGAGAGAGCATAAAGGAGTCAAATCTTTTATACCATTGCCTAGAGATTGCTTCAAACCATAAAGAGATTTCTTTAATCTACAAACAAGGTGTTCTTTTCCAGGAGTAACAAAACCCTCAGGTTGGTCCATATAAATGTCTTCTTCCAACTCTCCATGTAAGAATGCAGTTTTAACATCTAATTGCTCAAGTTCATAATCACGCATAGCAACAATACTGAGTAAAGTGCGAATAGAAGTATGCTTCACAACTGGAGAAAAGACATCATTAAAATCAATACCTGGAATCTGACTATAACCTTTAGCAACCAATCTTGCTTTATACCTTGCTTTGGTTCAAGAGAAGAAATACCTTCCTTTCTTTTGAAAATCCACTTGCAATGAACAGGCTTCTTCTCCTTTGGCAATTTCACTAATTCCCAAGTGCCATTCTTTTCAAGTGACTCCATTTCATCATGCATGGCAGTTATCCACTTATTGCAATCAGTGGAGTTAATAGCCTCGGAGTATGATGAAGGTTACGATTACCTTCAATTTTTTCGCCACACTCAAAGCATAAGCAACAATATTAGCTTCTTCAATCAACCTCTTGGGTGGATTAATCTCCTCCTAGGCCTATCAACTGCAATAGACCGTTGTGGTGGTCGCTCAACAATAGGAGTATCATCAACAATAGGTGCATCATGAACAACAATATTTTCCTTATCGATGTATCATTTGAACCAACAAAATGGTCTACTGAACACTTGAATTCGCTCACTCTCAACAGAACATTAGTGGGCGGTTTATCATGAAGCATAGCAGATTCATTAAAGACAACGTTTACGCTAATCACAACCTTCCTTGTTTCAGATTCCACAACTTATATCCTTTAACACAGATTTATAACCAAGAAAGATGCACTTAACTCTAGGCTCTAATTTTCCATTATCAACATGAGCATAAGCGATCTGACCAAAAACTCTCAATTTCAATAATTTCTTTGGGGAACCGCACCATACCTCAATTGGAGTCTTCTTTTCAATTGCAAGAGAGGGTGACCGATTAATAAGATAGCAAGCGATGGAAGCGGCTTGACCCAAAAATGTCTATGCAAACCTGCATTTGACAACATGCAACGGCCCCTGGAAATGATGGTCCTGTTCATACGCTCAGCTACACCGTTTTGTTGAGGAGTACCAGGAACGGTGTAGTGCCTAACAATGCCTTCAGCCTTGCAATATGATTCAAATTCATCGAGCAATTTCATCCCATTATCGGTCTGAAGTTTCTTTACCTTCTTTTCGGTTTGCCTTTCAACCATAGTCTTCCACTCTTTAAATCTCAAAATGCTTCGATTTATGCTTCAAGAAATAAGGCCACACTCTTCTAGAGTAATCATCAATAATGGTTAACATATAACGAGCACATCCTAGAGATGTCTTCCGAGATGGCCCCATAAATCGAAATGCACATAATCCAAAATACCTTCATGGTATGAACCGAGGTATTGAACCTTACCCTCTTGTGTTTGCCAAACACACAATGCTCTAAAATTTTAGCTTCCGATGCTATGTCCATCAAGGAGTCCTCTCTTGCTCAATTCTGCCAAACCAATTTCACTCATATGCCCAAGGCGCATATGCCAAAGATTAGTAGCATCGGAATCAGGTAATGAACTTGAAATTACAGTAACATTACCTAATATTGTAGTACCTCAGATGGTACAGATTAGCGATTTAATCTCGACTTTCATCACAACAAGAGAGCCTTTTGATACCTTCAAAACTCCACCTTCACCAGAATACTTGTACCCTTTACCATCAAGAGTACTCAAAGAGATGAGGTTTCTTTTCAAATCTGGAATGTGCCTCACATCTGTCAAAGTTCTGACAATGCCATCAAACATCTTGATCTGAATTGGACCAATTCCTGCAACCTTACAAGATGAGTTATCACCCATCAAGACAGTACCACCTTCAACAGGTTCATAGGTGGCAAACCAGTCCCTATTAGGACACATATGAAAGGTACAGGCAGAATCAAGAATCCATTCATCATTGATCTTAGCACATCCAGCAAAAGCAACAAGAACTCCTCCATCAGAATTATCATCAGCAGCAAGGGAGGCATTACCTTCATCATCTGGCTTACCTTTTGGCTTATAATTGCCAGTTCTCTTTTCTTTATTTTGTAGCTTCCAGCATTCAGAGATGTCGTGCCCACTTTTCTTGCAATATTTGCACGACTTGTACTTGCCTCTTGATTTCGATCGGTTCCTGTAGCCGTTCGAACTTTTGCTTTGAGATCCATTGTTTGAGTTCTTCTCCTTTTGCCTGCCACGAACAAACAAGCCTTCTTCTTTTGGACTTGAATTTTCAGAAGGTACCATATATTTCATCTTCTCCTTAGCATGCAAAGCTTCATAAACTTCATGAAGAGTGAGAGTATCTCTACTATATAATATGGTATCTCTGAAATTTGAAAAAGAACTAGACAGTGAACACAAAAGAATAAGACCCAAATCCTCATCATCATATTTTACCTCCATCGACTCAAGGTCGGAAACGATCTCCTTAAACAACGAAAGATGATCAAGCATGGATCCTCCTTCTTGCAATTTGTGAGAGTACAACTTTTGCTTGAGATGCATCTTGCTGGTGAGATCCTTTGTCATGCAAAGTTATTCGACTTGACCATAATCAAAGTTGTCTTCTCCTTCAAAACCTCCTGCAAAATATTATTTGATAGATGAAGGTGAATCTGAGATAAAGCCTTACGGTCTTTACGCTTCTCATCTGCAGTCCATGTGATAGGTTGTTTCTCAAACCCTTCCAATGCATTATCCAAATCCATCTGTGCCAACACAGCTCTCATCTTGACTTGCCACAGCGAAAATCTTGTGTCTCGATCCAGGAGTGGAAGATCATACTTCAAAGTCGCCATGAGGAATAAATCCTGAAAATTGCTGGTATTGATCTGTGTAAACCTAGCAAAAATCACGACCTCTTTGGTACACAAATTGTGTACACGAATCAAAGATCTTCACAACTTCTGGTACTGTTCTCGTGTGGACTTAGCCAAAAAACACCAAAAACTTGATCCTCCACGTGAACCTGTGCGGCTAGTTGCTATTGAACAAACAGAATAGTTCACGTGAATAAAGAAAGAAGGGGCTTGGGACCTGTGCGCTGCTGGAACCTGTGCTGGACTTCGGTTTGGTGTGTGCTTCCTTCGATGGCTTCGGGTGCTCCACGCGCGCGGCCGAAGGATCGAAGCTGACGCCAAAGGACGATGCTGACGCGTGCGCGAGTAACTACTTCCGCGTGCTGTCGATTGAAGACGATGCACGACGGATCGAGGCAATCGAACAGACTGACGAAAAACGCTTATTGGCGCCGCCGCTTTTTCCGCGTCGGCTCATGGCGACGGCTTGCTGCTGACGGACGTGATTTGCCAAGACGACGGATCTGCTCTTCGTATCTCTTCTCCAAACCCTAAAACTCCTGTGCTCTGATACCACTTGTTAGAAAAATAGGGACAAAGGAGACACGAATTTTTACGTGGAAAACCCTTGCGGGAAAAAAACCACGGGCGCCAACCGGCGATGATCACTATACGAGGAGCGATTACAAAACGCAGGGGATTACAATGAGGCGTCCCTCTCCCGAGCGGCTTACAAGAGATATATAAAGGGGTAAAAGGACTTAGAGTCCAAGTAGGAAACTAATCCTATAATATGGAAACTAATCCGGATCCTTCCATATTAGAAATTCGGATCAGAATACAACACAGACAACAGGTGGCAGGGGAGATTGGGGAGGAAAGGGATAGAGGTGACTGGAATTGGGAAGAAGAGGAGGGGGGGAGGAGGGGTGAGACGAGGCAAAGTGGTCCTCTCACTAACATGGAGGACCCACATGGGTTAATATTTCTTGTCTCGCTCGCACAGCATGTTCCGTTGATTTGGACTCCAAGTCAGCCTACACTATCCAAGTAGGACCCTTCGTCAGCCAAAACCGTGGTGCGTTCAGTCTCATGTTGGTAATGTGAACAATATTAAGAGTTCGAGGGTATATAATATCCGATTTTGTGGTTCTGGATTAATTAAATTATTTATCTATAATGTTAATTAAATTCTTTATTTATAATGTTTATTATAGATAATAATATCTCTTATACAACATTTGAAGGTATCCCTTAATATCAATAATGAGGAAGGTTATAAACACCTAGTGGTCGTAAGCTATTCTATAACCACCCTATATGGTCGTAAGTCTTACTACGATTATCTCATCGTCGTAATTTCTTCTATGACTACCTATTGATCGTAAGTCCTACGACGATCACCTCATGGTCATAAACTTTACTACAACCAGGTCATTTACAACCACCCTATAGTCGATAGGAACCACATACATGTGGGCCCAACAGACTAGGGACATTTGTACGTTGTGTTTAATACACGCAGTAGTTAATATATACCGTTATTCCCTGAGATAATTGCATGTATTAAACATCTGTCTCTGACATAACCGTAAGACAACGTGGGGGAATATATCTCTGACAATAACCGCCCTTAAACGTGTATATTGTAACAAACGACAAGGTGTCTCTTAACTTAGGCAACTGTCACTCCTTCATGCGCTATATAAAAAGTAAAGCCGGTAGACAAAGGGAGAACGAAAAAAGGAAGATAAGAAACTCGATGTCGGGACCCAAAAATGCAATTCTGGACCCTCTGTGTATACTGCACTAGTCCGGGATTACGCTAGTGCACACAGTGGTAACATCGATGAAATATCATTTCCATAAACAAAGATGACTAATAAATAGGCAAATAACAATAAATATCATAGTAAAGACCTTAAGGTCAAATCTTACAATTGATGCCTCAAAAGGCGAATAGCTCAATTAAGTTGCAGCGGAATGAAACGGAATAACTTCTGTGGAGCCCATCCATATGCCCATAGGCAATCGGCTGGGATAGCGCGACCTAGTTTTCCACCATCTTTGAAGTAGACCTTGTTGACTGACGATTCCTCCACTTCTGTTGATTGATTATAGCAAATATGAGTACACAATCGTACTCGCAAGTCATACCACAGAATGCAATTTATAGATGATGGCTTATTCCAAAGAAATGGCTTCTGTGGTTCTTTTGCATAAATGCAACATTTGCAATTGAATATGAATAATAGATTGAAATAATAATTTAAAACAAATAAATCATAATGATTTATCAATTGTTTTCACAAAGACACATAGCCTAATCAAATTCTTTTACATAGCCATACGACTTAAATCATACAGCTGTCCCTTCCCAATTGTTTTATGAAAATCTATCACTCGTGTGAAATCCCCGAGCATGTCCATGACCGCGGACGCGGCTATTCAAATAGATTAATTAACACTCTACAGAGGTTGTACACTTTACCCACAAGATATAATTAACTCATCATGCCTGCCATGACTCGCCATACAGAAGCATGCGAATGAGCAATCATAACAAAACCTTTCAGAAACTTCATCTCAAGCATTGACACTCCCAGTGTGCTTTACCATCATACCAACCCAAACACAATGCTTTGGCATAACACACACTGTTGGACAAGGAAGCGGCGAACCGTCCCGCGATACGACTACTTAGTAGTACACACCTCAACCCTTTCGCACAGTCTAAACTACTACCTGAGTAATCAATGTCAAGAATCCATAACTTACTAAGTTAGGCCCGTCCCATCAAGCATGTGACTGTACGGAAGGCCCAGTTCAATGACGCATAAAATTAAGTCCTTAATTGACCAAGACAAGACTTCCAAATTCTAACTATGCCACACAGATTAACGTTCCCATTCACACAGCCCACCATGTCACACAGTATCCACCACTTGCTCCAGTCTAAATCTTTTTTCACCCTGTTGATTAAGTGCAACACATGCCACCAACGAGTAATGACATACAGTGTACACAGTTTTATCACAAAGTTCCATAATCACTTAGTCGGATTTATATTTGCAACTCACATGAAATGATGACTCGTGGCATGGCTAAACAATCTACTCGTATCTAATCAACCCACGTAGGTGCTACAATAATACCAACTAAATAATGAACCAGTATAAGGTGACAAAAGATTATGACATAACAATAGACAAGGTGGACATAACAATCAGCAGTAATAACTACACCCAAAAGTATTTAAATAAATACTTAAAGTAAATACAGTAATTTGAATCAAAGTAACTTTTGAAAACTGGGTTCAATATGACCAAAGTTATAACTTGCCTTGCTATAAATCCTGAAATTGATCTTGATCTTGGTGCGCTCTTCCTTGCTCGAAACTTCCCGAAGAATCAACATATACTCGCAAACAAAGTAAATAAATAACAGAGAGAAAATAAACTCCAAAAATTAAATACAAATCTCAGATAAATAGATCTTGATTTTAGATGAATTTAGAAATTTGAATAAGCTCAATCGAAGTTCGGATGCAAAAGATATAGGCTTTGAAAGATTGAAATCACATGAAATTATGAAATCATAATTTCAGGATTTATTGAATTTATTTTTTGAAGAAAAAAGATAATTATGACGTCAGCAAGGATAATTCGACTGAAAAAGAAATAAAGGAATTTGGATTTACATGTGGGTCCCACTGGTCATTGAGTAGGTGCATGTGGACTAGGTTTATTGGCTTTTGGTTCGGTGGAGATTTGGATTTGCCACTTGGCTATGACCTAGCAGCTGACTGGATGCCACATGGGTGACACCTAAGCGAAAAAGTCGGCGTGGCCGCTGACTTGGCAAGGAGAGAGCAAGGAGCAACAGGGGCAGCCATGGCCGACGATGAAGAGCTTTGGCTCTCGGTGAACTCGGCAATTGGATGGCGCCCAATGAAATCCAAAGGGAGCACCGGTGTGGCGATGGCCTGAGGGTCACAGAGATAGGCCCGGAGGATCCAGAGACGAGCTAAAACGGTGGCGAGAGCAAGATGGCTAGTGAGTGAGAAGATGACCGGCGATGACAACTCGATGGCCGAGAGAGAAGAACAAGGGCAGGGATCGAACAAGAATGGCATTGCGCACCAGATGACGTGCTAGGGACGATGGAGGAGCTCACCGGAATATAGATCAGTTAAGGGCGGCGGCGGTCGTTTTTCAGACAAACACGAAAACGGCGAAGGAGTGGTCTGTGACCAAAGGTGATGGCGTCATGGTGAATACCACGCTATTGCGGACCCGAAGAAGGCGATGGCCCGAGCAAAGATGCTTCGACAGTGGTAAATTTCGTCGAGGGAGAAATTTGTGGCGGCGGTGAGTTCTTCGGCTCGATTTGGTGCGACAGAGAAGGGAACAAAACCAACGCCTTAGGGTTTTGGAAGAGGACCTTGATGCAATCAAATTGACGCAGAGGAGCAGCTTTATATAGCACCGGATGGAAGAGATTGAGCAAAGGCCGGCGGCGTAATCGTTCGGGACTTGGACACCTAGAGTCCAGGAGGAAAACAGAGAAGAAGGTGACGTAGCTGTCAAGGCGGGGCCACCGTCAGTGAAACCAAGGAGAAGGAACAAAGGATCTTGCGTCCGGTTGGGCCCGCGTGCTAAAGGAACCAAATGAGTTTGCTAGCATAGAAAAAAGCGGTACGCTCGATGGGAAAAACAAAGCGACACTCGAAATTTGGGCCTTGCATGAAGGAATGAAGAAATTTGGGCCAAGGTGTTGGGCCAAAGGCCTCTGTGAGAAGAAAAGAAGTAGCGTGCCAGGCCGAAAGAAAATAAGATTGGGTCAGGGAAAAGAGATTAGGCCCAGAGGATAATCTGATATTTTAATTAGATTTTTCTTTTTAGAAATTACTGAAAATCCAAATAGCAAATAGAAAAATAGTAAATGCACTTGGAAAAATTCTAGAAAATATATCCAAGCACATAGAATCCAAATAAAATAATTTTGATAATAGTTAATGTTTAGATTAGTGAAATTAAATATTTTGAATTTAAGAAATTCCCAATTAAGCTTGTTTAATTCAAATAATTTTTTTGAAATTTTCCAGGGACCTAAATTACTCAAAAGAGTCTTGAAAAGCCAAATTTGGGACATTACACTCGATAAGCACAATGAGAGACAGAGTCATCAAGCCCTAGTTTTAGTTACTTCCTCCCTATTGTAAACACAATCAAGACAACAACACATAAGTATGGTTATTATTCTCTCAAGAGAAGGCCTGAATCTGTATAAAATTCACGTGTCTTTTTTCGTGTGGTTTCGCTCTAGGAGAATCCCCTAGCATTCATTCATAAGATCGATACTAGAATATCAACAATTGGCGTCATTCGTGGGGATGTTTGGATTTCTCCTTTCCTTTTCGATAAATTGTCATTATTTTCAACTTCGATGCTTTCACGACAGGAGAGAGGAATGAGGAGAATTGGTTCGATTTGGCAGACTACGCATGACTCGACATGGATGTCTGCTACGAGTACAAGCAGAGCATCATTTTGTCCGACGGCAATGCCGGTTCTAGGGATCTTTCACCAAATCCAGGGAACCCTGCTACGTACAAGGTTGACGAGGGAGCCCTCTTCCCCACAACATTACGCCTAGATGAGGAACCAGAATCCTCAAAGGGCAAGGGTCCAGCCCACTAGGATCAGGATTGCCCCACGACAAGTGTTGAACACAGCGAGGGTTCCTCCTCCAAACGTTCAAGCCCATCTGAGGTTGTCCGATCTAGCACAGCAAGTCCTGAAATTCATTATTCCGGGACTCAATCAACACCTAATAATTTTCACCCTTCGATTACCCCCACGAGGTCTGTGGTCGAACCCACTTCACCTACAGATTCGATCGTACCCTCGTAGGGTTCACCTTCAACCAGCGACAGTTATAACCCAAAATTCCCCTTCCTGAAGGGGGTTGCTCCAAGTCACGAGGCGTTATCCTTGACTACTCTTCGAGTCAAGAGGAATCAGCCGCGAGTGGGGATAGTAGCACCCAGGTCGTCTTTATCCTCCCCTCAGATTCTAATCTCTCTCTAAGAGACAGGACTAGGGTTGCTTCCCATAGCGCACCTGCTTCGGGCTCTCGTGGTGATGGCGAGAACACCTCTGGCGATGACTAGGATCTCCACATTCATGAGCTTGGCGGAAATACTAGAAGTGATTGCTCTCCATTGTAGGATCAAGGATAGCCGACTAGAGGGGGTGAATAGGAGGTTTTAAAAACTAATCGACTAATTAACAATTTTAAACAATATTGTCTTAACAAAGCTTCCTAGCACAAATATAATGAAAGAACTACTAAGCTTTTTAAAACAATTAATAGCTTATGTCAAAACTAAATACAATTTTAGCTAGGCAATTCTACACAAGCAAATTGTTATAAATGTAAATGCGGAAATAGTAAAGACAAGAATAAACCACAATAGAGATAATGAAGTTTTTCCCATGGTGTCGAAGACTTGCCGATCTTCACTAGTCCATGTTGAGGAAACTTGAACAAATCAAGCCGGCTCCACGAATTAAGCCTCAATCCTCGATCACTAGAGTAGCTCTTCGTCCGCTCCGGAGTTGGTGAGCACAACACCAATCACAATCTTGTCGGGACTCTTCACAACCTCCTTGAATAGCCGTCTAAGCCGTCTAGGTGTCGGCAAGCACCAAGAGTAATAGATCACGAGTTTTGCTTAAGAAACTACAAGTGCCTACATGATCAACTAATGAATCAATGCACTTCAATGCTCTCAACTATCTCAGGGATAAGCAATCAATTAAAATGAGTAGTTGAAGAGTGTATATGAGCTCAAGAGAGTTCAATGCAAGAGAATAATGCTCAATGGTCTCAAGAGTTACTGTTAGAAGGTAGGTGGGGGGTATAAAGTATTTATACCCCTCACCAATAAATCTAGTCGTTACAACCACTTTCCTAAAAAAAATCAGGATTTGCGGTAGTACTGCCGTTGAAACCTGGTACTACCGATTTTTGCTCAACGATCGGAACAGTGGCATTTAATGCCCTGAACTAGCCGTTACAAAATAAAGTTACGGTACTACCGCTAACTGAAAATCGGTAGTACCATAGCACAGTAATATCGCTCGACTAGAACGGAACTACCGTTTTTCAGAGCTCAAGAAATCTTAGAAAATCACCTTCTCTAGAAAAAAACGTACCGCCATTAAAATATCGGTACTACCGCACTTCGATAGTACCACTCAGATCATGCGGTCATACCGTTTCTCAAGGGAGATCAAAACTCCCTAAAACACACTATCTGTAATTTACGTACCGTCATATAAATATTGGTACTACCGACCTATGGTAGTACCGCAGTTAAAATGCGGTCATTTTGATTATCAGAGAGGATAAAAAATACTTAAAAACATGCTCTCTGGAAAATACGTACCACCATGTAAATATCACTTACGGTCATACCGATTTACAAAAAAAAATTCTAGAAGCTCAAATCAAAG
Source organism: Phyllostachys edulis (assembly GCA_036346405.1). Lineage (NCBI taxonomy): Eukaryota > Viridiplantae > Streptophyta > Magnoliopsida > Poales > Poaceae > Phyllostachys > Phyllostachys edulis. The sequence goes on from CM070554.1 coordinate 63,140,886, forward strand.
TAATGCATGAACCCTAGTTGATCATTATAGCACAAAAATAGTCTCTCAAACTACTCACCATGATCCTTCTTTATAGTATTACGTTTATCCTATAAACCCAGTATTTTCTCCAAACATCGAGACTGGTAAAACTATAAAAGGATCCTTAGGCTATACAATACATTTGTCTTGATCCATATTGATCTTTCATCACATTAGCTTTGCCAATAGCCATGTCATCAATTATCCTTCAACACATCTTAGCACACGTGTTAGTCCCTTAACATAATGTTGACACTAATTAACAAAAATAAATCCGAGGGCCTAGATACTTTCATCCATTGAGACACGCTCTGGCTGACTTAGATATTGATGATCCTGAAACTGTCAAGAGAATTATAATTGCTACCCTAGAGATCCTTACCTGGGTGCATAGTTATTTAGGTGGTAAGGCGAGGCGAGGTGACCCACCCTCCTCACACCTTTTAAGCGGTAAGGCGCGAGGCGAGGCGACGCCTTACCCACGTCCTAAGGCGCTAAGGCAGCGAATAAAATGAGTATTTTAGCAGCACATGTACCTTGTTGTTGTCAATTCTTGAGCCCATGTAGCACCCATCCCCCCTTTCCAATTGCTCTTCTCCCATGTAGCCTCCACCCCCCTTGCAAGTTTCAACATATAGATTGTTATAAATGTAATAGATATAATTGTATTCCAATTAATTGAGTAAATACAGATTTAGTGGCATACCTTGTTGACAATCTCTCCTCTCTTCTCTTCTTCCAAGCAACAATGTACATGAATAATGAGCAACATAAGTCCACAATAACAATTAAGTGAATCCGAGAATTAAATATGAGCAACATAACAAATTAACAAGCATGACATAAGCGACATAAGTCTACACAAATAACATAGGTGATAAGTCCACAAGCTTATAGTAGTCTAATAGCATAATAGTAGTCCACAACACAAAAGTAGCATAGTCCAACTCTCTCATCTCTCAATATCCATCGTCGAACTCATTGGGATTGCTAGTAGAATCCAAGTTTTCTCCACCATCTTCGGTAGCATTGGGAGTTTCGGCATAATCGCTCACATCCGCATCATTATGTGGATCTTCTTCCTCATCTTCTTTATTGCCTGAATCCAAGTCTTGCCCTTGCTCATCTAAGCCATCTTCTTCAACTACCATTATTGTAGATTTTGCACGCCATTGGTAGGTCGTAGGCTCACCATGACTATACCTATTAGCTTGCCTTGGAACATTGCGACCTCGAAGCGAGCGTGATGCGCCAATGGCTTCGTCAACATCATCCCATGTAAGGTCACACTCACGACCACTTTGAGGTGGTACAACCAATGAGTTAGTCCATTCATTGTCCAAATCAAAATCCTCAATGACCAAAGGGTCATAGTTTTTTCTCGCTTTCTTCCGCCTCATTTGAAACCTTATTTTCATATTCCGGTTGTATGCAACAAAGACCAAATCATTCAATCTCTTGTGTAGTAACCGATTACTTTTCTTTGTATGCATCTACAAAAGCACAAATGGTAAGCAAAGCAAATAAAATGAATAAATAAGTTGCTAAAATTAATAAGCACATATAAGCTACAAATTGAATAGATGAAAATAAACATAAAGAAGCTACAAATTGATTAACAAATTCAAAGGTACTCCAATTTCGCTCACAACCGGATGATGAAGCACAAAGGCTAACAACACGCACTCCCGAAACAATGGCTCCCTCAGCTCATGGAACCTATGAGGCTTATACCCGGAACCGTACTGCACACTGGCCTCATAAGCAAGCTCAAACTGCCTTGAGTTTGAGGCATTAAATGGTATACCACACTCATAGAACCACAAGGCCCATTGCTTATTCACATAACGCATGTCATCCTTGGTCCTTGTGCTAGCCTCCATGGTACTTTGAAAAGACCCAGAACATCTTTGATCTACAACATTTTTGGGTGTTCTTCGAAGCATACCAGCAACTGACTTGGTCTCCTTTGCCTTGCCTTGACCTTGAACGAAAAGGCAGCATGCCTTCTTTTGGCGGCTGCCCCTGAACTTGGCTTCATAGTGGAGTCTTGGGACTCGATGCTATGTGCTACCACCTCCACATCTTGACCTCTCCCTTCATCATCATCTAGAAAGATTGGCCTACTCCTCTTGTTTTTTCTTTAATAATCTCCCATCTCTTTCTTGATTTCTGTGGTAGTATTGGGACACATTACCACATTTGAATAGCCACCTGCAAGATGCTCCTTCAGCCTTTTAATCCCTCCTGTACTTGGGGTGTTACAAAGGATACACATCACCTTATCTCGGTTGCCAATTTTCAGCCAATAGAATATCCGTATTTCCATCCCGGATCACTAGAATTCCCCTTCCGTTTTGGATCGGTCTATGGATCATACCCGGCCTCGGATGATGCAATACTTGCACTTGCACTTGCCATTTTTATACGCATTAGAGATGTCGAGAAGTAATAATCGATGATCTGCTACTTGACCGCGATGCAATGACATAAAGCAATGCACTTCAGCGGCTCAGCACATAAAGCAATGTGGCTCCTCTATTCACCACTCGCCAGCCACTTCGCCATCTACCTACTCTCACGCGACCCACCTCCCCCTCCCCCCTCCTGGTGGTGACCCGGCCCGTCCCTCCCCGGCTCCCCCTCCGTGCCGGCCTCCACCTCCCTCCCTTCCCCTCTCTCCTTCTCCTGCGCCATGCTTTGGGAGGAGGGAGGGAGGGAGGAGGCCGGCGAGGGGAAGAGGAGGAGGTGGAGGTGGAGGCGGAGGCCGGGGAGGGAGGGGGAGGAGGTGGAGGTGGAGCCCGGGAGGGAGGGGATGGGACAAACCTGAATCTGGAGCGCAAAGGACGACATCGTGATGGGGATGGAGACGGGACGGTGGCGCAGCAGATGGTCACCGGCGCACCGCTTTGGGGATGGTGACACTGGCGCCACAGGGATGGAGGAGGCGCTAGGGCTTCGGTCGTTCGGCTTCACGCATGCGAGTATGCGACAAGTTTTTTCCCCGCTTGCCCCCTCATCCCATCTTTTTTATCTCCTCCCCTCATGCATATGGTGATCGCCTCAGAGCTTCCCGACGCCATATGCCGCCTAATCGACGCCATGGTGACGCCTTTTCCTTGAGGCGGACGCCTTAGGCCTTCTTAGCAAGGCAACGGCGAGGCAACGCACTGCCGACTGCCTTAGTGCCTAAGCGTCGCTTAAGAGACGCTTAGGTGACGCCTTAATAAGCATGCCTGGGTGTACCCAATACCAGTCAAAGAAAGCTTAAGAACTTCAACGTATCAATGACCAGATCGAAAACCCGGCTCAAGAGCTTGGACAAGCACCAGTCTATGACCTCTTCACTCAAGAGATCGCACAAAGACTCTGGGACATAATGGTCAGGCTTGAGCGGAATCGACAACACCATCTTGGAAATTGTACTAGGACAACTCCATCGAATGCTAGTCGTTCGAACAACTCTTCTCATGGAGAACGACAAGACCACAGATCTGGTCAATCTCTGGACCATGACACTGGTCAGAGAAGAGTTCCACGAATAACTGGTGATCGACAAACTCCTAGGGGAGGTGGTCGTTCACCACTTCTTCCAAGAAATCTGCACCAGCAGATGGAGCACGGAGAGTATTACCCTCATAGGACTAGGATCTATGATAGGTCAGGTCCATTTACCACTAGGTATCGTCGAGTACGATCATCTGGTGATGTCAACCCTACTGACGAGGATCTAATAATCCTCATTTATTTATTTATCTGTAAATATTATTATAGATATTAATATCTCCATATTAGTCTTAAGTATACCCCTTGATATTTATAAGGGATAGGTCAAGCTGTCTGGTCATAAACCACCCTATGGTCATGAGTCTTCTTACGGCTATGGTATAGCCGTAAGCCTTTCTACGACTATCGAGTAGTCGTAAGATCTTTTATGACTTGGTTGGCTTCGACCAGCCTGGCTTCGACAACCCTATAATTGACAGGGCTTACTAACTTGTGGGCCTAATCAGTTAGGGAGTATTATGCGCCATATTTAACACATGTGATACTTAATATACACTGTTACTCTCTATGAGTAACCTCATGAATTACTTCTGTCTCTGATAACAACTGCCTAGCAACATGGGGGTGCCACATCCCTGGCGGCAACTTCCATCAAGTGGTTCATCAATTGGAACGTTGGGATGCCTCTTCGTCTGGAGGAACTGTTGCCTCTTCATACGCTATATAAGGTTGAAGCTAGAAGGCAGAAAGAGACAAGCACAATCTGGAGTACAAGCCCTAGTCTTTCTCTTGATTGTAATCAGCATACTCAATATAGCCACACAGGAGTAGGGTTGTTATTCTCTCCGGAGAAGGCCCAAACATGTATAAAATCCTTGTGTCATTCTCTACGTGATTCTTATCTAGGAGACCCCCCGAATCAAACAATCATACGTAAGATCGGTTCTAGATCACCGACAATTGGCGCTGTCCATGGGGAGATCTCCAGTGATTCCTTGTCAACAAATTCTCTTTTTTCGTAATGCTTTCATGGCAGGAGAGTGAAACGAGGAGAATTGGTTCGACTTGGTCGACTACGCAGACATCGACATGGATGTCGACTTTAACTACGAGCTGAGTATCATTTCATCCGATGGTAACACTGCCTCCAAAGATCATTCGCCGAATCTAGGAGACCATGCCACCGATGGAGTTGAGGAGGAATACTTTTCCCCATGTGATCGTCCAAGCGAGGGCGAGGTTCCTCGGAGGGCAAGGTACATCGGCCTTGTCGGGACCGCAACCGAGCGGAGCTCACGGCATGCGAGGTTCTCCTCCGAATGTTCAAGTCCTTTGAGGCGATCCAGACCTAGCGAGGCAAATCCTAGAAGTCATCATTCCGGGACTCCATCAACATCTAGTGGTCGTAACTTTGTGACTATCCTCATAGAGGATATGGGAGAGCTCCCTATTCCTACGAGTTCGACCACACGTTTGTAGGGCTTACCTGCGGACACAGACGGTTATAACCCAGGCGCAAGTGGAGATCATACACAGGAGGTCGTCGCCCTCCCCTTAGATCATGATCTCTCTCTTAGAAGCAGGCCTGAGGATGCTCCCCGCCGATCACACCCTACGGCCTCTCATGGCAATGATAAGGATGCCTCCGCCAATAAACGGGATCAGCATTCTGATGAGCGTGGGAGAAATCATCAAAATGATCACACTCCATTAAGGCAAACTCAAGGATAAGATGTAGATGATCCTGAGATAACCCGAAGGAGAAGGATGACGGCTCAGATAAATTTACCTAGGCGCGTTCAATATCAGTCGGAGGAGGCTCGAGAACTCTAGCTCATAAATGATCTACTCGAGAACCCAACTCAAGAACTCGCACGAGCGACAGGTTACGACCTCTTCACCGAAGAGATCGCACGAAGGCTCCGAAGCACGATGGCAAAACTTGAGCATCCTCCCCAATATCATTTTTGGGAAGTCATAGCGGTATGACTCCATCGACTACCAATCGTTTGAACAACTTGTCTCATGGAGATCGGCGCGACAACAGGTTACGTTGTTCCCCTAACCTTAACTCCAGTCGGAGAAGAGTTCTTCGAACATCTGATGATCGACAAGCTCCCAGGGGAGATGATCGTTCACAATTACGGCCCAGAAAATCTGCAACAGTAGATGGAATACGAGGAGTATTACCCTCGTAGGACTGAGACTTATCATAGGTCAGATCCACCCATGACCGGTATCAGCGTCTACGATCACCTAGTGATATCAACCCTTCTTTTTACAAAGAAGGCGTATGATATCATTATCGGATGTCAGGTCTTCTCGCCTGATCTCCGAGTTGTTCGCTGGCCGCCGCGGTTTCTACCAGTGGACATGGAGAAGTTTGATGAGTCATAAAATCCCATCGAATTCCTTCAGATCTATACGACCGCTATCCGAGCAGGAGGAGGAGGAGAGCACATCATGGCGAATTACCTTTCAACTATGCTCGAAGGGTCCGCTCGATTGTGGTTACTAAACCAACCACTCGAATCGATCTATTCATGGCAACACCTCTGTGATCTTCTGCTGGCCAACTTCGAGGGCACTTACAATCGCCCTGGAAAGGAGGACAACCTGCACAAGATGAGACAAAATGACCACGAGACTTTACGCCAATTCATCAGGCGTTTCAGACGAGTTCGCAATTCGATTCCAGAGGTTTCTGACTCATCTATTATCAGGGCCTTTAAACTGGGAGTCCGTGGTAAAAGGATTACGGAGGACATCACTTTGAATCCTACGCTCTTTGTTCTTTGAGCTCTTGAGATGGTGATCGATATCGACTCTTCTTTGAAGCGATCGAGTGGAACAAAACCATCGACCGGGATGACAAAGATCCTCAAGAAGTAGGCGAAAGTAGCAAGAAGAAGGATAAGAAGGTCAAGAAATCCAAGAACAAGGCGAAGGGTAAAAAATCTACAATTCTAAGGAAGTCTGGGCCGTAAGCGATAAGGAGCCACGAAGTTCCAAGACGTACTCTGAACGGGGCAAAGGTAAGCACCCCGAGCGGAAGAACGGCAAGCCCAGGTGGTGTCCTTTCCATAAAAATGAAGGACATGACCTTCGCAACTGTTGGGTTTTCCAAAGAAAACTCGAGAACTACTACATCGACAAAGGACCACTCCCTACACTCAATGTGGTAGGACAAACGAGTGGTCGTAAGCAGTCGGATGATGACGATGAGATGTCATTCCAGGATCCGAAGCATACTATCGACCACATCTTTTGAGGATCTTTGGCATACGAGTCAAAGCGACAGTTCAAAGCCGTCGCACGAGAGGTAAACTCTATCGACCCTCCTCTTGTCATTAAATCACCGAAGTGGTCAGAAGTTCCCATCTCTTTTGAGAAGGCGGACTGTTCGATCCCTTCCACTCGACCTGGTCGATATCCGACCGTTGTCGAGCCCACCATCAACAATCGTCGAGTGAATCGCGTGTTAGTTGATGGTGGCAGATGTTAAATATTTGATTTTCGAGTACCCTGGACGAGATACAAGTACCATAGACCAGAATAAAACATGTACGATACTCATTCAATGGGATCGTACCAGGGTCTTCGGTCAAACTCATTGGCCAAGTTTCTCTTCCTGTCACGTTTGGTTCTCCAAGCAATGTCTTCGGTCAAACCTATTGGCCAAGTTTCTCTTCCTGTCACGTTTGGTTCTCCAAGCAATGTCTTCGGTCAAACCCATTGGCCAAGTTTCTCTTCCTGTCACATTTGGTTCTCCAAGAAATTTTAGGACAGAGAAAATTTTCTTTGATTTGGTCGATTTCGATACGACGTATAATGCCATACTCGGACGACCGACTTTGGCATGATTTTTAATGGCTGCTCACCACGGGTATCAATGTCTTAAGATGCCAGGTCCTAAAGAAGTGATCACAGTATGCTGTGATAAAAAGATGATGCTTACATGTGACTACAAGTCCCTCGAAATGGTTGGCCAGATATCGACTCGAGAAGCAAGCAAGGTGCAACCTTTGACCAAGTAGTCGAACCCTAAAGCTGCGCCAAAACCGAATGATCAAGCGAAGGAAGTCCCTATGAATTCAGAGGAGCCCTCGAAGATTGTTCGCATCGGGGTTACTTCTGACCTCAAATAGGAAGACGCCCTTGATACTTTCCTCCGAGCTAACGCAGATGTCTTCGCGTGGCAAGCATCCGGCATGCTCGGAGTCCCCAGAAAAGTGATAGAGCACAGGCTAGCTCTACGTTCTAACAAGAAACCCGTAAAATAAAAATTACAGAGATTTGCACCTAATAGACGAGAAGCCATCAAATCAGAATTGGATAAGTTGCTTAGAGCACACTTTATAAGAGAAGTCGATCGTCTAGAATGGTTGGCTAACCCTGTAATGGTTAGAAAGTCTATTGGTAAGTGGCATATGTGTGTAAACTTTACTGATCTCAATAAAGCTTGTCCAAAAGGTTATTTTTCTTTATCTCATATCGATCAGTTGGTTGATTCTACTGCTGGTTGTGAAGTATTAAGTTTTCTATATGCGTACTCTGGTTATCATCAGATTAATATGTGTTTAGATGATGAATGAAAGACCACATTTATTACACCATTTGGGATATTTTGCTATGTCAAAATGCCATTTGGTCTAAAAAAAGGTTGGCGCTTCTTTTCAACACTTGATGCAAATGGTTTTTCACCTCAACTAGGCCGAAATTTGGAAGCCTATGTTGATGATCTAGTCATAAAAGCATCAAACAACTTAATTATATATTACGACTTGCAAGAAACATTTGACAACCTCAGAAAACACCGTTTGAAACTCAATCCCGAAAAGTGTGTGTTCGGAGTCTCTTTAGAAAAATTGCTTGGATTCCTTGTCTCTGCACGAGGAATTGAAGCAAATCCTGGAAAAATAAAGGTCATTGAAACAATACACCCTGCAACCATAAAGAAAGAAGTCCAGAAACTCATAGGGTACATGGCGGCTTTAAGTCGTTTCATCACACGACTGTTAGAAAAAGACATTCCTTTCTTCAAACTTTAAGGAAACATTAGCGTTTCGAGTGGTCAGAAGAGGCAAACACAGCCTTTGAGGATGTCAAGAGGTATCTTATGAGTGCTCCTATTTTGGTTTTTCCAAAACGAGAAGAGACGCTCTTAATTTATCTAGTTGCCACGCCACAGGCAGTGAGTGCAGTATGGTCGCAGAATGTGAAAACGTCCAACGACCAGTTTACTATGTAAGTGAAGTTTTACATGGGCCTAAGGAGCGATACCCTTAGGTTCAAAAACTTCTATATGCCATTCTCATGTCTTCAAGGAAACTGCAGGATTATTTTCAGGCTCACAAGATGATTGTGTCGTCTGAGTTTCCCTTAGGAATAGTCCACCAGAACAGGGAAGCAGCGAGACGTATGGTAAAATGGTTAGTAGAACTTGGGGAGTTCGACCTCTATTTCATGTCTCGAACGACCATTAAATCCTAGATCTTAGCAGACTTTGTCGTCGAATGGACAAATCCTGAACCTGTTCAGGATCCCCAATCTGATACCCGACCCGATGGGCGATGTACTGACGGGTAAACACATTAAGTGGCTCGGGGGTTGGGGTGGTCCTAGAATATCCTACCAGAGAGACCTTAAAGTATGTTATTCTATTACACTTTTCTGCCACTAACAACGTGGCAGAATACAAAGGTTTGTTGGCTGGCATACGAGTAGCGAAAGCGCTCGGGATTCAATGACTACTCGTGAGGGGAGACTCTCAACTGGTTGTGAATCAGGTTGGAAAAGAGTACCAATGCTCTAATCCGACCATGTCTCGGTACTTATCGGAAGTCCGAAGGCTTGAAAATCATTTTTTTGGTTTCGAGTTGCAATATATCTCTCAAAAGGATAATTTTCTCGCTGACCAGTTAGCACGAATAGCCTCTTTCCAATCTCAAGTACCGCAAGGAGTCTTCTTGGAGCAGCTCTAGAAGTCGTCTCTGGTCGAAGCACCAGAAACACCTCCTATTGAGACAGTCTCTCTAGAGTACGAGGATACCTGGATGAATCCCATCTACGAGTATCTTTAGAATGGTACACTACCCGATGATGATCTTGAGGCAGATCGTTTATCCCGGAAGGCCAAAATGTATACTTTGGTCGAAGGAGTCCTCTATAAAAGAAGTACTCAAGGGGTTCTCATGTGAAGAATATCTAGAAAGAAGGATTAAATCTCCTTCATAGCATACACGAGGGCATCTGTGGAACTCATGCTCTTATAGAACGCTGGTCGGTAAAGCCTTCTGGCAAGGTTTTTATTGGCCAACGACCCTCTATGATGCCAAAGAGTTGGTTCAAAAGTGTGTACAATGCCAGTTTCATAGCACACAAATACACTAACTAGCTCAGACATTGCAAACTATTCCTCTTTCATGGCCTTTTGCGATCTGGGGTCTCAATATCATAGGACCATTCCTAAAAGCACTAGGGGGCTTTGTGTTCCTTTTTGTAGCATGGCCAAATAATGCATGGCATAAAAACCCGAGTGTTTGACCAGCTTGTCAAGCGCCCGGGGGCTTGGGTACAAGAATTACCCTCAGTATTATGGGCAGTTCGCACGACTGCCAGTCGAACTTCGTCGAACTTCAGGTGAAACACATTTTTCCCTAGTTTTTGGGGCTGAAGCCATGCTTCCACTAGAACTAAAGACCCGGTCGACAAGGGCCGAAACCTTCAACAACTCTACCCAGGAACAACTTTGAGCGGATGACATCAACCTGCTCAAAGAGAAGAGGAATCAAGCCTTGGTCCGCTCAGTAGTCTTCCAATAAGCCCTGCGCAAATACTACGATCGTAAGGTCCAACCTCGCAGTCTTGCTGTAGGTGACTTGGTGTTGAAGAAAATTCAATCCTAGTCTAATCGGAATAAGCTTTTCCCCAAGTAGGAAGGTTCTTACGATTGGTCGAAATTCTGTGACCATGTTCGATATATTTGGCAATGGAAGCGTAGAGTTCTCTCCAATTCTTGGAACATCGACCAGTTACGCAAATTTTATGTGTAGCTCCTTACTATATCAATGAAGTTTCAGGTTTCTTCACTCTTTATTGTCTTACTTTTGAATAGTGCTTGGATAGTCTTTCGATCATTTTTATACACTCGGTTTTTCTTTACACTGATCGAAGAAGGGTAACATCACCTAGTCGAAGTCTTTACTCTCTACACGTGGTCCTACCCACTAGAAGGAACTTACTAGTGTCGCCTTGTTCCTAACTTTTGCTACCAATACAAAGAAATTGTGTTTACCAAATCTAGCCGAAACATTCTTAAGCCAGCTTTTTTTAACCTTAGTTTATTTTTTCATTACTTTTGAAAAATTCTCTAAGTGGAGTATACTTTTATAGTTTGTTTAACTCCTTTGAGTAACCTCAAATGTGTTTAAACTGGTCGGAGAAAGACACAGCACCTAGTTGAAGTCTTTTCTCTCTACATGTGGTCCTGTCCACTAGAAGGAACTTCCTAGCATTGTACTGTTTCTAACTCTTTCTATCAGTGTCAAACAAATTGAGCTCTTTTTACTGGAATTAGAGTCAGTGGTCGTCCGTCCTCCTCCTTCGTGCGACGTGGCTGTTTGATCCATCCTCCTTCGTACGACGTAAGCCATTGGATCTGTCTTGTGCGCGATGTTCGCCACTCCCTCTCTGCACTCCCGATCTGCCATGACTCTCGGCTCATCTCCTCTGAAACCGTCACCACACCTCTCTCTCTCTCTCTCTCTCTCGTGCGCAACTCCCAACCCCCCGCTGCCCCTCCCTCGATGACGTCCTCCCCCACCCCTTCCTTTCACGACATCTTTACCAGCAAACCCACCCCGGCCAACCGCGCCACTGGCGCGAATTCTACTACTTAAAAATTAGAGTTGGTGGTCGTCTGTCCTCCTCCTTCGTGCGACGTGAGCTGTTAGATCCATCCTCCTTCGTGCGACGTGAGCCATTAGATTTGTCTTGCACGCGAAGTTCGCCACTCCCTCTTTGCACTCCCGATCTCCCATGACTCCAGGCCCATCTCCTCTAAAACTGTCACCCCACCTCTCTCTCTCTCTCTCTCGCGTGCGCGCGCGACTCCCAACCCCTCGCCTCCCCCTTCCTCGACGACGTCCTCCCCTACCCGTTCCTTCCACGACATCTTTACTAGCAAACCCACCTCGGCCAACCATGCCACTGGTGCGAACGCGACATCCTCCCCCTTTCCCTTCGCCACGCTCCGCGTGAGCCTCCACAAGCTAGACCCTGCGGTCGACCCCCTCCTCGGCACCAAATGAATCGACTGGCTTCCACTGCCGCCCCTGTCTCACAGGTCACCACCATCAGGTTTCCCCTGCTCATATTGTCGTCACCGTCCTCCCCTTGGCTGGATTTGCTCCTCCTCGCCTGTCACACCACCGCCCTGGGCTCTCTCTCTCTGGCCACCATCGCTGCCTTGTGTCTTCTTCTTCCCCGAGACGTCGTCGCCTCTCCTCATCGTCCCACATCTTGTGCCTCCTTCCATCCTAGCGTCGTGGCCTTGACCCCACCCTCCATGAAAAAGCCGGTGACCTTATTCATCCCCCACCCCCACACACGCGTTCTTCCCACTTCTTCCCCAAATCAAAGCCCTAGCTAATTGTGCGCCGCATCGATGTCCAACCTCACCGCCTTCAATGGCTCCTCTTGCCGACCTCTACATCCCGATGACGGTTGGCCTTCCCCTTGCGCCCTCGGTGTCCCTCCAGAGCCCACAATCGTTCTTTGTCCTCCCACCGCCCATGGATCCCGCCATTAGGTCTTGCTTGCTTCTCCGTAACAGGATGTTGGTTGATCCTGCATTCCTCTTCAGAATTGGGACTAAGGTAGGTTGAGTTCTTTAGTAGTATTGTATTGCACAATGGTAAGCACCTGTTGGTAGGGTTGTTGATTGTTTGTTTGCTGGAATGTGTTGCAGATAGTTATTGACACATGTTGCTTGACATTTGTGGAGGTTCATAAGAGAGGCGAGGATTTTTTGTCAGAGTTTGAGTTGTATGCAGCGGATATGTTGATAGGTGTAGTTGTTAATGTAGCTTTAGTCGGCATGTTGGTGCCATATGCTCGATTCGGTGGGTGATCTGCATCAGAAGGTATTCTTGGGCATGTTAGGCGTGCTTATGATGCTCTCCCAAGCAGGTGAGTTGTGAACAATAACAGTTCTGTGAGAGCGTAGTGTCCATAACATTATTTTGTGTCATACTCCCTCTGTTCCAAATGCATGCCATTCTTGCCTTCTCATTTTGTTTCTAGATGCATGCTACCCTACAATTTCTAGGTACATTTTTAACCCCGCCCCCTTCCCTCACGCATATACCCTCCCCTCCCTCAATAATATTATCATGTTCATTTTCCTTGATACCTTATTTGATAATTCATGTGCTAGAGTCTAAAATGACATCTATTTGGAATGTATGGAGCAGATCACTATGGCATTGAATGGTTTGTAATATGGGTCTCACAATATTCTCCTAGATGTTATTAGAGTCAAAATGAATTCCCTTGAATTTCTATGAAACAATGAAGTATATTAGTGACCTGCTATTCTAGTAACATATAGACCATTACCACGAATTGTAAATTGCCAGTTCAATATGTTTTTCTTGTAAACAAATTATTGACAAGGAAAAAATTGAACACATGCAAAATTTTCCAAAACTATACTAAATATTTTGATCCTACCTCAGCACCATCGAAAATAAATATTTATTTACTTAGGCCCCATTTGGAATGCCATAATTTTTTTAGATTCCTGCGGGAATTGAGCTAATTCTTGTGAAATTCCCGCTAGGTTTATTTCACATAGATTCTAAGATTTCAACAAACCTATTTATGAGAAACTTGTTTAGTAAAAGTCAGCTTATAAATACCTCTTTGAGAAGTTATCATGCAACAGCTAGGGATTATCTCCATTCTCCACAAGTCAGTTGAAGATCCATTTTCAGTATGTAGCATAAGCTTTTTGTTTGGCTTTGGCTTAGGGCCTATGTGATATATGTTAAGCTTAGTTCTACATAAAGTTTAAGTTGGGGCCAAACAGATGTTACAGATGGCTGGCTTACTTTCTCTCCCTTATGTAAAATAACTGAAGCCTTTATCGTTTTAACATGGCTTATTGGTCTTTTATGGTGTAATCTTTGTAAAACCAAGCCATAAGGTAAGGCTAAGCAGTCAAATCTTATTTGGGTGAAAAACTGAAGCTTAAGCTGGCTAAATAATCTCTAATTGTATATTATATGATTATTACGGTTGTTGATGGGATTCAAACCACAATCTTGCCGAATGCCTACTTCTCTTTTAGAAATTTTACACTATCGGATAATTTCTTTGATTTACTAGGTTCACCCAACCATTCTAGCATTATGTCCCATTTTCTTTGCTTGTTACATGTTGAAAGTATTTTAAATTTATTGTTTTTAATAAAGCATCCAACCATTCATCTTGAGTAATGTTGAATTGCTATTGAAAACTGAATTTATCTTGACATTTTTGAAGTGAAAGGCGAGATACAAATTTTACATTCAACAAAGGGCGAGGACATAGTTTTTCAAGGTAGCTTTTGTGTTCCTTGAAATACTTCTTGTTTTCACCCAGAAATGTTAGCAATTACTATTATCTCTTCTAATATCTGGAATATCTATTTTGAAAAAATGGGATTTTATATGGTACAGTTGGATTCTTTTGTGGTCTTGTGGGTCAAGGAATTACGAACTTGATAATAACTGCCAAACATCATTGTACTTTCCTTATGTTCTGGTGCCTTGATCAGTTTCATGTATGTGAAAACAATACTTTTTTATGTTCCATAAGTTAAATATTAGGCAAATAACCAAAGACATTGTTGTTACTAATGGGCTGATAGTTTATTGGCATATTTTACTGCTTCCATGTTTGCCATGCTTCTATTTGGGTAGATACTCTAGCAATAAATTATATCAGCATGAGAAACTATATCTCATTATTCAGCTTGGTAGAGAACTCAGAAACATTCTAAACCCATTTGAGTTCTTCTTGAATATCAAGACATATAGAAAGAAACAAGACGAATTACCATACAGCTGCAATTGTACGATGGTAAAAATAGTATCCATCGTAACATTTAGATCATGTTGTAAGATCACATACGAAAATTACAGTACAAGTGTACAACATAGAATAATCAAAGATGTGTATAGATCACCTTGATACTTAGTTCTTCATAACCTGGTCTGGTACTTAAGAAATAAGGAGAAAAAAACTATCTCATGAACATAGCCAAAATCTCATTGTGGATTTATTGTTTGGAATCAAAGAGGTGACCACCACATTGATTTAGTGACATAATAAATAGGGGGTGCGCCACATAAGCACCAAATATTCCTGTAAAAGTGTATACATCTATGTTAGCTTATGTTATATATTTGTGCTATAAACTTCATTAAATCACTATGGGTTGCTAACTTTCTATTTTATGTTTACATATGTTGTTTAGATAAGTTCTTAAGAGCGCATGTACGATGTGTCAGGCCTGGCAAAATCCCTAAGATTCAGCATGTCAAAGTGCTTAGTCATGCGTGCAAGAACTGGTAACTCACGCAATTATAATGGATTGAATTGTTTGTTTGTTCTTAACGTGGAAGATTAATTCATCTTGATTTTGGAATTATTGAACCTGTTTATTATACTGGTTTGAGTATGCTAGAAACTTAAAACAAAGCTGCCTTACTTGACGGCATCCCAAGTTGCTGCTCATTCGATATTTTTTCCGGCTTTTTTGGGGTAACTTTGAAAGTTCTATTCGAAAACTGATACCACGTTTACCAACTATATCTCAGTTCAGTACCAGTAAATACCAAATTAATTCGGTATGGTATATCTTATCTTAACTAATAAAAGGAGTTTACTCTCGCACAGTGGGACGATGTCCTTTCTCTCGTGTACGCGGTTGGTCTCTCTCACTCTTCCCAAATTTCTTATCGAGGCGCACCAACACATGGACCCAACCTGACAGGGACAAGATCTTGCCACGCCATCCCTCGTGACCGCGAATGTATCTATGCCCCCACTTCTTCCGCAACCACCCAAATTGTCGTCGCCCCACTTTTTTTACATGCACACATCGAAATTTGTCGTCGCCCCACTCCTTCCCATCTCGCGTCACGACTCACCACCTGTGCCCATTTGGCATTTGATTCGTGCCATAGAGATCCCAGCCCCCTCTGGTACTCAGTCTGTGGGTTGCAACGACGACATGCACGAAGGTGAGGGGATCCGATAGCGTAGGAGGCGACGACACGGGGAGGTAGCGCCGGCGAAAAGAAGAGGTAACGGGGACGGGAGATAGCGTCGAGGACGGGAGAAGGCATCGGGAGGGAAGGGAGGAGAGGCGGCGGCAACACCTTGGAGGAGAAGCGGCAGCGCCGGGGAAGGGAGGGGAGGCAGCGACGGCGCACAAGGAAGAGGCGGAGACAAAGGCCTCCTTCCCTCGCCATGCCGCTGTCTCAAGTTCACCGCACCACGTCCTCTTCATCCTAACCCTCCCTACGCCGCTGCCACCACGTACCTCATGCTCCACTTGGCTCCACGCCGACCGAGCAAGTATTGTGGCCTCCTCTTTGCTTACCACCGTGATGCCGCCACCATCTCCTCCCTTGGTCTCCCACTTCCTCGCCGCGATGTGCTTGATGAGGGCTGAAACCGTGAGAACTGAGTCGTGGCTTGGATTCGCATCGTGCACACTCTGCTCCTCTTCTCCCAGCATCGCTTGCGACGCCGTCTGCGCTTCCTCCTCCTCTCCGCCCTCGCCTCCACTCGCACTCTTCTGCTTTGTTCCGCCCACCTTGACGAATTGAGATATATTATATTTACTTAATTGATAAATGATTATATTCATGAGTTATTTTGTAGCAACGCATGGGCACTTAACTAGTATATATAACTTCCCTAAACCCTGCAAGGAATGGTGCCATTGTAAGGCCGAGAAAGCCGACTAGAGGGGGGTTGAATAGACGGTTTTAAATTTTTTTGGTCAAAACCGAGCTTTTGCCTATTTCACCAACTCAAAGAAATATTAATCCACATGACGATTGTTATTAATTGCCAAAAGACTCCATTAACATATAATAACGAGTCTAGATTCTTCACCTACTGCCGCGTGTTCCTTTCGCTAGTGTTGCTTCGCGGTTGGCCAACCATGGACTGTGTGTTTTGCGGGGCGGTTCTTGGTGTGTTTGGGGTAGGCCTGTTCATGGGTGGCCTGAGCCTAGCCCAAGCTTGTTCTTGATTTTCGGCCCGAAAAGCCCGCTGAATGCAATAAAAATATTAAAAACTTTTTTATTTTCGAAATGAATTAAATATCGTTTTTTATTCAAAAAAGAATTGAAATAATGTTTTATGAAAAACATTTTTTTGGTGCTAGGCCGGGCTAGGATTTTCAGGGACCAGAGCGCCGACCCAAAGCACGGCACGGCCGGGCCGTGCTCGGGCCGAGCAAAACCCCCCCGCGTCAGGAGGCACGGCCCACCTCCCATCTCGGCCGCATATTGCAGCTCCATGTCAGTATCACATCTCACTGCATTTACTTTGAACCTAATATACCAATAAACCAATGAGTTTCAGTTTCAGTACTCACTATGCTATTTTCATAGGGAGGCAACCGAATTACGGCGGGTAGTTATACAAATTAATTGAGATGGATCAACCCTTCTACATGCACATTGTAGATCTCTACATGTCTCCGATTTATGTTGCGCCAACTGTCTGCAATATTAATATGTCAGTCACACTGACACTGGTAGGTAGATGAGCGATGTCAATAATCTCCCATGGCCTGTTTTTTTCGTGCTGTGATGATTCTCCTCCAACTCCAAACTAACACCGGTCTAATTCTTCCAAGGATCCAGTCCAGATCGAACCCATCACATCCATCGCATTGTCCTGCCAAAGTACTGAGAACCACGGTTTGCCGGGCAACTGCTTCGTTAATGGCAACGAACTCTTTAAAACCGCATTAAATTCGGCGTCCAATTAAACAGCAGCAGCCAGCCAGTCCTGCAAGAACAAGGAGAGAGAAGGGGGGTAAGGGGAAGAGGCCACCACCAAGCAAGAGAGCAAGGAGCGAAGGGATGTCAAAGGGGAGGACGGAGATGAAGGTCGGAGCCGACGGCGTCGCCGTCATCACCATCGGCAACCCGCCCGTCAATGCCCTCTCCATCGACGGTAATTTCCTTCGCGTACTTCTTTTCTTGACTCACCCCGGTGGTCGATGTGGCATTTGGGACAATTTGATTCTTGATCTCGATGCTGGATGTTGTGAAAGGTGTCCTCTTTTTGTGAATTAGCTGCACCTTGCTGCAATTTAGCTGCTGCTTATGCTTTTCGCTGATTCCAGGGGTTTCCGTTAAGTATATGGCCATCATCCTGCTGCTCCCATGAAACCCCAGCTGTTATGGCACAAGTTGCGCACTAACTGAGTACATTGGTTAACCCAGGGTGTTGTGGGCTAAACGTTGCATAAAACCACAGGTGCCGAGCTCCGGTCAGTTGTAACATCCAAATTTTTTAGCTTTCCAAAATCTTCTTGCGTAGAATAGGTTCCCGAAAACTTTCACCAAATTTCATTGATTTAATAAAGCTTAATGGGGGATTTCCGAAATTAAAATAATTTAATATGAATAAACTAAACATCAATTGAATCAAAACAGTTTTATTTGATTTTCTAGTGTTCCAAGGTATTTTCTTGAATTTTCTGAGTTCGTTTGGTATTTATTTTGGTTTAATTGAATTTCTAGTCTTTTCTGTAATTTGAAAATCAATTCTAAATTATTTTTCCTCCGTGAATTTTTTGAGTTCGTTTGGTATTTATTTTGGTTTAATTGAATTTCTAGTCTTTTCTGTAATTTGAAAATCAATTCTAAATTATTTTTCCTCCATGGGCCAAATTGGTCCGCCCACTCTACGTTCTCTCTCCCTCGTCCGGTTCCCGGCCTCACCACCCAGTCTAATTGGCCCCGTCGCTCCACCAAACCCTAACCCTAGTCGGCCCGGCTCTCTGCCATTGTCATTAACTCGCTCGTCTTGCACAACAAAATGCATAGCTACATGATTCCTCCATCGCTGCCCTCGGCTTTCGTGCCTCCCACGCCACTCGAGGCTATAAATAGCCCTAGGGATCCTCGATTCGCGTGCCTCGTGACCCGTCGCCTCCGTTGCTCTGGCCAACATCGCTGGAAACGCCATTGTACGCCACTGCCTCAGTCGTCTTCTTCGAGTCCGACCACGCTCTGCCACCCCGAAACCTCGCCGCCGCGTTCTCCGCCGCATTGGTGAGCCAATCAAAATTATGTTCGCTTCACGACATGTTCCACCTCCCGACCTACAATTCCAATCTCTTCATTTCAAGTTTCATTCACCAAGCTAAGAGATTGACTCCTTCCTCAACTCCGACCGACCACCTTCATCCGATGAGCTTACGCATTTTTCGACCCATTTCTTAGAGCTCATTTGCCCGTGTTCTACCGTCGCACATTCTCATCATTTGGAGTTCCACCCTCCTCGCCGTCATTGTCGTGGTAGAGCCTATGATGCGGACCGAATCGTCGACCGCGACCACGACAAACGCGGGGAATTCGTCATTTTCCCAAAAATACCGATACGGCGACACGACTATATATATTTAAATAATAAGAATAAATTACACATATGTATCATTTTTTATGTTTCTTCATGCTTGTCGAACTGAAATTTTGTAAAGTGTAAAATAAATTCGGAATATGTACCTCTCAAAGATGACTCTTGCGTCTTCATTCCTCTTAGTTTTTGCAATCAATTCATGAATCATGATATGTTCAATTGTTCATATGAATACCATTTTCAGAAATCATAATTCCACAAACCTAGAAAAAGAAGTAACATGATCAACAAGAGTTGCAAGACTATAAAGATAACATATATACTTGATTTTTGAACAATCAAAGGCTCAGAGCAATAGAGCAATTACAATTGATAATTGATAAGCGATAAAAATTAACAAGCAACCAAGTTCAAACATAGAAACTTAAATGCATAGTTCAACCAAAAGTAAGGTGCCACTAGGCAACAGCCTAACATAGAAGTGGTTCAACTTAAGTTATATAACAAAATCAAATTCCAGTGACAAGGCTAAATAAAAGACAGCATGGGATGGGACTCTTAGTCTTCCACTTCATCCTTATTTTCTTCTTCGATCATCACAGTAATTTTCAGCAAGTACGCTCTGACTCTAGAGTAGCTACTAGTGCCAACATATTTGCAATACTTGTATATCCATTTCACATTTCCTCCCCCTTGACCACCCTTGTCTACAACGTCAACATGATTCCACAATGGAGGCTTGAACCTATTGTTGGTTTGCTCCTCTCTAGCACTAGAATTACCGATTTCCATTTTTCTAAAATGATGAAAACAAGCAATCAGTAACATACTAACATATTAACATAATAACATGAGAACAAGTATCAATGCATCATTTATGTACTGATGCTATGCTTGTGATACATAAATGATGCATTGATGCTTGTGTACTGATGCCATCAGTACACAAGCATCAATGCATCATTTATGTATCACAAGCATAGCATCAGTACATACTAAGTCTCACTGTCTCAGTCAAAGCATCATTCACTACTAAGTCTCGGACTCTCAGTCACTCAGTGTATCACAACTTCAAATTTTTAATTTTTCACAAGCAAAGCCAAAGCATCATTCACTCTTGGCCGTGGCGCGAGGAGGAGTACACAACTTCATCTGGCTGAGGAGAATCTGGCCGTGGCGCAAGGAAGAACTCGAGGCCGTGGCGACCCATGAGTAAGATGGCCAGACGCGACCACGCGAGGGGACCGGGCTGGATCCGGCGGCGACAAGGAGGAGTGCCGAGTGGAGGTCGCGCGAGAGGCCGGAGCTGGATCCGGGCGGAGAGGGCGACTTCAAGCGTCTTGGGAGGCGGCCTTGCCAGCCAGTCTTGGGAGGCGGCTAACCGAGTTTCGGAGGTGCGGGAGGCAAGAAGACCTAGCATCGCGGGTTGTTCGCTTGTCTGGTAGGGCCGGTCGTCAAACGTGTCGGACACGCGGCCACGACGTGTCCGACACGTATCGAGAATTTTAAAGATTAAAATTTATTATAAAAGTTGTCGATACTCCGCCGACACGTGTCCGAGATGTGTCCAACACGTGTCCGTGTCCGACACGCCGTTTGACACGGATACGACAGTTTTCCCAAGTGTCCGTGCTTCAGAGGGCCGAGCCGTCGCTGCTGCTCAGGTTGCGTCACCGCTCGCTGTCGACATCCTCCAGCCACCACGAGCACGCCCTCTCCACGTTGCACCCCACTGCTTGCGACGTTGTGGCTGCTACCGTCGGCGACTATCGCGCCCCATGTGACACCACCATCGCCAGAGCCCTGCCGGTGTCCACCGCAGCCGCCGCTGCCGTCAACTAAGGTCGGCAGAACCGAGCCTTACCCTAGTGCCAAACCACATCTCCTCCATGTGGGCCCTCTCCCTTTCTCTCTCTCAAGTCTCCATGACAACTGGGCCTCACAAGTCAGCAACTCCCAATCCTAGATCCAAAGTTTGACTCAATGACATGTGGACCCCACTTGCCATCCACCCCCATCAAACCTTAATCCCTCTGTCCTCTCCCTTACATGCGGGACCCACATGTTAGGTCAACTATAGTGAATAGGTGTTTGGTCCACTGTGGACCAGCACATCTTCGTGGACCTGGTCCATGGATTGGTGGCCTATTTGTCATTGTCTCAACATTTTTTGAAATTCTAGAAATTCTACAATTCCAGAATATTCCTTCGCCCCCACCTGTCAATGACTCACAACCTCTCTCCTCTGTTAATTTTCCGATTTTTCTTCCCGATCAAACTTCTGGAAACCCGTTCTCCTTTGTACGAGCTCCGATTGAACCCATTCTTCTTCATAAATTCATCTAAAATCAAGCCCTACATTCCAGTACCTTTATCTCTCACTTTGGAGTTTATTTGATTAGTCTTTTTTAATTTTATTTGTATTTGCATCTTCTCTCGCACTAGACGTTGACGTTTGGGAATTGTTCGGAGGAACTAGAAGCCAAGGAAGTCAAAGACCGAAGATAAAGGAACAACATGGTAGCTATAGCGAGGCAAGTTGTGCTTTGATTATGTCACACCCAGTTTATGAAATTACTTTGTTTTAAAACTATTGCATGCCACGGCCTGTGCCTAAACGTAGGGCGTAATCGTGGAGGACAGGAGGCTTCGGCCTTTGGCCTCGGTCTGGTGTCGTGATGGCAGGAAGGGAGGGCGCAGAGGATGCGCAAGGGGTAGAGGAGAAGCAGTAGATGGGAAATAGAGAGAGGGGAAATAAATTGGTAATTCTTGCTTAGTCTATCAATGATAATCAGTCCTCATTAAGAAAGACACCCGGCCGGCCGGCATGATAGAATCCTACGCCCAACCAACTTGGCCAGCAGCAGATCCTGTGCCCAACCAACCTTATCTCTTAGCCTAACAAATGTTATCTCTTAGCCTAACCACTCTTATCTTTAGCTAACTCAATCCCAAAGCAACAACTTGGTTTATCCTATCTCCTAAGCAGCCGGCGTCCTAGCAGCTGACGTCCTGCGGCCATAGTGAAGGCCCCACATGACATCTCTCCCGCGCCGACAAGCGGCTCGTCCTCGATTTGAAATCTTGAATCTTCTTGTTTGAAGTCGTCTGGGGAACCCATGAAGTTTGGTCTGGTGCCCTTGCCCTTTGGGCGAGGAGTTCCTTGGCCTTGAGCTAGACAACTTTGGGAGATGGATAGACACCGCCCATCTTTGCATGTCTAGCGGCGGAATTTCTTGGGCATGTCGCCGTAATAGGGCTTGAGGAGCCCAACGTGAAAACGTCATGAATCCGTGCGCGGGCTAGCAGCTCCAGCTGGTACGTGACGTCTCCGATTCTGGCCAAAATCTTATGGGGCCCATAGAAGCATGGAGTGAGCTTCCGATGAGCCTTGAGAGCGATGGAGGAGGCGCGGCGGTGTTGGAGTCGTAGCCACACCCATTGCCCCACCTCAAAAATCAGCGGCCGGCGATGAAGATCATACTGCCACTTGTAGTACTGCTGTGCCTATAGGAGTCGCTCAGTACATCATGCGCGACAAGTCTCGATCGCTAGCGGTTGGTCGGCGGCGTGACGGCGATCTTGGTCATATTGCCGCAGGGAAGGCGGGTCACGACCATAGACAACTTTGAAAGGTGCCTCCTTCAGGGATGACTGAAAGGAGGTGTTGTAGCAGTACTCGGCCCATGATAGCCAGTGGAGCCATTGGCGTGGACGATCGCCAGTGAGGCAGCGGAGGTACATGGCAATGATTTTGTTGACGGCCTCCATTTGCCCATCGGACTGCGGGTGGAATGCCGAGCTCAAGTTGAGTTTGACGCCGACGAAATGGTAGAGCTCCTTCCAGAAGTGGCTGGTGAAGATGGGGTCATGATGCATGACGATTGAGCATAGGAACCCGTGAGAGCGCGCTACCTCATCAAAGAATACAGACCACCGAAGCGGTATTGTGTCTGGTGCGCTAATGGCACAAAGTGGGCATACTTGGAGAAGCGGTCGACGATGGTGAGGATGACCGACTTCCCGTTGACGCGTGGCAGCCCTTTGATGAAGTCCATCGAGATATCCTCCTAGACACGAGAGGAGACCTCTAATGGCTGTAGGAGACCCGCCGGTTGGAGCTGCTCCACCTTATACTGTTGACATACCTGGCAGCTGCGGATGAAGTCCTGCACCACCTGCTTCATGCAAGGTATGTGGAAGCCCGCCTTAAGCCGCATGAGGGTCTTTTGGACCCCCTCATGGTCGGCCGTGTGTGCGGCATCCACGATGGTCGACAGGAGCGGTGAGGATGGGTGGATGTAGGCCTTGCGGTCATACAACACCAACCCATCGTGCATGCTCCACGGAGCGTCCAGCTGGCCGCCCAACACCTAGGCCTTGATGGTGGCTAGGTCAGTCGCCCGCTCGGCCTCCTGCCGTAGGTCGTCGAAAAGGACGGAGCTTGAGGTGAATAGGGCCATGATCATTGTTGTGTCGGTGTCGCGGCGGGAGAGGGCATTGGCCACAATGTTCTGCTTGCCCGGTTTGTACTCCGCTTTGAAAGTCGGCCGAGGAGCTCGCTTCGCCCAATGGTCTTCGCGGAATCGTTGATGACGCTAGTCCGAGAACTTGAGGTCAGTAGTGGTCGGTCGCGACGACGAATGGCGACCCAGACATCTGGCGCCAATGTCGTCTTATCGGACTAAGCCAATCGGCTCCGCTTCGTGGCGGCCGACAGCATGGCGAGTCGCGATGGCGCGGTGAAAAAAGCCATTTGCCACCACGATGGAGCACGCGTCGGCTTTGTCCCTAAGGTGTCGCACTCGATGACGGATTCCTTGTCGAAGTCGAGGAGTTGGGCGGCGGTCTTAGGAGAAGCGGACTGGAGCTTGGTGAAGGCGCGGTACCTCCTCGGTCGTGAACACCTCCTTCTTGAGCAGCTTCGTAAGTGGCTCGGCGATGGTGCCGAATCCACGGATGAACTTGCGGTAGTAGCCTACGAGTCCCAAGAACCCTCGGAGGATGCGCGTAGCGCGTACGCGGGCGGCGGCGGCCTTTACCTTACAGGTGTCCATTGCGACGCCTTGCTCTGAGATGACGTGGCCAAGGTAGCCGATGGATGATTCCCCAAAGAGACATTTCAACCTCTTGAGGAATAGTTTGTGCTGCTGGAGGAACTGCAGTACTGCTCGAACATGCCGCAAATGATCTGACCAATACAAGGACGAAACGGCGTAAGAATGGACGCAACACATCATTCATGAGAGAATTGCCAAGAATTTTTGCTGATACTCCTCCACGGTCCCGGTTTGGCGCAGTTCCTTGAGTTCGCCAAGCAGATTGTGCCGGATGGTGGCCCAAACCTTAAATTGACGAACTCCTTGAAAATCGCGCGATTCGGCTCGCCTCGTCAGCGCTCGGTTGGAAATACCAGCATTGCTGGCGTTGGTCATAATAATGCGAGGTGAGCCAAACTTTCTCGGACTCCGCCGTCTTCTGCCCTCAGAAGAACTGCTCACAGCGTTGTAGCAATCCCAAGGGGTCTTCTTTGTCGTCGTACGTCGAGAACTCGAGCTTGTGGTAGCGTGGGGGCCGATCCCCGTTTGCCTTTGCCGCAGCGGCAAGGCCGGAATTTTGGTTGCCACCCGGTAGGGACAGCAGCCCGTCGCTTGGCCACTGATCCCGGTGAGTTGTTCCTGAAAGGAAACAACGACGCGGTCCGTGTTTGTTGACGTCGCCGTCAGTTGAGCAAGTTGCTCCATGGTGGCCGCGAGTTGCTCCTCGACCTTTGTATCCATTGTGATGCCTGAGGTCTCTGGCTCTGATACCAAGTTGTCACGGCCTATGCCTGAACGCAGGGCGTAATCGTGGAGGACAGGAGGCTTCGACCTTCGGCCTCAGCCTGGTGTCGTGATGGTAGGAGGGGGGGGGGCGTAGAGGATGCGCAAGGGGTAGAGGAGATGCAGTAGATGGGAAATGGAGAGAGGAGAAATAGATTGGTAATTCTTGCTTAGTCTATTAATGATAATCAGTCCTCATTAAGAAGGACACCCTGCCGGCCGGTAGGGTAGAATCCTGCGCCCAACCAACCTGGCCGGCAGCAGATCCTGTGCCCAACCAACCTTATCTCTTAGCCTAACAAACGCTATCTCTTAGCCTGACCACTCTTATCTTTACCCAACTCAATCCTAAAGCAACAACTTGGTTTATCCCATCTCCTAAGCAACCGACATCCTAGCAGCCGACGACCTGCGGCCATAATGAAGGCCCCACATGACATTGCATGCTATTTAAATTATCAAATGTTTGTTATTCGTGGGAATAACTATGCATCCCAATTGTCATTTACTCCACCTTGTCGATTGTATGCCATGATCACTTGTCGCCCTAGGACAGTTAACTACTAGTTGGTAACTATTGTAGCATCAGCGAGGGTTGGTTAGTGTAGTATGATGCTTAGCCATGTCTGGTTATTGTATCATTTTGAAATACAACTTTACACTTGATTAATCAATTATGGAATCGCTTTGTGAATAACTATGTGCTTAGTGTAAATAACTTTGGGTGGGTAAATGATTTAGACTTGGGCAAGTGTTCGTGCTTTGGCCAGTGCAGTTTGCACGAGATCTTGGTTAAGTGGTAGTCTCGTCCAGGTCAATTAAGGACTTCACTTTGTGCGCCATTGAACTAAGCCACTTCGTACAACCACATGCATGGAATGGGACATGCCTAGCTTAGTAAGTTACGGAGTTCCAACGTTGGTTGCCTCAGGAAGTAGGTTAGACTCTGTGTTAGGACAGTGGGTGCGGAAACTATGTTTGAGCCACATCATGGACGGTTCCCGTTCCCAAATCTAACGGTGTACCCCTTCACCCGTTCACTGTGTATGACAATTGTTATATATGGATATTCACTGTGTGTGGAATAAGGATGTAGGTAGGTTACCGGGAGGACCAGTTGTTGGGGCAAAGTCTTTGAAATGCTTTGTTATGATCTAGCATAGGTCATGTTGATCGTATCTTGTGGGTAAAGTTGTACAACATCTGCAGAGTGTTAATCAAATCTATTTGAATAGTCGTACCCGCGGTCATGAACATGCTCGGGGAT
Organism: Phyllostachys edulis; assembly: GCA_036346405.1. Classification (NCBI taxonomy): domain Eukaryota; kingdom Viridiplantae; phylum Streptophyta; class Magnoliopsida; order Poales; family Poaceae; genus Phyllostachys; species Phyllostachys edulis. Next base: position 63,167,166 of record CM070554.1, read on the forward strand.
TTCACACAAGGGGTGGAGTTTATTTAACAAAACTAGGAGGGTAGCTATGTGGGTTAATTGGATTAGACCACATGAAAATCTTTTATTAGCTATGACTGGTAGGTACCAGTGGCTGGATGGAATCCTTGGACGAGAGTAAGGTGATGCCTCGCCGGTCTATTATTTCACGTGTCATTTACTTATCGACTTTTTGTTATCTGTTTTAACTTGCGCTTTATAATATATTTATTGTATTTAAATGCAAATGTTGCTTCTTGCAAAATAAACCATATCAGCCAATCCATTGGAATAAGCCTTGCATTTATATTGCATTTTGTGTGCACAACTTGCTGAGTCCTCCATGTACTCACTCTTGCTATATACAATGCTGCTTGGTTGCTGAAGACGTCATCAATACACCAATGGTCATTGAGGACTACTTCGTTGATGATCGTGGAGAGCTAGGTCGTGCTACCCCAGTCGATTGCATGTGGGCATATGGATGGGCTACCTGTGAAGATTGTCTTGATTACTTCTGCTACAGTTTATTTGAGTTGTTCGACATTCTGAGGCATTAATTGAAAGTTTCGACCTTAAAGTTGTTACTCTGATAATTAATGTTAATAGCATACTCCCTCCGTTCGGTAATGATTGGCGTCTGGAGGCGGGACACACTGTTTTTGTTGATGTAGGTGGTGGAAGCGTCAAATAAAAGAAAACGGAGGGAGTATTTCTTAATTATCTTTGCATATGGAATGATATTTCATCAATGTTGCCACTGTGTGCAATAGCGTGATCCTGGACTAGTGCAGTATACACAGATAGTCCGGATTTGCATATTCGGATCTTGACAGAGATGGTATTAGAGACATATCAACTATAGGTCGCGACCTTAATTAGAATGACCGTTATTAGAAAACTTCAAAACTTGTTTTCCAAAAGAAATTTTTTAATGATATGCTATCCTCATCTTTTCTTATCTTTCTACCCTTATCCCCTTCATAGTATCCTTTCTTACCCCGCTTCTCCCTTCACCTTTTTAAATGTTAACTGGATCCTCTTTTCCCCATAAAATCTTTAATGATTGACACCCGTGCCAAGCATGTCGATAGATGGTCATAAGTTTTCAACTTCTTAGAATATTAGCTGGTAAGTTCGTTTGGTCTAAGTTGTTTCCCATGATGTATATTTCAGTCTTGTATAGCTTGAAGGACAACTATGAAGAAGCGCTTCGAAGGAATGATGTGAAAGCTATTGTACTTACAGGTAATGACCAGTTTAACATGCGCTTATCCTTTCGTAGGTAATATACATATGACAATATTGGAGACATTTTCTCCTTATTACTCTTCTGCAGTTCGCTTTCTTTCTTGTGGAAATCTTTTTTATGGGAACTAATTTGCCTCTGTTGTGGAAATCGTTAACAGGAAAGGGAGGGGTATTTTCTGGAGGATTTGACATTAGTGCCTTCGGTGCTATTCAGAGAAACAAAAGTGAGATTAGCCCCATTCAGCTATTTTCCATTTAAGATTATGTTACTATGTGTTCTACATCCCTACACTAACATTATCGTATACATTTCATATTTCTAATAGCGGAGCAGCTAAAGGTTGATTACATATCCATAGATGTCTTGACTGATACTCTAGAAGGTGAGTAATTCACTATCTCTTCTCAATTTTGCTTTTGAGAATACCCAGGAGAGCTGTGTATCGTTCGATTAATAGAACAACAACCGCTCCATTTCACGACAGAGCAAAGTTTTAGTTACAACCCCAGATTACATGAAAGGATTCACACCTATTGCACTAACAACCAGACAACAACTTGAGCAACCAAAGATAGTTTATACGTCGACCTTGATCAACTTATCCAGCTCCTCCATGCTGCCAGCCTCCAATCCGTGCTTTTCAGTTTAAAGGTAGTTTATATGTCGGCCTTGATCAACTTATCCAGCTCCTCCATGCTACCAGCCTCCAATCCGTGCTTTTCAGTTTGAATTTGGTGTAGGACCAGTTGGGCACCATTGAAACCCACTGCATTACGATGCTTCCAAATCAACGAACTTGTCAAGATGATGAGTTGTTGCTTGGCTGACCGGTGACCATTGCTGAACTTGCTATCCACCAGTCATGTGTCTCCCCAATTCTGCTAAGGACAGACCGACAAACCTGCCTTGAGAACTTACGGCCTACTACAGATGATTGATCATGTCTTCGTCTTGCAAACACAAGGGGCACTGTGCTAGGTGTGGCATGCTAGATATGTATATAGTGTAGGGTGTTATTTGCATATTGTCCAATCTTGTACATGTTATATATTGGTCTTTGGCCCATTGGAATAGACGAGAAGCATTATTCCAAAATGGTATCAGAGCCATGGAAACCCTAGCTACTTGACCACCAGCCGCCGTCCCCGCGCCAAGCCTCTTCTTCCCGCTGCTCTACTCTCCCTCGGATCCGGTCAAAGTTGTGCGGCGCCTCTACCCGAGCAACGCCTCCATTGGTGTGACGCCACCATCGACTATCGAGGCCATGCGGAGCCTCCAGATCTGTGCCAGATCTTCGGCGTCGAGCTCTTCTGCGGCCGTCGCCGGTCTTCTCCTCCGCCGGCTTCTTCTCCGCTGGCGCCATCAACTACCAAGGTCGTGCGGAGCCTCCGGATCCACACCGACCTTCTTCTCCGCCGACTTCTTCTCCCGCAGGTTTCTTCTCCACGCCGACAGAGCTCCTTCCGCCAGTTTCTTCTCCACGAATCGAAGCAAGCAGAGGAGAGCTCTGTTTAATTTTGATTTGGTGGAGCCGGTGGCTTCGGCTTCTCACCGGCTCCACCGATCTACTCGGAGCCGGCGGCTTTTAGCTCCGGCTTCTCTGGTATAAAAAAAGCAGAGGCTGATAGCTTCTACCGGAGGCTCCTTCGCCCTCCCGCTTCCCTCAATTTGGTTCGACGAGACGAACTTCCGGGAGTGGGCCATTCACCTGAGGATTCACCTCAACAACCAGCGTCTCTGGGGTAATCTCACTAGCGAGCACCCCTGTCCGCCTCGCCCTACACCGCCAGTTTTGCCCGCCTTCCTGATGATGTGGATCAGGTGGCTCAGGCGGCCGCCAATGCTGCACTGGAGAAGGCCCTGGAGCTCTACCAGTCTGAGCTGTACGCCTACGAGCAATGGCAGGATCCCGAGGTTCGTGCTACCGCCATTCTGGTGGGTAGCATGCCCGTGGCCATCTCCATGGATGTGGCGGAGCTTTCGACGACACAGCTTATATGGGAGCGCCTCCGAGCTCACTACCAGCCGACGAGTGATGCTATGTACCTCTCAGTTGTGCACCAGATGCATTCTCTTTAGCAGCTGGATGCCACTGTGGATGACTTCTACCAGTAGATCTCTGAGGTGTGGCATCAGCTTGACTCTCTGGGGCCAGATATTTGCCGGATCTGTCCCTGCTGTGTGCGACTTCGCGCTCACTAGGAGACTCACCATCTCTATGACTTCCTGACGTGTCTCAGGCCTGAGTTTGAAACTGTGCGTGCTCAGCTCCTGACTTGCCACCCTTGCCCGAGCTTGGTGGAGGCTCTCACGGGTGTGCGTGCTAAGGAGGCTCGTCACCGTGGCGTGGCTCAAATGCAGGCTGTCTTGTCTACTTGACTGGTCTTGGCAAGCAGTGGTACTGCCCGACTCCCAATGCACCGGTTGTTCTTTGCCTCTCACCGGGTCTCCACTGCACCCTCTTGCCCGGTGTGTGCCAGCAGTGTCAGGCTGCTACAAGTGGAGGAGGGACTAGGGTCGTCGAGGTGGGCGTCCCCTGAAGGGCTCTGGAGGTTTCTCCTACTCAGGAGCTGGAGCCTCTCGCCAGGGCTCCTTCGGTGACACCACTCAGCAACTCCTCTCACTGCTCCAACGCCTTAGTGTCGGCTCGTCCTCAGACTCCTCGGGTCCTGCTCGTCTGGCTCTTGCTTCTCAACATCTTCCTTGTCTCCGCCTCCTCCCTCACTAGGTACCTTGTCTCCGTGGATCTTGGACTCTGGTGCTTCCTTTCACATGACACCAGATTCTACTCACCTCACTTCCGTGTATCTCATAGTTTTTCCTTCCAATGTTCAAACTGCCGATGGTACCTCTCTTCCTGTTGTAGGCCGAGGCATCCTTTCCACTTATTCTTTTATGTTTCTGCAGTCTCTCATGTTCCTTAGCTTACTTTGCAGCTTATGTTGGTTGGTCAGATCGCTGATCACGACTGTCGTGTTATTCTTGAGTCTGACTTTTGTTGTGTTTAGGACCGCCGCACGGGGACCCTGCTTGGTACTCGCCCTTGGTGCCGTGATTCGCAGCGTCTTTGGGAGCTCGACGGACTTCATTTTCCTTCCGCTGTCTCCACCAGCCAATCAGCCACCACCACCACCTCGGGTCTTGTCGCGTCCTCCACTACCTCCTTTGCTCAGTGGCACCATCGTTTGGGTCACCTATGTGGATCGCGTCTATCGTCACTAGTAGGTCGTGGTGTTCTTGGTTCTGTTTCTGGGGACACCTCTTTACATTGTATGGGTTGCAAGCTTAGCAAGCAGCTGCAGCTCCCCTATCCCTCTAGTGATTCTATTTCTACTCGTCCTTTTGATCTTGTTCACTCTGATGTTTGGGGTCCGGCTCCCTTCGTTTCGAAAGGGGGTCATTGCTATTATGTGATCTTTATTGATGATTATTCTCGTCATACTTGGATCTACTTCATGTCCTCCCGTAGTCAGGTTCTCTCTATTTGCCAGATGTTCACCACCATGGTTCGCACTCAGTTTGATTCGCCCATCCGTGTGTTTCGTGCCGACTTTGCTGGTGAATATCTATCTGCTTTACTTATAGTTTTCTCGTGGCGAGGCACTCTTCCCAAGATACTCTTGTCACGGTGCTCACGCTTCGAAGCAGTGTTTTGGCGTAAACATCGTTACTTGCTTGAGACAACTCGCGCTCTCATGCTTGCCTCTTCTGTTCCTCCTCACTTTTGGGCTAATGCTGTTTCCACTGCTGTTTTTCTCATCAACATGTAGCCTTCCATTGCTCTTCAGGGTTCTACTCCTGTCGAGCGTCTCTATGGTCGAGCTCCAGTCTGATCACCTTCGCGATTTACCGGTACTATGCTTTCGTTCTCCTTCCACCTCGTGAGCACACAAAGCTGATTGCTCAGTCAGTTGAGTGTGTTTTTCTTGGATACAGTCTTGAGCATAAGGGTTATCGTTGCCACGACCCTGTTGCTCGGCTGATGAGGATCTCTCGGGATGTCACTTTCGACGAGTCCCGACCTTACTACCCTCGTTCCCCCACTGTCAGGTCAGATTCTCTGGCTGAGTCGATCTCCTTTCTGACTTTTCCTGACTCTCAACCGTCCACTACTGTTTCGCTTCGTCCTCCATCTCCTCTGCCTCCCTCTCCTCCGGCTCCACCTGTTTCACCTCCGCCGGATTTTCCTTCCCGCTCTTTTGTTGAGGTTCTACCCTTTCCTCTATACTACTCTCGCCGTCCTCGGCCCGCTCCTTCCCCCGTTGAGCCTACGTCTCTGCCGGGTCCTGTTCCCAGCCCTTCCTCTCCGTCCTTGTTGGGTCCAGCCCCGCCTTCTCCTCCTAGATACGATCTTCGTGATTGTCACACCGTCATGCGCTGGCGCTTCTGACCGCATAACCATTGCTCTTTTGAGCCTCGACCTCTGGTGAGGCAGCCTTTCGCCTTGAGTGGCAGCTCACGATGTCTGAGGAGATTGCTGCTTTGGAGCGTACTAGCACTTAGGATCTTGTGCCCTTGTCTGCTCATGTTACTCCTATCACGTGTAAGTGGGTGTACAAGTTCAAGACCCGCTCGGATGGTTCCCTTGAGCGTTACAAGGCTCGTCTTGTGGCGCATGGTTTTCAGCAGGAGCATGATCGTGACTACGATGAGACTTTCGCCCCTGTCACTCACATGACCACTGTTCGCACTCTCCTTGTTATGGCCTCTGTTCGACAGTTGCCCATCTCTGCACATTTAAGCTTCCACTGATATCAGAGACCCATTTAGCATTCTCTTCGCAATTAAGTGAGATTACTCTAAGTTGCATAATGCATTTTTCATGGGTTATCTTTATCAGCTGCTGGAAAGCCATCAGTGGCTGCTATTGATGGTCTCGCTCTTGGTGGAGGGTTAGAAATTTCCATGGTACAGAGAAGACCCATTTGCTTTCTTCTTGTTGTTATCAGTTACATTTCAGAATGATAAATCTTACAGAATTGTATTTCTTTAATCAGGTATGCCAAGCACGTATTTCAACTCCAACTGCTCAATTGGGCCTTCCGGAGCTTCTACTTGGAGTAATACCTGGATTTGGAGGTAGTATGATTTTTTTAGAAGAAGCTAAACTGTACTTCCTGTCCTAGCTGATCTAATGATTTCCCCTGGTACATCAGTTAGTCCATTTTTGATTGATGTATGAGCCTGATGAACAACAGACTCCAACTTGCATGTCTCATTAACCAACGTTTTAAATTAATTTCCTTTCTTTTGTTTTGTGTGCCTTGCAATGACGCAATAGGTTATGAATTAGCAATAGAATGAATCATTGTCACGGTGTTGTACTTTCTACTATGTACTTAACACTTGTCCTACATTTTAGGAACGCAGCGACTTCCACGCCTTGTTGGACTGACAAATGCACTTGAAATGATGCTGGTTGGTTCATTTATTTCTCCCCTTTCACCCAATTCCGTAGTTCTTTTTCATGCTGTTGCCTGTTGCGCATTTTGCTACTTGTTTTGAAACAATGAAATAAACCCATTTTCATCAGCTGTCCAAACCAATTAAAGCTGAAGAAGCTCATCAGCTGGGTCTAGTCGACGTCATAGTTTCACCTAATGATTTGCTGAAGACTGCCCGTCGTTGGGCTTTGGATATCTCTGAGTCGAGAAGGCCATGGGTCCGAACCCTCAGCAAAACTGACAAGCTAGAATCCCTTGATGAGGTAAGGGAGATCCTCAAGTTTGCCAGAGCTCAAGCTCAAAAACAAGCTGCCAATCTTCAGCACCCACTCGTCTGTATTGACGTTATTGAAGAAGGTTTAGTTTCAGGACCCCGAGCTGGGCTTCGGAAGGTACATGATACTACATTTGCCTCATTGTCTGTTCTTTGGGTTGACAAACAAACCTCGTACAAATTTAAGATTCACTTGAGCCGTGTGCAACACAAATGCAGGAAGCCATTGCTTTCCAGGACCTCATTTTCTCAGACACGTGTAAAAGCTTGGTTCATGTATTCTTTTCCCAACGTGCAACATCAAAGGTAAAGAACAAGGAAAGGTCACTATATTTTTTTCTCCAAAAAATATTGTCATGTCATTTCAGTGCATTATTTTGAGTCTATGAGAGTATGAGATATGGTGCATGCAGAATTATATCTACTTACCTTGTACCAATCTTTTCTTGTAAAATGTAAAACGCTAATCTTACATCAATTGCAACAGGTTCCTGGGATTACAGACTTAGGGTTGATGCCTAGGAAGGTAGCTAAAGTTGCCATTGTTGGTGGCGGACTTATGGGTTCTGGAATTGCAACCGCACTGATACTGAGCCACTATCCTGTCATACTCAAAGAAGTAAATGAGAAATTCCTGAACGCAGGAATTGACAGGATCAAAGGTAGAAGATGTGTTAACCTTATTTACATCCTAGTAACTTTCTATCAAAAGTTTGTTGCATCTTGATATCAGACCAGCCCCAAAAAGGAAGAAAGTGTCTCACTATATTCCTTTGATCAGCAAATTTGCAGAGTCGTGTGAGGAAAGGGAAAATGTCCGAGGAGAAATACAAGAAGACACTCTCACTTCTTATGGGTGTCCTCGATTACGAGAGATTCAAGGATGTGGATTTAGTTATTGAGGCAAGTAACAAATATAATTACCACCCATCTATTGTGTCAATCAATATTGGTTTCGCTATTTGCTTAGCCCAGTTGTCCATATGATTCTTCTTCTCATCGTGACAGGCAGTTATAGAGAATGTGAAGTTGAAGCAGCAAATTTTTGCTGAATTGGAGCGGTACTGTCCTTCCCATTGTGTACTTGCCACTAACACTTCTACCATTGATCTTAACCTAATCGGAGAGAAGACAAATTCCCAAGACCGCATTGTTGGTGCACATTTCTTCAGGTAAGGCAATGTTAATCAGATTCAAGCATAACTCTTTAGTTGTGATTTCTGAGCCACGTTTTAACACGCTCCAGTTTCCAACAGTCCAGCTCATATAATGCCGCTTCTGGAAATAGTCCACACCCAACACACCTCACCACAAGCAGTTGTTGACTTGCTGGATGTGGGGAAGAAGATCAAGAAGACACCAATAGTGGTAGGAAACTGTACCGGCTTTGCAGTCAACCGGATGTTCTTTCCATACACTCAGACAGCACTCTTGCTTGTTGATCGTGGAATGGATGTTTACAAGATTGATCAAGCTTGTACCAAATTCGGGATGCCTATGGGTCCATTCAGGTTAGAGAATAGAGCTCTCTCTCTCTCCTTTGGCAGTATATGGCATGCTCAGATATTGCAATGCTTCAGACGGGAATGCTCACTAATGGGAATTGCCATATCATTTCACTTAAGTTATACTTAATCAAATGGAATTGAATCACACTTCATTTTCATTTAAAAACTTTCCTCCAGGCTGGCAGATCTGGTTGGTTTTGGAGTTGCTCTAGCCACTGGCATGCAGTACCTTGAAAACTTTCCTGAGAGGGTTTACAAGTCAATGCTGATTCCTCTCATGATTGAAGACAAAAGGACAGGTAAAACTAATCATATAGCACTTACAGTTTTTCTTTGGCTCCCCTTGGTGGCTAAATACCATCTTCCTCCTGGTCTTTGGTAATTGCAAGTATTCCCGCTTACCGTGTCCCAATTGCCTTTCAACAGGTGAAGCATCTCAAAAGGGGTTTTACAAGTATGAGGGTAAGAGGAATGCAAATCCTGATCCTGAAATCATGAATTATGTTGAGAAGTCAAGGAGCATGGCTGGAGCAACGCCCGATCCTGAGGTTTGGTTTCACCTTTCGAGCGTTTTTGTTTCTGTTCCTTTTTCCTTTTTGTTCTTCACTTCAGTGATATGCTTTGTTTTTTGGAGAGCACATCCTGCAAGACAAATACAATGACAGTTTATTGCGTTTGATACTTCATTTGTTCGTTTATTCTGTTCTGACTTCTGAGAGTGTCTCTTAGCAGTCAAGAAAACGATGTGCCTTTGCAAAAGAAAAGGATATGAATATGAATATATATTTTCAGTACGCAACGAAAAGGTTACTTCTTGAGCGTTTGCAAATGAAAAGGATGTGAACATATATTTTCAGTATGCCAAAAAAGGTTTCTTCCTGAGGGTGATATTGGCCATTGAAGCTAAAAGAATTACCGCATCTCACATTTTTGTATTACCAGTTTTACTACTATTGAAACAATGATGCTGTTTATAGTATGTGTCAATGAAAGAAACAAGCCAGCTTTCCAAATAACCTGCGGTATTTGGTGAAATCTTACAGTTTGGTAAGGTAGATAAGCCAAACTAGTTTCAATATTGGTGGTAAATAGATCGTTCACATCGTTGTATACATTAGACTGAATGGGTCTTGATGTAGACCATATTTTAGTTTAAGGCAAAATTTTGCTAGTTATCAGAAACAGGTAGGCTTATTTGTATTCCTGGCAAGTGGCAATACATCAAGGGCCGTTTCTAATCAGTATGATTTGTGTAAATGGTGGCAGTTAGTGAAGCTTGACGACAAGGACATAGCGGAGATGGTGTTCTTCCCCGTCATCAACGAGGCCTGCCGCGTCCTGGGCGAGGGCATAGCCGTCAAGGCTTCCGACCTCGACATCGCCTCGATCTTCGGCATGGGTTTCCCACCATACAGGTGCCGTCTCCGAATCATTTGTACGCTGCAGTCTGCTGAACTCTGAGACTGACTGGCAATGATCTATTAAACTGGTTGCGCAAGCAGGGGTGGCATCGTGTACTGGGCGGATTCCATCGGCGTGAAGCGCATCCATGCGAAGCTGTCAGAGTGGGCGACGAAGTATGGTCAGTTCTTCAGGCCCTGCTCCTACCTGACGGAGAGAGCAGCAGCAGGTGTTCCTCTGGTGAGAACAATTGGCTGGGCTCATTCCATTTTCATTCTTCCGACGCTTCCATTCCAAATCCTGCAAGATATTCCGCATGTTTTCTGATTTTTTTCTCGGAATTGAATTTCATTCGCAGAGCGCGCCGACGAACCAGGCCAAGGCCCGGCTGTAGATTTGACCCTGAGCATGGCTTCAGTTCAGTGGAGAGGCTACTGAATGATAGGGAAGAAAAATCCCCATACGAAAAATGTTTACGAAGAGAGCCCCATAGAATTACACACATAAAATGTTTTAATAATAAACTTTTAAGGCACCGCAGTCTCTTAATCAATCAGCCACGTAAGCTATTATGCTTTTGTATGATCTAAGAGAAGATAAATCTCAATATGCCACGTAAGCTATTTGATGATGATTGCAGATAAACAGCAACGATAATCAAATGTTAATTTCGAATTGGTTGGGGTGCGCCGGGCCCGTGCTTTAGTGCAACGCACAGGCGACACACGAGGACCCCAGTGGCAAGCCACTGTGGTGGGTCCTCCCCCACAAAAAATAAATTTAATATCGAAGTGGACACATGGCCCACATATCAGATATTAAACTGATAAGAACAGATACTACACTTGATCTTAGCCAAAAGGCCGAGAAAGGTATGCTTTGGTGTGAAGCCCTGCCTCCCCTTTTAATGCTCGTTCCACCGACTGCGCCGCGCCGATCCAGCGATGTGGTACTATTCGAGCGAGGCGGGGTCCTTGGCACCGCCTGCGCTGCGCTTCCCCACCGTTTGGGCCTTTGCTAGCATCCCGTCCCACGTGATTGGACGGCCCAGTAACACGGCTAGGAGCTCGCGATCCACATCTCTCTCTCTCTCTCCCTCCCATGGCTGAGCCGCAGGCGCCTCCGCTGCCGCCCGCGCCGCAGCAGCAGCAGCAGCAGACGCCCGCGGGGGCCGTGAGCGAGGACATGATGGCGTGCGTGGCGGCGCTGGAGGGCGCGCTGCTGCCCTGCCTCCCCGCGCGCGAGCTGCAGGCCGTCGACCGCTCTCTCCAGTCCTCCCACCAGAGTACGTCGAACCGACCCATCATCCCCTCTCCTCTCGCCACCGCCGGCCTTCGCTCCGTACGGCTGTGTCGCCGGCCAGGATTCGTGGTGTTTGGTTGGTCGCCGGCGCCTCGCGCGCGAGGTGTTCGCTGTTTTGCTTACAAGATAGGAGCTCATAGTTCGTTATTGCGAAAGCTGGCGTCTTGCTTGTCCATAGGCAATTATGTTGTGATTGGCCTCTTTGATTCCCGGTAGATTAGATTTCAGGTGCTTAGAATACTACGATTTGTATATCTGTAGTTTAATTTGTTCCGACTGTGTTTTGCTGTCGGTTCCATGCCAAGCAGTTGATGTTGAGAGGCACGCGAGGGATTTCATGGAGGCTGCCAAGAAGCTCCAGTCTTACTTCATCAGCCTGCAACGCGAGGACCAGCCGACGACAGAAGAAATGCTTCGGAAGGTACATTTCTTCAACAAGAACTTGACCTGGAAATCACCTCATCTTTGTCCAACTGCAAGTGGAGTAAATGCGTACAGGTGGGTTGGGGGGTGGTGTTCTGGGGTCTGGGAAGCAACCTATGGCGTGTTGTGGGATCGCTGCCATCCTGATGGACCGGAGTGTCATGGCAGCATGATAGCAGAGGCGGCGAGTGTACACCGAGAGCTGAGGGATAGCCGCCGCGCGGGGGGTTTAGTAGAAAAGAAGTTGGGAGAAAGGGTTTGGTCGTTTGTTGGTAATGAGCTAGTAATGATGAGTCTTGACTATGATGCACGGACGCGGGATTCGGCATTTTCTAACAAATGGCAACACGGCAATATTATTGCTGTGTTAGAAACAGAGAAAATAATCTGAATATTCGTGTAATCCCCTTCCAAAGAAAATTAAAACAAGAAAACAACCACAAAAAAGAAAACAAGAAACACACAGACGAGCCCAAGAACAATTTTATGCAAGGACTGGGAAGAAGAAATGCAAGAACAAGCAATATTTCTGGGCTACAAATAAAGAAATGCAAGAACCAGCAATTTTTCTGTGCTGCAAATCAAGAAACGCAAGAACAAGAAAAATTTATGGGCTGCGAGTCAAGAAACACAAGAACAAGCAATTTCGGTAGGTTGAGAAGCAAGAAATCGAAAGGATTGCTAAGGAAGAAGAAGTTTCAGAGGGATGAAAGATTGAGCGTGCTGGATAAGAATCAGTAATTTTTCTATTTTGCAAATCAAGAAACGGAAGAACAAGAAAAAAATTTGGGCTGCGAGTCAAGAAACGCAAGAACAAGCAATTTCGGTAGGCTAAGAAGCAAGAAATCGAAAGGAACACTAAGGAAGAAGAAGTTTCAGAGGGATGAAAGATTGAGCGTCTTTGGATAAGAACCGACAATTTTTACATCTTGCAAATCAAGAAAGCATAAGAACAAGAAAAATTTACATTGCGAGTCAAGAAACGCAAGAACAAACAATTTCGATAGGCTGAGAAGTAAGAAATCGAAAGAAACGCTAAGGAAGAAGAAGTTTAAGAGGGATGAAAGATTGAGTGTGCTGGATACATACATGGACAGGGACGGGGACGTGGTGGCCGGCGTGGTGTCTTGACTTTGTGATCGGTATAACTCTAATGGCGAAAGAGGAGGCATCGAGGCGGAAATCTTGCTTCACATGCATGCGGACGGTCGGCGTTGACAAGGAAGGCAAGGTAGGGTTCAACCATCCTCTTCCCCAGCAAGCTCGCCCTACCTCTTCTTGCGTCTCTATACTCTTTCGGTTTGCTTCGCGTGCTTGATTTCCATCACCAAGCACGCGAAGCAAACCGAAAGAGTCACCAAGCACGCGAAGCAAACCGAAAGAGTAGAGAGACGCAAGAAGAGGTAGGGCGAGTTTGCAGGGGAAGAGGATGGCTGAACCCTACCTTGCCTTCCTTGTCAACGTCGACTGGTCCGCTATGTACAGAAGCAAGATTTCGCCTTGATGCCTCTCTCTTCGTCGTCCGAGTTATACTGATCACAGCGCAAGACACCACGCCGGCCACCACGTCTCCGTCCCTGCCCATGTACGTATTCAGCACGCTCAATCTTTCATCCCTCTTAAACAACTTCTTCATTAGCGTTCCTTTCGATTTCTTGCTTCTCAGCCTACCGAAATTGCTTGTTCTTGCGTTTCTTGACTCGCAGCCCACAATTTTTTCTTGTTCTCGCGTTTCTTGATTTGCAAGACACAAAAATTGCTGGTTCTTATCCAGCACGCAATCTTTCATCCCTGTGAAACTTCTTCTTCCTTAGTGTTCCTTTCGATTTCTTGCTTCTCAGCCTACCGAAGCAAAAATTGCTTGTTCTTTCGTTTCTTGACTCGCATCCCAGAATTTTTTCTTGTTCTTGCGTTTCTTGATTTGCAGAACAGAAAAATTGCTGGTTCTTATCTAGCACACTCAATCTTTCATCCCTCCGAAACTTCTTTTTCCTTAGCGTTCCTTTCAATTTCTTGCTTCTCAGCCTACCAAAATTGCTTGTTCTTGCGTTTCTTGACTCGCAGCCCAGAAATTTTTTCTGTTCTTGCGTTTCTTGATTTGCAGCACAGAAAAATTGCTGGTTCTTGCGTTTATTTATTTGCAGCCCAGAAATATATATTGCTTGTTCTTGCATTTCTTGCTTCTCAGTCCTTGCATAAAATTGTTCTTGGGCTCGTCTGCGTGTTTTCTTTTTTGTGGTTGTTTTAATTTTCTTTGGAAGGGGAGTGCACGAACATTCAGATTATTTTCTCCGTTTCTAACACAGCAATAATATTGTTAAAACTATGTGGAATAGTGTGTTTAAAGGAAATTAACATAAACCAGTGGAAATAGCATAGACTTGTTAACAACAAGGAGTAATTTTGTTCAAGCCAAATGGTTCTCATAGGCTGTGGATGATCAGATATTGGAATCACTACCGAGCCAACCATTCAGAAGCAAAATCATCATATTTTCCTAGTTAACAGCAATTAGAAAAAGGAAGAGCTAAGGAAGGAAGCTATGCTGCATATTTGTATTGCCAACTTAATGACAAGTATTTTTCAAATCTAGGAAGGAGCATGAAGAGTGGAGAGGAAGGAACATGAGACGATTGACTCACCGCCGGTCGCCGGAGGAGGCAATCGTCGGCTCGCCGCCGTGAGAGGGGAGAAGGAGAAGGGGGCGGAGTCTGGAAGAGCACAGGAGGGAGGGGATCGGCGCCGGAGTAGGGTGGCGTCGAGCAGAAGAAGGGGGAGGGGCAGCGTCGAGCAGAGTGGGGATCGATTGGAGTGAGGCTCTGAAAGAGCTAGGGTTAAGAAAAGAAAATGGGCTAGGCCTTCAAAGTTTAGGGCTTTAGGCTAAATGGACTAGGCCGAATGTCGAATACGTGTCGAAATATTAAGTTCTTTTTTTTTCACGGGTCTAATTTCGGACACGCCTCAAATATGTGTCGGAGTCGTGTCCGTGTTTGACACGTTGTTCGACACGGACTCGATTGTTTCCCGCCGTGTCCATGCATCGGAGAGTCTTGACATGAGTTGATCAACCCTAAATCGACCTCTTACTGTTAGTGCTAGTTCTTAGGGATAGCTAATCAAGTGTCACCTTTTACTCTAACAACCTAACATTTAGTGGTATATGTTACGTTATAAAAAAACTGCTTTTGTTCTGTTCCAACCTCTCTTTTGTACTAGAAAAAGATGGGTAGAAATTGAAGAATATCAAGCGCTGCTTTTGTTCTATTATAACCTCACTTTTGTACTAGAAAAAGATACGTCTAAAACAGAGAAATTGATAATGTAAGGAATCAGTAGCTTTCTAGCTTTTCGATTTAGGACGAAAATCAGGGATTTCTGACAGGAATTCTGAGAAAGAAGTCTGTATTGACCTTTGGAGCAATTGGAAACTTCTCATGCACACGTTTCTTCTGTAAAATGTCTTGGAAGCAGTTGGGAGCAGGGAAAAACTTATCGGTGGCAATTTTTTACCGGAGGGGACCGGTAAGGCCGGTTTTCGCGAAAATCGGAAATTTCGGCTGAAATTTTCAATTTTTTTTGTTGAATTTTTGGGATTTTAAATTTTTAAAAAAATCGAATTCGAACAAAATTCAAGTAAATTCGATTTTTTTTGGGACAAAATTCACCAAAACCGATTTTTTTTTGCCGGTTTGAATTCCTACCGCCGGTAACACCGGTTACCGGCGAAATCTCGGCGAGAAAATTTTCACTGGTTGGGAGAAATCGTATGTGCTAGTCACAAGCTTAATTAAGATGCCAACTCTGATCCATAATTTACCATCTTGTGTTAATATGTTTGCTTTGCAGGAGATTACTATAATGGAGGAAGAACTGAAGACCAAGTCCGAGCTCATTGCTAAGCATAAGGAGCTCATCGAAGGGTGGCAGAAAGAGCTAAAGGACCAGTTGGGCAAGCACATCACTGAGCTCGAAAGTGTGTGACTCGGCAGTCTATTTTTCGAGTTCCCTTTGCAGGAAAACATGAACTCTAGGTCACCGAATGTTAGGGTTATGCCTTGGAAATTTGTGTACATCTAGCAGACAACCCACCGCAACAAGCTTTTAGGCTCTAACTAGTCATGTGAACAGACCATTTCTCTTTATTGTTGGGCTCGTTAAATCGCTCGTGTCAATGTTCGATTCTGTAGTTTGTTTATGATTTTATGTAGCGGTATCTTGTATTCTTGTGTGCTCCTCAATTTGTTGTGTTCGTGTGAATCATGTTAAGACTGCTGGCTGTTTGAACAAAGACGGTGATAAAATTGGTACTACATAGAGAAGATTAGCATGGCCCTTCGCAAGAATGACAGCTCCAAATTTTCTGTATTCTCGACGAGAAAAAATAAGGAAGGTGTTTCCCGGTGTGGAGTTTAGGCCAAAATTGTCTTTTGCCGGTTTAAGAAACTCCTCTACTTGCTTCAGTCCTTATAGATTGCCTTCGCACAGTGTAAGAATTTTTAAGCGCATCAATGTCGGATGACCATCTGACTTTTCATACAGAGTATATCACAATTCACAATATTTCAGAACACTGACGACAATACAAAGATGTAGTTTGTTTTAAGTTACCTGACTCGATGGAAACAATGTGATCATGCAATTTTACATAGCCATGCATGACTAACTAGGAGAATACATTGACTGCAAAAAATAGTTTCCATTTCATCTCAGTTCCAGAAACACACGTCAATGCAGCTGAGCAGTAAATCTAACAGGATTATCCAGCATGTAGACTACCTAAAACATGAAAGATCTGCCAAGTGTGCAAAGGTCGGGCTACAACATTCATTCACCAAGTCAATAAAGCTCAAAAGCTCTCTACTTCTTCGCATATGTGATAAGCATTTGGTTATCTTTAATTCTGAAGCCCTGAAGATGGTTCATGGCTGCGGTGGCCTGCCCCTCGTCTCCATACTCCACAAAAGCAATTCCGGGCTTTGCTTCGATCATCCTAACTTCCTTGAACCCTGGGTGCTGGCAGAACAACATCTGCAGCATCATAGGGGTTGTCTCGTGTGGAAGATTTTGGACAAAGAGGATGTTGTTTGGTACAATAATCTCTGGCATCATGACCTTCTGTCCCCCCGCAAGAGGTAGCTGAGAGAGATGTACAAAAAAAAGACATTTAAATTGGGGGCATCATATCCAAGCAAGTAATGAGCTCACGAAAAACGACGCACGACAAAATACCAACACAATTAAACATGACAACATGCTCATTGTACCAATGGTAGGGGGTATCATATACTTATTATAGTTCTTCCGGTCACCACAATCAGATGCCACGTGGTCTATCACTGTTTTACTGTTGCACTGCTCACTGGGCCTCCCTTTGTGTGGGTCGTCTGATCTCGCATGGTGGGCGATTGAATCGTTCGTCGCGCATCTCTTCCTCCTCTACCCCACAGCCGCCCCTCCGGATCCCATTCCTCCCCCTGTCGCCTGCCCATCCGCGTCGCACTCCTCCCCCGCAGACTGGCCGACGTTGCATCCTGACCGCTTGCTATGATCAACTCAGCATCCACATGGCCACTGCCCCCCCCCCCCAACTCCATTCATTCGACCATCCCACCCAACGGCCAGGGTTCGGTGGTATGGTTTGGCTCAGCGCCTGAGCTGTACGTCCGCACCGCTGGCGGCCATGCACCTTAAAGGCCATCTCCCCTATGCGTCACCGAAGCTCGGCCTCGCGACTCCGTGCACCAGCACCGTGGCCGCCACTGTGCACCATCTACTACCGTGGATGAGGGCTATCTGCCTGTCCCAGCATACTCACCGGAGTTGCAATCCATGCCCCTTGTCGGTGCCGAACAGTACGCCTCTTTTCATCTCTCTTTGTTTTACAATCCCCAACCTGTATCTCATGTGGGCTAATTTCCCTTTCTGATTCCTCCACTTTCCCTGTTTCCCTGATTGCAATACCAGGTCTCTCTCTCTTGTGTGGGCTAATTTCCCTTCTCCATTAGAGAATTCATCGATTCGTTTAGCTTACAATTTTAAATTGGGGTTTCAACTTTTTCTATCGATTCCACGACATAGGTACATATTAATAAGAGTTAGTCTTTACATAATGTTGTAGGATGTGCTGTTAGATTAAGAGGATTTGAATTTCACCTGCCATCTGCAGCCTCTTAAGGGCTTGGTAACATGAATTAATAATCAACTCTGATTTAATGGCACCCTTGGGTAGTGGCTGGATCCAGATGATCAGCTTCACAACATTGACAATGATGCGGGGATCAACCCCCCAACACCTCTCAGGTTGGTTTGGCTTTGGATTCCCCCTCTTGCTGTTGTCGTCTCACTTTTTTATGTTAATTTATTTCCATTTTTTTTCATGCCTAAACAGGCTATGGAATGCTAAATGCTACAATCTTGAAAAACACATATACACATTCATTTGCTCTATACTAATTAGTAGTTTGTAGCCAATAATGTGCTCTGAACTTTTGAGGGCAAACACAAGCACCATCCGCATCAGCCACTTGGGTCTACATGGATGCTGGCCTGGTTAATATTATTATACTAAGCACAAAACTAAAGAGAATCCAACATGCAGGTACAGGTGCTTGGAAGCCATTTCCATAGATCTGACAGCAAAGTTTCAGGTGAATCCAACTTGAATGACAGTTTCAATTACCAGGCTATATTATATTGAGCACAAAACAGAAAAGATATGAGAGTATAAGCATTCCTGCTTCGTTTTGCCTATGTCTATGATTCTAAGTGATCTGCTGATGGCTGCTATCTAAGAATGATTTAGCTTTCTAATTTCCCTTCTTATTGCGGAATGGGCTGCATCATATATCTCTATACAGTTTCTCATGTTTGAAAGATTATTTGGCAAAGTGTTGTACTGACAATCAGGTACTTGCCTTTTTCTTTTACTTATTACAACCACATATTTTCAGCTGATTACTCAATTCATAGCTTTCTATGTAAGTTGTCCACATTGACTTTAACCAAAACATATGTGCTATATATACATGGTGCTTTGTATTACAATGCGAGGTTAAAAATGGTGGATGATGGTATATTGCTACAAATAAAAACATTCCTATGATAATTTTAAACATTGTTATACTGAAGACAGAAATTATCACTGTACGGAACATGGCAAGGATAAGTATAATGCTTCCCTTCATACTTAATTCGGTTAAATTTGTAATGAGCGTGTCAGATGGTTTTGATTAAGAACATGTTTTTATCAAGTGCTCCCTTAGCTAAAGCACACAACTCGATGGCTTATATATCATGTGTGACCTATGTGTTGGCAACATAGCATTGTTGTATGTTATAGCTACTTCAATGTGTTCATAGTTTCTGTTCACTAGATTTTCAATACTGTCTACAAGATATCCTCACTTGAAAAGCATAAGGTTTTCCTTGAATAATTGTGATCACCTATCCATATTTTGCATAGTTAATATTCATTAGGGAATATTAGCTGATTTTGATCCAAAGTATTTGATATCTGCCATGCTTTGCACTTATTTTTGTAGCTATTTTTTTAAGTGTGTGATAGATAAGAGAGCATCTCTGTTTTTTTTCTCCAAAAGACCGATAGTTGAAAGATTAGAGAACATCACAAAATGCTTCAAAGAAAGAATTGGAAAGGAAGAATGCAGATGTTTTGTGGCTCTATCATGCTATAGTTATATATGCATGTATTGATCCATCAGCAAGCTTCAAGATAACAGTAATAAACCTCTCTGAATAACATGTTCGCATTTGAAAGACCCGATTGAAGGGGATAAGTCATTTATGTTTCTCTAGACAATATAGTTTGTGTCCACCAGACTTGCCTTGCCATGTAAAATAACACAACATTTTGTTAAGCGGGTAATTACTTAGTTACTCCTGATATGTATATTCTTATATTTTTATCGTGTTCTATGTCCAGTTGTCTACCTGTTTTTTTTTTTGTTTGGTAGCACAAATGAGATAAGATTTCAAGTTCTAATTGCAGCAACGGATTTTATAATTTATTAAACTGTCAGGTATGTTGCAGGTGTAAATAAAAATGATTTGCACATTTTCTTATCTGCTAGGGACTTCTTTCCCTTGGTTCAGCAATACATGCAACACATTCTTTCTAACCTTAAATGTGATAACAACTTTACTCATTTGCTAATTTTAGTACATTTTTACTAATTCAAGTTGTACTCTTCTTATATGCATTCATACTTTTTCTTTGAACAAATTATTCCACCTCTTGTCATTGCCAACTGATTCCCCCCACCTTATGTAACAAACCATATATCATGTTGATTTATGTTGTAGACAGAATATATTACTTAAGATTGATGACGTGGGTTCCGAAATTTCATTTCAAGTTTCAATCACGCTCCCGCGGCAACGCGTGGGGCGCCAACTAGTTATATCTATAGTTCTATACTATTACGTGATACACGACTACATCAGCTTTTAGCTGTCGCTACATGTTCCCGCCTAAATCTCAAGTTATTTCTCACTGCTAATCCTTAATATTTTGAATGGCAAATAATCCTAACATAACTCTGCAAGGAGAATCATCGGCTCATGCACATCTCATGTTAGTTCTCACTGCTAATCCTTAATATTTTGAATGGCAAATCATCCTAACATAACTCTGCAAGGAGAATCATCGGCTCATGCACACATGCAAACTTTGTTCCCAATATAGAATGATAAGGTGATGGGTAGCATGTCTGCACTCTGTGGTACATGGACAGAGATAAGGAAATGCATGTATGTGAAAAAAACGGAACTAAGAAGAGTGGAGCTTGGTGTCCATGCTCAAATATATGCAATAGCAGGGCAGGGCACAGAACATGAGCCAAATTCAATACCCATATGGCTCGCTGAAGCACCAAGAGCCTAGTTAGTCAAAATATCTCATATGCCCAACATTTTACGTGACAAATGCACAACAATGAAGCAGAAACACGATTCTGATCAACTCCATAGTACTTACCGGAGGAGCACCATAAACACCAGGGTAAGCATTCACACCTAAGCCAACTTGACTAACATCACGGTGCTGCTCACGCTTCTGCTTCTTTTCAGCTGCATTATTCAAGAACAGGAAAATTAATAAGGTTTTCTCCCAGCGAGTAGTAATTCTGTCCACAAAGAGCCAAAGTGTGTTATGCTACATCTAGTGCATTGAACAGATATGATCTCAGGTTTGAGAGACAGCTGCCTCATTGATCTAAATACTTCATATCTATCAAATATTAACATCTTAACAAAAAAAAAGTGAGGGCAAACACAGACTAAAGCAGGACCAGACAAAGGCGCTTGTAACAATTCATTAAGGAACGAAATAGTTCTTAGACAATTTTGAAATACTAATAGGCGAATGCATCTATTTATCAGGGGTAGAAAAATTGCATGAATAGTTACCAGGAAGTACTGACCAATAGCTTCAGCATTGAATCAGGGACCACAAAAAATGTTGACGCTCCGACTATTTCAACATTTACATGCCAGTATCATGTCTCACAACAGTACAGGTACAAAGAGAAACCATGACAGCGACACTGATAAGTCCTCAAGCATATTTATTAGTCTGCTAAACACCAATTCGTGCAAGAGACACCATCTTCGGTACATCTTTTTATCATTCTTTATGAAATACACCAACAGTATACAGTGTTAACAACTTAACATGTGACAGACTAATTAATCATAAATCCTAATGTCTACAAGGAAATGGAACTATGCAGATATGAATACATCAGTATGGGACAAGTGATATCTAAGAAGACATGAATACATCAGCTAAACAATGAATGCAAGAGAAGAGGCATGTTAACCAGCATCTTACGTTTCTCATCGTTCCTTTTCCTTCTTTCTCGAGGTACGTAGGTGCCATCGGCTCTTGCTACAATATCCGACTTTGTCTTGGCATATCGAATTCTCTGAAGTCGACAACCAAGATTCCATGAGTAAAACAAAAGAATAGCACAGTTTCTTGAAGCCAAAATGCAATTGAATAAGCAGATAAAACAAAATTTGTGGTTCGCATTGAATTGACCAGTTTGACCAACTTATGTATAGTGTTGTCTAGCTTATATTTATCTCATAAGTCATACACAGACTTAATGAGTGTATACCATATAAGCCCAACAAGCTAGCTTACTAGACAAGTCCATAGTTGTTTGGGTAAACGCATCTTACAATCCTTACGACCAATGTCAATAAGCCTAAAATGCAAGTTTATCAGACCAGCCACAATAGTATGCAACAAAGGGCAAATGTACACATGTTTTTTTCTTTTCTCAATGTGAAATTCATAGATGGAATAAGCTTTCCCTAACTGCTGCTCAGCTCTAAACTCACCATAGGTTTGTCATAGAAGGGAAAGTCCTGCATCCTCTTTAGAGCCTCAGTTGCAGATGCAACATCTTCGAACACAACCCACGCTTGGCCTTTATGCTTCAAAGTCTTAAAAGCAAGCACATCAAGAATCTTCCCAAACTGGGAGAAAACAGCATTGAGGGACTTCTTAAGTTCTGTAAGGATTTCAGCAGACTATGTTAAGTAAGCTGTACCATGAAGTTGAATTTAATATGTAAAATAAAGGATAAAAATAAACAAGATTGAACAGAAAACAGCAGCATAAGACAACAAACACGAAACTTCAAATTTGGGGATACACTACATCTACAAAATGCACAATTGCTGATTTAGTCAGCATATTGGCACTGCAAAAGAAGATATATCATGAAATGTCAATGCAATTCCCGGTGCTGCAGTGTTCCCTGGTCCCAATACAAATTGCAGAAGGCAGACCGAAATCTTCCATACATGGCAATGCATCCCATGTGTTACCAAAGGGTAATAATGACTTATTCTTCCCCAAGCTTTGCCAATACCAACACGTAACGGTTTGACAAAACAAGATTGCTATATTTCTTTGTCCCTCTGCATTTTGGCTTAAAGCTTACAGTCCTTCAGCGATCTACATGCAAAAGACAGCAAGAAGTGTAACTCGCCTTCAGGACACAAGGGCAAGCACATATTTACCATTGAAAATAAGACATGGGTAACTATGAAACTTCCTAAGTTTCAAATTCTGGCAAAAACGGATCAGTATACCAAACAACTGAACAAGAAAATTGCTGTGCCTAGAACTGCCTAAGGCTGGATCAGATTAAGCACACCACCACTTCCCTTAACAAAGTACACGGTAAACAACTAATCTGCACTTCCCAAGGCAGCAGCAGCAATCACTCCTTTTCCACTCAGATATCTGCAGCACCCCTCCATGATTGACCCTCATCACAAGCCAGGCGGGCACAGCACGCACACATTCTTCAAATAACACCAAGCCAAGGTGTTTGACGATATGCCCGGACAAGGGCCACTACACCTAGAGTTTCTAGGGTTTTAGCTACCCGCACCTCCGTATCAAAAGCCACCAAGATTTCCACCGCGGCAGCCCCAAACCACCACGAAGATGCAATTTTGTACCCCCGGAACAGCAGTGAACCAAAAATTGCAGATAGAACCCACACTAGGGTTTCGAGAAGGATGTGCAAGGGAAGGCTGCGAGCGGTACCTTCGAGTTTGATCTTCTCGTTGAGGTTGTTGATGTAGATGGTGACGTTCGGCGGGATGCCGTTCGCCTCCCCGCCGCCACCGCCGCCGACTGCCGCCTCGCCGCTCATCTCTCCTCTCCTCGCGCAGCGCTTGAGCTCGAGAGCTTCCTCTCTCTCTCTCTCCCCTACTCCTTTTTGGGTTGGGCTTGGAAAGGTCTCGAATTTGGGCCTTGGTCAAAGCTCTCTCATCAATTCGAGAGCTTCCTACTCCTTTTTGGGTTGGGTTCAGTTGGGCCGGTCTAACGAAATAAAACTTCATTAATAATTTTTTTTTATAAGACGCGGTTTGGCCATTAGTTTCTTTTACGGTATCTTTATCTTTACTATTATAAAAGAAGTACCGGATGATGGTGGTGGTGAGTCTGGTATCTACTCATTTTAAATTGATAAGATCTTTTATGGATAAATATGTGCAGATGTATAAGATACTTGAATGATCTTACGTGGATAATTTGATTGTATGCAAATTATGTATAAAAATTTTATTTTGTAGGAATAATTATCTTATGTATATTGGTTTTGTAAGTTTAAACTTATATTATGTTTTATTTTAAATCCATTGCAACGCATTTAGCACCGACTAATATTATATTATGCATAACTACAAAATCTACTTATGCGTACTCGCATCACCTGACAAATTCAGATCATCCATAAAATGCTGGATAAATCCATGCGTCGAGAGATGGACAAGTTGAGATCAATGTGGATGCTTGTGATGAAGGTTGCCTTGCTAAATATTGCTATATATCCGGGCTTTGTTTGGCGTCAGATTGCTTGCAAGTCATTAAGAACCTAAAGGAGGTGTCCAGATGCTCCTATATGTCGATTATAAAGGAGATTGAGGCAAAAGCGGTGAGTTTGAAAGCAGGAGGGGGACGGCGGCCACGGCTCGGGGGAGGAGGAGGAGGACGGGGGAGGCGACGACGTCAGGGAAGGAGGACGATGGCGACGGCTCAGGTGAAGAATTTAGACCCATCATTATTAGTTAATGGAGTATTTTGTTTACTAATGACAAATCTATTTGTGAAACTAACACTTCTATTGTTATACCTATTGTTTAGTCTCGACTAAAAGGTGAAAATCAAAGAGGTATGTATTCGATATCATATTTCTATATCTTATTGCATTCTTTGGATCCAAAATATAGATTGAACTCTACTAAAAACCTAGCTTGAATACGTGCAAATGTTTTTATTGCACGTTCGTGTATGCACACATTTAGGAGGAGTTCACTCTATATTTTGAGGTTTCATTAGTATTGATCTATATTTCTTTATCCACGTATATAAAGATCTTTATTTTGAAACATATCAAATGAGTATATACAAAACTTGTGTAGTTCATATATACTCATATGACCTTATATTCAATTATTCACAATTATGATGTTTGTCATCAATTACCAAAGATGGAAAGATTGGAGTATCTTGACCTACCATTATGAGTTAATGGTATGTTATGGTAATTAATGACAATCATGTTGTGGGACTAATATTTTCCATGAGTTAGATGAATAGGTTATGTCTCATGATGATACAGACTTTTGATGACATCATGAGTTGATCATCATCAAGTCAAGGTTCAAGAAGAATATGCATCAAGTTTTGATGTGTATCAAGATCTTGAAGAGAATGAAATCCTCGTGTATCGATGATGTTCAAGAAGAGAAGATGATCATGAGTTGATCATCAAGTCAAAAGAAGACCCATCATGTGTTGATGGAGGTCAAGTGAAAAAGTGCATCATAGGTTGATGCATATTGTAACGACCTGACCTAGGCACCCGAGAGGTCCTCCAAGAACTCCTGGAAGGCCCATCAGGATCTCCTAGGAGGTCCATAAAGGACCTCTCGGACAGCCCACTAAGACCTCCCAGGAGGTCCAGGGGACAGACCCGAGTAGGTCTAGGAATTTAAAACTTCCCCAAGGGCCACGACCTGCCCCAAGGGAGGTCATGGGACTTGAAGAATTCTCAAGCTCACTGTGTCCTGAACCAGTCCCAAGGATCAATGGCTAGTTCACACAGCAAATACAAGTGGTAACATACATCAAAAGCAAGCTTTATTAATAATCAAAGGAGTTGTTTACAAGAGAGCTTACAAGCTAGCAAATGAAATATAGCAGAAGGATAAACATATAGGGCCACCCGATAAACCACAAGCAATCGACTGGAGGCGCAACCTAGACGGTCCAGGACCACTTTGGTCCACAGCGAGATCCACCCAAGGCTTCCAGACCCTGCTAAAGACAGCAGCAAGCAAGAGTGAGCACAACAACCGTGCTCGCAAGTTACACCCGTTAGATAACAGAAATGACATGCATAAATGGATATCACAAAGGAAGGCTTAATATGGTTGATTTGCATAAAGCCATGTTTATTTCCAATTACCAGTATTAAGTTCCAAAGCATCATACAATAAATAAAATTCATTTAGTAAATCTGTTTTCAGTTGGATATTCATTCATCAAAAGTGGTGAAGGATACCCTCCTGTCACAAGGCTCCCCGCCCACAACCCATAGGATAGAAATCCCAAAAACAGTTTAATAAACATTTTCAGAAACCAAAACCAATATCTAACTCTGAGTGGTCTTTGCCAGCACGTCCATGACCGTGGACACGGCTATTCGAATAGATTTAACTCTGCAGAGGTTGTGCACTTTACCCACATGACATGAGTCCTCTAGTTTGTCCGGCATCCGTCAATGCCACCTCTCACTGCCGAAGGTAAGAGGTCTAGAGTTCATGACAAAGCCTTTACAATGCATTGTTCCACCACAGCCCCTCATTGCTAAGGTTTCGCCTCCTTTGGATACAAATCCGCAGGATCGGGACCCCCTCTTGCGCCAGTGGGAAACATAGGTCATAAAAGACCATAGGCCATAGAAGACCTCCTACACATCCAAATGGAACAACCGCGGTGGAATTTCTGCAAATTAATTGGCCAGGTCCCACACCCCACACTGGAGACATGTGGTTGCATGATTTTGGCATAGCCCATTATAGGCCTAGCATTGGCGGCTCAAAGACCGGTCCTCAACTGACTTGGGCGACAACCACAAACCCCTGGACCTCCACCTTATCCAGGATAGAGTCCGTACATAAACATTGCACCAGCCAAGCAAACCAATTCGCCCAAGTCCAAATCAATTTTCATTTTCTTTGCTTCCCCAGCAATATTTTTATATTCCCATGACAACCCAATGTCATGGTCAAAACATTTTAAACAATAGTTGGTCATGAAGGTAAAGATTTCCCCAAATCAAGTACTTTTGGTCTAACCAAGACTAAGCATATGGTTTTTCAATTGCTCCTAGTTCACACTATTGTATCAACCAAATTTTGTCTAAGGTGACAACAAATTTGGTTCAATGTCAAAGTTGGCCATATAAAGAAAATAGGCATAACTATGTGTTTAAAGACAGGTATTAAAATAACTTGGTAGAAATAAGCATGCATTATACTTTGGAATTGAACATAAATAAATTGAAATATTGGGTGCAATATGATCAAAAGTGTAACTTGCCTTTTGCTTGACAGCTTAAGAATCTACTCTTTCTCACAGTTCTGGCTCTCTGGAAATGTCAAGATCTACACTGTCAAAAGAACATATTCAAACCAAGCTCCAAATAAAGAACCAACGGAGATTCAAGCAAAGAACCAAAAGAACCCCAGAGGAACCCCAAAGCTCAACCAACTGAAGAGTACTTATATTAAGATTAGGCTCCTAGGGAGAAGTCCAAGCTATCGGGAGGAGAGGGTCCTTAGCAAAAGACCCCAAAAGAGTGATCTTGGACAAAGAACAGAGAGGCCACAGAAGGTGATCCTTGCACATGGCCAAGAAGGTCAGGAGATGTTCTCTGCGAGAGATCGAGAGGAGTTCCTCACATAAAAGCCACAGAGATCCGAAAGAAATCCAAGAGAGGAGGTCCTGGAAAGGGCACAACCAATTATTGTGGCGACAAGAGCAAGAACAAAGCAGTACCTAAAGAAACTTACCAGGGATGAGCAAAAGATAACAGTTGAAGGGAGGTCGAGAATCGAGGCACCGAGGTGGCGCCAAGCTCAATGAAGTTTTCAACGATGAAAACTTGCAAAAGAGGCCTGGCGGAGGTCTTGGCAGTGGAGCTTCACCACAAAGCCACTGAGCAAGAGCCAGATGAGCCAAATGCGTAAAAGGTGAGGAGAAGAGGCTCCCTAGCTAAATATAGCCAAAGTGGTGAAGAAATTATTAGATGTATACGTGTCCGGATGACAAGACAAATGGGTCAAAGGTAGGTGAGTGATGGCGGTGCCACCACCAAAATGGTGAAGGACAAAAGGAGAGGACAATGTATGTTTGTTAGGGTGGAGACAAGAAAAGATAGCAATGGTGCCACTTAGTGACCACATTCAGAGTAACCAACCACGTATGTAGTGCATTTAATGCAACAAGACTTGCATTAAAAGCACAAAGTACTAAGGTGGCAAAGGAAGATGAGGATGGCAAAGTCCGGCAAGGGGGTGGACAACTTAGAAACAATGGGTCAAAGAGGGAGGTCTTGACCCGCAAGAGAGGTCTTTGAGGAGGTTTGAAAGACTTAGGAGGTCCTGTCGGCTTAGGAAGTCCTAAGCCCAAAGGACAAGGTGGTCCAGGGAACTTATAAGGAGGTTCTAGACATGGGTCCTAATACAAATAGTGGAGGTCCGGACGGTTAGGACAAGTTCAAAGGACAGGGAGGTCCAAGGACACAACAATGAGGAGGTCCTGTGGACAGGAGGTCCAAAGACCTACTCACGGGAGGTTCAAAGTCATAATCACGTGAAAAGGGAAGGTCCTAACTGTTAGATCTCCGAAAGGGAGGTCCAACGGTCAAGATCAAATAGCAAGGTGGAGATCTGATGGCTAGGACCTCACAAGGGAGATCCTATCGGTCATGATCAACAAAGGGAGGAGGTCCGCGGAGGCAAGGGTACACGGGAAGAATTGGAGCCCTCAGATCTATCAAAGATAAGATCAAAACTGTTAGATTTGACAAGCATGAGGTCTGGACCCTGGGATCTAACACAGAAGAGGTCGGAACCGCTAGATCCAATAGGGTGAAGTCTGAACCGCACGAGAGAAGTCCAGTGAACATAGGGGAGGTCCTAGAGAACACAAAGAGGTCCTGAAGGACAAAAGGGGTTCAAAGGGTTGAAGTGAAATTGCTGGTAGCGGTAGTACCGGACTTACAAAATGGTATGACCAGAGGTGGTCCTAACGGCTAAGATCCCAAAGGAAAACCTTAACGGTCAAGATTGGTCTAGGAGGTTATCAGCGAGTGAGATCAACTCATGGGAGGTCTCAACGGCTGGGATGAAATCAAGAGAGCTTTAACGATTAAGATCAAGGCGAAGGGAGGTCCTGATGATCAAGATTAGAACAAAGAGTTCCCGAATGGTTCAGATCCACACATGGGAGGTCTGAACGGAGGAGATCCAAAGGACTAAGTCCAGTCGAGAAGATCTGCTGGTCAAGATCCGCAGAAGGAGGTCTTGACGTTCCAGATCAAAAGGAGGAGGTCAGGTGGGCTAAGATCTCCAAAGGGGAGATCCAGGCGAAGGGATTCCAAAGGAAAAAGGATTTTAGTGGAGGGGATCCACAAAAGTGGTCCGACCCAGATTTCAGCGGTCAGGATAACTCAAGGGTGACCTCGTTAGTTAAGAGGAGATCAGAGGAGGTCTTGGCGGTCAGGATGGTCCCAAAAGAGATCCTGGCGGCCAAGGGGAAGTGCCAAGGGGGTTCAAGTGAACACAGAAGGTTCGAAGGCACACAAGAGATCCAATGGAATACAAGGAGGTCCCAACTGAAAAAAGGTCTAGGCATAAGAGAGTGCCTAGGCAACAAGGGGGTCTAGACTTAGAAGAAGTTTAGACAGGAAGGAGGTCTGAACCAAAGAGATTCAAACCAACAAAGAGATCCAAAGTGATCCAAACCAAAGGGGAAGGTCTGGTCACACA
Organism: Phyllostachys edulis; assembly: GCA_036346405.1. Taxonomy (NCBI): domain Eukaryota; kingdom Viridiplantae; phylum Streptophyta; class Magnoliopsida; order Poales; family Poaceae; genus Phyllostachys; species Phyllostachys edulis. Next base: position 63,196,374 of record CM070554.1, read on the forward strand.
GAGGGTCTAAACAGAAAAAAGGTCTAGACTTAGAGAATACCCAAATAAAAAGGGAAGATAGCTCCAGAGAGCTAGAACAAAACCAAGAGAATCAAGCTTTAGATTAGTTGAAGTTTAGTTTAATCATTTTAAATGCTTTGAATTCTAAAATTCTCAGGTTAAGCTTTGAATTCTCATCAAAACCAAATGGTTCTTTTTATTTTGAAAATTTTCAAAAAGGCTCTGAAAATCAGGGTGTTACACATATTCAAGTCAAGAACTTGAAGTAAAGGAAATCATCATGTGTTGATGATTATCAAGTCAATGACCCAGTCTTAAAGTGAAGATGGTCGTCATCAAGCTTCATGTGTATGTGCAAGGCAAATGTATGACTAGCTAGGGCTAAGAATGTGTTCCTAGTCTTTCACCAGTCTTGGTGTTTGGATAAAAGACCGGATTGCTAGTATGGGTTGCCATACTATTAAGAGGGTCTTGACTAGTAGCTTGAGTTAGTCATTTGTTGATAGCTCATTGTGCTTGCTCTAGCTCTTGTTAGCATGTTGCCGATATTTGCGAATGTGTTTTGCAAATGGTTTAAATCCATGTGCCTTATTCCTTGTGGTGTGATTCTAAAAGTTGGCAAATGTGTTTTGTAACTTGTTGAGAATCTCACCTTTAACCTTTGTTTGCATCGCGCATCAATTGGCAAATGTATTTTTGTAAATTTAGTTGAAGCGAAGTGCAATTTATCTCTTTCAACCCTGTCAATCTGACCACAAGCCCTTGGGCAGTCTAACCGGCCCATCTTGAGTATGATTGGACTGGGCGATGGAATGATCGGACTAGGCGATGGTTTTTGTGAACTGGTGGTTTGACCGCTAGTAGCGACTAGTCTGACCGGTGGTATATCGATCTGGCCACCATGGGTTGGACGGTCTGACCGGTCCCATGGTGAGCAGTTTAAACCACAAGTTTTTTGTGCGGTAGTACCGCACATAATAAACGGTACTACCGGAGAGCGGTAATACCGAAGTATTTTTACAATATGTTTTTGCCAGAGGAGGTGCTTCTCTGGATCTAACTTGCTCCTTTGTGGAGCGGTCTGACCGACCATTGGTTGGCGATCAGACCGAATATGTGTCCAACGGCTAATTTTATAGGCGTTGGAGCAAGGGTGGTCTGACCGGCCATTGGTTGGCGGTCAGACGAGGGTTCCCTGTTTTTTTAGCAGATTCTCTCCAATGGCTAGTTTTTGTGTAAGGGCTATAAATACCCACCTTGACCGATTGTGAAAATTGTTGTTGCTAGTGCTATTCCTTTCATTGAGCAAAGAGCAAACCCTCTCCTCTCTTATGTGCATGTGTTGCACTTAGTGAGCTTAGAGACCAAACCCTAAGTGCATGTGTTGCATTAGGTAGTGGATTGTGTATCCATTAAGCTTACACGCTTGATTCGTTCAAGTGAGCGTCTTCGACTTATTACCCTTGGTGTTTGTCGACACCTAGACGGCTTGAAGAAGTTGTGTCGATGATCTTCTCAAAGAAGGTTGTGAGAAGGCCCAAGCGGTTATGAGTGGTTTGGTGCTCACCATCTCCGGAGTAAAGGAAGAGCAACCCTGAGTGGATCGAGGTGTTGGTTCGTGTTGGAGCCGGTCGAAGTGTTGGACTTACCTCGGAGGTGTTTGGCTTAATTTGTGGAGCCGGTCCAATTAGTTTAGGCTTACCTCAACATGGATTAGGGGAAACCGATAAGTCTCCGAACACCACGGTAAAACATCATTGTATCTTTGTGGTTTGCTTTCTTATGGTTTACTCTATTCAATTTACATTCGTAGAATTAAATTGTTTACATGTCTTTGTATGATTGCTATAATTATCAATAGTCTTATATTGTTGGTGCACTTAGTCGAGACTAGTTGATTTAGGTTTTAATTGTGCAAAACCAAATTGATTTACAATTCCGCATAAAACTCGGTTTTAGCCAAATATTTTTAAAACCGTCTATTCACCCCACCCCCCCTCTAGTCGGCCTCCTCGATCTTACAGCAGGGGAGGAGGAGTTCGGCGTTAGGGGAGAAGGAGGACCGCAGTGGCGTGTAGGCCGACGGTGGAAGAGGGAGCCGGAGGCGAGGCGAGTAGCGGCGTGGACCGGCGAAGACGCCGAGGGAGGAGGAGGAGGAGCGGATGCTTGGGAGGAGGGAGGGCAAGGCAAGGAGGAGGAGGGGTTGGCGGGTTTACGAAGAGGAAGAGCGGGTGCGGGAGGAGAGGAGAAGCAAGCGCCGAGGAGGAGGAGGGGGAGGAAGGAGTGGGCGGCTAGGGTTTCGGGGGGTCCGGAGGGCGGAATGAGTTGGGTTTTATCCGATGGCAAAAGCGGGTAAATCCCACCCAACTCTAGAGGCAATTTTAGAAGGGGGACCGCGGGAAGTTGCCCCGCGGCGGCTTCTCGCTTCCGGCTTTATCACTTTATATGTGGCTTCCGGCTTCCAAAAAACCGTGAAAAAAGCTCTCCATTTATGACAGCTTCCGGCTTTTCGAGTGAAATGCCGAAGCTGTCCCAAACACGCCCTTCTGTGCTCGCAATCTAGCTGGGCATACTTCTGCTCTTGTGGTGGGATGACGTGTGTGCTTTGCCTGCGTCCCGGAGTTTTATTGATGTATCTGTGAACATCCATTGTGAATAAAGAAAGTCCAGCTTTCTGTCTAACAAAACTACAAAATCTTCATCATATGGAAGTGATTTCAATCACGAATCCAACTATATCATTTGTACGTCACAAATCATATATGTATCTGGACTAAGTGTTTGTTAAAAATCATAAAGTTTGAATCTCAAAATTCGTGGGGTCACAAAACTCAATGGATATAGTAATAATCCTTATGCTTTATAAAAAAAAGGCCTTATAAAAAGATTAGTTGTCTCTACTGTTAGATATGTATATTGTGTAGGGTGTTATTTGCTATTGTCCAACCTTGTACATGTTATATATTGGCCTTTGGTCTAGAGTTAATTCCTTATTTACCATTGGAAGTTGGCGAGCTCCCTAAAATACCATCGAAAAATTGCGCATCCCTTTTTTGCCACTCGTTCTCAACTTTAATCCGTTTTTGCCACTCGGTCAATTGATAGTGGACTTAAAGATTTTGGATCTTGAAAAATGTTGCAATTTTGCCCCTAAGTATCTTTGAGATTTTACAATTATTTACACTATGTCGAAACTTCCTAAAAATTATAAATTTTTAGGAACTTTATTACATAGTGCAGAATTATGTAATTTTTATAAGATCTCAAATGATACTTAAAAATCTTTCAAATCGCAAGCTCAAACTTTAAAGATTTTTAGAAAAATTTACTAAAAAAAATTCTGATCGAGTGGCAAAACGGATTAAAGTTGAGAACGAGTGGCAAAAAAGGAATGAGCAATTTTTCGATGGTATTTTAGGGAGCTCGCCAACTTCCAATGGCAAATAAGGAATTAACTCTTTGGCCTATGGGAATATACAAGATGCTTTATTCCAAACATGGTATCAGAGCCATAAAAACCCTAGCCGTGAAAACCCTACCTCTTGACCAGCCGCCGTCGTTGCTGTCTCGTTGCTCCTCTTCTCCGCCGGCCTTTCTCCACCGAGCGCCATTGCCATCCGAGCGGGCCCGAGCGTCGCCTCCATCCAAGCGGGCCCGTGCGTCGCCTCCTACACCGAATCCATGCCGGCGCCTTCTCCGCCACCGACCCGACCTCCACCATCGACGCCGCCGTCGCGCCACCGGCCCAAATCGGTCACCGCTCGACCACCGACGAGCGTTGTCGCTGTTTACTGGCACCGCTTTGGTACTTCGCTTCGCCGCCGGTCTCTTAGGCCGCCACCGCCAGGTGCTAGCCGCCGCCGCCAGCAATGCGCCGCCTGCCCGGTGCTTGTCGCTACCACCGCTTTCGGTGCTCGGTGGACCACGTCATTGCCAGACAAAGCATCGCCGCCACTCGGCAAGGGAACGGGGAACCCTAAAGTTCCCCCATGCGTGTCGTGTAGGCCGTGTAGACCTTTTTATTTTTGGGTTGTTCCGTTAGCCGACCCAACCAAAAAAACAAACAAACAAAAAGAAAAAAAGAAGCTGATGGCTTCTACCGGAGGCTTCTTCGCCATCCTGCTCCCCCCAGTTCAGTTCGATGGGACGAACTTCCGAGAGTAGGTCATTCACTTGAGGATCCACCTCAACAGTCAACATCTCTGGGGTCATCTCACTAGCAAGCAGCCCTGTCCGCCTCGTCCTACACCACCAGCACTGCTCGCTCTCTCAGCTGGTGTGGATAAGGCGGCTCAGGAGGCCGCCAATGCTGCACTAGATGAGGCCCTAGAGCTCTACCAGTCTGAGCTGCACGCCTACGAGCGCTGGCAGGAGGCCAAAGCTCATGCTACCGCCATCCTGGTGGGTATCATGCCCGTGACCATCTCCATGGATGTGACAAAGATGTCGATGACACAGCTTATGTGGGAGCGCCTCTGAGCTCACTACCAACCGACGAGTGATGCTATATACCTTTCATTTGTGCACCATGCGCATTCTCTTCAGCAGCTCGATGCCACCGTGGATGACTTCTACCAAAAGCTGTCAGAGGTGTGGCGTTAGCTTGACTCTCTGGGACTAGATGTCTGTCGGGCCTGTCCCTGCTGTGTGAGGCTCCACGCTCACCAGGAGACACATCGTCTCTATGATTTCCTAACGCGTCTCCGGCCTGAGTTTGAGACTGTGCGTGCTCAACTCCTGACTCGTCACCCGCGCCCGAGCTTGGTGGAGGCCCTCACGGGTGTGCGTGCTGAGGAGACTCGTTACCGTGGCGTGGCTCAGATGCAGTATGTCTTGTCTACCTTAGCACCTGCTCCTTCATCGGTTTCTTCAGCACCGACCGTGATCCCTCCCCCAGCTCCTCTAGTGATTACTGTTTCTACTGCGGGTCTACACTGCACCTACTGTCAGCGTGATGGCCACAAGTATCAGGATTGCTACAAGCGGAGGCAGGACCAAGGTCGTCGGAGTGGACGTCCCCCGAAGGGCTCTGGAGGTTCCTCTCACTCAGGAGCTAGCCCCTCTCGCTAGGGCTCCTCTAGTGACTCCACACAATAGCTGCTCTCCCTGCTTCAGCGCCTCGGTGTCGACTCATCCTCTGACTCCTTGGGTTCTGCTCGTCTGGCTCTTGCTTCTCAGCAGTCTTCCTCGCCTCTGCCTCCTCCCTCATCAGGTATCTTGTCTCCATAGATCTTGGACTCTAGTGCTTCTTTTCACATGACACTAGACTCTACCCATTCTACTTCCGTGTGTTCCACATATTTTCCTTCCACTGTTCAGACTGCAAATGGTATCTCTCTTCCTGTTGCAGGCCGAGGCACCCTTTCCACTTCTTCTTTTCATGTTCCTGCAGTCTCTCATGTTTCTCAGCTTAATATGCAGCTTATGCCGACTGGTCAAATCACTGATCACGACTGTCGTGTTGTTCTTGAGTCTAGCTCTTGTTATATTCAGGACCGCCGCACGGGGACTCTGCTTGGTACTGGCCCTCGGCACCGTGATTCGCAGCATCTCCGGCAGCTCAACTGGCTTCATCTTCCTTCCACTATCTCCACCAGCTAGTCAGCCACTACCACTACCTCTAGTTTTGTTGCGTCCTCCACTACCTCTTTCGCTTAGTGGCACCATCATCTCGGTCATCTCTGTGGCTCGCGTCTCTATCGTCTTTAGTCGGTCGTGGTGTTCTTGGGTTTGTTTCTAGGGACACCTCTTTGAAAGTATCTAGACCCCTAAAAATTATTTTGGTAATTAATGATAATATGTGAATATGGGATTAACGTGTTTATTGAGTATTTACAAGGTTAAGTCTCATTGGTGAACTTATTGACTTGAAGTTGCATGCAAATGGACTACATGAAGATCTTTTGGCTCAAAGACAAGGTACAATAGTCTAGGATCCTTTTGTATTTTACCGGTCTTAGGAGATTTGATTGGAAGACCGGATTATAGGAAAAATATCGTACTATTAAGAGGGATCATGGCTAGTAGCTTGATAGCATGTTCTTGTGCCATATGGATCAATTTAGGATCATGCATGCATTTGAATTTGAACTTGAAATTGAATTTGAAAGCTTTAAGTGCTTCTGTTCAAAATCGGTAGTACCACAGTTATAATTGCGGTCGTACCGCTTGGTGCTGTATGACCGGACTTTACTTGATGGTAGTACCAGATTTTGAAGGGAACAACCAACTGAGCACAAATCCGGTACGACCGGCTCTTTGAGCGGTACTACCGCATTGCGGTCATTCCGTTTTTTAGTTGGTGGTTCAAGAAAACCAGAAGCGATGCATTTTGCCTCAGAGCCGCTCGTGAGAATCGGTCGTACCGCTCATGAGAATCGGTCGTACCGATGTGCGGTTGTACCGAAATTTATGAGGCGGTTCAATAAAAACAAGATGCAGTGTAATTCACCGAAACTCGCTCGAAATCACCGTCAGCGCTTTTAGAAGCGGTTGAACTGCTATTGCGCGGTTGTACCGATTTTTATATGGCGGTTTGAAAATTCCAGAACGCATGTATTTTTAGCGAAGTTTTGGAAACCCTACGATCTGTTGTACCGCTCGTCAACGCGGTACGACCGGGGAATGCGGATGTAACGCACCTTAGTTGGCGGTTGTTCCGACTGGGATTTCCAACGGCTATATTGAGTATTTTTAGTAACTGTTCTAGCCGTTAACTGTGCATTGACTTAAGAGCGGTCGTCTTGCCTTTGGCTCATGGTGCGTTCGATTTTGAGAGTTGGGGTTTGGTCCCCAACGGTCATAATTGTTGGTGGGGGTTATAAATACCCCCCCAACTGCTCAAGGCTGGTAAGCTAGAGTACATTTAACATCTATAGAGCCTTGTGCATTCACTCAACACTCAAAACACTCTTGTGCATTCATTGTGAGTTTGTTGAGATTCATTCAAGTGCATTCATACTCCTAGTTGATCCATTTGCACTTGAGTGCCGTCAAGTGAAGGCCATTGATCTATTACTCTTGGAGTGTTGCTGCACTCCTAGACGGTTTGGTGGTGGAGCACGGTGATCTCTTCAAGAAGATTGTGAAGAGGCCCGGTGCAAGTTTATGAGTGGTTCGGTGTTCACCATCTCCAGAGCGGAGGAAGAACAACCATAGTGATAGAGGGAAGGCTTAATTCGTGGAGCCGGCTTGAGGTGTCAAGCTTCCTCAACGTGGACTAGTGAAGACCGACAAGTCTTCGATACCACGGAAAAAAACATCGTTGTGTCATTGTGGTTATTTCTAGTCTTTACATTTCCGCATTTATATTTCTAGCTTGTTTATTGTGATTGAAATTGCTTAGCTAGAAGTGTAACTTGTTTAGACTAAGTTATTAATTGGCTTAAATTGTTAAATTGTTAAAAGTTTAAAACCTCCTATTCACCCCCCCTTTAGTCGGTTATCCTTGATCCTACACTCTTTACATTGTATGGGTTACAAGCTTGGCAAGCAGCTGTAGCTCCCCTATCCCTCTAGTGAATCTATTTCTACTTGTCCTTTTGATCTTGTTCACTCTCATGTTTGGGGTCCGGCTCCCTTCGTTTCGAAAGAGGATCATCGCTATTATGTGAGCTTTATTGATAATTATTCTCGTTATACTTGGATCTACTTCATGTCCGAGCGTAGTTAGGTTCTCTCTATTTACCAGATGTTCGCCACCACGGTTTGCAATCAGTTTGATTCGTTCATTCATGTATTCTATGCCGACTCTGCTGGTGAGTATCTATTTGCTGCTTTGCGTCGCTTCCTCGTTGAGCAGGGCACTCTCCCCCAGTACTCTTGTCCTGGTGCTCACGCTCAGAATGGTGTCTCTGACGTAAGCATCGTCACTTTCTTGTGACTGCTCACGCTCTCATGCTTGCCTCTTCTGTTCCCCCTCACTTCTGGGCTAAGGTTATTTCTACTGCTGCTTTTCTCATCAACTTGCAGCCTTCCACTACTCTTTAGGGCTCTACTCCTGTCGAGCGTCTCTTTGGTCGAGCTCCAGAGTACAATCATGTTCGCAGTTTCTTCTGCATCTGTTTCGTCCTTCTTTCACCTCGTGAGCGCACCAAGTTGACTACTCAGTCAATTGAGTGTGTTTTCCTTGGTTACAGTCTTGAGCATAAGAGTTATCGTTGCTATGACCCTATTGCTTGCGGATGAGGATTTCTCAGAATGTCACTTTTGACGAGTCCCAATCTTACTACCCTCGTTCCCCCACTGTCAACCCGATTCTCTTGCTGAGTCGATCTCCTTTTTTATTTTTCCTGACACTCCGCTTTCCACCAGTGTTGCGACCAGTGGGAGGTTGTGGAAGTGTTAAGACCAGTGGGAGGTCGTGGAAGTGTTGCGACCAGTGGGAGGTTGTGGAAGTGTTAAGACCAATAGGAGGTCGTGGAAGTGTTACGACCAGTGGGAGGTCTTGGAAGTGTACGACCTGGGGAGGTCGTGGAAGTGTTAGGATCAAGGGAGGTTGTGAAAGTGCTACGACCAGGGAAGGTTGTGAGAGTGCTAAGACTAGGAGAGGTCGTGAGAGTGCTACGACCAAAGGAGGTCGTGGCAGTGTTAGGACCAAGGGAGATCGTGAGAGTGCTACGACCAGGGGAGGTCATGGCAGAGTTATGACTAAGGGAGGTCGTGGAGAGGTTATGACCTGGGGAGGTCGTGGCAGAGTTATCACTAAGGGAGGTCGTGGAGAGGTTATGACCTGGGGAGGTCACGGAAAGGTTATGACCTAGGGAGGTCACAGAAAGGACTTTTAACTGTGCATAGTCGAATGAGAGAAGTCTTCGACTACACAATAGTAATCGAAAGAAGCAAAGGTTCGACTGCTTTAACTCAATCGAACAAGCCAGTGGAAGCCAAAGAAAGATCTAGAGAAACATGGAAGAAAGAACAGGGTAGCTTTAACAAGGAGGATTATCTGAGCCACTAGAAACATACCAGCACTGATCTGGGGAAGTGAGCTAGCTGGAGCTGGGCTGACGATGGTGGACCGTGATAGCGAGAGGAACTCCATGCTCCCGTAGTGGCCTGAAGAAGGAGGGTGGTCTTCAATCTTCAGGGCAGCTCCATGGAAGCGGGTAGGTGGTCCTGAAGAGATGTCCTAAGGTCTTCTGGTCGGAGGGCAGGAAGTACGAGGCCAAAGGCGACCTCGATGACGTCGACGGCGAAGGCGGCGATGTAACTACGCTCAACCGTAACGAGCACTGATCTTGAGGGGAGCTCAAGTTCACTTGGAGGAGGAAGAAAGTGAGGCTAGCACTGGAAATGGCGAATGATGACAATAGGGGGCTTGGAGCGACTATGTATAAGCACACAGCCTGACCAGGAGGAATGGTCGGAGTGGTTGGTGTTGTTTGATGGTATGGGCAATACAGTGTAGAGGTTGTGACGATTCTGAGTGACGGGCATTAAATGTCGAATGACATTGCAGTCCTCAAAAGAAAATAGGATGCAGACCAAGGAAGACTTGAAATGGCAAGCAAGACGTGCAAGAATAGTCCTTACACAAAAAGTTTCAAAAATCTCATATTTTTGCCTTTATGGATTTTTGGGCTGTTACACCCTGTTCCCAGTCCTTCCTCTCCATCCTTGCTGGGTCCAGCTCCGCCTTCTACTCCCAGATACGATCTTTGTGATCGTCACACCGCTGTCAAGCGAGGCCTTCTGGCCATATCCGCTTTTTCTTCGAGCCTACGACCTCTCAGTAGAGGCCACGCTTTCACCTTGAGTGGCAGCTCGCGATGTTTGAGAAGATTGCTGCTTTGGAGCTTACTAGCACTTGGGATCTTGTGCCCTTGCCTGCGCGTGTTACTCCTATCACGTGTAAGTGGGTGTACAAGATCAAGACCCGCTCGGATGGTTCTCTTGAGTACTACAAGGCTCATCTTGTAGCGTGTGGTTTTCAGCAGGAGCATGGTCGTGACTACGATGAGACTTTCGCTCCCGTCGCTCACATGACCACTGTTCGCACTCTCCTTGTTGTGGCCTCTGTTTGACAGTGGCCTATCTCTCAATTGGATGTTAAGAATGCCTTTCTCAATGGCGAGCTGCGTGAGGAGGTTTACATGTAGCCGCCCCTTGGGTATTCTGTCCCTGATGGTATGGTTTGTCACCTTCGTCGTTCTCTCTATGGGCTCAAACAAGCCCCTCGTGCTTAGTTTGACTGCTTCTCCTCTGTTGTCACTACTGCCGGCTTCTCCGCCAGTGATCACAACCCTGCTCTATTTGTTCACACCTCTCCTCGGGGTCGCACACTCCTCCTTCTATATGTGGATGACGTGATCATTACTGGAGATGACTCTCAGTACATTGCCTTTGTGAAGGAGCGTCTCAGTGAGCAGTTCTTGATGTCTGATTTGGGTCCTCTTCGTTACTTCCTTGGGATTGAGATCACTTTTGCACCCGAGGGCTACTATCTCTCTTAGGAGAAGTACATTCAGGATATCCTTACTCGCGCTTGTCTCACTGATCAGCGCGTGGTGGATACTCCTATGGAGCTTGGTGTTCACCTCCGACCTACTGATGGTGAGCCTCTTGAGGGTTCCACTCGCTACCGCCATATTGCCGGGAGCCTCGTCTACCTTGGGATTACTCGACCTGATATTTCTCACCTAGTTCACATCCTGAGTCAATTTGTCTCTGCTCCCACTCAGCTCCACTACAGTAACCTTCTTCGTGTTCTCCGATATCTTCGTGGAACCATCACTTGACTTCTTTTCTTTCCTCACTCTAGTTCTTTACAGCTTCAAACGTACTTTGATGCGACCTAAACTAGTGATCGTTATGATCGCCGGTCTCTTTCTGCCTATTATGTTTTCCTTGGTTCCTCCTTGATTGCCTGGAAGGCTAAGAAGCAGACTACAATTTCTTGTTCGAGCGCTGAGGCTGAGTTGAGAGCCATGGCATTGTTGACAACTGAGATCACCTGGCTTCGGTGGCTTCTTGCGGATTCGGTGTTTCTGTTTCTATACCGATTCCGCACTTATCAGATAGTACTGGTGCGATCAGCATTGCTCGAGATCCCATGAAGCATAAGCTTACCAAGCACATTGGAATGGATGCTTCGTACATGCGATCGCAGGTGCAAGACCAAGTTATTGCTCTTCAGTATTTGCATTCGGAGCTTCAGTTAGCAGATTTATTCACCAAGGCACAGACTCGAGCTCAGCATAGCTTCTACCTGTCCAAACCCAGTGTTATTGATCCACTATGAGTTTAAGGAGGTGTTAGATATGTATATTGTGTAGGGTGTTAAACATCTACAAACCAACTATAGTACATAATACTCCCTCTGTTCCTTTTTTTACTTGACGTTTTTACTTTTTACGGTCTTTGAGATACGACTTTGACTGATACTTTTTGTAACTTTACATTTAAGATGTACTAATAAAACTATAATATTATGAAAGTATTGTTAACAACAAATCTAATGATATAATTTCATATAGTCAATCATCAAATCCCAAACATTTACAATTTTCTTCGTGTGATTGCTACTAACATTTGTTGTTTGGATTTGATCCCATGATGTCTAGGTGTTATGTTTAATATGGCCTGTGTGGGTCTACCTAATGTCCAAAGTTCGATAACCACCAACCACAGGTTAAGTGGGCTATTTGTGCAGATATTCCACTTTAATCGTTCTGGATTTGACCTCGTTACCTGTGGGTCATGAGCCTTAAAGATTACTACACTAGTCTATTGTCTCACCCTATCCGATCAAAAACAAATTGTCCCACCCTCTAAAAAAAGATAGTAATCATAATCTTGCCCCCCATCACGCAAGATTAATATGGTAGGTTACTAGCTCCCACACAGAAGAAATGAAAGGAAGAAAGAATAGTACATAGGAAGTTAGAAACCACATCTTTTGAGACCTTTCCTCACAAACTAAAGATTGTAATGCAAAGAAAATACATTGGTAAAAACAACTCACAGACATCAAGCAAAAAATACACCACAAAAGTAACTAACAAAAACGGAAACTACCCACATCCACAGGAAGTCACACTGCCAATCAGATGCTGTGCCGGCAGGAAGAACAATCAGAACAGATGATGCCGCTGAATCTGAGCTAATGCTGTACAGAAGAACGTAAGCGGAGCCAATCAACCTTTACAAATGTTCAGCAATTGGCATCAAGCTGCCACTCCAGAAGCTAAGAAAGGGTGGTCAAACAAGAGGATTGGCTGGTGGATGTATAGTGCCATGCTCTGGTGGATCCAAACAATAGATCACCAACTTCGAGCTGACGATATTAATATTGAAGGAATTGGATGCTGATCAAAGGTTTTCCCCTCTTGCTGGCTGTTAAGTCAAAAAAGTTAGGTAATCAGTTGTCTTGTCTTCAACTCATACGTTTGACCAAAAAAAAATCCAGTTCGTTTCAAGTCTAAAGAAGCATCATAAATGTTACATTTGGTGCCGTGATAGTTTATTCAGGATAAGTTATCCCATGTAGAACCTATTGTTCTTTGCATCTTGGGTAGTTCACATGTAGCTATTCGATGTCACAGGTTAACTGATTAAGAAAGGTAATGTCGGAAGGGATAGTGTATACCAACTCAACAGGTGTAATAAGTAACCCTGAGCTAACTAGAATGAAGTGGGCTGTAATGTTCAAGATATAATTGCACAAGTCATTCTTGATACACCCATGGTTATTTAAGAGTTAAGTGGTTGGGTAGCTCCTACAATAATAGTAGTTCAGGGAATGAAGCCCCTTCTTGATCTAAAATTGATTGAAGGAATATCCTCATAGTTACATTATTATCCCACTCTATTGTAGTGTCAGTGAAACATATTATTAAATTAATGCTGGTAGTAATGATATCATCTATAAGGTTTCCTTATGAACATACAGCATTAACGGGGAAATGGTGTCAGATGTACCGGCACACTGCAAATTTAGACTTGCATCTATTGTATGTTCATGAAAACTTCACTGGATGACTGAACTGTGGAAGAATTTATGGAACCAGAAAAACACAATAGATCTCATGCGCAAATACACATTTTGAAATCACCTAATAGCTAGCGAAGTGCATCAGGCATTACCGTCAAATTTTCTTTCATTGCATAAAGCATGGTTTTAAAATTCTGGTCTAACATGGTAATGATGCAATAAACATATAATCTCTACCGGTTCAAGTTATTGAACACAGCCCAAAGGGCAATATATAGTACAAGGACACACACAAGAGTAAACCCTAGACTAGGAGTGGAATGCCACAATTACCCTTAACATATGAATCCTATTTCAAGCTAGCTGATTTACCTTATTTGGAATTGGTTTTCTTGCATGCGGTGGGCCTGTTTCATTTGGCTTCAGGATCTGAAATGAACACATTAGGCTTTCATCTATGCTCAACAGAGCACCAGCATTATCAAATTCCCCACAATAATTTGGAGCTGAGAAGATTGTCACTAATCTCCGCTGTGCAAAGAACTCGTAACCATCTTCTACCACCTAAGGGCATTATGATACATTGTGAATTTGTGAGGTAAAGCTCACAAAGAATAAAAATAATTGAGAAATAAGGCAGGGGTTGTCTAAAAAAACAAAACAATACAGAAGACTGTGCTTTCACAAACCTGATGAGCTCGACATATCAGATCAAGATCATTCTTCTCCAAAAACTCTACGAGCTTATCTGCGCCAAACGTACATGAAACACCTCTGTCACTCTCCCCCCACCCTTCTCCGTCAGGGCTAGGATCAGACCAAAGCAAATCACACAGGAGACCATAATCAGGAATCTCAGCTGGCCTCTCAATATCCTTTATTTGGTCCAGATTATTCAGTTCAGGTGAGAGACCACCATGCATGCACAGTATCTTGTCGTCAATGAGTGCTGCAATAGGCAGGCAGTTGAAGCAATCAGAGAATATCTTCCACAGTCGAACGTTGAATCTCCTCTTACATTCATCATAGAAACCATAAACTCTGTTGATTTTTGCATCTTCATGGTTCCCCCTTAACAGGAAAATCTTGTCAGGGTACCTGATTTTGTATGCCAGCAGCAAACATATAGTTTCCAAGCTCTGTTTGCCTCTATCCACGTAGTCTCCGAGGAATACATAAGTTGAAGTTGGAGGATAACCACCCAAATCAAACAACCTCAGAAGATCAACAAATTGACCATGGATATCACCTGCAAGGTATCATCATAACTCATAAAGCAAAAGTTTTCTGTACAGATGTATAAAGGAAATTATAGTAGGAAAAATGGGGGAAAAAGAGCTATACATCTTTGTACCAACAGAATTCTTTATCGCACAAACGAGATCACCTTACTCACATCGCACTCACAAAGCCCCTTAGCAGATACCGTGTAAAACAATAGAGCTAAACGGATCGTACATGTCATTATTCAGTATCATATTAAATATATTATTTCAAATTTGCTCAAATCAACATGCCAAGGTGGCTGATTGTTGTCAGGATGGAATCTGGCAGATAGACCTAGGAAGTCTAGGAAAAGCAGAGCTTACAATGTGGAATGATTTGATGAATTATTTTGAGCAGGTGCAATTAAGTGAGGATCCTGGATGTTATCAGCTGGGGCCTAGAAAAAACTGTCCACTTTTCTACAAGATCCTTGTATAGAGTATAGACAGTTGGTTTTTGGAGGAGTTTTCAGTAACAGAATGGTACATGTGTGGTCCGCTAAACTCCCAATAAAGATCAAGATTTTCCTCTGGCATGTCTTCCATGATAAACTTCAATCAGCTGTTCAATTAAGAAAAAGGAATTGGCCAGGGGAAGAGTATTGTGTTTTATGTCAGAATAGGGAGGATTTAAACCATATTATGTTGGTTGGTCCAATTGCTCATTTTGTGTGGTGCAGTCTGCAGGAAACATTTCATTGGGAGGCAACACCTCAGTCTCTGGAAGGTTTCACTATTCGATGGCTTGGTCTGGGAGGAGTGCATGCAAACAAATTGATGATGTTTTATCTAGGGGCTACATGATGAGCATTATGGAATGTTTTAAATAAAATGGCAATTGGGGGTAGATTTGTAAAGCACCCAAGTACCCAACTGACATTTTGTATAAAATTCTGGGTCTTATGCAGAGTTAGAAAGCTCTGCTAGGGGAGGAGTTCTATCTTTGGTGGACAAGGCAATTGACACATTGAAGGTGAAGAGCAGTCTTCTACGTTGAGGTGGTGTGGATTAGTTGGGTGGAATTAGAGAAAATGTGTTTCTGTAGTTTTTTTGCCAAGTTTATCTTGATGTATTGCCGCCCTGAGTTAGCAATTTTCCTATCCTTACGGTTGTTTTAGTTTGGTAGGGTGTCGTGCACTATGTCATTTTGTACTTCCTGAAAGCTGGTACACCAGCGAGTTATCCTCTCTCTGTAAAACTCTGTCCATTTGCTTTCAGTATAAGCAGGGCCTGGACCACTTTGCTTTTAAGTGTTATTTGTTAGATTTGTACATAATTGGCAAATAAATTTGTATAACGAATAAAAATAGCACCCGACAAGACCCCCAACGTCGAACAAAGAACAACACAACACGGACGATGAAAACTGACCTGACCATCCATTGCATCCCCATCTGACCAACAATCCTGCCTTAGCTCACTAACCCAGCCAATTCAGTCATAATTCCATCACTGATTTCCATGCCGATAGCCAAAATGCAAGTACCTATGCCTAAGCAATGATGCATATATAATGCCGACGAAGCTCCAAACCGGGCATTACCATGAATCCACGATGCTTCGAAGAGAACATTTTCCATTTAAAGGCATCTATCCTTTTCTTTTTTTATCCCTGAATTTCACCAAAGAAGAGAAAAATGTACCAAACCCCAACATGATTCACAAATTCTCCACATCACCTAACGGAAATAGCATTCCAGTCTCCTCGAAACCTAAAACAGCCAGAAGGAACTATCTCCCCCACCCAAATCGAAGCAACTGAACCACGGCGCTCCCCAAGAAACGGAGGAACTAAGCATCCGATTGATGAAAAGATCACAACTACGTGCAATTGGACAATCGGAGAAGCAAACATTGGCCATCGGGTATTATTATAACCATAATTACCGCAGATCTTGACTGGCGCGTGGATTCGGAGGAGGTTGGGCTGGGAGAGTAGCACCCGCTTGGCCTCGACGCAGAGCTGCCGGATCTCCGCCTCCGACAGCTGCACCTGCCGCCCGCCGCGGCCGCCCTCCACCAGCCGCCGCACCACCTCGTCCACCGCCGCGCCCTCCATAGCCCCCATAGACGCCCGCGTCATCATCATATTCTTCTTCCGCCCCCCGGCGACGGCGAGCGGCGGGGGAAGGGAGAGGAGAGAGAGCGAGAGAGAGGTGGAACTGGAGGTGTCGGGGATGTTTGTGACGTCGACAAACCGAATAAATCGCTGAAGTGTTCAAAAGCGCGTGAAGACGTATCCGCCGTTGATCTGAGGATGGACGGTCCTTGGTAAACGGGTCGGATCTTTCTCCTCTTGTTTGCTGCTGCTGCTTCTTCTGTTCTTTTTTTCAAAAAAAAATCTCAGTGAAAAACTAAAAATACAAAGATGATCAAAGAAAAAATAATATCAATGTATCACTGACATATAACAATTTATACATCTCTTGCGGTGCAACTGAGCAAATTTTCTCTTTCTTTCGGTGGTTTGTTTGTAGTTTGTGTTGTTGAGGTAAATGGTTTCGGAGAAAATGGTGGCAACACACCAACCTTTACTTTTGCTAGGAATCTAGATTTTAATTTGTGTCTTCAATTTTGATAGATATTTGTTTCTGCGTTGTGTAATTTACCACTAGAGCTATTAGGGTACATTTAACACGGAATTTGTATGCATCCTATGAGTTTTTGGCTAAAAATGTTAATTCGAGCGTGGGTGCTATGTTAGCCAAGAACTCTGCATCCTATATGAACTTCCCTTCCAGACAGGGTTTTAGTTTACTGTTATGTACCCGAAAGTATAACTCGAATCATCAACAAGTATGGAGTAGATTGAGTTCGGAAAGGAGGAGGAAGATTGTTCTGGGAAGGAAGAAGAGAGGAACGGAAGGAAAAGGTATTTCAGTCTTTACATTTCATAGTCTTCCAGGCAGATACGCCTCCCCTATTTAAGAAACGGCAACGATCATCTTGTCCCTTACGTTTGCTTGTATTGGGCCCATCCAAACCTAGATGGCCCAGTCGTTCAAAGGAAACCAGGCGCTGGGCTTTCGCTTTCGTAGGCTCTTCTGTCTCTCACCTGGTTCAGTTGCATGCTCTGATGTATTAGGGACCATAACATCCCCTCCCCCTTCAGACGCAGCTTGTCCCCAAGCTGGCGCCTTCGGAAATCGAGTTTGCAAATCATCTAGGAACTCCCATGTCGGTGCAAAGGCAGAAGGTCCATACCACTACACCTATACTTGAGTCGCCGATGTGGCTCTTCTATCTTTGAGGCGCTACCGCAACACTTTCACGGGAATGCAAAGATCTTCAGTAGCTGCTGGAAGTTCAGACTAAACAATGCTCGAAGGAGGAACAGCTCTTCGGAGTTGTGACACATGGATCACTGGATGGATTGCTGAAGTACATGGCAGTTTGAGTTTGTAGGCCACCGGTCCAATCTTCCTTTCTACCTGAAAAGGTACAAAATAACGAAATGCCAATTTGTGATTAGCTCGGGCAGCAACCGAACTCTGAACATAGGGTTGAAGCTTCAAATACACCCAGTCATTCTCGTGGAACACTCTATCTAATCTCTTCCTATCAGCTTGGTCTTTCATGTGTTGATTTGCTCGATTGAAATGTTGTTTCAAGAGCCATGTCATCAATTTGAGCTCTTGCAGCCAGTCCAACAATTCAAGGTGTCAGCACACTGCCGTATCTCTGATACCGAAATGCCTGGGTGCATAACCATATAAGATCTCAAACGGAGACTTCTTCAAAGTGGAATGCAATGCAGTGTTATACCAATATTCCGCTAAGGCCAGCCATTGGAACCACTTAGCAGGACAAGCATGAACAAAGCATCTCAAATACGCTTCCACACACTTGTTAACCCGTTCAGTTTGACCATCCGTTTACGGATGATAGGCGGTGCTCATGCTTAGCTGAGTTTGTGCTGCTCGAAATAACTCCTTCCACAATCCACTTGTGAACACTCGATCTCTGTCTGATATAATCGACTGTGGTAGCCCATGCAGTTTGAACACTTGTTGCATGAAAAGTTGTGCTACTTGGAAGGTAGTGAAAGGATGGGCAAGAGCTAGGAAATGTGCATACTTGGAAAACTTATCCACTACAACCATAATGCAGTTGAACCCTGCGAATTGTGGTAAGCCTTCTATAAAGTCTATAGATATTACCTGCCAAGCTTGATCAGGCACCAGCAATGGTTGTAGCTGAAAGCATCTAGGCCCTTAAAAATTGTTTTGGTAATTAATGATAATATGTGAATATGAGATTAACGTGTTTATTGAGTATTTACAAGGTTAAGTCCCATTGGTGAATTTGATGACATAAAATATGCATGCTAAAGGACTACATGAAGATCTACTTGGCTTAAAGACAAGGTACAAGTAGTCTAGAATCCTTTTTGTATTTTACCGGTCTTAGGAGTTTGGTTGGAAGACCGGATTATAGGTTAATTGTCGTATTATTAAGATGGATCTTGGCTAGTAGCTTGATAGCATGTTCTTGTGCCATATGGATTAATTTAGGATCATGCATGCATTTGAATTCTCTTTTAATTTGAAAGCCTTGAGCACTTTTGTCTAAAATCGGTAATATCGCAGATTATTCTCGCGGTTGTACCGCTTCATCAGCAGATGACCGAGATTTTCTTGGCGGTAGTACCAAATTTTGTAGGCTGAAGCCAACTAAGCGCTAATGCGGTACGACCGGCTCTTGGAGCGGTGCAACCGCATTACGATCGTTCAAAAATTAGTTGGCGGTTGAATAAAAAGCAGAACAAGTGCATTACGGCTCTCAGAGCGCCTTGGTTTTTGGTTGAACATCGAGAATCGGTTGCATCGATTTTCTACCGAACCGATTTTTATATGGCGGTTCAAGAAAACCGAAATGATGTAATTTTGACCGAGCTCTCGTGATTTTCGGTTGAACCGCATTTGGGAAGCGGTTGAACCGCTACCGCTATGATTGTACCGATTATTATAAGGTGGTTCATATTTTCCGAGAGAGCTTGTCATTTCAATGATTTGGAAACCCTACGATCGGTTGTCTGCGCTTCAATGCGGTTCAACCGGCGATCTTGATTGTACCGAGAGTTTTAGTTGGCGGTTGTACCGAACGGAAAAATCCAACGGCTATGTCGAGTAATAAATGCCTCTGTTCTAGCCGCATTCACGAGTTCGACATAAGTGCGGTTCAACCGCATCCTAAACGCCGGTTGTACCGAATTTGGCTGAAAGTTGGGGATTTGGTCCCCAACGGTCATAAATGTTGGTGGTGACTATAAATACCCCCCCAACTGCCCTTGGACAGGTTGCTAGTGAACATTTAACATCCTTAGAGCCTTGGGAACCAAGTGCATTCACTCAACACCCAAATTGTCTTGTGCATTCATTGTTTGGTAGTTGAGTTCATTCAAGTGCATCAAAACATCTTAATTGATCCTTATTGCACTTGAGCATCGTCAAGCGAAGGTCTTGGTTTGTTACTCTTGAAGTTTTGCCGAACTCCTAGACGGCCTTGGCGGTGGAGCACGGTGATCTCTTCAAGAAGATTGTGAAGAGGCCCGGTGCAAGTTTGTGAGTGGTTTGGTGTTCACCATCTCCGGAGCGGATGAAGAACAACCATAGTGATCGAGGGAAGGCTTAATTCGTGGAGCCGACTTGAGTCGTCAAGCTTCCTCAATGTGGACTAGTGAAGACCGGCAAGCCTTCGATACCACGGAAAAACATCGTTGTCTCATTGTGGTTACTCCTAGTCTTTACATTTCCTCATTTATATTTCTAGCTTGATTATTGTGATTAAAGTGCCTAACTAGAAGTGTAACTTGTTTAGACTAAGTTATTAATTGGCTTAAATTGTTAAATAGTTTAAAAGTTTAAAAACCTCCTATTCACCCCCCCCCCTCTAGTCGGTTATCCTTGATCCTACAGTAGCAGGCCTAGGTAGCGCACATGCTCTGACTCGGCTTGTTTGCACACCGAACATTGATCCACAAATGCTCTCACATCTTTTTTTATTCCCGGCCATGCAAAGAGTTTTCGGATGCGATGATAAGTCACTTGGAAACCCGAATGCCCACCCACAGCATTGGAATGTAATGCAGTCAAAATGTTTTGCTGAACTAATGTATTGTTCCCTACCCATACTCTATTGCCCAGTTTGAGTATACTGTTACTGAATTGAAGTCATGAAGAGCCATCACCCGAGACAATCAGGTCCTTGAGTAATTTACTGGTATGAGGATCATTTTGATAACCGCTTGCTATTGCCTTCATCCAGTCTGGTATGACAGTGGATACTGCAGTCACTTCCCCCGACTTGTTCTTTGCGTGAGAGAGCATCGGCGGCTCTATTAGCTGTACTCTGCTTGTACAAAATTATGTATTGCAAACCCAGCAATTTTGTCATGACCTTCTGTCGTCATGGTGTGGTCAGCCGCTGATCTCCCAGGTGCACGAGGCTACGATGATCAGTTTTAATGACAAACTCCCCAGTTTGCAAATACGTGCGCCAATGATCTACGACCAGCAGAATTGCTAATCCTTCTTTCTCATACATGGATAAACCTTGCGCTCGTGGTCCCAAAGCCTTGCTGAGGTACGCCACAGGATGTTTTCTCTGCATAAGCACTGCACCGATACCCTTGTCTGATGCATCAGTTTCCACCACAAACTCTTGTGAAAAATCTAGCAAGGCTAAGACCGGTGCGGAAATCAGTGCTTCCTTCAGTGCTTGGAAGGCCGTTGCGGTGTTCTGGGTCCAAATGAATAACACATTCTTCTTAAGTAACTCAATGAGTGGTCTCACTGATGGTTCCGAAGTTGCGGACAAATTTTCGATAGTAGCCGGTCAAACCTAAAAATCCCCGAACTTGTTTAGTGTTCACTGGAACTGGCCACTCCTTGACTACTACTATATTCTTTGGATCTGTCGCTACACCCTCTTGACTAATAATGTGTCCTAGATATGTCAATTGTTTTTGGGAAAATGCACATTTGGACTGCTTGATTTTCAGTTTATGTTGCCTCAAGACTTCCAACACTTGTTTCAACTGCGCCACATGAGCTTCCAGTGTCCGGTTATGGACAAGTATATCGTCAATGAAGACCAAGACACCTCGGTGCAAGTACGGCTCAAGAATGGTGTTCATCAATTCTTGGAAGGTGGCGGGTGCACTAGTCAAGCCATACGTCATTACTCTAAATTGGTAGCGCCCTTGATGTGTCTTAAATGCAGTTGTATACTCTCGTCTTCAGGTTTCATCTATATTTGGTGGTAATCGGCGCGCAAGTCCAAACTGGTGAACCACTGTGAGCCTAACAGTTCATCCAGCAATTCTTCAATAACCGGCATCGGATATCGGTTCTTCACCGTGATTGCATTAAGATGTCGGTAGTCTACACAAAATCGCCAAGTTTTATCCTTTTTTTGGTACTAGCAGGACCGGAAATGCAAAAGGACTTGCACTGTGAGTGATGATTCCCTGTTGAAGCATTTCTTTCACTTGCCTTTCGATCTCATCTTTTTGCGCTGGGCGGTAGCGGTATGGTCTTATGTTAACAGGTTGAGCCCCAGGTTGTAAGGGAATGGTATGATCAAACTCGTGTGACGGCGGCAATCCTCGGGGTTCCTCAAACACCTCTGTAAAGCTTGACAACAGATGGTGAATAGTGTCCAACAATTTTGAATATTCAGTCTGAATCGAGCATAACTGAATCATGTCTTCTAGACCATCCGGTTGTGTCTTCAGTTCACTATTAGGAACCTCATCTTTCAATCCTCTTAGGACCACCCGGTTGCCCATATACATGAATGTCAGGACTTTCTTGCGCCAATGAATTGCCATCGGGCTGTTCTGCTCCAACCAATCCATACCCACAATAAGATCATATCCACCTAGTGCCAGCACTTTCAACGTGGTTCTGAACTTCACCCCTTGCACCTGCCAATAGCAATTTGAAACTCCCTATTACTTGTTAGCCTACCCCCATCAGCAATCCTAACTGCCATTTTCTTTTGTGATTTCTGTCCCCCTTTCAACTTATCAGCCACAGTCTCTCCCACAAAACTGTGGGTGCTTCCTGAGTCAATTAAGATCAAAACTTCAATTCCTTGAATGGTTCCCTTGAGTCTCACCGTTCTTAGTGTTTCAATTCCATTGACAGCCACCAAAGAAATCATCAACAATTCTTCCCCAGGCAATGTTCCTGCTTCTGACGGTGTACCTTCAGAAGTCGATTCCTGAACTAACTTCCACATCTCTTGAACCACATGAAGCTGAACAGTTGGTCCACATCTATGCTCTCGGTTCCATTTTTCATCACAAGTATGACACAAGCCTTTGGCTCTCCGGTATGCTCTTAGTGTCGATATTTTGTCATCTGGTCCATTCCCTCTTATGCCATCAACTCCTCTCCGGTCATCTGCTCGGTGTCTCACACTACCTGGTAGCCTTCCCGGCGGTACAGGTAAGGGCAAAGCCGTGCCTAGTGGGCGTCCACCCGCTAACAACTCTAGCCGGCGTGTCTCACACCGCATGGTCTCTAGGACTTCTTCTTGCAAACACTCCAGAGAGACTGCAGTATCAAGGTTCTTTGGCTGATGCAGAACCACTGCTACTCAAATGTCGTTCCTTAATCCATCCGTGAATTGGGTCACAAAGAACATTGGGTCCTAGGTATGATGAGCAATCAGATGATGCATTGATTCATTGAACTTCTCCGCAAACTCCAAAACAGTTCCACTTTGCTTAAGGCGATTGAATTGGCGAAGTTACTGTTGAAACTCCTCTCGGCCAAAACACAAGCAGACTGCCTCCGTAAATTCTTCCCATCTCCTACACTCAATATGAGCTTGAGTAGCATGTAACCATAACACAGCGCTTCCCACAAAGTGCATAGCAGCCACACTAATCCACAAATCTAGTCGGGTTGCGCAAACCTAGAAGTATACTTCACATCTCAATCTCCATGCCTTCGGGTTATCTCCTTCAAATTTGGGAAAATCCAACTTCGGTAGTGCTGGGTGGTAACGATGAGTTTCCTGGAATTGGGTGCTCAATTCCCCAGTATCAACCGGAGGCATAGGCAATGGGTGTAAGCCCAGCATTCCAGTATTTGGGGATGATCCGGTTGGGGTATTTTCCATTGCTCTTCCCCGTTTCTGGGCTGACAAAATATTGCCCTCTGGTCTCAGACCGCGATCGTCTTCCTCCTTTGGTTCCTTAGTTTGAAGGTGCTCCGGAAGTGGCAACAAAGGAGGCAACACCGTCACCTTCGATGTTGTGGCATCCTTAGCAATCGGCTTGACTTGATTCTTCAACTCTCCCACTTTATCACGCAGATCCTCCACAGACGCCACCATCTTTGGTTTCCATTCCTTCAAATACATCACCACCGGCTTGATCTCTGCCATTGATTCTACGAGCGACTGCATGGTAACACTTCGTGCCTAAATCGCTCTAGTGAGTGCTGCCATTTCTTGCTCCATGGCTAACGATCTTCCTTGTGCGCGCGTGTGATACCTTGGCTTCTCCAGATCGCCCTTGTCTCTAGGATCGGTGCTCTGATACCAATTGTTATGTACCCGGAAGTATAACTCGAATCATCAACAAGTATGGAGTAGATTGAGTTCGGAAAGGAGGAGGAAGATTGTTCTGGTAAGGAAGAAGAGAGGAACGGAAGGAAAAAGTATTTCAGTCTTTACATTTCATAGTCTTCCAGGCACATACGGCTCCCCTATTTAAGAAATGGCAACGATCAACTTGTCCCTTACATTTGCTTGTATTGGGCCCATCCAAACCTAGATGGCCCAGTCGTTCGAAGGAAACCACGCGCTGGGCTTTCGCTTCCGTAGGCTCTTCCGTCTCTCGCCTGGCTCAGTTGCATGCTCTGATGTAGTAGGGACCATAACATTTACATACAATTTTCACACGTACTTCTGGATATGGTGCAGCTTAGTATAGTAGTACCTTTGACCTTGTTGCAAATTGCAATTCAACACTCGTCTTACCAAATTGCTGATGGAATTTGTCGTTAGGGCAAAGCGAATTAGCAGGCGTCAAATCACGCCTCCACGTTTTCAAGCCGTCTAATTTGGTCTACGCCATACACACCGCCTGGCCGAGACCTAGCCACCTGCCACCCAGCCTCTCCCATCCAATCTCCTCGCGAATTTTTTTTAAAATAATATTTTAAAAAAGATAATTACAAAAATATATGGTCTCCCCAAAAAATCACAAAACTGTGTACCTGTCGCTAGTTCAAATGGCGACAGAGACCCTCTCCTCCTCCTGTTGCCGGTCCAACCACCCGTCGCTAGTTCAACTGGCGACAGGAAGACTTACCCTATAGAACCCCCCCAAAATTCAACACGCAGGACTCATTCTTATTCAGAAAAAGGAGAAGGGGAGAAGAGTAGAGGGGAGGAGAGAAGCTAGCGAAGCGCTGCCCATCCGATTGCCTACCTCTCGGGTAATTTTTTTAACCGAATGGATTACATAGTTTTATATGTAAGGTTACGCAATGCAATATAGTTTTACATAATACTTTTCGGTGGGTAGTATAGTTTTAGATATGCGGTTAATTGTGAAAATATTCTTTATGGTGCAGTGCGTCAAATATGTCCGACGTCGTCAATTTCAAAATTTACTAAGGTCAAGAGACTATTCTGGAGGGTCCCGAGGGGATTGATTTGCGTTATTTCCAATCGGCGACCGTGCCCCTAGCAAGACCAGAGCAGCGTACATGGGGCGCTGTGATGCGGTGGTTGTACCACACATTCAAAGTGGACCATGATGTGTATGATCTGAGATTGAATTGTCTTTCCCCATGGAGAGGATAGCTCACATATTGGGAGTTAGTTGAGCTTAAGGGACCAAATTCATGGCGATCATATATGTACGATCGCGAGGAAGCGCAGGTGAAAATTGGTCCTTCTGGTCCAAGCATATGCCAAACCCACTCCTCCACCCGCGGCTGAACAAGAAGGGGGTGTTGAGGTCGAAGAGGAAGTCGGGGACTGCAGCCACAGCGCGGCGCACACAATGGCTGAAGCTCCCGGAGTTGCTAATGCTGTCGATGAAGACCTTGCGGAAGTAGCTCCTACGGTTAGGCAAGCTAGTGGTCTTGTTGACGAGGGTGAGGAGGTGGAAGCCGTAGTGCAAAGGATGGATCTCGAAGACCGAGACTACATGGTATTGTCTGAAGATGAAGGTTCCGATGACGAGGATGACGTGGACCAGCAAGCGGTTCCATCCGATTGGAACACATACCAGTTCGACAACCTCATCGTAAACGAAGGCTCCCGTGTGCTGTGGGAGTACGACCAAAGTGAGGTGAGGCTAGGAGCTATGTACAAATGTAAGGAGGTCGTGCAAGACGCGGTCAAATTCTGGGCCTTATGGTGCGTAGATACATTCAAAGTCGTCAAGTCTACCCCAAGATTCTACGACATGAAGTGCGGTATAGAGGAATGCCCTTGGCGAGTGCACGCATTTCAGCCAAAGTGGGACACCTACTCGAAGTGCTCTATAGTGGTCCCTCACACATGCGTAGTTTCTGAGTCAGTGTAGTCCCACCGGAACCTGTCATCAGGCTTCATCGCCAACCTTATGTATAGCGAGATCGTGGATAATCTAGATTTTGAGCCATGATTCATCATTCGGGCGATTGAGGCAATGTTCCAATACACAATCAGCTATGCCAAGGCTTGGAGGACAAAACAGAAGGCATTGGAATCAAGTTGGGGCACGTTCGAGGATTCCTACCACAACCTCCCTAGGCAACTTCGAGTCATACAAGACAGAAATCCTGGCACCCATATCGACATTCAAGATGCCATGCACCCGAAGTGGGCCAATAAGAGGGTATTGTAACGAGCATTCTTCGTGTTTGGTCTATGCATCGATGCATTAAAGATCTTCGTCAATCTTGTGCGTAGATGGCACATTCTTGACTGGGAGGTACAAGGGCTAGATATTGATTGCAATAGCAGCGGACGGGGACAATCAAGTTCTTCCCGTGGCATTCACTTTCATTGAAAGCGAGAACATGGACAGCTGGTTGTGGTTCCTGAAGAACGTGAGGATGTCTGTTGTGCAAGGCCGTCCCAACGTATGCCTCATACATGATCGGCATGCAGGCCTGCTGCGTGCAACAACCCAGCTGCAACAAGGAGAGAACGTACCACTTCCATGGCGGATCTGCAGAGCAGGTGGTGCATGAGGCACTTGGGTGCAAACTTCTACAAGTAGTTCCGCAACAAAGACTTGATGAACCTATTCAAATGGTTGTGCAACCAAAACCAGCAGCGGAAGTTCGAAACACTCTGGAAGATTCTAGATGAGCGGACCAAGACACACAGAAGGGAGGCAGCGAGAAGGGTCGCCTAAGCGCCGACCGAGCACTGAAGCATTGCCAGAGATACCCACAAATGCTCCGGATTGACGAGGAGGACGGAGCGCAGGTGAGATGCTTCTCGGAATGGATTGAGCACGAGCCTAAGGAGAAGTGGTCGCTGCTCCATGACAGGGGTGGTGCTCGATATGGTGTCATGACAACTAATATAGCCGAGGTGTACAACTGGGTCATGCGCGGCACAAGGTGCCTCCCTTTGGTGGGTATTATGGAGGCAATTCTCCGTGGTACGATGAAGTACTTTGTTGACAGAAGCAACAATGCGTCGCTCGCCATGGAAAATAACAGAATACTCTACTCCGCCATGATCACCAAGTACATGGAGGAGAAGAGCAAGAAGGGTAAGATGCACGGGCATTCAAGATGGGCACAAGGAGCTTAACCCGAGGTAATGTCTTGAGGATAAGGGCGCCATGATCTAACCGCGAGAGGGTTACCCACGAGTGCACGCTTCTGCCGCAGATAGTTGCACATGCACTTGCAACAAGCCCTTCTTCGCATAGGCCTGCTCCCATGTCATAGCATATTCGATGGTGGCGCAACATCCTCGATACCTCTTGTCTATTTCACCAAGGAGGCGGTGATGCAAACTGGACCACGGAGATATGTAGTTATCTTTGTGGTTGGCCATTTCATCGCCATCCGACACAGGGAGCAACTAATCTGGGCCGCAAACATTGATAGGCTCAAGGGAAAGGTTGGTCAGCGACAGGTACGGCGCATCAGGAACGACATGGACGAAGCAGAAACCGGACGTCGTACGAAGAAGTGCTCCATTTGCAGGGAGTCTGGGCACACCTTAAAGAAATGTCCAACGAGAAATCCTCAGGACGAAAAAGACATCGGCACTCCGGACGTCGCCGCGGGGACCTCGTCCGGTCACCCAACTCGAGATAGTCCACATGGGGGACGTTGAGGCTGCGACCAATGTTATTGCCAATGTTCTGAATTATGTTATTGCATGGACAGTAGTAATATGCTATTGCCAATGTTCTGAATTATCATTTTAATTAAGTGTTATGATGTTTTGCTGAATGTTATGTAATATCAGTGTGATTTATCGTAGTTTTGATAGCAATGGCAAGTTCACATTTGTTTCCTTACATAATATGCAATGCATGTACATGAGCAAGTGTATGAATTCTCAGGCGCATCGCCATATCACTTACCTTCCTACTTACGAATCATTCATACCTCAATCTTTCTCATAAAATTCTTCAGAAATTCACCGCACTAGAACAACATACGACGATCACAAAATGTTATTACGAGTCTAACAGATTTTGTACCGTTCAAAACATATAAAACCGAAGCAGCAAACCTTATTAGGGTCCACCTACATCACCAGCTTGAATGGCGGCAGAACTGCGCCAGCTCAATCTGGCGACAAGTAGCTGGACCGGTGACAAGAGGGGGAGAGCGTCTCTGTCGTCAGTTCAACTGGTGATGGCGACAAGGACACAGTTTTGTAATTTTTTGGGGAGACCATATATTTTTGTAATTATCTTTTAAAAAATATTATTTTAAAAATCATCTCCTCGCCTCGCTCCCTTTCCCCTCTGCCTCCGTTCCCCTTCCTCTCCCTCCTGTGTCACCCTACTCCACCAGCACAGCTGCTCCCTCTGTCTTCCTCCCTCGCCGCCCCATCAATCTCCCTCACCAGCCACCGCCTCGGCGCCTCCCCTCCCGTCCATCCCCTATCCTTTTCCCTCCGCCGCCCCTCTCCACCAGTGTCGCCGCTACCTCCCTCTCCCTCCACCGCCACCCCCTCAATCTCCCTCCCCGGCCGCCGTGTTAGCGCCTCCCCTTCCTCTCCCTCCTCCGCTACCCTCCTCCCACCAGCGTCGCCGCTCCATCCCTCTTCTTCCCCGCCTCGATCTCTCTCCCCGCCACTGGCGCCTCCCCTCCTGTCCATCCCCTCTCCTTTTCCCCTCCATCGCCCCTCTCCACCAGCTCCGCCGCTCCATCCCTCTTCCTCCCCCGCTACCCCATCGATCTCCATCCCCGTCCATCGCGGCCCCTCCTCCCCGACTACATCGGCCCCTCGTCCTCCCCGATTGCGTTGGCACATCATCCTCCCCGGGTGCACCGCGCCGATACGTTAGCGTCCCTACCCCCTCACCCTCTCCACTTCATCCCAGTCTGACATTTATTTACTGTGTCCCCCCGCCCTCCTCGCCGACCTCGACATCGCCATCGTCTGCCGCGCCGGGGCCGAAATCACCGGTTGGTCACCACCTCTCTCCACTCCCTTCTCACAGTTCATGTAGCTAGAATTCCGTTTGATTGGTTTGGTGATGCCGAATATTCAGTTACAAGCGATCAACTTGAATACTGGTCGATTGGGAATTTGGTCTGGTTTTAAGTAATTGATGTGAGATTTGCTTGAGTTTAGGTACCTCTGATTGTTCTAAGCCAGTTCTCCGAGAACACATGTTTCTGTTTGCATTTGTGATGCTGTTCCAATCGATGGTGGTGGTGTGTCTGAATTCATAATTTCAATTCTTGCATCAGACTGCTTTTCGATCTGGTCATCTTTTGTAGAATTAATGGATACATATTTGGAGCGAGGGGGTTAACATAGTAACATGGACACAGCAGTCGCTGCTAATGCTATAGAATATTATCGTTTATCAACAATTCGACATTGTCTGTCAGATACTCCCTCTGTTTTTAAATACATGACGTTTGACCAAACGTGCAGTCAAACTTATCTAACTTTGACTAATAATATATAAAAAAACTATTTAGATTGATCATGAGTGAATAGTATCATTAGATTTGTCATGATAAATATTTTCATAATATAATAATTTTGTAATTTTTTACTAACAAAATCATATGAAAAGTAATGGTCAAAGTTATATAAGTTTGACTGCACGCTTAGTCAAACGTTATGTATTAAAAAACGGAGGGAGCAGTTGACAAGTTGAAATGTTTGGGAATTCAGGATTCTGCTTTTATGATGTAGTTGACCGCAAATCCTGCCCATGACCATAAATTGCAGCTTACAGTTTTCTGCATTTAGCATTTCTGTATAGGACTGTTATTGTGTATTGAAATGTGGCACACTACAGTATCAAAATTTACATGATAGAGCACTAATTGTCTAGGTACTGTGTGCCTAAGTATTGTTATATTTATGCTGTACTGAAATCTGTTCTGTGCTCTTTCAGCTACAAGTTTCCTGCTAACAGCTAAACTGTCCACTGTAGTACTACTAAGTTCCTACACTTATTTTCTGGACTTTGCTGCATTATTTATGCAGATCCTAGGAGATGGCAGCCGCTGCAATTTCTACTCTATCCCTCAGTTCCGCTCCTCTGAACGATCAGCTCCGACCTGGAGCCAGTACCCTCATCGCAGAGCATTTCAGTGGTTGAAACTACCATCTCCATCAAGGATCTGCTTTATTGGCCAAGCAAGCAGCTCCAATTCCCATTGGCATCCAGTCAGGCTGAGATCAAGAGGGCCAAGGCTGTGCATCAGAAACTAGGTGGTTGCGTAGGCCGACAGCTACAAAGTGGCCATCCTTGGGGCGGCAACGGCTCTACCACATTGTCTTTGCCGTAAAAATGCTTTTTATATATTGGCCAGATGACTGAATTGGTTTTTGTAATGAATGCAAGTGCAATTTTCGGTGATTGTTGAATGTAAATTCCGGTGTCAGATATATTGAATGCACATACAAATTTCGGTGATTGTTGTATGCTTTTCAGTGTCAGATAAATTGAATTCATGTTATGCTACCAACAAATAGTACTCCGCCTCCCGCGCCATCTATATATTGAATGCAGATACAAATTTCGGTGATTGCTGTATGTTTTCCAGTGTCAGATAAATTGAATTCATGTTATGCTCCCAACAAATAGTACTCCGCCTCCCACGCCATCTACATCGCCAAGAAAAGGACAGTCATCTCGGGGCCGCTCAATCGCCTTCGCTCGCGTGCGTGGCGTCTCCGCTGTTGGATCACGCCTGGCCGCTTTTGGGCCATCGAATCGCGTCTCCATCCCAACGATAGAGAGAGAAAGCGCACAGAGGGGGGAGCAAGGCAGGGGAAAACAGGGGAGTAGGGGGAGGTGACCACGTTAGGCTCAACACCGGTGAGGTGAAGGGAAGGATGGTGGCCACGGTTAAGGGGGAAAATGGGTACGACCAGGTGAGGCGACCTCGTTGATGGCGGTGTCACGGCCGTGCATGCGCTAGGGCGGGATGGCGGCGACAGCAGGCGGTCGAGCGAGGGGAGAAGGTTGGGGCGGTCGGGCGCGGGGAGAAGGTGAGGAAGGACAGGGGGAGCACAGGCAGTAGGGTGGCGAGGGGGACTCACCCGAGCCGAGGATGAGGGTAGGGGATGACCGGGGAGGGTTGGCGGCGAGGGCCGGGGGCGGCGTGGATGACTCGCGGGGTCTGGCTGCACCTTGAGGTGGAGGACCAGGATCAGTGGTGGGAAAGGGAAGGGGGGTGCCCTAGGGGAGAGAAATTGGAGAAATACTCACCGGGGAAAGGATGGTGTTCCGGGCAACAAGCGGTGGCATTTTTTGCCAGGGGCGGAAGAAGATAGCCGCGGCACGAGCTCCTGCGAAGAGAATCCAAAATTGATTTGAGAAAATTGCTTGTGACGTTGTGGAACACACTATGACGCGGAAGGGCAGGAATAAGGTTCATTGGATTTGACAAAACATCTAGACAACGCATCGTCCCCAAAATCCCATCCTCTTTTTCTTAA
Organism: Phyllostachys edulis; assembly: GCA_036346405.1. Taxonomy (NCBI): domain Eukaryota; kingdom Viridiplantae; phylum Streptophyta; class Magnoliopsida; order Poales; family Poaceae; genus Phyllostachys; species Phyllostachys edulis. The sequence goes on from CM070554.1 coordinate 63,227,706, forward strand.
GCATCTTCTCGCGGCCGCCTCGCCTCTGGGCTCCTCCACGCCATTGGCACGGCCTGCCTTCTAGTGTATTTAAGGGTTCAAAATCTATCACTATGTTGGTGGGAAAAGAGTGGATGAGCTTATACCTGCCAAGTAATTTCAGACATAAACATGTATAAAGTTCATCGACGCGTACAGCACAGTTTTGCATTGTTGCGCATTTGTTGATAAGTTGAACGATGGATGGAACAGTTGTCTTAACTGAAAAAGTCAATGCTCAATCAAGCAAATAACACTCAGGCTTGCAATTCCAATGTACATTCTTCATAGACAAAATTTGCTACAAGACATCGTACTTCGATGGCATTCGCCAAAACACACTGCAAAATCATCGTTATTCGGCTGATGGACATTGCAAAATCACATGCATTTGCCACAAGACACTATGGACCTCCTTTATAATGAACAGCTTCTCACAAGGCAAGAACTCACATGATACAACTTAAATTCAGCTGTGCACACTTTGCAGATCAGTCACAAACCATTCATACATCATACCTGTCTCAATGGAGCAGATGGGGAGAATATTTTCAAGTCCTTGACCATACACACCCTTTTCTTTTCAATGCAAATAATATCAGTAAAGAATACAACAATAATGTCTCTATGTTGATAAAAGTGCAGGGATTATCCCCCCACTGCGAAAATCAACCCATCCATATCTGCAAACAACAGTTACATGTCTCCTCATACAGAAGAAAACGGCAAAGAGGGCAAGCCATGAATCTGCCAAAAAACAAGCCCAAGCAGCCCCACTGTGAAAAGGACTAAGCAAACTGGTGATCAAACCTGACAACCGAGTCCAGAATGACATCAAACAGCCCCCTCACCCTGTCCTAAGCCACTCCTATGTCTTCTTTTAGCTCCTTGCTTAGGTCCAACATCACAGGAGCCCACGAGAGAAAAAACTCTCGTGAACTGCAGTCGAGCTCCTGTCAATTCACTGACCAGGCAAAAGGCCAAAGTCACTGAGTGATGACCAACTATCTGGATGATTTCTTACGGCTAAGGATCTCCTGCTCTTTGAGGCGATGCTGAAACCGTGCCAGGCGTGCTTGGAGGCTAACCAAGCCTGCAGCCTTGCGTGACAGAAGAAAGCTCAGTTGTGTTACATAGTTGTCAATAAGGCTACCTGGTTGGTCAACCTCTGCCAAAAGGTTCATCTCCTGAGATAAAAAAAAAAGTGCACTTGGTTTAGCAGCACGGTATAAATTAACGGTATTGTAAACTACCAGTATTCTCAACCAGAAGAGTCGTCCTCCAAGTTCCAACGTAAGTACAAAGTTGGAAATGTACTTAGTAAGACTAGTCTATCATTTATTAAAGTCATTCATTTATATTTGCATGTACAAGCACAGCATGTGAGGTACATTTTAGAGCATGAAAGTAATCTGAATATCCGATATTTTAAATCACTAATGGTGTCAAGGGAGCGCCAATACACATTGAACGAAATGGAAAGTTTAATGTACTCAAAAGAATAGTTGCACTAATTTGAAGACTACAGCTATCTGCGGATAAAATAGCTAGTATAAGCATGCAAACGCGCTTAGTACTGTCCAAATATAATAAAAGATGACAGAAGAAGAGAGTCTATTCAAATATTAAACATTTCTTCACAAGACTGAGAACCTTGTAGGTTGTAAGCAGATTAGTACTGGTTACAAGGTATGCCACTCAGTAAGACTTGAGAGCAATTATTGCCTACGGCCTACAGGGCTTGAATGAACATTAGGCCTCGTGAGTCGTGATGCAACCTACATGGTTGCTGAGATTATTGAAAGATAATCTAGTATCTACTGCAATATCCATTACCTTTGGTAACTACTGTTAGATATGCATATAGCTAAGGGTGTTCTTTGCATGTTGATCAACCCCGTACATGTTATATTGGCCTATTGGAATAGACAAGGTCTCATTCCAACATGGTATCAGAGCCTAGTTAGGGATTCCACCGCCGTCGGCCATCGTCACCCGCCGCCGCCGCAGCCCTCACCTCCTCGCGCCCTTCTCCTCTTTCTCCTCATGACAATGCTCTTACTCCGCAAACCTCTTCTCTCCACTACAATCAGGGCCGTTCAACCAAAGCAAGCAGCTCCCAACGTCGGCGTCGCCACGGCGAGCTCCCATCCCCAACCCAAGCATCGCCCTTCTGACTCCTCCCGAACACCGACACCGAAGCACCGCCCGAGCAAAGCTCCCATCCCACCATGTTGCCTTGACAGAGCACAGCTCCCTCATCCCCATGCCACCAGTGCAGCCCGAGAGCTCTGTCCTCACCTCCGCCGCTGGCCACCGCCCACGACGCCGCCGAGCCCAACGCTGGAGTGAGCAAAGCAGCCCTCTGCTCTATTTTTCGATTTGGGTGGAACCGGTGGTTTCAGCTTCGGCTCCAACTTTTGGCTTCTCTCCAGCTCCCGATCCAGCTGGAGCCACTACCTGTGGCTTCCGCTCCTGAGCACCACGACTCCCGACTCCGGATCCAATCAAGTCATCACTGATGGCTTCTACTGGAGGCTCCTTCGCCATCCCGCTCCCTCCAATTCGGTTCGACGGGACGAACTTCCAAGTGTGGGTTGTTCACCTGAGGATTCACCTCAACAGCCAACGTCTCTGAGATCATCTCACCGGCGAGCAGCCCTGTCCGCCTCGTCCTACGCCGCCAGTTCTGCCATCTCTTCCTGCTGGTGCAGATCAAACTATCCAGGAGGCCGCTAATGCTGCACTGGAGGTGGCCCTGGAGCTATACAAGTCTGAGTTGCACGCCTATGAGAGATGGCAGGATGCTGAAGCACGTGCTACCGCCATCCTGGTGGGTAGCATGACCGTGGCCATCTTCATGGATGTGGCTGAGCTACCGACGACGTAGCTGAAGTAGAAGCGTCTCCGAGCTCACTATCAGTCGACAAGTGATGCTATGTACCTCTCAATCGTGCACCAAACGCATTCTCTTGGCTTGATGCCATAGTGGGTGACTTCTACCAGCAGATGTCTGAGGTGTAGCGTCAGCTCGACTCTCTCGGGCCAGATGTCTGTCAGACCTATCCCTACCGCGTGCGGCTCCGCGCTCACCAAGAGACTCACTATCTCTATGACTTTCTGACGCGGCTCCGCCCTAAGTTCGAGACTATGCATGCTCATCTCCTAACTCGCCACCCGCGCCCGACCTTTGTGAAGGCTCTCACGAGTGTTCGTGCTAAAGAGACTCGTCATTGTGGCGCAATTCGAATCTGAGTTGTCTTATGCCTTGGCCTTTGCTCCTTCACTGTTTCTTGAAGACCGACCATGATCCCTCCTCCAGCTCCCAGCGCACCAATGGTTGCTACCTCTACTACAGGTCTCCACTGCATCTACTGCCAGCATGACAGCCACAAGTATCAGGACTGCTACAAGCGGAGGAAGGACCTGGGTTGTGACCCCCGAGGGGCTCTGGAGATTCCTCCCACTCAAGAGCTGGCGCCTCTCGCCAGGGCTCATCTAGTGACGCCACACAGCAGCTCATCTCGCTGCTCCAGCACCTCGGTGTCGGCTCGTCCTCGGACTCCTCGGGTTCTGCTCGTCTGGCTCTTGCTTCTCAACAGTCTTTCTCGCCTCCGCCTCCTCCTTCATCAGGTATCTTGCCTCCGTGGATCTAAGACTCTGGTGCTTCCTTTCACATGACTCCAGATTCTACCCATCTCACTTCTATGCGTCCCACGGTTTTTCCTTCCACTGTTCAGACTGTAGATGGTACCTCTTTTCCTGTTGCAGGCCGAGGCACCCTTTCCACTTCTTTTCATGTTCCTGCAGTCTCTCATGTTCCTCGGCTTACTATGCAGCTTATGACGGCTGGTCGGATCATTGATCACGACTGTCGTGTTGTTCTTGAGTCTGACTCTTGTTGTGTTCAGGACCACAGCAGGGGACTCTGCTTGGTACTGGCCATCGGCGCCATGATTTGTAGCGTCTTTGGGAGCTTGATTGCCTGCATCTTCCTTCCGCTGTCTCCACCAGCCAAATAGCCACTACCACTACCTCTGGTCTTGCCGCGTCCTCCACTACTTCCTTCGCTCAATGGCACCATCGTCTGGGTGATCTCTGTGGATCGCGTCTATCGTCACTAGTAGGTCATGGTGTTCTTGGATTTGTTTCTCGAGACCTCTTTACATTGTATAGGTTGCAAGCTTGGCAAGTAGCTGCAGCTCCCCTATCCCTCTAGTGATTATGTTTCTACTCATCCTTTTGATCTTGTTCACTCCGATGTTTGGGGTCCGGCTCCCTTCGTTTCGAAAGAGGGTCATCGATACCATGTGATTTTTATTGGTGATTATTCTCGTCATGCTTGGATCTACTTCATGTCCTCTCACAGTCATATTCTCTTTATTTATCACATGTTCGCCACCATGGTTCACACTCAGTTTGATTCAGTCATTCGTTTGTTTCATGCTGACTCGAGCTGTCTGCTTGCTAGCGTACACTGCTACTCTTCTGCGTCGTTCTCGCTTCGCGTGATACTCTTCCCTAGTACTCTTGTCTTATCCACCTCATGCAGGCTAAGGCTACCTCCTTTCGCTTTCCTCGTCAACATGCGGTTTCTCTCGCTCTTGAGGTTCTACTCTGTTGGCGTCTCTGGCCGAGCTCGAGTAGTCACCTTCGCGATTTACCGTGGTTCCGCTTCCGTCCTTCTTCCACTTTCGTGAGCACACCAAGTCGATCGCTTAGTCAGTTGAGTGTATTTTTCTTGGCTATAGTCTTGAGCATAAGGGTTATCGTTGCTACAACCCTGTTGCTCACAGGATGCGGATCTCTCGGGATGTCACTTTCGACGAGTCCCGACCTTACTACCCTCGTTCCCCTACTGTCAGCTCAGATTATCTTATTGAGTCGATCTCCTTTCTGACTTTTCCCGACTCTCAGCTTTCCACTATTGTTTCGCTTCATTCTCCACCTTCTTCACTTCCCTCTCCTCCGGCTACACATGTTCCTCCTCCGCCAGAGGTTCCTTCCCGCTCTTTTCTTGAGATTCCACCCTTTCTCCTGCACTACTCTCGCCGTCCTCGGCCTACTCCTTCTCCAGTTGAGTCTCCGTCTTTACTGGACCCTGTTCCCAACTCTTCTTCTCCGTCCTTGTTGAGTCCTGCTTCGTCTTCTCCTCCCAGATACGATCTTCGTGATCGCCACACTGTCAGGCCTCTTAAGCGCTACGGCTTTCTGCTGTTGCTCTTTCTGAGCCTACGACCTACCGTGAGGCTACTGCTCACCCTGAGTAGCAGCTCACGATGTCTGAGGAGATTGCAGCTTTGGAGCGTACTAGCACTTGGGTTCTTGTGCCCTTACCTGCGCATGTCACTCTCATCATGTGTAAGTGGGTGTACAAGATCAAGACCCGCTCGGATGGTTCCCTTGAGTGCTAGAGGGCTCGTCTTGTAGCACGTGATTTTCAGCTAGAGCATGGTCGCGACTACGATGAGACCTTCGCTCATGTCGCTCACATGACCACTGTTCACACTCTCCTTGTTGTAGCCTCTGTTCGATAATGGCCCATCTCTCAGCTGCACGTCAAAATACATTTCTCAATGGCGAGCTGCGTGAGGTCTACATGCAACCGCCCCCTTGGTATTTTTGTCCCTGATGGTATGGTTTATTGCCTTCGTCGCTCTCTCTATGGGGCTCAAACAAGCCCTTCGTGCTTGGTTTGACCACTTCTCCTCTGTTGTCACTGCTGTTAGCTTCTCCGCTAGTGATCACGACCCCGCCCTCTTTGTACACACCTCTCCTCGAGGTCGGACGCTCCTTCTATATGTTGATGATATGATCATTGCTGGAGATGACTTTCAATACATTACCTTTGTGAAGGAGCGTCTTAGTGAGCAGTTCTTGATGTCTGATTTGGGTCATCTTCGTTACTTCCTTAGGATTGACATCACTTCTACGCTGAGGGCTGCTACCTCTCCCAGGAGAAGTACATTCAGGATATCCTTGCTCGCGTTTGTCTCACTGATCAGCGCGTGGTGGATACTCCTATGGAGCTTAGTGTTCACATTCGGTCTACTCATGGTGAGCCTCTTGAGGACCCAACTCGTTACCGTCATCTTGTCGGGAGCCTCGTCTATCTTAGGATCACTCGATCTGACATTTCTCACCTAGTTCACATCCTGAGTCAGTTCGTCTCTGCTCCCACTCAGCTCCACTACGGTCACCTTCGTGTCATGCGATATCTTCGTGGGACCATCACTAGTCACCTTTTCTTTTCTCGCTCCAGTTCTTTGCAGCTTCAGGCGTACTTTGATGCAACCTAGGCTAGCGATCATTCTGATCGCTGGTCTCTTTCTGCATATTATGTTTTCCTTAATTCCTCCTTGATTGCCTAGAAGACGAAAAAGCAAACTGTTGTTTCCCGTTCGAGCACTGAGGCTAAGTTGAGAGCCATGTTGTCGTTAACAACTGAGATCACCTGGCTTCGGTGGCTACTTAAAGATTTCGGTGTTTCAGCTTTTGCACCGACTCCTCTCTTATCAGATAGTACTGGTGCAATCAGCATTGCTCGAGATCCCGTGAAGCTTGAGTTCACTAAGCACATTGGAGTGGATGCTTCGTACATGCGATCGCAGATGCAAGACCAAGTTATTGCTCTTCAGCATGTGCCTTCGGAGCTTCAGATAGCAGATTTATTCACCAAGGCAAATACTAGAGTTTAGCATAGCTTCTCTCTCTTCAAACTCAGTGTTGTTGATACACCATGAGTTTAAGAGGGGTGTTAGATATGTATATAACTTAGGGTGTTTTTTGCATGTTGACTAACCATGTACATGTTATATTGGCCTTTTGGCCCATTGGAATAGACAAGGTCCCATTCCAACAACTACATACTTAAGTGGTTTTTGAATGGCTATCACATGTTGGGACTTATCGCTAAGAAATCTAGTTCTGTCTGGAATCATTGGAGTTATAAATGTACTTGATATGGTACAATTTCTACCCTAGAAGCACACTAATATCGTTATGCTTGCATCATATGACATGGAACCTCAGTAGTACAGCAACAAGATGATTTTGCACACATAGAAGTGAATCTAAAGAGCATGAGTTACGGATACTATTCAGTAAATGAACTAGAACTTACTTCCCGCACAATCTCCATAGTATTCTCAATTTCCTTCCTGTGAGCTGCTATAAGGGCCTCCTCTTCCTAACATACAAAGAAAGTTTTACACCGCAGCTCCATTCAGGATCAAATAACATAATGGTAAGAACAAATTATTGTTTACCTCAAGAATTGCATCTATTTCCACATCATCACAAGAACTTTCCTTTTCAGATTGCCTTGATGATGTCTGAGAAGCAGAGGCAGATGTTGGTCGTTGCTGCTGTTGCAACTGCTTTGCCTGCTGCACCTTATACCCAGCCCGAATTATCTCAGCTCCACTATCCTTTTTTGTGTAGTTGCTCTGCCTTTCAGATTTGTCTTCCCTGTAAGCCTTTCTCCGAGGAGGTGAGACTTTTGTAGCTTTTTCCTCTTCTTGTGTATTTGCTGAATTCTGAACAAACGGTGCTTTACTGTTGTAACCAGTTCGAGCAGAATTCAAATCAACCCTCTCCCTATCATTCAAACCAGATGCACCATTTTCTTCTTTTCCTCTATTAGAATAATTTGGAATCATACTATAGGAATTCCTGTCAGGCTCCATAGAAGAGTTGGAGGTAAAATTTTCAGCACCCTTCCTAGAAGTATCAGCAGGTCTCTTCTCTTGAATCTGGTTGGGGATTTCTTCAGCTTCAACAGATAAAGGATAGGATGATGGAGCAGATGAGGCCTCCCTGCTGGAAGATATAGTTGGCCCAGTGCACTGCTCTTTTCTTATGTTGCCACCCTTTGAAAGACTTTTAACCCTGTTAATTGATCAGTAATTTTACGGAGTAAGCCAGAAGCATTTTGAAATGATGGAGTCTCATATATGAATTGGATATTATAAAGTGTGTTTTGCGCTATTACCTATCAGCATATCTCAAGGTATTTAATGTGTGCTCACATGAACCTGCATTTGGAGAAATGCAAGAGATCATCACCGTCCTAGAGTTACCAACAAATGAGTCACGAAGAACCTCTGTAAGCTTGCTTCCTCTGAAAGGAATGTGTATCTGATCATTGTCAAGGGCCCGGATGCATTCCTTCAGAGCGAGCAGGCTCTTATTTATCTCTGCTCCTTCAATTCTGATATGAGAACAACAGTACATGGTCATAAATTGTACCAGGTAGAAAATATAAGAGGCAAACAAATCTACAGAGACAAAAGTAACACCTTGTCTGCCTATCATTGTCTGTTGTATCAGCACCACGCTCGCTTCCAGCAAGATCAATAAAAGATATTTTTCCCACGGCCTTTGTATTTTTAGATTCATTAGCATCTCGATCTCTCTGTCTCCTGGTATCAGTTACTATAATATGCTTCTTCACAGCCAATTGCAGAATAGCATGTGACCTTGATGATTCTTCATTGGCCCCTGTTGATCCTGTGCTCCTTGCTGAATTTCCTCTCTCAATATATTCCTTGACAATCTGGACATCAGAAACCTCAAATTCCTGTAGACCAACAATGCAAACTTGTTTCTTGCCATCTTCCCTCATCAGTAGCTGTCTACAAAAGAAAAGGTGAGAAATTTCAGTTTAAGTAAAATAATTCGAATAAATTATCCCAATTCACAAAATCTAAGTCCTAGGTCTAGATGTCCACAAAGCAGCAGGAAATCCGAAATTCCAACTGATAAATGGCCCAAAATTCAAAACAAAATGTGGCTCTGAAGTTCAATTCTCAAACCAAAAGGTAGTGCCAGTATTTCAGCAACAACCAATTCCTTTCATTAATTGATGAATAAATATAGGATACGTCAAATGGAACTTGAAGAGTGCTTAGTTAACCCTCCAATGATGGCATTTCATGCAAGAAAACATCATGCAATATTTTGACTAAACATCCCTAAATATGGTTTCATCAAAACAAACTATGGCTGAAAGTGGACGAAAGACAATCAGGTTTTAATGACTTCAACACAGCACAAAGCATATGCTTTCAGACTCCCAACCATATATAATCACACCTGCATGTGTGATACAGCACAAAGCACATGCTTTTAATGACTTGAATACAGCACAAAGCATGAACAAGCAGATAGACAGGAACAAGTATGCACATGCACCCCCTTGACAAACTCAGAAAAGAAGAAAAAAGGAGAAAGAAATAGAACAACCAGAGGCATTTACTTTAGTATGTGTGAAGTCAACGACAGAACAAGAAAATGCAACAACCAACCTTCTGTCAGATAGAAGATCAAAGAGCTTCCCGCCATATATCTCAAAGTAGCTAAGCCACAACTTAAAATTTTGATTCCGATAGACGGGTTGATTCAAAAGACGAACCATGTCTTGTGCAGCTCTCAGAGGCAAAGGTTGCATTGTATATGTCTTGCCACTACCTGCTCATGAAACAAAATGGTTAAAAATATCACAAGGGGAGGTAGTAAACAATCTAGAAGAGTAAACTTGGAAAAAAATGAATAACTAGTTAAGAATTTTATTTCTAATTTAGCACATTGAGCTACAATACAAAAGTCAACAGAAGGAAATTAATGAAGGATGAAAACTACTTCCCAGAATGTTTTATGAGGACTGAAGTTTGGGATCTCAAAACTACAGTTATCTGCACAAGCATATTGAGCATTTGGCAAATGATTAGTAGAAACAGTCCGAATCGACCTTACTATGATTTGATGGTGTTTGGAAAACAAACAATACTTTGCACGCTAATGAAGTGTTGTACATAAATAACAGAATTTTACTCGTGCTTAAAAAATGCAATATGTATGTTTAACTTGCTGTAACAACATTGTTGCCTAACCTGTTTGACCATAAGCAAAACATGTTGCTTTTGTTCTCTGGAATATTATAGGTATAATGGGCTCCACTGTCTCACGGTACACCTGTCCAGAGAATCCCAAAAGGTAAATAATGAAGTTAATAAGAATGTACAACATTCACTGGGATGGAGAAAAGCCATTGCCCATAGAGTAGGAAAAATGATTCTATGGTACTCCAAAACTATGTAACCTGGAAGCTGGTAGTCCTGAATTTGGCACCAGCTCATTGCCATCCCAAAGTTGGATAGATGAAGACAGTGTTCAAATTTCAAAATATCGGGTCTAGTCGGCAATTAATCGGAGCCTAGGTGCTCGGTAGTGAGTGGCCGCTGCAATGTCATGCAAATCAGCGGCCAGCGGGGAGGCCACCTAGACGATCAAAACCAGTCCTATGCGGCCTAGGCGGAGCTAGTCGTGGTGGAATAAGGCGGCGCGGAACAGCCTGGGCGGGAGTGAGGCGACCGGTTTGGTGTTGATGAAGGCGCGGACGGGGAGGGGGAGGTGCCGTGGTGGGGGTGGGGGTGTTGATGAAGACGACGGCAGCAGCAGAGGCAAGGGGTGGTGGCGACTCGACTTGGTGTAGGGCAAGACGTGAGCAAGGCAAAGGCAAGGGTAGCAGATGGGTTGGCTTTGCTTGGGAGGTCTGGCCCAAAAATAGCCCATCTAATTGCCTCAAAAGATTCTTTCTTAGGGTTTCATCTCTCTCCCCCCACACAGCCTTCGCATGGAGAAGCAGAGAGAGCGGGGAGGTTGCCTTGTTGGGAAGCTACTGCCGCTCCACCTGCGTTGGTGCCACCGCCGCCGGCAGTTAGGACTCCGCCTCCTCTGCCGTTCATCCTCATCCCTTGCCATCGATTACGCCTCCACACCACCAGATTACACCTCCCCCAACTGGATTCCTCTACTCCACCGCCCAAATCAACCTCCACCCTACAGGTACTGCCACTGCTGCCCCCCTCCCCTCGCCTTGCCCTCCTGTCACCTCCATCGAACATGCCCATTTCCAAGGTCCCTCTCCCCTCCCCTCCCCTCTCCCTTGTTTCCTAATCGGCCGCGTAGGCGCTAGGTGCCACCCCGCTGCCCGACTAGCGCCTTGCGCCTTGGTGAACATTGGATGAAGAAAATGCAATACTGCAGAAAACCACAGCAGTCAACCATGTTCTGAGCTAATTTGCTCAAAATTAACCAAGCAGAGCTAGTGGTCAGTTGCCAAGTAGGTGGGTATGCCAACAAGCAAGCAGAAACATTAGTAATAATGGTAGGCCAAGGCACACAAATAAAGATGATGGGAGAGAGCAGGCTGTTGTACAGGCATTGGTTCGTGAGCAAGCAACTTGAGCATGCAGACCTTTGAACGGATGAAGAAGCATACTTGGGAACAAAGCTGTGACATCTGCTGAGCTGGAGAACAGGTCAGGGGGCTGATACACTGTTTCAACAACAATGTTGTCTGAGAGGGCACGTGGGAGAGCAATTTGGAGGATAGCAGGGCGTGAACAACATAGTCATGTTGGCTGCTTCAACAATCGAACATGTGGAGTCTCTCAAAAGGGGGATGTTTTGGCCATTTCTTTCATCTTCTATCAGCAAAAGGTTGAACTTATCAATCATGAACATCACGGCAGGTAATATTCACGACATTTTCCTAATCTAACCCAACGGTCCAAGTTTCCAGTGCCCTTTGTTGTTCCTCAATTACTAACAAATTACTATGTGTTCAATAGAGCCTTTTATGCTTGAGAGAGAGAGAGAGCCTTTTGATTGCTTTCCATAGGATTCGCCCACCCTGTCACCAATTTCTAGTTCTGCCCCAAGTTCACAACAGCAAGAAACCGATACTAAATTTGAAGCATCCGTTTCCATAACATGTAGCTTTGGAGTGCCACAGAACCATTTTTTCAGAATAAGTATGGAGTATGACTTGAACAAGGAAATATAAATACCTCATCATTAGTAACATGCTCATCCAGGACAGCATCAAAGCAAAATTCATGCTTCTCCACATAAGCTGTCAAGTCCACCTTCCAGTAAAACAAGATGTTAACATAGATAACAGGAAGAACTAGGGAAAAACTCCCAAGGACAAGGAGCACTTCAATTCTTGAAGTGTATGGAGTCATGTTAATCTATAGCCATTACAGCAAGGTATTAAACGCTACTTTTGCAAAAACATGCCTACACAGCAAATAAACAAGAACAAGCAGGATTTCAGTTAACCAAGATACTTTATCACAATAGCCCCTTCCGAATAATTATTTTAGGTTTGGGATGTGGTTTCAATTCCATTTTCTCGAGGACGTGGAGCAGTAATGTATGTCCGCATGCAAGTCACTTATAACAAGCACACGGAGATATTCAAGTTACCATTCCAATAGAACTCAAAAATGAGCCAAACTCTTCTTGTCCATTACAAAGAACAAACAGGTCCTATTATCACAAATGTATGCTTGCACCACTGGAAAGCCGCATGTCTATCTAAAACCTATAGCACAGTGTGCATGAAAAGGAGTTGGCAGTATTTCTAATTCTAATACAAAGGTGAATATGACGGTCAGCAAATGACTAAACTATGTAAAAATACATGAGCAATGTAGTCATCAAATATAATAATTATCAAAGAGTGAATGGATCTCTTCCTGTGTTAGCCATCTAATGCATCATACATCCAAAAGTAAAATAAACCTATTTCCATAACCATGCCAAACAACAAAAGGCTACATAAAAATTATGGTTTTAAAAACTAATAATACAGGCACAACAAATTTTCATCAAGATGAGCAGTGGATACCTTTAGTTTAGGTTCATAAACTGTCAAAAATGATGAATCATGCACAGTTATGATGTCATCTTCCTTTCGAGATATCTCTTTTCTGTTTAGAGGTCTCTTTCTTACCTGAATATGTGGTGAGACTAAGTCAGGTATATTTGTTAAGCGTGAACAAGTTGTCAGGAACATACTTAAAGAGATTAACATACCACAACTTTAATCTTTGCTACATTATTTTCTCTGGCGGTGCTCTCTTTTTCACTGGTCACTGCGCTATAGTTATCTGCTGGGCCTTGCTGGCTTCCTGATATTACATCATCCTCATCATCATCAATTTCCTTTGGCATAAAGGGTGAAGGCTCAAAAGGTTCTGAAACTACATCCTGCCAAAAGGAAAAACAGTAAGTTTGGAATGGGCAGCACAAAGACACTTCACAACCATGAATCAATATGAACCACTATTATCTCATCAATGTTAAATGAGAAGAAGAAAAAAAACGTTTTGCACATATAGTTTCAAGGCATACCTCAGAAAGAAGCTCAGTGTCATCCATAGCATGAAGATCCAGAAGGCCAGCTCCAAGTTCACCTCTAAGTTCAGGTGAATAAAACCCCTCTAGGGAATTTCCACCGCCAAAGCTCTGAGCTGTTGGCGTGTAGGGCTCAGAGATTGATGAAGGTGCAGACTCCCCGTTAAAATTCAAGCTTCTCAGCAGCATATAAAGCCTCTGTTTCTCTTCGATCGATTGCGGTCCATAGCCCTACCAGATAATAAATCATAAGCTATGCAGTCACACATGTTAACTGCATATATGCATTGGTGAAGACCCTATCACTAGGAAAACCATAATACTTAAAGTACTTGTGACATACAATACTTGAAGCAAACTGCATTAGTTGAAAACAAAAAAATTCAATCACATGTGACTAACAAGGATTAAACAAGGCACCTCAGAACTATTTATCCGGTACAGACTACAGAGTTTATTACCTAGTTTAATTTTGGCACCCATTTGTATTACAACAAATAAGGTTTCCTTCAAGTTTCGCTGGGTTTCCTAGATACCTAAAAAGCCATCTACAATCTCAATGCCAAGGAGACCAAACAAATCCTGGTGGGAAAATACAAAAATGTCATCTGCAATCTGAATTCGAGAAATAAAAGTTCACCTGGCATTCCTCATACAACCAGCATAAACTCATCAAAGCAAAATTATATATGTGTTATTTTTCTCAGATTATATTCCCAGTAGGAGCATGAACTTCGAAGGCAATCAAGGCATTCATTAATAAATGCCAGTCAACGTGCCATCTGAACCGGAAGAACAAGGACTTAACCACCCATTTTGACCATGTGCACCTCCACGTAAAACTTGTGCAAACTTCAAGCATTGCAAATCCATGGAGTGTTGGAAACGAAATAAGCTTCTGTTCCTATCCAACACAATAAAAGATGCTAGCTCCCCAATTTGACTATGATTGTATGCCAGTTTATCCAGCAGCTGCTTGCTAGCCCTCCGTGAAGCGGCCGGATCTTGCTGAGCAGCATTCTCGACGTATCAGTCTTTCTAACCCTAAAACATTTGTGTGCATATTCTTACGACAATGATCGGGCAATGCGTCCAGACATAACACAAGCCACTACATTCCGACCAATTCTACACCAAACCAAACGAATCCAATCAATTCAACACAAAACGCAAATCGCAAGGTTCCATTGATTCATTTCTACAAGCGATCCGGAACATACACCACTAGAACGCACCGAATACGACGTCTTTGCGATCCGGCATTCCAAGAACTAACTAGATCAAGCATTTCGCCCGAGGAAACCTCACCTGCATGAGCAGATTCGGCAGCATGCCTCCCCCGCCGACGCCTCCACCGAGTGCCCCCACGCCGACACCCCGCTGGTCGCCCGCGGCGGCGGCCGCGGAGGAGGCCGCGAGGTGCTGCAGCCCCGCGGACTGCAGCCACCGCGCCATGACGGCGTCGCCCGAGTCCCCATCGCCGCCGCCTGCGAGGAGGCTCCGGCGGCCCCGGGGACCTGCGGCTGCGCGGCGGCGGCGGCGGCCCCGGCGCCGCCGCCGGCGAGGCGCTGCGACCTCCGCTGCGGCGCCAACTTGGCGGGATCGGATCACGCGGGTTCGAGGCGGGGGATCCGGCGGGGCCGGATACCAGATCTGCGGGGGATCGGGAAATGCGGGCGGCGGATTTGAGGGCGAATTGGGGGAGGAGGGGAGGGAGAGCTGGCTGCCTGGCTTCTCTTTTTTATTTCTTTTCTCTCTCTCTTCTTTTTTTTTTGGGCTTTGAGGAGAGAGAAGGTGGCTCTAAAATGGAGCTTTTTGCCGTCTAAAAAAATAGTTTTTCATCTTGCAAGCAAAAGAGGCAGAGTTTTGGGAAGGAATTTGGGGAGTGTTGTTTTGTTTAAAACTTTTTAATTTGTGCTTGACAGTGATGTTTAAGTGTTTGTGCATTTGGGAAAGAGGATGGCCGGCTTTTTTTTTCAAAGCGGTTGAGTGTCATTAGTGATTTGGTAATTATCACGATAACAAGTGGGGCCGTGATAACTGAGTTTATTTTTCTCCGATGTATTGAACAGATTCCTACTAATAACCGAGGCCTATGTTACATTAAAAAAACCATAAAATAATAATATCCTCTCAACCGCACGCTCTCCTATGTATTTGTTTAATGTTTTGAATCGACCTCTAAGAAGAGTTCGGTTCCATGCATTTTTTTTGTTGAAATCAACTCTTCTAATGTATTGAATCGATTCAATGTCTTCTCTCTTTTCATTTGAACCGGCTAAAACACAACATTAGAGATGGTCTTAAACTACTCAGCCTAGAAAATTACCATCATCACAATTAAAAAGAGAAACTTTCCAACTATTTCGAAGAAATGCAATGCGTATATATACCATAATATGTATACCAAAACTCTGGATGACTGTAAACTGATTGTCCAAATAATCAAAAAAAAATAGGAAGCAAGAAAGGTCCAAAACTCTCTTACTTTTCACTTTTCAGCCATTGCTGATTTGACAATCCATTAGTTTACCAGTTCTGTGGTAGATTCGCTCCAACATAGTTCTCTTTTAGAAACGCTATAATGTAGTTTCATCCACCATTGACATGCTATAGTCCTTACTTGTAAACTAAAAAAAAGTGCTACGGTTGTTTTGAAACGTGGAACAGTATAACATGAGAATTGTTCTCAGGGACATGTCTTTCAATCACATTCACATCTTCTCTTGTAGTAGTACCGAAGGTAACACGTGACCTAATTTAACATCCACTAGACCGACTCAATCCTCGTTTCAATGTCGCGATCAAATGCACCTAGGAACTGGACCCCAAAAATTCTACATGTCAATTATTCAAGTGTAGTACACTTGAAGAACAGTGATCCCAAATTCTAATCCCAGCGCTTATGGGATGAGAGGGACGTGGATTATCTGCCGTAGCAACTCGCTATAGCATAGGTGCACAGTAGCGGTGCTTTAGATCTCATCTGAACCGTATAATCGTAAGAGAACAGCTTAAATCAATAGTATATAATACTGGTGCTATAGTGTTAAACAGAAAAATCGACACGGTTGTTACTATACTTCGCTGTGTTCTGTGTACTGCTGTAGTGCGGACTGAGATTTCTGTTGCCACCGTACGCCTATGCGATCCTGCAGAAAACGGTTGAACCATCGACCTCCCCAGCTGACAGAGTGGGCCCCACGGTAGTTAGGCAGCAGGCCGGTCTGGCGCTGGGGGCAGCAGGTGCAGCCACCATCACAGCTCACCGAGGATAGTTACCTGGCACCAAATCCCTCGGTGGCGTGACCGCTTTAACTCGGCCGCAGAGGATCCCTTGCGGCGCACTGCATCGCCAACTCCTGCCGCGACCAACCCTTCCACGGAAAGCATCGGACGGGCATCCTCCGCGGCCGGCGAGTCTGTGGCATGGCAGTGCTCTCCAGCTCAGGCAAAGAACGAGCTCGTTGTCGATCGTAACTTGCCGTGGGACATATCATATCGCCCGCGACTGTGACGAGTGGAAGTGTCGGCGCGAATTCCAGGGCTACAGTGCTAGCTGCTGGCTAGTAGATATGAAGGCCAGGAGAATCTCACCGCTGACAACCTTTCGATGTATGCGTTACCCAAGAGGAAGAGGATCATGCATGCATCGCCTAGCTAGAATCTCCGATGAAAGGCTTCAGGGGAAACAAACAATTCACTTTTTGTTTTTTTGCGGGGTAATTTCAGCATTGATCTCGCTGTTTCGGTGTACGGTGTAATGTAATGCTCGTCGTACCGTAGCTAATAGCTAAGAGTGTGTTTGGATGGGTACATGAGGTGGTACCTAGATAGGATACCAACCCGTCCGGAACGAGTTGGTTAAAGTTTAAGGAATATTTTATAAATATTCTGAATTATCTTATTCGTCAAAATCGATCGAACCACGCGGTCCAGGCTCGTTTGGCTCCGTGCACTCTCCTCCCTCTCGCGCTCTCCTCTCGTTCTCTGCTGCAACCCCCCACGTGTTCGTCCCAATGCTCCGACTGTGTCCCCTCCGCCACGTTCACGGCCTCCTTCCTCCTTACCCCACTGCCCTTCTTCCTCATGTGCGCAAGTCACAGATCGCCTGAACCTACCGCCACCCCGGGCATCCCCTCCATGTGCACTAGCACCACCTGGGTCCCCTCCGCCCCACGGTCATCATCTTCTCCCCTTCCCTGCTCGAAATCACCTGGAACGGTCGTGCCTCCGTCACGCTCCCCGCGTCGCCCGCCACCTTTGTCCCAACGCTCCGGCCAACCCGGAGGTTCTCCCCCGCGGACGACCACGTCACGCCATGTTCCAGAACACCACAAGTCTTCCCCCAATCAATTTTGGGATCCCCCACGGGATCTCACAACACGGTCATCTTCTCTCGCTTCGTCCGAAAATCGTCGCCACCGCCACTACTTCCACTCCGGTGAGCTTCCCTCTTATTCCTTTATCCAAGAGCATCCCCTCACCTCCCCAGCCTTCTCCCACCACCCACTCCGGCCCTCCCACTTCCACAGCGCTGCTGTCACATGAACTCAACCGCGCCGCCTCGGGTCCTCGTCGCCGAGCTGCTTCTGTCCATTCTCGTCTTCACCAACCAGTCGGGCAAGCTCTACATCACCCATAGATGCTCGTGAAGGATTACGGGTAGGCTACGATAGCACAAAAAAAATTCTACCGCGCAACCAAGGAACCTCCGCTAGCAATAGATCATGGGATCACCACTAGACGCGCCGACTCGTAGCAGAAGTAGATTCGATGTAGCGAGTTGATGCAATAGTATTCGTACTTTGTCGCACGTATTCTCCTCCTGCTCCTGTGATCGTCACGATTTGCGGATCGTCCTAGTGTTGATGCTTCGCAACAACACCTCCAAGGTATCCACACATACAGGGTAGGGACACCACGTGCTGGAGTGCTAGCGCCAGCGGTGTGGCATTGGATGAGAAATATGTGGCTATTAAGGTTTCGGGAATTCTTCAAAAGGCTCACCCCACCTATGCCATCGCCCCTCTATATATAGACATCCATGATGGATCTCGAACTTGATGCCCATTAGAAACTTGTGGCCTACAAGAATTCGGATCACCATCCAAATCAAACACTGGCCCTTGAAGTGTGCGACCATATAGGTTCATGTGTAATCGGTTGTGACTCGAAAACTCTTTTCTGACCATAAGTCGTTAGCGACACCTGGCAGTACATAACGATTCCCGAACACACATAGAATATATCGGACGAACCTTAATGCAATATGATCTACGACCAGGTCCTTATCACTTACGACCAGCTCGTATCTAGTCACGACCAGTTCATATTTAGTTACAACCAGTTAATACTTAATTACGACTAGTTCGTAACTCCTTAAGACCAGTTAGTGATTATGTTCGAGCAGTCTACGACCAGCTCGTGTCTCCATATGACCAGTTCGTGACTATGTTCGACCAGTCTACAACCAGCTCGTATCTCCATACGACTAGTTCGTGGCTATGTTCGACCGATCTCACCACTTTCGTATCTCCATACGACACGATTCGTGACTATGTTCGACCAGCCTACGACCATTTCAGATCTCCATACGACTGATTCAGATCTGGTCGAACTGAACGACCTGCTTGTGTATTCTTCCTTTGCCTCACGACATCTGGTTGAACTCCATGTGAGATAATTTGCCATCCATAGACTGTTCAATACTTTATCGATCAAGTTATAATTTGTCATCCATAGACTGTTCAATACTTTCTCGATCAAGTGTCGAATAACTTCATGTGGTTGATACTTCAACCACTAGTGGCATGGCCATGCACTTTCTTTATCCGACCACAGCGAGGGACCTAGAGATATCTCTCCTGTTATGGTAGGAGGGGCAAATCTCATATCCGACCAGTCATATTCCTCTACATGTTTTATAGTATACCCGAAAGCTAACTTTATAACTACCCAACTACGGAGTAGCGTTTGACAACCCCTAAGAGTACTATTACATATGTAGGAAACCATGTTGATCTCAAGTCTAAAGATTATACATCATCATTGCCTGAGACCAACTGATGACACATGAAATCATAACAATCTCGACAGTGTCTCAAAGTAGGTCAAACCAACACCATGTTCGATAACATGTGTCGATATTATTGGTTTGATATCTCCATATCTATGACTCGTGAAACATAGTCATCAACCAATACATATGCTAGTCTATACATATGTGTTCTCATATGTTTCCGATTAGGGAACGTTTAAGAATAATCATCACAGAAATACAGAGTTTCACAATCGAGTCACATACTTGATAATAAATATTACCGATATTATTCTAGGGACAAGATAACATATTACCAATATTATAAACATAATGAAATGTAATTATCTATATGATTGCCTCTAGGGCATATTTCCAACAGCTCGTGCGTGCGCCAACTTCCCCGTTTAGCCATCGGTTAACTGTTGTCGCCATCGGCACGCATGTTGCCGCCGTCGCGCGTGTGTGCCCCGCCGCCCCGAGCTACGACGCCACCTCCCCTGGCTCCCTCATCCCTTCTGCAACCCATTTTTGATGTCAACGCAGACTCCCCGTCATCCCTCCTCTATTATTCTCTCTACCTGTCTCTCTTCCTCTATTGTGTGTTGAGATGACAAGTGGCCCCCCTTTGTTGTTAGAGGGAGGTAATTTCATTGGGAGCATTAGATGAGGTAATCAAACACAACTCATTTAACTTCATCTCTCAAACCAAATACCATCTTGAACCATCATGTACCATCGCATTCAAGCAACCAAACAAAATAGCGTATCATATCATCCCATCAACCAAACACATTACTTGTACCATCCTATCCAGGATCATTCCATCTATCTTGTACCATCTCATCCCATTCATCCTGATTCATTCAACCAAACACACCTTAAGGGCACTCCCAATGCAATGATACATGGTAAGAGAGAGAGGAAATCAATGATCTTGTGGGGCTTAGATGCAACATATACATACTATGTATTAGGATTGTTGTATCTAAACACCCGTTTAATGCATTCTCTCTTCTTCTATATACAACTTTGGAAACAAATAAACAATGCATTGGGAGGCCACAAGGGTATGTACAATAGTATGACGCTAGTTGTCTATAAGTCTTGCCACACAGGACATAAGATGATGTGGATGTAAGAGGGGGCATAGAGAATTATACTGTCTCTCACGCTAGTAGTCAACTGTAACACGAGAAACAAGACAAATTGTACATGGAGAAGCTGTTTGTACAAACATGTAAAAAACCAATTGTAAGAGCTATTTTTAGCACTGTCTATAGATGACACATCGAGGTATTACAGACAACATTTGTCTATACCATTGTATATACTCTCAAGGCCGTACTTTCATCGACAAAAGAAACAAGATTCTTCTCCGCAAGGCAAGGGTTATAATTTTTTCTTCCATATGAAATTAAACAAGCTAGGGAGAATCTATGACAGCAACTAACACAGTACAATAGACATTTGTAACGGCAACGACAATCAATTTATCCACAATAAGATACCACCATATAGGGATGAAAATGGATCGGATAGTTTCCGACCGATCCAGACGGAAACGGATTCGGATTATCTCGGATCGGATTTTTCTCGGATAATTTTCGGATCGGAAACAAATTCAGATTTTTTTATCGGAAACGAAAACGAATACGGTAGGCAAGCTATCCGGTGGATACGAATACGTATTATCCAGATAAAGCGAAGTTCGAATATCCGGATTTTGGCCCAAACGAGAAAAGGGTATTTTAATTGATTTCAGAATTTCAGAAAATACAAAAAATCAAATAGCCTTTTAGAAAATAGCAAACTAAGTTAAAAATTTCTAGAAAAAATCACAAAAATCATTAAATTATTTCAAACTTAATAAATTAATTCCAACTTAAATTTGGTTTTTATTTTTGCACATAAATTATTGTTAATTTCGAAAATAGGAAAAGCCTTTTAAAATCGGGAAAAAAAATCAAGAAATTAATTAAAATTTCCTTTTTCACTTTAAATCCAATAAAATCCTTAAAAAGTAATAAATTTTATTTTGACATTAAAAACTAGGAAATTAAATAATTGACTTTATTTTTTTCCTTTTAACCAAGAAAACTCTTTTAAATCTCAAAAATCCAATAAAATAATAATCAGATAATTTTATTTTTGGTAACATACTTTGGGATGTTACAGTCATTAACGTATAGATTAACCATCCAGCCTGATCAATGTTAGTGTGAACTAAGTTTTATATATGTATGTGATGAACTAAGTGTGAATACGTGATAACTTGTGACTTTGTGAGTTGTGACTTATGAGCTAAATATGGTAAACTAAGTGTTATGTTTGTGATGAACTAGTTAATGCAGCTTGCTAGTGCCAATATTATGTGTGGTTACTAAAAATATGAACAATTCATAAATATTTGCATAAAATAAACTAGTTATATGTTTGTGTTAATTTCTGGCATACAATTTAAGGGATTTTCATGTTCCAGAAAATATCCACGACCGTATTCGTTTCAATTCGTATTCGTATCTGGATCTGGATAAAAATATGAAAACAAATATGACAGAGCCATTATCCGTCCGTATCCGATCTGTTTTCACCCCGACCATCATATCATGCAAGTAGGGAAAATGGGATCATTTCATGGCTGTGAGAAATAAGATGCCACCCGTATTTAAGTATCAGAGCGTGCTAGAACTGCTCGGTGCTGCAGGCTGCCCATGCTTCAGTGTTGGTCGGTGCCAGCCAGCTGCTGAAACCTTTCATCCATTCGTTCAGATCTAGGCTCTTCACGACGGTAATCCGTATTTTTCTCCTAACAGTTCCTCAACAGCAAAAAAATATTCCCGGTAGTAATCTGTATAGCCGTCGGGAAAGATCGCGAGCCTGGTAGTGTCAATCTTGAGCAGGGGAAGGAAGCGCCCCTGCATGCATCAAGTAGTGAAGATTCAAGAACAACAGCAGCCAGCATGGATGATCATACGTTCCAGTTGCATCACATTGACCGATCAATGATGGCTGCCCAGCTGGGAGTCTGACTCGATCTTGATCGCGCTCTCCCTGGTTAATTAAAGAGTCCCGCTATACACACGATAATTTTATCGTCGCGTACACGCACGATGCACGTGGATGCCTAGGTGGGCGCCGAGGGTGACATAAATGGCCAAGGGGCTCACACACCTGGCCTGGCCGGAGTTGGAGGAGGAGGGGGCGACCGACCGGCCTATCGGAGAAGGAGGCGGCAACTGGCCGATCGAGTCTGAGGCGCGAGGCATGTGGGCTGATCAGAGTTGGAGGAGGGGGTGGCGCCACGCGTGTAGGGTCGGGTCAGGGTGGCGCATCGCCATACGCTGCCGATTTAAAAACGAATAAAGTAAGCATTTCCCTTAATTAAACTGTGTCCGGACGGACAATCAAACCAACGTACTCCGAGCAGAGATACAAGAGGTAGCTACTAGCATACAAGGTGACTCACTGATCTCCAGGTTTAATTGTTTTGCTCAAGGAATTATTGTACTAACTGAAGTAGCTCATGTACGCTCAAAGCAAGCTTCTATGAGTAGACAAGGGTGCATGTGGCTCGATCGTACCCAAAACTAGCCAGGCTTGTTTGGCAACAACTAGCAAGAGGAATATGAACTTATGCATTTTGATCTTCTAGTGTTCATGGTGAAGATCGAGCCGATCCATGTCCTGAAACTAAGCTAAATTGGTTCACCCACTTAATTCTCATACATGATACTACCATGATCACTACATATATACTTCCTCCAGTCATAGAAGAGTATCGTCGTGGTATGCTCAAGATGTCACTGCGTTAATGGTTTATACATGCATGCATGGTTAATTTGGAGGATTAGTTATACAGCAAGCTCTATTATAGCACCACAAAATGGATCTCTCCCCGCGTTTGGCGGGCATTTATCTACCTGTCGCGCGTGGCCGCGTGTCCACAGAATTTCATTGCCTAAGTCGCATCCTTGGGCGCGCGAGCCGTCTCATCGCGGCGACAGGCCTCTCGCGCGGGATCGAGGGCGCGCGTGTCTCAACGCCCCGTGCGTTCGCGCTACCTACGTCTTCGATGCGCTGTCTGCATTGCCGTTTTCTCCCGTCAGTTCTCACTCTTGGTCCTCCGCTTTGATTTCCATGCATGCCGAGGCAGCGTCTCTGCTCTGCTTTTGTTTCTGTGTGCGCCGAGGCAACATCTCTGCGAGACGCACAAGTTGTTGGCTTTTGTGCCACGCGTCGTGCGACGTTCAGCCTAGTTTGGATTACAGCCGCACACTTCCGACTACAATCCATCTCAAAGAAGTTCGTGAAAAAAGCAGAAAGATGCCAATACTGGCAACACATATTTTTACCATTTTATCTTGTCTAACAATTAGCAAGAGCTCCAGTAAAGCAGAAAAGAAGATTGAACGCAATAAGAGAGCGGCAAACTTCAGCAACTACCGAACCACAACAACAAACACTTTGATCCTCTAATGAGGCCGACGGTGGCATTTCCTGCCGCTGTCGTGGCGCTGGCAGCAATCCTCGCCAGAGCGGCCACGTCGTTCTTCCTGGCGACGCTGAGCCTGGAACGCACACAGCCCGTGAGGCGGATGTTCGTGGAGCACCTGGTGCGGTGGGACAAAGCACGACACCTGACGAGAAGGATGCTGGGCGGGGCATAGTCGATGTCTGGAGTCGTGCAGTCCCCCGTGCATAGCTGAAAGGTTTGAAGAATTTCTAAATATAGTAAAAGGGATCCATAAATTATGAACATTTTTGTGCAGGCTCCTGATGTTGTGTAGTTGTTTGTGTAATTTTGTTGGACCGAAACGGCGACTAGAGGGGGGGTGAATAGGAGCTCAAAATCTTTTTCGAATTCGATTAGATCCAATAATAATTTCACTCCGAGAGCTATGAGAGCTATGAAGATCAATATACAAGTATAGCGAAAGCCTTGTATTGAATCCTAATCAAACCCCCAAAGCATGTGAGCAAAGAACACAAAGTTGTGCAGAAATCTCGTGAATCGGTACTACCACCATTGTAAGTGCAAGATTACTACCTCATCAAGCGGTACTATCAAGAGCAAAATCGCAGTACTACCTTTTATCCCGACGATGAACAAATGACTGAAAACGAAATCGAAAAATTGTCGTAACTTTTAAACCATAAGGCCAACTCCACCAAATTTGGAACACACCTTCCTAAGGATATTAGGAACCTATTCCAATCAAGGATCGCAGAGATCCAAGCCAAAGTTCCTATCTTTTTCAGTTTGAACGAAGTGTGCTTCAAAACCAAAGCAAAAATCGAAATATGATCTTGTGGGTGATTGATGATCAAGATGACCCTAGATGGGTTCCCACAAGTCAAAGCAAGTTAGATCACGGCAAGAAACCAACCAAAAACTCATGGATCAAAGAAAGACTCAAAATCATCAAATAGAGAGAAAGAAAGCAAATGAACTCATCTTTGATAGAACTTTCTTTGGATTGATTTGATATGGTATTGGTTTACTGACCACTCCATCAACGGAGGACAAAGACTCAATACATGAGCACGAATCAAATCCAACTCTCTAGAACCCTAACCTCCAACTATCAACTCCCTAAGCACAAAAGCAAAACTAGGGTTTACAATGCAATGAAAGGGTTGAGGTGGTGCCCAAAGACACCCCTATTTATAGTGGAGGCTTAGACCTTCTAGAAGAGTAACCCTAATGGGCTCCGTTAAGGCCCAAAACAAACGGGTCACACACGCACGATTTTAAAGCGCCGCCTTCAATTCTCTTGACCTAATCCACTTCTTGACGACCGACTTGTGCCGCGGGTTGGCATTAGGTCATCAAAGCGATTTGGTAAAATTACCAAAATACCCTTCTCGATCTTTTTCAAGACCGAGTCCCATCTTCGTGAAGCACCTCCCATGCTTCGCCACGTAGGTTGATCCAATGCTCTCTTCATGTCGGCAAGTCTCTCCCATCCGGCTCCCACCGAAACCACCATGGCACTTGCACCCACCTCGCCGCTTGATCGAACCTCGTCAGACCGAATCGCCTGTTTCGGTCACCTTTGTCCTTCTTCGCAATGCTTGACTCCATTGACCTCACCCTATCCCGATCGTTACGGACCTCACTCTCCAAGCTTAGTCCCGATCATCTCGCTGCTGACCGTCATTGACCTCCAAGCAACTCGCACATCAATAGACAAAGAAATCGAATCCGGAACAAGTTCTTCACAACTTGACCCACGTTAGTCAAAACATGCATCATGCAACACATAAGCCATGACACCCATGAACTTGACCTAACCCAAAAGCAATTCTCCAATTGAAAAGAAATTGACACAAAATCCAGATTATCATTGCAGTGTTAAGGCTTAAGATTATACAGCCATCTTGATCGCATCAGCTTCCAACAACGGCAGACTACCGCTACTAAAGGAAATCCAAAACTTCCAAAAAAAACTTGTTCGAAAACCATACCGCCACACGCGATCGTTCATTATCATCGGTACTACTCAAGAACTATAGCTCTAAGACTACCGCTCCTCGAGAAATCCAAAACACAAATTACATTAGCTTACGCAAAAACCATACCGCTTTGCTTTACGGTAATACCGCCAATGGTACTACCGCTAAACACAAGTTCTACTATTATCAGATCGCATGTAGTACTGCGCATTACACACCAAGATTACCGACATCCTCGACACTTCGAAAACAGATTTCAACAAAACCGAAAACGATCGTTTCGACAAACCAAAAAAGCTATTGCCAATTGTACCATCACATTAAGACCATGAGAATATCCCCATGATATCCACAATCTCCCCTTGATGAACACATTGGCAATTTCCCACAAATGCAAATTTTGAGGTTTGAAAAAGTAAAAACTCGACGTTATCGTTCAAAGGCACAACTTGGTCCAAATGCAAGAGAAGGCAAAGGAAATGACCAAGCTGGCTCCAGAATAGTATCAGCATGTGAGATACGGCAAAAGAAGGCAAGAAAGCTTCATTTTTCAAAAATGGGTCAAAATCTCACTTAAGGTCCATATGAAAGAACAATTGTTCGAAATGACCTTTGATCATGGTGAGGATCAAGAATTGCAATTCAAGTTCAAGTAGCAATAAACCCATAAGAATGCTCCCTCACTCTGATCCTAAAAATCGAAAAATTTCAAAATTTCCATTTTCTCCAAGTAACTCCCTTTTTCATAACTCCTTTTTCAACCATCTTCTCCCCTTGACAATGGAGTCATCAAGGAATCACGCCTTCCTCTCGTCCAGATGACAAATGCGAATGAGGAAAAAGCATAAGAAGGAGCATGCATGAAATGCAATGGAGTGGCTTCAATTTTTGTATTTTTCAATTGTTGAGTACAAGAAGCTTTGGAAATTATCCAAAAGAACAAGTTAGCATTTCTAAAGTTGCACAAACAACATATCAAGCCTCCAATAAATTAGCAAGATCATGATAAAACATATATAACAAAGCTAAGCAAGAAGGCTCAATATAAAGCAATGAATTTTAGCATTTTAAGCAAAACTTCAAATCTAGCAAGTTCATCAATAGTGATCCTAAAATGATACTGGCCATGTCAAAATGTCAACGTGAGATCCAAAAAGCTAACCATGACCACATTAAGAGACAAAAAGGTCCTAAATTGAATCATTTTGCTCAATTTTCTCAAATGCCCATTTTCAACTGTTTTTCAATTGCAATGAATATTCAAGTTGATAAAAGGTCTATCTTAGTAAAGAAGATCCTGGACTAGGAGCCATCCACAATCTCTTCCTAAGCTTCAACCAATTTGACAATTTGCATTTTTAGCATTGTGCTAGATCTCAAGCCTCACTACGACCATCCCAAGCAACAAAAGCTTAAGAGAGTGGTCTAGGTCATCCAAAACTCCCCCTGAGTTCATGCCTAGTACCATGGCAAGCAGTCTCATGAGAAAGAATTGGTGAGATCAGTTTTTTCGCACAAAAGAGATCATTTTTTATTTTGCACAAGAGCAGTTTTAGATTCTCAAGAACACAAGAAGCTCAAGTAATGATCAAAGCTAGATTCAAGAGCCAACGAAGCAATTTTGACAGGCCAATGTCATAAAAGGAGCACTAATTAAGAATGGCTAAAACAATTCATAAATTGCTAATTTCTTAGTTCAAGTTGTTTTTCAAGTCCAAGCTCATACAACAAAGATTTAGCTACACATGTGAAAGCATGATAATTCTAGCAAGTCAAAGAACTAGACATGGCATTGAGCAAGAATTTGAAATACTAAAGCTCCAAAGGGTAATAAGCAAAGCTTCATCAATTTTAAAAGATAAGGTAAAAGCTTATATTACAATGCATCTTTTGGATTTTTCATATGAATGCAATATGATACAATGAGATGCAAGAAAAGCTCAAGAACCTAAAAGATCAAATGAAAAAGGAAAGATCAGAAAAGATCCAACTCCCCCTCAAACAAACCCATAGGGATAAATTACCCCTAACTCACTCCTCAAGGTGGCAAACCTTGTTGGGTCTAAAGGCTTGGTGAGGATATCATTCTAACCGAGCCTGACTCCACAAAATGCAACACAATATCGCCCTTCTCAACGTGGTCTCTAAGAAAGTGATAGCGAATGTCTATGTGTTTGGTCCTAGAATGTTGCACTGGGTTTTTAGCATTGTTAATAGCAGAAGTGTTGTCACAGAAGAGAGGAACACTAGCAAAAGTTAACCCAAAATCCTTAAGAGTGGAGACCATCCACAAAATCGACTACAACAACTAGCAGCAGCCCACATATTCAGCTTCAATAGTGGATTGTGCAACAGAAGACTGCTTCCTAGATGACCAAGAGACAAGAGAAGTGCCTAAGAAATGACATGTGCGGGCGCTCTTTCTATCTAGCCTCTGACCAAGAAAATCGAATCAAAACCCCGAATGGACAAATAAGAAGAACAAGAATACCAAATGCCATCTTGAAGGGTAGAGTGTAAATACACGAAAATACGCTTAACGGCTTGGCGATGTGAAGTCCTCGGTGACGCTGAAACCTCGCCTGAGGCGGATCAAAGTGGATGTCCGGTCTTGAGGCCGTCAGTCAGGAGGGAGCCGATCATGTTTGCGGTACTCGCGTTGATCCACGGCTTCTCCTTCCTCATCTGGATCCAAAGCAGTCGAAGTCGCCATGGGAGTGACGATCGGCTTGCAGTCACCCATATCAAAACGCTTGAGAAAATCCTTGGTGTACTTCGTTTGATGGATGAAGATTCCTTCCTCGCATTGCTTGATTTGTAGCCCCAGAAAGTAATTGAGTTCTCCCATCATGCTCATCTCAAATTCCCTGGACATGGTCTCAGAAAAACTGGAAACAAGAGCATTAGAGGAACCACCAAAGATAATATCATCAACATATATCTGAACAAGCAGGAAGTCATTGCCATGCCTAAGATTGAAAAGAGTCTTATCTACTTTTCCCATTTCAAAATCATTCTTAAGCAAGAAGGTCTTAAGTCTATCACACTGTGCTCTAGGGGCTTGTTTAAGACCATACAAGGCTTTGGATAGCTTAAAAACACGATCGGGTGCTTGGGATCCTCAAAGCCGGGGTTGCCTAACATACACTTCCTCCTCTATAAAACCATTCAGAAGGCACTCTTAACATCCATTTGATGCAACCTAAAACCTTTAGATGCAAAGAATGCAAGCAAGATGCGAATGGCTTCTAGTCTAGCAACAGAGCGAAGGTCTCATCAAAATCTAACCCTCAACTTGGCTAAAACCCCGAGCTACTAATCTAGCCTTGTTTCTAACCACGTAACCATCCTCATTTTTTTATTTTTAAACACCCAACGGGTTCCTATAACATTATGACCACTAGGAGGTTCTACAAGGTTCCAAACTTTATTTCTTTCAAAATTCTCTAACTCCTCATGCATGGCATTGACCCAACTAGCATCGATAAAGCATGTGATATATCTTTGGGTTCAAAAGAAGCTACAAATGCAGAGTGAGAGAAAAGACTCGGATCATGATACAGGCGAGTGACTCGCTCATGGAGATTACCAATCATCGATCCGGAGGTGTTGCTTCAATGTGCAAAGGCGCTTGGGGAGATAGCGTCTCCTCGACCTCCGCAGTCTTCAAGAAGAAGTCGCAGCAGAGCCTCAATTGGAGGTGAAGCATCAGAGGTGTTCTCGAGCTTGGGCGGCTTTTGCACAGAACATCAACAGCGGTGAAGGAGCAAAATCAAGTTCATCCTCATCTTCTTCAACAAAAATGCTCTCTGTCCTCAGAAGTCACCTGAAACATCGGATCTAGCTCGAGGGCTAGTCTCATCAAAAGTGACATTACATGTCTCCTGAACAATGTTAGTTTCAACATTAAAAACCCGAAAACCCCTCGAATGAGCAGGATAACCTAGAAATAAACCATCACAAGTCCTTGATTCAAATTTATCTAGGTTCCCTGTCTTGAGAATAAAACACTTCGATCCAAAGACTCGAAAGTGAGAGACAGAGGGTTTTCTACCAAAACGAAGCTCATATGAAGTCTTGCCCAAAGATGGTCTAAAAAAGACACGGTTTGAAATATGGCAAACTGTAGCAATAGCTTCGGCCCAAAATCTCCTCGGTGTGCTATACTCATCCAGCATCGTTCTAGCCATCTCAACTAGAGTCCTGTTCTTCATTTCCACAACGCCATTTTGTTGAGGGACGTGTGGAGAAGAAAATTGATGCTCAATACCGCGCTCAGCACAAAAAGAGGCAAAAGAAGCGTTCTTGAACTCCGTGCCATTATCACTTCGGATCGCTCTCAAGGCACTAGGAAGTTCAGAAGCCAAACGAAGAACAAGATCATGAAAATGATCAAAAGCCTCATCCTTCGAAGAAAGAAAGAACACCCAAGAATATCTCGAAAAATCATCGACTATGACAAGAATGTACCAATTGCCACCGATTGACCGAACCCTAGCAGGACCAACAGTATCCATATGAAGGAACTGTCCGGTCCGTCGACCATGACCATAGTCAATGACGTGTGAGGCGGCAACTTGCTTGCCATGCCTACAGCGCTACAAAGATCCTTGACGGCTTTGAGTTTAGGCAAACCTCTCATGAGATCAAGGCCGCTAACTCGTGTCGATGATCAAAACCAATGTGCCCCCAACCGCTTGGTGCCAAAGCCGATATCGAAGAGGAAGCAATTAAGCATTTAAGGGATCCAAAGAAGAGACTCGTAAAAATCAGCTCCAAAAATTCTACCAACTCTAGAAATCCCAAAAGCGAGCTCACCAAAAGAATCAAGCACCACGCAGCATTCTTCTTAAAACGAGTCTCATAGCCATCATCGAGAAGTCAGGAAATGAAAGGAGATTGTACCTTAGCTTAGACACAAGCGCGGCGTCCTTGAGAATGAACTTGTCGCTCACCCTAATCATTCCGGTTCCTTCAATGCGCCCTTGTGTATCATCTCCAAAGGTGATGAAGTCATCACCGTTGATCGCGTGAAGGAGGTGAACCATCTTGAGTCTCCGGTCATGTGGCGTGAACACCCGAGTCGATTTAACCATGTGTTCTTCCCCTTCCGCCAATCTCGAAAAATCAAGGAACAAAGAGCGATGTGTCTCAATCATCAAGTTAGTTAAAACGACTTGGGAACCCAAGATCGAGATACACGTCATGAAGTAGTATGCAAAGCGGATGTGCTATCCTTGACTTTATTAGCGGTTCTATTATGAGCAATGGTGACAAGAACATGAGGTGCATCCTGTCTAGAAATATGGTGATGAGCATGTGCAAAGAAATCCTAGACCGGAGTTCTTCTTTTATGCGTGACCATGTCTCATAAAAGCTCTAGGTTGATTAAATGACATTCTAGCAATATTTTTCTTAGCGTTCTTCAACCTCGCCATGTGAGAACTCAACCAAATGTCCACTCTTCTTGCAATAGGTGCATGGTATTTTGTACCATCGAGAAGCACCTTTTGCCTCAAAAGAAGGTTGGACAAACCTACAGATTTAAAGACAGCTTTTTGCGAGGTTGGGTTTTGAATTCAACTAAGCCATTTTCCAAGACACGAATGACATTAGACTTGGACATGTCCTCGGCAAGAGTTGTATCCTAAACCTTGCTTCTTAAAAGAAGTTTTAGATTTATCTAGAATCATGTTCAACTGTTTTTCACCATTAGAGAATCTTTCTAAAGTATCCTTGAGATATGCATTCTCTTTTCCAATATTAGCACATGATTCACAGGTCTTGCCCTTAATGGCTCTAGCATGTTTCTCCTTAAGATGAGCAACTTCAAGCTTATAGGCAGCACAAGATGTAGAATCAATTGTGTCCTTAAGCTTGGCAAATTTAGCTCTAACTGCTTCTAGAATATCCTTAACTTCATGTTCACGTTCTAAGCAGAAAGAGCAAAAGCTAGATTTCACATTGCCAGAAGCATCCAACTTGCTAGACTCTAAGCATTTTTCACATGGAGCAGATTTAACATCAATTAGCTCAGTTCTAGCATTTTCAAGTTGATGCAAAGCAATATCATGAGCAGATTGTAGCTTAGACAGTTCGGAGTGCAAAGCATGGCAGGATGAACATTCATCAACATCTAGACTCTTAGCATTCACAATCTCTAATGTCAAATTCTCGACTTGTGACACTAGATCCTTGTTCCTAGCCATGGTGAACTCTAAAGCCTTATCTTGACTAAGCAATTGCTCATACATGTTATCGCATCTAGTAGAAAGGGCATCATAGGATGGAAGTACCTCATCGTTGTCATCGGCGTTGACGGAGTCGGCCATGAAGCACATGCCGGTGAAGTCCTTGGCCTTCCCTTTCTTGTCTTGAGGGATCTCCTCCTCCTTGTCCTCCTCGCTCCCGGAGTCCACATCGCTCATGGATTGATCTCCAAAGCGGTAAGGACCCGTGAGCGACCTTCATGAGCTTGGCAAGATCATACTTGGGCTTGCCCCTTGAGGCTTCTTCCAGGCGAAGCTTCTCAATCTTGTGGTTGCCCTTACCTTTCGGCTTAGGGCGATTGGCGGATGTGATATAGCTCTCCACACTCATAGCATGTCACAGGGGCCACCTCTCTTCGCTTTCGACATTGTTATATGCTGTGTGACTTTCTTGGCTAAAAGAGCTAAATCCGCCTCGGGAAGATTCTCAAACTCTTCTTCTTGAATAGCGAGATAAACATGCAAGAGAAAAACCGAAGAAGACTCAAGAACCATCAGAGTCCTTTGAAAGGATCACCACCAAAGCCATGTTATCCTTCTTAGGATTACCGCCTCTCTTGATCTCATGAGTTTTAGCTTGCTATAAAGCAGCTCCAAAGTGAGATTAGAGATCGACGTTCTCCTCTATGGCGATTGCCTTCATCTCCCACTCCTTGGTGTTGATTGCACCCAAGAGGTGGGTGGCATTTTCAGATTGAGAGTACTCAATGTCAACAACTTTCATCGATTGATCACCTTGTTAAAACGAGTAAAGACGTCATCGATGCTCTCACGGGGCGCATCTCAAATTTGTTGTACTCTCGCTTGTAGACATTCTCGCGCGACTTGCTTGATCTGGGACGATCTCTCATGGTAAGTTTCGAGGGTGTGCCAAATCTCATGTGCGGTCGCAAGATTGCAAATCCTATCGTACTCTTGCCTACCAAACCCAGCATATAAAAGGTTTTTTTGCCTTGTTGTTGTTAGCCAAGAGGGTCACTGGCTTCATGAACAACCGGAACAAAAGCAATGAAGCGCGAACAACCTCCCATATAGCTTGTCCTTCGCTCAAGGAAGACTCGCATGCGATTCTTCCAATAGGCATAGTCGAGCCCATCGAAGACATGCGGCTTGGTCGAGTACTTATCCATCGCCAAGTTCGGTGGACCTGTTAAGATCAAGATTGAACTAACGAGCTCGATACCACTTGTTGGACCAAACGACGACTAGAGGGTGGTGAATAGGAGCTCAAAATCTTTTTGAATTCGATTAGATCCAATAATAATTTCACTCCAAGAGCTATGAGAGCTATGAAGATCAATATACAAGTATAAGCGGAAGCCTTGTATTGAATCCTAATCAAACCCCAAAGCACGAGAGCAAAGAACACAAAGTTGTGCGAAATCTCGAGAATCGGTACTACCACCATTGTAAGTCGCGGTACTACCTCATCAGCGGTACTACATGCAGCAAAATCAGCAGTACTACCTTTTATCTGACGATGAAACGAAACGACTGGCAAATCGAAAATCGTCGTAACTTTTTAAACCATAAGGCCAAACTCACCAAATTTGGAACACACCTTCCTAAGGATATTAGAAACCTATTCCAATCAAGGATCGCAGAGATCCAAGCCAAAGTTCCTATCTTTTTCAGTTTGAGCGAAGTGTGCTTCAAAAGCAGAGCAAAAATCAAAATATGATCTTGTGGGTGATTGATGATCAAGATGACCCTAGATGGGTTCTCACAAGTCAAAGCAAGTTAGATCACGGCAAGAAACCAACCAAAAACTTCGCGGATCAAAGAAAGACTCAAAATCATCAAATAGAGAAAAGCAAATGAACTCATCTTTGATAGAACTTTCTTTGGATTGATTTGATATGGTATTGGTTTCTGACCACTCCATCAACGGAGGACAAAGACTCAATACATGAGCACGAAATCAAATCCAACTCTCTAGAACCCTAACCTCCAACTATCAACTCCTAAGCACAAAAAGCAAAACTAGGGTTTACAATGCAATGAAAGGGTTGAGGTGGTGTCCAAAGACACCCCTATTTATAGTGGAGGCTTAGACCTTCTAGAAGAGTAACCTAATGGGCTCCGTTAAGGCCCAAAACAAGCGGGTCACACACGCACGTATTTTAAAGCGCCGTCTTCAATTCTCTTGACCTAATCCACTTCTTGGCGCACCGACTTGCGCCATGGGTTGGCATTAGGTCATCAAAGGCGTGTTGGTAAAATTACCAAAATACCCTTCTCGATCTTTTTCAAGACCGAGTCCCATCTTAAGTGAAGCACCTCCCATGCTTCGCCACGTGGAGTTGATCGGCAGACTCTCTTCATGTCGGCAAGTCTCTCCCATCCGGCTCCCAAAACCACCATGGCACTTGCACCGACCCCGCCGCTTGATCGAACCCGTCGCATCAATCGCTGTTCGGTCACCTTTGTCCTCTTGCGCAATGCTTGACTCCATTGACCTCACCCGCATCCTCGATCGTTCGGACCTCGACTCTCCAAGCTTAGTCCCGATCATCCTCATGGATTGACCGTCATTGACCTCCAAGCAACCTTGCACATCAATAGACAAAGAAATCGAATCCGAACAAGTTCTTCACAACTTGACCCACGTTAGTCAAAACATGCATCATGCAACACATAAGCCATGACACCCATGAACTTGACCTAACCCAAAAGCAATTCTCTAATTGAAAAGAAATTGACACAAAATCGGTATTATCGCAGTGTTAAGGCGGTAGATTATCGCCATCTTGATCAGATCTCAGCTCCAACAACGACAGTACTACCATTACCAAAGGAAATCCAAAACTTCCAAAAAAAACACTTGTTCGGAAAAACCATACCGCTCACACGCTTCGTTAAAATCATCTTGGTACTACTGGCAACCATAGCTCGGATTACCGCTCCTCGAGAAATCAAAACACAAATTACATTAGATTACGGAAAAACCATACCGCTTTGCTTGCGGTAATACCACCAATGCGGTACTACCGCCAAACACAAGCGGTACTACTGCAGATCATGATGAGTACTGCCACAGATTACACACCCAGATTACTACTGATTATCCCGACACTTGCCGAAAACAGATTTCAACAAAACCGAAAACGATCGCTTCGACAAACCAAAGAAGCTATTGCCAATTGTACCATCACATTAAGATCATGAGAATATCCCCATGATATCCACAAATTTTTTCGTAATCCTATCTGCCCTGAATTGTTCTCCAAAACTGTGGATATCATGGGGATATGCTCATGATTTTAGGATGATGTTACAATTGGCAATATCGTTAACGGTTTGTTGAAACGCACGTTTTCGTCAAAGTTTGGAATGATGACAAGTTGTGTCGGTCGGGCCGGCGTTAGGTAGCGGTCGAGACGTAGCAATCGAGCGCTTGTAAATGGCGGTCGACGGCCGCTGATCGATCGGACATTGAATGGCGGTCTGACCGATTTCTTGCTAATCATCGGCCAATCGGTGGCGATGAGTGTTGGGTTAGGTCAAGTTCATGGGTTTCATGGCATATGTGTTGCATGATGCATGTTTTGACTAACGTGGGTCAAGTTGTGAAGAACTTGTTCCCGGAATCGATTTCTTTGTCTATTGTTGTGCGGGTTGCTTGGAGGTCAATGACGGTCAACAACGAAGATGATCGGGACTAAGCTTGGAGAGCTGAGGTCCAGAACGATCGAAGATGCCGGGTGAAGTCAATGGAGTCAAGCATGGCGCAAGAGGGATAAAGGTGACCGAACGGACAGTTCGGTGCGACGGGTTGGATCAAACGGCGCGGAGGTCGGTGCAAGTGCCATGGTGGTTTCGGTGGGAGCCGGATGGGAGAGACTTGCCAACATGACGAGAGCCGTTGGATCAACCTACACGTGGCGAAGCATGGAAGTGCTTCACAAAGATGGGATTCGGTCTTTGCAAAAAGATCGATGATGAGGATTTTTGGTAATTTTACCAAATACCGCCTTGGTGGCCTTTTGCTAACCCACGTCACAAGACGACGCATGATGAAGCGGATTAGGTCAAAAGGAGATAAAGACGATGCTTTAAAATACGTGCGTGTGTGACCCGTTTGTGTGTGGGCCTTAACGGGAACCCATTAGGGTTAATGCTTCTAGAAGGTCTAAGCCTCCACTATAAATGGAGGAGGGAGGTGGCTACACCCTCTTCAACCCTTTCATTATTGAAAACCCTAGTTTTGCTTTTGTGCTTAGGGAGAAGATAGTTGGAGGTTAGGGTTCTAGAGAGTTTGATTTGATTTCGTGCTCATGTATTGAGTCTTTGTCCTCCATTGATGGAGTGGTTGTAAACCAATACCATATCAAATCAATCCAAAAAAAGTTCTCTCAAAGATGAGTCTATTTGCTTTTTTTCTCTCTATTTGGTGATTTGGTGTATTTCTTTGATCCGCGAGTTTTTGCTTGGTTTCTTGCCTTAATCTAACTTGCTGTGACATGTGGGAACCCATCTAGGATCATCTTGATCATCAATCTTCCACGAGCAAGTCTTTAGATCATATTTCATGTTTGGCTCGGTTTTGGAGCACACTTTGTTCAAACTGAAAAAGATAGGAACTTTGGCATTGATCTCTACGATCCTTTATTGGAATAGATTCCTAATATCTTTTAGAAGGTGTGGTTCCATTTTCGTGGAGTTTGGCCGTGTGAATTAAAAGTTAGATCGATTTGTGCTTTGAACACGAGCTGTTCTCCACTGTTCTGTGTTAGGCGCGGTCAGACCACTCTTAAACCGCCGGTCAGACCTCACCCCGGACAAACCGCCCATTACACGCCGATCTGACCGCCCCTAGGGTTTGAGCTCCGTGCTGGTCTTTTGCTTTGGGGGTTTTGGTTTGAATTCACTACAAATCTTCCGTTGTGCTTGTAGATTGATCTTCATAACTTCCATAGCTACTAGAGTGAAATTTGTGTTGAATCCACTCAAAGTGAAAAAGTGAGCGTGCTCCTGTTCACCCCCCCTCTAGTCGCCTTTTCAGTCCAACAAAAACATATCGCCCCTGGGCGGTCAGACTGTCTGCAGCCTGACCGCAAATCCGACAATTTGCTAAACCGAGGTTTTGAACCCCAGACACTTCGATACCGATGTCAATTGTTCAATAATAAGATTAGGATCATACACATGATCTCCACAGAATCAGATGTGCGAGACAGGGTCGGAGCTTACGATGTTGTTGGGGAAATTTGGATTACAGCCGCACACTTCTGACTACAATCCTTCACCAAGAAGTTCATGAAAAACCAGAAAGATGCCAATATTGGCTACGCATGTTTTTACCCTTTTATTTTGTCTAACAATTGGCAAGAGCTCCACTAAAGCAGAAAAGAAGATTGAATGCAAGAAGAGAGCAGCAAACTTTAGCAACGACCGAACCACAACAGCAAACACTTTGATCATTTAATGAGGTCGACAGAGGTGACGGTGGCGTTTGTTGTTGCAGTTGTGGCGCTAGTAGCATTCCTCGCCGGAGCGGTCGTGCTGTTCTTCCCGGCGACGCTGAGCCTAGAGCGCATGCTGCCCATGAGGGGGGTGTCTGTGGAGCACCTGGTGCGGTGGGACAAAGCACGACACCTAACGAGAAGGATGCTGGGCGATGCACAGTCGATGTCCGGAGTCGTGCAGTCCCCCGTGCACGGCTAAAAGGTTTGAAGAATTTCTCAATAGAGTAAAAGGGATCCACAAATTATGAACATTTTTGTGGAGGATCCTGATGTAGTGTAGTTGTTTGTGTAATTTTTCTATAATTTTATCTATCTTATATTGTTCTCGAAAACAGACTGCCCTTGGCCGGTCAGACCCTCTGCAGCCTGACCGCAAATCCGACAATTTGCTAAACCAAGGTTTTGAACCCCAAACACTTCGATACCGATGCCAATTGTTCAACACTAAGATTAGGACCATACAAATAATCTCCACAGAATCAGATGTGCGAGATCGGATCAGAGCTTACGATGTGGTTGGGGGGATTTGGATTATAGCCGCACACTTCCAACTACAATCCTTCACCAAGAGGTTCGTGAAAAAAGCAGAAAGATGCCAATATTGGCAACGCATATTTTTACCCTTTTATCTTGTCTAACAATAAGCAGGAGCTCCAGTCAAGCATAAAAGAAGATTGAACGCAAGAAGAGTAGACTGAACCACAATGAGCGAACGTCTCGTCCTCTTCGTCACCACAATGAGCCAACGTCTCTTCCTCCTCGTCGCATTAGCAGCATTCTTCTCCGGAGCGGTAGGGTAGTCGTCGCTGGTGACGCTGCGCTTGGAGCGCACTCTGCCCGTGAGAGAGATGTCCGTGGAGCAACTGGTGTGGTGGGACAAAGCACGACACCTGACGAGATGGATCTTGCAACGGTGTAGTGGGACGCAGACACTGACGAGATGGATCACGGTCAATGGCCGGAGTCGTGCAGCTCCCTATGCATGGCTCCATCAACCTCTCGACGTCATCGTAAGTTTTTCTATGTTTCATTTTTAGATGGGTGGGGTGTTCCGCTTGCACTTGTACAGAGCATCTATTTACATTTTTTCCAAGGAATAAAAAATTAATCCATTGCGAACCAAAATTAATCCATTGCGAACCGACCACCAAGACCAAAGTAACACCAAGACGTTTCAATGTAGCTCTCTATCCAATGGCCAAATGAGCCCCAAAGCCTGCTGTGGAGATTCACAGCTATTCTATATCTATACTAATTGGAGGCTCTCTTAGAAGCCCCACATTAATCATAGGAGGTGAAACATCTAGAAATTATCACATTAATAGAAGAACTAATTGGAGGCTCTCTTAGAAGTCCCACATTAAACCTAGGAAGTTAAATATCTAGAAATTTTCATGTTAATAGAAGAAAACGAGAAGAAAGCTAGAAAATCTGACGTTAATCGGGAAAAAAGAAAAGTTCAATCCATCTATGTAAAGTTTCGTGCTGCCTGCCCAGACTCCAATTACATGTTGAATCCATCATACATTATGTACTTTTTCCATGCTTAAATAAAATTACAATTTTACGATAGTTCAGTATTGCAGAAAGGAGGAACCCAAGCACGCATTCGCTGTTGGGGTCAATCTGCATCACTATCATATGATAATTTCAATCACATGCACAAGATCGATAGAGCTTGAGCCTATAGCTAGTCTAGTCGGTTGGACAGAGAAAATCTTTGAGGTAGTTAAAGATTGATCGTATCGCTGAAGATCTAAAGTTGTATTTTGGAGACCGTATCAATGTTTAAAACGATATGTATTTATGGCCCTGTTTGTTTAGGCTTAGGTTTTTGGTTTATAGCTTAAAGTCAGCTTTTTGGCTTAATCAGCTTATAAGCCTCTTAGCTTTTAAGTCAATTTTTGGTGTTTGGTAATCTCGCTTTTTGTAGAATATTGGCTTATTGAGTTGTGTGTGAAGGATAAAAAGTATGAATTACCCTTGAAGATTTAAATAACCTTTTTAAGCATGTATTTAAACTTATTTTTGCATGAGATTTTAAAAATATGATGATACATACAAGTGTACATATGAAACAAAATAGATTTCGCTCGTACGAGCATTCATGTGTATACCATAGCCTATCCAAATAAATTACAAATCTAACATACCACCTATTCATAGTAAGATATCGCTCGTCCGTGCATGATGTATTCAGTATTTGAAAACAGATTAGAAAGGAAGCATAATCTTGGAAAATAAACGCCACTGCATAATACAATAGTAGTGTACCATGCGATTCCTCAAATCAGTCTTATAAATCTCTATAGGTTATAGTGCAACATAGTGCATAACATCGTAGTACAATAATACCAATGACTATTGTGATTGTAAAGGATAAAAATTGGCAAGGTTACAAGGGTATTATCCATTCTATACATCTCGCATTT
Source organism: Phyllostachys edulis (assembly GCA_036346405.1). Classification (NCBI taxonomy): domain Eukaryota; kingdom Viridiplantae; phylum Streptophyta; class Magnoliopsida; order Poales; family Poaceae; genus Phyllostachys; species Phyllostachys edulis. Next base: position 63,267,601 of record CM070554.1, read on the forward strand.
CATGTCAATTCAATCACAGTTCGATTTGAAGGATAAGTTCTACAGCCGCAAAGCTCAAAATCATGAAGCTAGAGATTCATCCCATGTGTAACAAAAACGGAGAAGCTCTAGTCTGTCTTATTTCTTCAGAAGGCAATCCTTCAAGCCCTTCTCTAGTTCTTCTCCATTGAGATTCATGCCTATGAACACAATCTTGTTGATGCACATCTCATTTGGTTCCCACATTCTCTCAGGAGATCCCTGGAAAATATCATGCACCCCCTACCTATGGAAAACACACAAGAAATTTAGGCACACGAATACACACACACACACACACAAAAATGGCAGCGCTACATCTCATTGTGTTCCTGTGAATGCAATAACATATCCAAAATCCCTGCAGACATGAACTCATAAACAATAGCACACTGACAAGCAATACCAAAATTAGCATTGGGCATGCTACAAGGATTAGGATTTTCAGTGAGTGAGATAGTCTCCTCCTCTTGGAAGGCACAACAACAGGACATGGAGGCAAGTGGAGCTTCAGAACTCCAGAAAGGTTATTGTTTCCGACCAATGTGAGGGTGGTGGCATTTGGGAAGACTCCATATCTTGGGATTTCACCTTGTAGATCGTTGAATGACATATCTAATTGTGAAAGAAATTGTAGACTACCAAGGAAACAAGGCGGTGGGGGAGGGGAGGGAGGGCAGCGTCTATGGGAACCGAAGGGAAAGGGGGTGGAGAGTAGAAAGGAAGAGAGAGAAAACGAAATGATTTCCCCTTATATACAATGGCATTTCGTGGGTAATTTAAGTGAACTTCAGTGGCAAATAGATATTCTATTCTGCAAAAGCAAAAAAAAAAACATCTCTCCCTTGGCTTATGACTTTTAGGCTTAAAATGACTTAAGCTTTTTATAAGCTAAATAAAAAAATCACCCCTTTATTTAGGCTTAGACTTTTTTTTTTGCTTATAAGCCAAATAAAAGTCTAAACAAACAGGACCTATAACTAACTTAAGAGCATGTACAATGGGCGTATGTCAGCCGTCTATAGTCATTGCCATGTAGGATTTTTGCTGACATAGATGAAAGAGAATGAAGAGAGAGAAAAATGCTGTCTACAATCCTGTAGTCGACTATAGGACAAGAAACAAGAAAAGCACTAAAAGATTGTGTATTCTATAAAGACAACTAAAAAGACAGCAGCTGTTTGTACCATTGTATGAGCTGTCTTTAGTGCTGTCTATATGTGACATGAAGAGTTGCTATAGACAACAGCTGTCTATACATTGTACATGTCCTAAGGGCGCGTTTGGTTGGCGGAATCATCCGAGGATTACCAAGAATCATCTAGTAATCCTATGAGATTACCTTGTTTAATAAAACATCGAGGAATCTGAACCAGAAATCTAAGATTACCTTGGGAAACAGATTACCATCAATTCCAGGAATCTCTTTCCTGTAGAAAATGGTGTCTATCTTAGATTACCAAGGGAAAGTAATATTTGTTATTGCATTTTTTTATCATGTGATTTTGATTCATCACAGTCAAATTTTGAACTTTTAGAATTCAAAATCTAAATTATGATTTATTTTAACATTTGAATATTTGAATTATGGAATTTTAAAAAACCAAAATATCATAATTTTGAAATCTTAAATTCAGACAATTTAAATTTGAAAATTCAAAATTTCAAGGTTAGGTTTCGAAAATCTTTTTTTCTTTCTTTCAAATTTCGAATTCTAGATTTCAGATATTCAAATTCGAGAATTAAATTTTATAAAGCGAATTTTGAAAGTTTCAATTTTGAGTTTGAATTTTAAATACTGAGAATTTAAACTCCAAAACTCAAATTTTAAAATGTAAATTTTCAAAATCCAAAATTTGAACTTTTGAATCATAAAAATGAAATTCTAATGTTTGAATTTTAAATTGTAAAATTCAAAATTTATAGATGCTAACCTTCGTGGTTTGAAATTATAATAAAGACTAATATGTAGTTTCCTTCAAATCAACCAAACGTTGGAATCTTATATTACTAGTAATGTATTTACCAGTACAAAAATATTAGATTATAAGGAAATATAAAATTACAAGTACCAAGCACACCCTAAAAATTACTAAAAATTACTAGGACAACTTATGGCTCCTGACTGGTCCTCTCTTATTTTTCGCTCGAGCTCTGCCGCCGCTGACGGCGGTTATTTTGTTTCAAATTTTTTACTCACAAAAACTCACATATGACGTGAGCCAAGAAAATACGTATGACGTGACGCGAGCCAAAAAAACACGGACACCACGGGCGGCGACGCGGCGTAACCACAGCTCACGTCACGTACTCCCTTCCCGGTCAAGCCTTTGTGACGCCCACGTAGGCGCTAGCAACCTACAGTCACGAACGCATGGGGTCCACCATATCTGGGCCCAAGAGTCATCGAGTGTAAGTTACTATTTTTGGCGCCGACAAGACACGCCGCTGTTTCCTTCCCCGGTACGCCGGCCCGTTGTTCGCTGTTGCTCTGCTGCGCGTGCCACGAGTAGCTCTGCACGGGCGGCTCGTGTAGGACGCCTTGACATCCGTTGGATCGCGATCGAACGGTTCCGGATAGCTCGTACAGGTAGCTTCTCCTGTCCGCGCTCCACGCTCGGCAGTCGTCTCTCGAATCACGCAAGGAGAGAAAGAAGCGGCACAGCCACGGGCAACGTTTTTATTTTTCTACGGTGGTGATCCGCGTCTGCGCGTGGCACCCCATATCTTTTCCGGTAATCACAAGGCAGCTCTTACTTGGATGCTGAGTACTCCACAAAACGTTCGCAGTATTCTGTGATTCACTGTACACTAGTTCATCACTCGTGCTTGCTACGGATTAAAAAAACATAGTTTTATCGTATTAGGTTGTCAATTATCATTATGCTCAATGACGCGATCTGAACTGTCGGTGTTCCGCTCGCCGATCCAACGGACACAAAAAAAGCACGGAGGATGCACGATCACTAACTCTTTTTTTTTAATGTAGCAGAGATCTATCGAAACAAGATGATCACCAAACTGTTTAAATGAATTAATGGAGGAGATTCCCCTTTTATCCATAGTTTTAAGAAAACGTAACGAGGTAGCAAGAGCACGACAACGATTTCATAATCGTGTAATAGGGTGCACCTTACATATTTGCGGTCATAATACCGATTTATCTTCACCTTACATATTTGCGGTCATAATACCGATTTATCTTCCTTTTATCCTATATAGCTTCTTAAATAATGCAACAACTTTTTCTTTATATCCACATGATTTGCGCGACGCACAATCTATAATCATCAAAAGGACAAATATACAAAGTGAAGAAACAAAATATCTTTATGTTATATGGAGCCACAAATCTACAGCTAGACCGACACAATTCGTTAAACCAAACATAAGGAGCAACTGTTAAATGGCTTAGCAATAAAATGACCCATATAAATTACATAAATAGCACGTGATGCAATCACATTGAAAGAAGGTATTAAGCTAATGATGCACTTAGCTACGTTATATGCACAAAGGAATTTATGGCTGCCATCTGCATGGAATTTATGCACAAATGATATTTAATTCATCCATGAGGAGGAATGCTAGTGCAAACATTGAACCGATTCATATGCATGCAGCTGAAGTTGATGCTTGGTGTTTCATCGTCCCGCTGAGAGTCTATATATATTATGATGCCATTCAGTTGAGTGTCACATGAAAGTAATCACTGTTTTTTAACCATCAAGAGGACTATTCTAGCAGTAGTAAGAGAGGTGATAAAAAATTTGATATGCAAGGATCTAGCATGGGTTTGTGCATTGATGCACATATAAAGTTTGCAATATGGTTGAATCAAATTGTGCTAAATGATTTTGTAGCTTCCACATTTTGCTAACAGCAACATGTCCCAAACGTCCGAACGGCCAACCAAACCATGAAACCAATAGCTAAGGTAAAATAAAGAAACGAATTGGAATACCCAACTCCAGGAGGGCTTCCTTGCGAAAAAGCCATTTTATTCCCCTCTCTCTTTTCTCTCCAGCGTTTTTCCCCTCTAATTTCTCGTGGAGGCAAGCAGATAGAGAAGAGAGAAGGGGAGGGAGAAGGAGGAGGAGGAGGAGGAGGAGGAGGCGTCCCTCGCGATTGGACAGGGCGTGAGGACCGTGAGAGCGCGCGATCCCCGTGGCGCGGGGCCGATTCCGGCGCCGGGACAACCTCGCCCTCGGCGGGGCGGCTGTTTCGAGCTCCCTTTCGCCGCGGATTTGGTGGGATCCGGCCAAGAAACTGGTTGGTGAAGAGGCGGGAGGAGATTAGGACGGAGGGTATGGGTGCCGGGGCGGAGCCGAAGGAGGAGGCGGTCGAGGAGGAGAAGGCGGCGGTGTCGTGCTCGATCTGCCTCGACGCGGTGGTCGCCGCCGGCGGGGAGAGGTCCACGGCGAGGCTGCAGTGCGGCCACGAGTTCCACCTAGGTAAGGGGCGATGGATTGATCTATTGAGGCGTTCTTGAAAGGTGCGATTTTGGGACCGGGCTGGCGATTTGGATGTGTAGGAGCCGTAAGCATGACCTGTTTTGTGGAAATTTGGCGGAATTGGGACAGTTTCATGCTGTTCTGACTGCTATGGTGCCGAAATTTTGGGTGAACGTCGTAAAAGTTGGATCTTTGGGGGTTACAGTATAGAATTTTCTGGTCAAGGTAGGCTTCATGGGCGAATTTTGCTTTATTTTGGTCGGCTTGATAGGAAGGCGCAATTTTGGGGGAATAGATTTGATGGCGGGACGATGATTTGGGAGCGTACACGAGGTAATCATGTCGATTTGTGTAACATTTGTGCAGTTTCGGTGGAATGGAGTGAATTTTGCTCCTTTTTCGTTTGGAAGTTGTGCTTTGTCGATTTTTCAATTAATGTGCTGTATTAGGTGGGCAATTTTGCGCTTTTGGGTTCGGTTATGTGGGAGGGTGAGATGGTCATGATTCGGCATGAATTTGATGAAAAATGTGTCCTGTTCACTGGAATTTTTGGTGGTGTTGAGCTAGTAGTTAATGAATTTTGGTGGAAGGTTGGACTTCGGAGGTCGAGTCAGTGTTGGCTAGAGGGATCTAGATTCTAGACATGTTATTTGAAATCCTAAGATTTAAACTTAGAGAGGGAGCTAACGATGATACTCCAAATTTCGAGAGTTATCAGTTTGGTTGTTTTATCAAGCAGTTTGTGTTGGCTGTTGATTTCAACATGATACTGTAATGGATTTAGGATCTCCCATCTTCTTTTATGTTGAATTTGGAATTAGGCGCTGTTTTAAGAATCTTTAGTAAACGTTGACTAGAGAAGAAGAAAGAGTTATGGGAGACAATTAAGTATAGCATTCTAGGGTTGTCAATTTAGCTGCTATGCGCTCTTCCAATATGTAGCTTTGCATTTTTTACTAGTGGTTGCCATAACGTCATAGTACAATCAGACCTAAGCTATTGCAAAGTATATAAGGTGAGATTAGACGCAGATTGAGAGCAGTTTTGTGCTAGGAATATGGTTGTGGTGACCTTGCGAGGTGAAGAAGTGTGCCTGTACTTATTCTGCTATGTCATGATACTATCAAATGCTTCCTAACCATTCTCAAAGCGGTGTTCTTAAATTATGTTTGTCTGCTAATCTTTGGTTTGTTTTAATGCTGTGTTAACGTTTTCAGATTGCATTGGATCGGCATTTAATGCCAAAGGAGTTATGCAATGCCCCAACTGCCGCAAAATTGAGAAAGGGAATTGGCTCTATGCCAATGGTTCCCGACCCACACAAGATGTTAACATGGATGAGTGGGCTCATGAGGAAGACCTTTATGATGTTAGTTACTCTGAGATGGTACGTGACCATGTTAACTTTATTTAATTATTAATAATTGTTGTTGAGTATTGACTTTTACCTTTTTGTTGGCAAATATGCCTTGTTTGCCACATACTTTTCACGTGTTTCAAATATTATCCTGTTGTGTTTACCTGATGATCAATGGTTTCTTGACCATGCTTAATTATTTGAACCATTTCTTTTGGAGGCGCTTGTTTTTGTATGTGAATGTCATGTGCGCCTTCTATTCCGTCAAGACCAAGAGTTATACTTAGTACATAATATATTAGAAACATTTGGCTACTGTATGGGCTTCTCTACCGCCAAACTCATCTAGCTTTGATCTTCTAGGTTCCTGGCAACATCTGTTAATTCCATTACCAGAGTTGTCATGTTCTTATGAATCTGATCCAATATTGTTGAGACTTGTCTCTCAAATTTGACCTTGTCTGAGTTTAACACTTACAGAGCAATATTCTTTTCTCTCTTACATTCAAGGTAGTTCATAGTCTTACCAGATTGTTAGCGAGTTATTTTGCTATGTGAGCCACTAGAGGCCATGATAGTCTCCCTGATTTTTTTATGGAGAATCTTGGAAACATACGCTGATATATCATATATGTGCTTTGTGCAATTTTTTGGCTGTGTTTCAGTAGATACTGTCTAGATTTTTCTTTGATTGAAGGCTATACTGTGGAGTCCTTTTGAGATAAGTAACACATAAAACCTGTGTAGAGTGCTTTCCTGACTCCTGAGTAATTTGCTGTTTTCTCTATGCCTAGCATTCTGATGCGCGCATGAATAATCCCGAGTTCTACATTGTTCCAGCTTACTCAACTACCCTGCACATCTATGCTTTATTGTTGCATGTTTCGAAACATTTATGCAGCTATTGTATAAATCCTAGTTGAGTTCACTATTGTTGATTCTTCATTTGCTGTCATTATTTTGACTTACAGTGGTAGTTATTTCTGCTTGTCTATTCTGACAATTATATATTTGAATTGTGCAGCCATTTCGCTTTCACTGGTGTCCAATTGGTCGCTTAGCGCAAATTCCATCTTTATTTGAGTATGTTCTGTACTTCAAATTGTGATTTATGTTTTTTTCAACTCTCCTCGACAAAGCACACTTGGGGCTTAATTTTCATGCATCCAAGAATGAAAGGGTAGCTTTAATAGAAAGGTTGTGTTCTTTTCCCAACTGTCTAGTTTCAATAAATTTCTAGTGCAGGACTAGTAGCTCCAATGTTTCACCAACAGTATGATCACCTATGTCTGTTTACACTAGTCAAGTGTCAGTGCGTTGCAATGGATTAAAAAATGATATCGCATATGCTAAACTCCGAAAAAAATAGAGTTTCCTTGTGTACATGATTAAAAAGCACGTCAAAGCATATGCATGCGTAACTGAACCATAGTTTCAGTTATATCAAAGCATGGTGTCCAGAATCTGTAGACTACAACAGCAAATCCAGGACTGTGCTGCCCAAGCGCAGCTCCCACCACACGAAGGAGGCTGTCGGGGGCAGCAGATGCGTGGATTGTGCGCTTGACCTGGGTTGAGAGTTGATCTTCCTCTGGAGATCGACTTGGACATGCCCCCGCCCTGTGGGCAATGTATCAAACATGTTGCGGTAACCAGCCCAAGAAACACGAATGACCATGCATGACAGAAGCGCCGGCTGTGACCTGCTCGACTCTGACCCTTCTTCTCAGGCAGGCATCACGAGAAAATCAAACTTCCAACACATGGATCAAGCAAGAACGATAAAAATCAGAAAATTGAAACACGAACAAATGAAGATTAAGATAGAATAAATTATAGCATGAATACTTATGTATCAATTGGTCTGCACACGTCCTCTCTTGTGAACCGACCTTCACCGTTTCGATTTGCCGCAGCTTTGCATCTGCGACTTCGCCTACAAACTCCACCTATGCATGGTGCACAGATCCAGCACTTGCCTGTGTCGCTCCTTGACGCCATGCATGGTGCCAAAACAACAACCCTCAGGCATGACCATAGGGGCATCACCGTTGACGCGTTGATGGTGTAGTGTACACCCAATTTCCGGCGCCGTGGTCAGCCGAGGGGAACTCACTGTCGCAGCAGAGGTCGAGGCTGTCGTCGGGGAAGGTGAGCGTGGGAGTGGCAGACCACGGTGCAACACGGATGATGGGCGTGGTGCACACCTTCTTCTTCTTCTTAGCCGAGCATACGCTGCCACCTCACTGTGGATTCCCACCGTCTGCCAGCCACCTCGCTGGGCCAAGCCGCTGCTGCGCCCAAGCACTTGTGCTGCCTCCTCGTTCAACGGTCAAGCTGGCCACTCCGTCGCTTGCCGGACTGCGTCGCCCTTATGCCTTGTCGGGCTAGCTTTAGTTTCGCTTGCACCTGCAGGCCACTATTGTTGCCGCGTTGGCCGCCACGAGCATCAACTGCTGGGATAGTGTGAGGTAAGGACGTGGGGAATCGAGAGGACAAAGGCGTGAGGAGGTGGCAGTCGTTGGAGATCGTGCCGTCGTGTTATGCGGCGTGCCAGATGGTTGAGGCAAAGGAAATAACTGGAAGCCACTGAATTGGCTGGTCCACATGTCAGCGTAGATTTTATGTACGTAGGTGTGTGGGATGGGACGATTCCTCCCACTGCATGGGGGTAAACCCTTTCTTTATTAGTTAAGATTTGGAGAGTAAAAAGGAAATGAGTAACTCTAGGATTCTGTATAGTCAAGAATCTATTTAAGGGATGCAAGAAAATAAGATGAATGGCCTTTTTCAATTAATTCTTCACAACAAAGTGCTGAACAATCTGCAATTCTGCATAGGCTTAGGCGCTTAGCCAGTTAGCCCTGTCATGCTGGATAAGGTTATCGACAATCTTCATAGCGGTTTTTCTTGTCATGATAGAGTATACATGGATCTTCTTCTGACAAGCATACTTCAAGTAATAGTTGACAAGTCATACTGCCATAGTGCTTCGTACATGATTTTAGCCAAAGTACTGATCAAACTCACGGATGGCAAAATTAATGATGCAGTTATTCCTGTCATCTCCTAATATCAATTCCAGACTTTCCAGTTAGTCAATACATCACTTCTTTACTAAGTACTCCCAAAAATCATCACCTCTTCTGCATTTTTGTATTAAGAGTTTTCAGTATATGGGAAAATTGCTGCTGTTGTTTTATTATGTTACTTAATGTTTCCCCCACTTCTGTCAGGGAAGGGGAATCATCACCTCCAGTTACTTGTAAGTTCTTACTTAAATGGGATCAACTTGCAAAAATTAATTTATTTTGAGGTTCACACGTGTTTGGATATTGGTCATGCAGTTCATGACTTCATGCGACAGCATGTGTTTACAGAGCATGTAGCTGTCTCTGCTGCACCAGGGCCAGGGGCAACTCATCCATGCCCATATGTGGCATACTTGCATCCTCTTCCACCGCTGGCGTCATCATCAAGCTCCCATGTCCCTGAGAGAACCATGGATGGTCCTGCATATCATGATCACTGGAACCCCCTGGCTGGCCCATCAGATGGTAGGCCCTTGCAAACAGTGCAACCCGCTGATTTCCATCATAACCATTGGGCGCATGTGTCCCATTCCTATGCTCAACCCAACAGCAATAGTGGGTTGACCGAGCAGCCAGGTGTCCCTTTTGGAACAATGAGGGCTGCAAGGATTGATGGTGATAGCCAACGCCGAGGATCTGTTGTTTCTTCATCATACTTCAGTAATGGGTAAATTCTATTCTATTTCTGCTCTCACAACTTACTATTATGGCCTTGTTGTGAAAAGACATTCCAAACTCTTGCATTGTACTTTATCAAAACATGCATCATTTTAGTAAAATCATCTAAATATAACAATGAAAAGCTGTTGGTCGCCAGCATATGTTACCCTACAAGGATGATGTAAATTTCCTGTAATCTAGTATATTTCATGAACATTGTTATCTCTACCTTTCTGCTTCATCCAATCTCCTGTGGTGATTTGGTTATGTTGTGCTGGCTAGGTATGCCGTAATAAAATGCGAGTCTGGTAGTCTGAAATCGATAGCTGCACTAGTGTTAGGCTAATATCGTTTACAAACAATGATAAATTCCTAAGAATTGCTTCAGTATTCAAACTATTTTGTTATAGCAGAAACTATTGCAGTATATCACAGCTTCTGATGCATCAATGTCGATGTGTAGCTATGATGATCTTTTTTGTTTGCAGATCTGGTTCTAGATCTAGAGCTCCTAATGTTCCCCCTCTGGTACCTCAATTCATGAGGGCTCATGGCAGCATCAACGAACAGTACCAGCAGAATTCATCATCTAGCCTATTTGCTGGGGCTCATAGATCGGGAGGTATGCGACCTGCCCCACCACCTCCACCAGAGAGCCCGACATTTTGCCTGTTCCCACCGGGTTCGTCTGCCCATAATTCAGTGGAGACTGATGATGCGGGAGGAAGCCGATTCTATGCCTGGGAGCGTGATCGCTTTGCGCCGTACCCATTAATGCCAGTGGACTGTGAGACAAGCTGGTGGAGCTCACAGCAGTCTCACGGTACATCAGAACCTGCACCCGCGCCAAGGAGACTATTTGGGCAATGGATTGGCGTCAGCAGGTCATCGCCGGAAAATAGATCGCCGGAGGGCTCATCGTATCGGCAAATGCACACTCCTCGGATGTAGCCCCTCGTGGAGGAATGTAAGTTGATACTCACATTTGGAATCTGAGTTGCCTGTAAGAAAAGATGGAAAGTCCATTGTATGAAATTAAGCCGGGTTGCGCCGTAAACTTTCGGACAAATCTGAGGAAGAAACAGGAAATAACCCGGAGAAAAAACATTTTGATTGGTTTATGTGAATTCCATCCCGTACATATTTGAAATCAAGTTGGGATATTCGGAGCTTCCCCCTGTGACATAATTTCTTATCTTTAAGTTGATGGATGAATGCCAGCCAATGCGATTACAATTGATTGCATGGTCTTCGCTTAATTCAGTTACGATGCATTTATCTGCGTAAAAATAGATACAATCTTGAACTTATGCAGTTTTACTATTCGGTAAAAATAGATAATCACCTTGCTATTCGGCAGAACTACATAATCCACTTGGCATATAAAGCGAGAAGTATATTCCTTAGGGACATGTACAATGCACGAATAGTTTACACGTGTTTAAAGAGAGAACAACCACGTCAAGCACTCAAGCACCCATGTAATGCAAGAGTTCTCTTCTGATGCAAGCACATTTTTTCAGGTTTTTAGATGGTTATATTATCTATTAACTAGAGGCAGTTATATGCATAAGCACCTGTTAAGCACTAACAAGAGACAGTTATACACATAAGTACCTGTTAAGCACTAGTGCCTACTCAAGTATGGATGTTACAAAACTAGCACCTTGTGTGTCCTATGTGGCATGAGTAAACAAATTTCTTTTGCTAATCACCTCTTTAATTGTACATGATCATACAATGCCAAATAAGAATTATTGAAAATTTTAAGCTTTTTTGCTACACCCTTTTTAAAATGACACATCAAAACACGGATGTCATTAGTTTAGATGTAGCATTTCAACATTTTTCTAAGGGATTTTTGCAAAAGCCCACCTGCAAGTAGGGGAGTTTGACAAAGGGAAAATTAGCTCAGTGACATCACGTTAGATCGTAATCATATCAATAACACTCCGTTCGTGACGCACTGGAAAATAACGTCGCGAACACAAAAAAATTAGACGAATGACATCGCCGCCAGTTGCTTTCATTTCCAAAATTTTTTAAATATAGAAACTGAGCTAAAAAACAATTTTTTTGTGGAGCCTCCCGACATAATTTAATTGCTTGTGTATTTTTTTCAAAACTTTATAAGTTTTGATTTTGTCTCTAAAATTCATTTGAGTATACTGTTTGTAGGAATCTTCTAATATAGAAAATGAGGTCCAAATATTATGAAATTATTTTTCAGACTCCTTACACAGTGTACTTGATTGTGTAATTTTTTCAAAATTTTATAAAATTAAGTAATACAATTTCATAATGTCCACTGTGTGAGGAGTATAATATTTCATAATGTAAGGACATTATAAAATTGCATTAATTAATTTTGTACAAATTCTAGAAAAATTATACAATCAAGTCCACTATGTAAGGAGTCTAATTTTTCCCCCATAATGTTTGGACCTCATTTTCTATATTAGAAAATTCCTACTAACATTATACTTAAATAAAATTTAGAGACAAAATCAGAACGTATAAAGTTTTTTTTTAAAAAAATGCACAAGCAATTAAACTGTGTCGAGAGGCTCCATAAAAAAATGATAATTTTTTTAGCTCAATTTCTATATTTAAAAAATTCTGGAAACGGAAGTAACTGACGGCGATGCCATTCGTCTAATTTTTCGATGTTCGCAGTGTTATTTTCTAGTGCTTCACGAACGGAGTGTCATTCCTCCGATTACGCTCTAACGCGATGTTACTAAGCTAATTTCCCCTTTGTCAAAAACTCACCTGCATCTCAAAGTTCGTCAACAAACCCACTTGTTGATGGGGTGGGACGGTTCGGGGTTGACTAGTCAATGGTGCTCCACCGGGTCGGGGCGAGTTTTCAATTTTATGTATTTTAAAAAGCAAGAAGCATATTTTTTACTAAACTTGATTGATATATTACCATGAACCATTGATATTTAAAGATCAACGTGTAACAAATGGTAACAAATATCTTTAAATAGCAAATACTATTTAATTCTAGAAGATCATCCACGCCACTCGGTGCGAACGCAGACCTGTGTGACTATGGGCCCCACCGACGCCAGCAACCGCAGGAAAGCGAGTGTAAGATTGAGGAGGTCGACTAGAGGGGGGTGAATAGGCGGTTTTAAAAACTTCTTTGGCTAAAACCGAGTTTTATGCGGAATTGTAAATTAATTGGTTTTGCACAATTAAAGCCTAAATTAACTAGTCTTTACTAAGTCAACCAACAATATGAAACTATATAAAAGATAGCAAACATACACATACAAGTAAGCAATTAAATACAAGGAATGTAAATTACACAATGTAAAGCATAAGGAATCAAACCACAATGACACAGCAATGTTTTACCGTGGTGATCGGAGACTTGTCGGTCTTCCCTAATCCACGTTGAGGTAAGCCCAAAATCAATTGGACCGGCTTCACAAATTAAGTCAAACCCTCTGAGGTAAGTCCAACCACTTGGACTAGTTCCAACAAGAACCAACACCTCGATCCACTAGGGTTGCTCTTCCTCCACTCCGGAGATGGCGAGCACCAAGCCACTCACAAACGCCCGGGTCTTCTCACAACCTTCTTTGAGAAGATCACCAAACCTGACGCCTCCATGTAAATGCAGGTGTCGGCAAACACTAAGAGTAACAAGCCAAGCCCCTTGCTTGACTCTCACCATGTGCAACGAATGCACAAGCTCAAGTGGATACGAAATCCACCTCTAAATGCAACACATGCAACTAGAGACATCTCTCCTTGCTCACAAGGTGCAACACATGCACAATTGAGAGGAGAAGCTCACACTAGCTCAAGTGAGTGAAATGGGATGCCAAGAGTTGTCTCTCAATCGGCCAAGGTGGGTATTTATAGCCCAAACATAAAAACTAGTTTGTTGGAAGTGAAATCGACAAACTCAGTAGAAATCTTGATCGTCTGCTTTCATAAATAGTGGTACTACCGTTTTTGACTCAACGGTCGGAAAGGGTGCTAACGGCTCAAAAACTAGCCGTTAAAACTTTGGTTCGGTACTACCGCACCAGGGCCGGTACTACCGTTCTGGGCGGTCGTACCTCTCTTTTCATGGCGGTCGTCATAACCCAAAATCGATCTGAGGCGACACTTTCGGTAAAAGGTCATAACTTTTGACTCGATGTCGGAATTGAGTGATCTTGGACTCTGTGGAAAGCTTATTCAAAGGGATACACAACCCACCTATTTGATTGATCTCAAACACATTTGATCAAATCAAAAAGCACAACTCCAAGAGCCACTACTATGGTCTAAGTCCACAGAAATAGCAATAAGCAATCTTAGACCATGCCAAGGGAAAATGCATGAATCCCAACAATTTGTAAAACACATTTACAAACTTGGATCATGTCACAAGGAGTAGGTACATGGACTTCAACCATTTGCAAAACACATTTGCAAAGTAGTCACATGCTACAAGGATTAAATGCATGAGCCTCGACTATTTGCAAAACACATTTGCAAAATAATAACATCATGTCAAGGTGAGCTAGAGCAAGCGAGATTGAGCAATCAACACATGATGAGACTCAAGCTACCAGACAAGACCCCTCTTAATAGTACAACATATACCAGCAATCCGGTTTTCCAACCAAACACCAAGACCGGCAAAAGACTAGGAACACATCCTTAACCCTAGCTAGTCATACCTTTGCCTTGAGCATCTTCTTGAAGGTTGATGACGCACATCTTCACTTCAAGTCCGGGTCATCGTCTTGACATGCATCAACCCATAATGCATCCTTTACTTGACCTCCATCAACACATGATGAGTCTTCTCTTGACTTGATGATCAACTTATGTCGAGATCTTGATACGCATCAACATATGATGCATCATCTTCTTGAATCTTGACTTGATGACGATCAACTCATGATGCCATCCGAAGTCTCCATTACCCTGGAACATAACCTATTCATCAAACTCATGGAAAAAGTTAGCCCCACAATGATTAACAATAATTACCAAGATATACCTGCAATAAATGCTTCTAAACAAGCCATCGCGTAAAGATGCGATACTACCGCCAACTAGAATCCGGTAATACCGCTCTCCGGTCGTACCGTTTCTCATGTGCGGTACTACCGATTTTCAAGGAGAGGCACCGAACCAAAATACACCTTTACTGTTTTTATCGTACCACCAACTAGAAATCGGAACGACTGCAATGCGGTAGTACCGCTGCAAGAGTCGGTCGTCTGCATTAGCGGCGGTTGGTCGAGGCGTTCGGACTACGGTATCTGCCAAGAAATCTTGGTCATACCGCTTCAAGCGGTACTACCGCCAGTTAGCCTCCGGCATTACCGCACATCGGTAATACCACTTACCAAATGCGGTCATACCGATTTCCACTAAACTTTTTCAGAAGCTTTTTGAAATGCAATGCATGACTCCTTTGTCTTGAGCCATGTCAATCTTTTATCATCTTTGCATTTTCTTTTCATATCATCATTCAAACTTTGGGACTAAGCCTTGAACACATCTTAGCACATACATTAGTCCCACAACACAATTGTAAATAATTGAATATAAAGTAATATAAGTATATATGAATTACACAATTTTTATATACTCAAAGGATATATTTCAAAGTAGAGATCCCCAATATATGTGGATAAAGAAATATGGATCAATACTAATGAAACTATAAAACATAGAGTGAACTCCTCCTAAATGTGTGCATACACGAATTGTAATAAGAACATATGCACATATTCAAGTTAGACTTTTGGTGGAGTTCAACCTATATTTTGGATTCGAGGAATGCAACAATATATAAGAATATGATGTCGAATACATACCTCTTCAATATTCACCTTTTAATCCAACTGAGACTAAACATGAGATATAGTAATAGAAGAGTTAGTGTCACAAATAGATTTATCATTATGAATGCATACTTATTTGGATTTTTCCTTTTATATCCAAACTGAGACTAAACATGGTATAATAATAGAAGTGTTAGTCTCACAAATAGATTTGTCATTAATCACCAAAATACTCTATTAACACATAATGGCGAGTCTAGATTCTTCAGTGAGCTAAGCAATCAGCGGCTAGAGGCAAAGCGTGCGACGCGCTCGAACAGATCGGACGGCGTGGAAACACCCACGTGTGAGATCGGACGGTGGCGTCCTACCGACGACGTGGCACATTCTCTACCAAGTGCACTGGCTCGGATCTGGCGGGCGCGAGGCACGCGTGGAGCGATCCGACAACGCACGCGTTCTGGGCGACATGGATCGCGCGAGGCCACGGCTTCCCAGCGTGCAACGGCTCGGATCGGACGACGCAGAGCCGTTCGAGGTGCGATCCAATGGTCGGCGAATTTGTGCTGACGTAGCATGCGTGGGAGGATCCCCTTTTCCCCATCCTTTAATGTTAGTAATTGTATTATCATAACATGTAGAATAATATTAATCCATATATAATTATAAAACACTTATATGATCGGGTGGGGCGTGGCGGCCTCTAACCCGCATTCACCCACCCTAATGCAGGGTGGGGCGGAGCATGGCTAGGTCGAGGTAGTGCGATGCGAGGCGGGGATATAGAGCTCTACCCACTTACATGTGGTTTTTTATTTGCAAAAAATACTACAACTTTCATTATATTTCTCTAAGGATATGTTTGGTTTGTGCCCAAATCAACCTTGCTAAAATTTGGCTAACCAAAGTTTTAGGCAAGATTTTAGCTTCCTACAATTTAGCCAAGGATGGATAAGAACTACGTAGCACATGACCATAGGGCCATAGGCTTGCCAAAAATTTGGTCACCATCCAAGGGCGGGCCAAATTATTGGGGTTAACCAAGTTTTACTAAGACTGGTTTGAGTACAAACCAAACCAAACACATTATATTTCTCTAAGGATATGTTTTTTTTTTAATTTTTTTTGATGGTGTAGTTTCCACAAAATGGAGCACCATGGCTGGAATTTTCGAAAAAAAACCCACATAAATTCCGCCATCCCCGCCCTTTCCCCACTCCCCATCACAGACTCTCTCTCTCTCCCCTCGCGATCTCGCCGAAACCCTAGGAAAACCCCGGAGAGGCAGGATGCTGCACGAGCTCCTCCTCACCCTCCTCGGTTTCACCGGCGACTTCGTCCTCGACAGCTCCTCCTCCTCCTCCGCCCGCCGCCGCCCCGCGGCCCCCGAAGCCCTGGCCGCCGGAGACGGCGACGTGGGCCCCGCCTTCCGCCTCGCCCCTGACCTCACCTTCCTCCAGTCGTCCGAGAGGTATTGGAGACCCTAGACCTGTACCCTGTTACGAATCTGTAGCCGCGCTGTGGTGCTGTGGTGTCTCTGATCTGCGAGGGAGCAGGATCTGTGTGGGGGGCGTCAGGCGTGGTGATCTAGATAGTTGAATTGGGTGTGATGCGGCACCAACGAGCAGGAGAAATGGGGGCAGTTTGCCCTTTTGTGGTGGTTGTAGTGCTTGCCTAAGCACAATTGCTTCTGTGCTTAAGTGCTTTATGGTTGTAGCCATCTAACTTAAATCATAGTAAAAATGCTTTGTTGGGTCTTAAAGCACTGTTTCGTTGAATGCCAGCCGGGTATATTGATGGTAAATCGAACTAGAATCGGCTGATTACTCAGTTTGTCTACTTCACTGAATATGTATGCCTACTAGTCTGTTGGAGCATATATCAACTTAAATGCACAATGCTACAATGGAGCGTAAAAGTACGAACTAAATGACAAATTTACAAAATTGGCATAGGATGTATTTCCTAGAAATGTAGCCTCAAACAAGGGACAAACCTACAAAGCTGGCGTGGGATGGATTTCCTGGAAATGTAGCCCCAGTAGACCAAGAGCAGATCTAAAAACTCCCCTGTTGCATATTTTAGACTTTGAGTGCTTGACATTAAGAAACCATAGATGGATACAGCTAAAAATTAAGAATGTACATGTTCAAGTTCATTAATTGTACTTGCTTCTAAAGTTCTATACGAGGAATCTGCATTGTGCCATTTTCACATGAGAAAGGCACAAAATTGCACTGCCAAAACAAAAAATATACCTCTAAAACTTCATATTTAATACATATCCAGTGCTTCTGCTTACATATAAAGTGTTCATTTTGTATGTGAAACAAAAGTTTACCCAAGTATCAGTGATCATGTTGGTACGGTTAGTACTTAGTATTGTCATATCAATGTAACAGGGCATACCTGGAAGGAAAAGGATACATAGAAGAATGTATGTTGTGTCTTTGGCGCCTGGTTCACCAAATTCTAAATGGTTTGTCCTATTTGCAGGAGTGCCATTGAGAGGCTCATATCTCTGGGCTTTTACTACAGAGAACTAAACCGCTTCGCAACCGAGTCTCGTGATCTGAGCTGGATTCAGTCTTCTGTAGATGTTTCATCACCTCATGCTGATAAAGCTCTGAAGGGGAAAGGGAGAAAAGGGAGTGCGTACAGGAGGGCAATTGCCAATGGTATTGCTGAGATTTTGTCAGTCTATAGAGCAGCTGTTCTGCAGGTTGAGCAAAATCTGTTGTCAGATCCATTGCCTATCCTGGCGACGGTAACTCATGGCCTAAATAAGGTTTGTTCTTTAAAGTCTTGCATCTTGACTTTCCTTTTGCAACTATCATTTTCTAATTTTTCTACAACCATGTACTTACCTATTGCAATATTTGTCAACCGTTGATACTAGTATCCTTCTGAGATTGGCATATCTATGTTATATTGTGTTAGCATATGATATCCTATGATCTTTGATGTGTTGATGTGTTTGGTTATTGGCGTTGACCCCATTCATTGTTGTGCCAACTTGCAGTTTGAGGTTCTTCTGCCTCCACTCTATGAGCTTGTTATGGAAATCGAGCAGAAAGACATCAAGGGAGGACAGCTTCTTAACCTTTTGCATAAACGATGCCATTGTGGGGTTCCAGAACTGCAAAGCTGCATTCAGAGGTATTACCTCAATATTTTCCTACCCGACGTTCATGCAGTTTTTGGTTTTCTTCAAGTGGGCTTTTTGTGTAGCTTTATTCATTGCATATTTTACTTTGCATGTTTCTTTGTGCCCTCTAATAGTAGTATTTTGCTTATTCGTTTCCTTTTTATTGATGGAAAAAATAAGAATAGGCTCCTTTGGCATGGACACCAGGTCATGTTTAACCAGCTGACTTCTTGGATGGTTTATGGTATTCTTCAAGATCAATACAGTGAATTTTTCATCAGAAGGTCAGCATTTCTTAGAGAGCTTCCATTAAATTTTGTTATTATTGCTATTCTGTTACTACTTTTGACCTATTATTGCCATATATCCAATTACCCATTGTGGCCTGCCAAATGTCACGGGAACCCCACAATTTAAGTTTTTGAAGTTTTGGTTGTAATATGAATATATGTTAGATTTCCTTGTAACTTATGTATTTACCTTTTTTACTATCCCCCCTCCTCAAATCAGCATATTTTGTGTGGTTGTTTTGAATATGATTCACAAGTAGTCTAACATTGTCAAACTGTGGGACACAATAAATTAGTTTGCTAGATTTCATTTGAAGTTTTGTTGTGGACAATTCTGAGCTAGACAATAGGAGCTAGCTCTTCGTTGAAAAAAAATCTAAACCCAACATTCTACAGTGGCAATTGAATCGGTTGCCTCTCGCATGATAAGTAGTCCTAACTGCTGAGCCATGATGCCATTCCTGCAATATTAAACTTCTTGCCTTCCTTTTCAGACAGGACAACAGGGATGGGTCGAATGAGACATCTCAGCCGGATGTTGCTGATAAGTTTACGCAGAAATTAGCTAAAGACACATCCCTG
The DNA here is from genome assembly GCA_036346405.1 of Phyllostachys edulis. NCBI lineage: Eukaryota > Viridiplantae > Streptophyta > Magnoliopsida > Poales > Poaceae > Phyllostachys > Phyllostachys edulis. Next base: position 63,287,009 of record CM070554.1, read on the forward strand.
ACTAGTTGGCACACGGGATTTCATGTATCATTGGTATGCTTATATTCTTATTATGAAGTGCATGTATCTAAGGTAGTAATTGCTATCATGGATAGTTATATCAGTTGTTTTTGTGCACCTAACTTGACAGGACATGTTGCCTGAGTATATCCACATGCGAGTTGCAGAATCAATTCTCTTCGCTGGCAAAGCGATACGGGTTCTTCGAAATCCTAGTCCTGGTGCTACATTGCAGGAATCCATTAACCAAAGTCAGATCTTGAAAGGATCTCATAGAATGCAAAGTTTCATAGGAGGTTCTGGTGCTCCGAAAGAGCTACCAAACTTCTCTAATATTAGTTCAGAAGAATTATTGCCGCAGGCTGAAGCAGATAAAATTGATGCCATGCTCAAGGAGTTAAAGGTTAGTTGTCAACTACCTGCTGGCAATATTTAAAGTTTGAAACATCACCATCTTCTTTTGTTGCATGCACTTCCCTTATTTTTCTGTATGAATAATTTTGTTTATCCATATCCTTTTACGAGAGTGCTTCTGATATGGGCATATGACTGCTTTTGTTTCTGCAGCATTCTTCAGAGTTTCATAAAAGGCTGTTTGAATCTGCTGTTGGCTCAATACGTACAATTGCAGCTAATCATCTCTGGCAGGTAGTGCTGGATGGCTTAAAGCATTATGTATTCTGTCAATGTTTTATTGCACAGGAACATCACCTATTGTTTCCTTTGGTAAAAGCTAGTTGTTGTACGTGCTGATCTCAATGGTCACTTGAAGGCATTGAAGGATTATTTTCTTTTAGCGAAAGGTGATTTTTTCCAGGTAACCATGCGCTACTTGATCTATGAAATATCTTTTCTGTCCTTTTTACATGTATGTATCTCCATGGTTGCATTAGTAGAATGCAAATTTGTCCAATATTGCCTTTTTCGGTTGTTTTTTGACACGTGTGACCATACTTTTAAACTAGTGTTTTCTTGAGGAAAGCCGCCAATTAATGCGCTTACCACCTCGTCAATCTACAGCTGAAGCAAATCTCATGGTCCCATTTCAGTTGGTAAGTAATATGTTCTTTTTGTGTTTTAGAGGACTTGATGATATGCAGTGTTATGTTTTTTTCACTTTATTATTTGTGTTTTTACTTTCATCAACTTACCGGGAACCAGTTATAGTTCTGTTAACGGCTGTGTTACCTCATTTCTGCAAAAAATATTATATTTTGGCAGCCATGGTTTATTTCCTCTTGTTAATTGCTGCAGGCTGCACTAAAGACTATAGGTGAGGAAGACAAATACTTCGCCAGAGTCTCGCTAAGGTTGGCCTTTGCCTCATAGTAATTAATTTCACCCTAATTAGTGAATGTCGGTGTTAAGAGTCTTGTACATTCTCTCTCTTGGCCCATATGGCTCATGTAGACCATGAAGCCCATGTAACCCTATATCTATATATGCCATCTCAACAATGAATAATATGCACAATTGTGAATAACAAAATCATTCTCTCCTAATTCTAACATGGTATCAGAGCCTAGGGTTAGGGACTAGACCTGGTTCGGCCGCCGCCATCCTCGCTGCCACCGGCGTGCGAACTCCTCTCACTCTCCCGTGGTTTGTCCAGATCCGGCGTCGTTGTCGCGCAGCGTGGGACCTCTTCTCCCTCACTGGAGCTTCATTGTCGTCACCGAGCTCGTCTTCATCGTCGCTGGGCTCCATCTTCGTCGCTAGGCTTCCTCGTCATCGTCGCCACTCGCTGCTTTGCTTCGGTTGGATCCGGCGTTGCCGTATATTGTCGCGCGTCGCTTTGGTGATCCGCATCACCTTTTCATTGAATCCGTCGTCGAATCTCCTTTGCCTTGGGCATTGTTGCCCACGCTCATTGTTGCCACCTCCTCTGCCTTGGGTTGCCGCCGCCCCTACCTTGGGCCGTCCCCACCCCCGCTCGGGTTTGGCGTCGCCGTCGAGATGTGTTCGGCCTCCTTCGACTGCCACAATCTTTGACTACCACTTGCTCTGCTTCATTGTCATTCGACTACACGGGTACCACCGCTTCCTTCGATTGCTACTTTGTTTTGCCTAAGTTTGGTCAGATTCAGGCTTAGATGAGCAACCTTCAGGCCCAGTTGTGTCAGCTGTAGGGATAATCCGGTGGATCCACCGCTTTTAATGCACCATCATGTCCTGTGTCAGGTGCTTCACTCTCATGGTTGTTGGATTAAGGAGCTTTTTTCCATGTGACACCTGATGCATCTTAGCTCACATCATGTCGTCCTGCTGCAAAAGGTATCAAGATTCAGACAGTTGATGGAACGCCATGCACAATCACTCATTAGGGGACTCTTTCCACCTCTCACTTCGCAGTTTCAGACGTCTTACTTGCCCCTACGCTCTCCATGAATCTCATCTTTGTCGGACAGCTCGTAGATATGAACTGTTTTGTTGGGTTTGATGATAGCTCCTGCTTTGTGCAAGATCGTCGAACAAGAATTGTTATCGGTAAAGGTCATCGTAAGAGGGGTTCTGCAGGGCTCTATGTTCGTGATCGTCTGAATCTCCCTTTATCCTCCATTTCTAGTACTACTTTTGCTCCTATTCCTTTATCCTTTGTTGTTGGCCCATCTACTCCTTGTCCTTCTGCATCTACTTATGTTTGCAAGTCTTTTCCTTAATGGCATCATCGCTTGGGGCACTTGTGTGGCTCACACCTCTCTATCTTGATTCATCAAGGTGTTCTTGATTCTGTTTCTGTTGACATCAATTTTTAGTGCAAGGATTGTAGACTTGACAAGCAAGTACAATTCCCATATCCTTCCAGCTTTTCTAGATCTGACCGCCCTTTTGATTTGGTCCATTCGGATGTTTGAGGTCCTCCTTTTGCTTCAAAAGGTGGTCACATTTACTGTCATCTTCATTGATGACCACACTCGATATACTTGGATCTACTTCATAAAACACCGTTCGCAGTTGATTTCTATCTATCAATATTTTGCTCAGATAGTTCATACCCAGTTCTCTTTTGCCATTCGCGTTTTTCGTTCTGACTCTGGAGGAGAGTATCTTTCATCATCTTTTCGTCAGTTCCTTTTTTCTGAGGGTACTCTTCCTCAGCTCTCGTGTCCTGGTGCTCATGCTCAGAATGGTGGTGCTGAGTGCAAGCACTGTTACGTCATTGAGGCTGCTCGCACTCTTCTCATTTCCTCCTTTGTTCCCTCTTACTTCTAGAGGGAAGCAGTCTCGACGATAGTCTATCTCATCAACCGTTAGCCCACTTCCAAGCTTCAGGGCAAGTGTTATGGTGAGGTCTTATACAGAGCACCCGCTCGCTATGCTTATTTTCGTGTCTTTGGTTGTATCTAATATGTTCTTCTAGCACCTCGTGAACGCACAAAGCTGAGTGCTCAATTAGTTGAGTTTGTCTTCTTGGGTTATAGTTCTGAGCATAAGGGCTATCGTTGCTACGATCTCTCAGCATGTCGCATCCGCATCTCTCGTGATGTGACCTTTGATGAGGGTCGACCCTTCTTTTATCACCCTTCTACACATCACACTCCTTCCACAGATTCCACATCCTTTTTGTATCTACCTTTAATTCCTTCATCAGGCTTGTCTCCTCCAGATACACCTTCTCCACCAGTTTCACCTCCTAGTGTGTCTCCTCCACCAGCTCAACCAGGTTCCGACACTTCCACTTTTCCCTTTTACTAAAGTCGTTGACAGAGTTCCTTCTGATCTTCAGACTTCCATTCCTCTTGAACCTTTTGATCCTCAGTCCTCCTCTCCTCCACTTGATCCTCCAGCCAGTACCTTGGACTTTGATGATCATTCTACTACATTACGGTATGCCTTACGTGATCGTTTCTCTATTCAGGCACCGGAGAGATAGGGCTTTTATCATGCATGTGCAATATCTGAGCTGAGTACCTATCAGGAGGCAGCTAGTATACCTGAATGGTAGTTGGCTATGACTGAGGAGCTTACAACATTAGAATGTACATGCATTTGGGATCTTGTTACGCTACCATCTGGAGCTCCTCTTATAACTTGCAAGTGGGTGTACAAAGTAAAGACCAAGTCAGATGGAGCGATACAAGGCTCGTATTGTTGCAAAAGGTTTTCAACAGACTTATGGTTGAGATTATGATGAGACTTTTACTCCCGTTGCTCTATGACTACAGTCTGTACCCTCATTGCTGTTGCAACGGTACGTTCATGGATTATATCTTAGATGGATGTTAAAAATGCCTTTCTTCATGGTGATCTACATGAGGGATTATATCTCAGATGGATGTCACAAATACCTTTCTTCATGGTGATTTACATGAGAAGGTCTATATGTAGCCATTCCCAGGTGTTGAGGGCTTGAGGCTCCTACAGGCTATGTTTGTCGTCTTAGGCATGCTCTATATGGTTTCAAGAAGGCTCTGTTAAGAGTATTGGTTGTATATTCTCCCCCTCTCTTAGCCCATGTGGCCCATGTAGTCTATGAGACCCATGTACTCCTCTCTCTATATACTCTTCTATTGATGAATAAGATGCAGAGTTGTGAATAGCAAACCCTAGCCTCCATTCTTCTAACATGGTATCAGAGCAAAATCAAATCCTACCTCTGTCTCCATAGCAACCATCGTTCCGTCGTGTGCTTGCGCTCCCTCCGCCGTGGGCCGGCGGGCCCAAGACACCGCCTCATCAAGCGAAGTCCCGCAGTCCCGATCTCAATCTCCCGTAGTCTAGGAGTAAGGATCAAGATTGGCACCTCCGGATCTCGATCTCCCTCACGGTGCCTCCGGTTCTGCGTCGAGCCATTGTCGCACCTCCCCCGCGCTGCCTGGAGCATCTCCCCCGCGCCTCCTGGAGCACCTCCCTCGCGCTGCCTAGAGCATCTCCCCTGCGCCACCTGGAGCACCTACTCGCGCCGCCTGGAGGCTCTGCAAGGCCATCGCCTGGAGGCTGTTGCGTCGCCTGGAGTCCCTCCCCCGCGCCGCCGGGAGCCTCTGCGGTACATGTTGTCGTCTTCATCAGTGCCGGATCTTCCGCCGCCTTCTCTCGGGCTTGGGGAACTCGTCCTCATCGCGCCGGATCTTCACCTCTCCGGATCCGCACTGCCCGTCCGCCGAGACGTCGCCTCTCCATTGCGTCGCCTGGAGACCATCGCATACTTCTCACTCTCTTGCTCTGCTCTGTTTGCTGGTACCCCTATCACATGTGCTGAACTCTTGTTGAATAGTTGTAAACATACACTGAGGGATTGATCTGATAGGCCATACATGAGCTCATTAAGTATGCAAACAGTAGAGCTTGCCTGGCGTAGTGTTTGTTCGGCATCACTTTTCATGTGTTAGATCTTTCGCTGGTATTGATTACTTGCTGCCTGATAGCTTGCAACCGTAAGATCTTTCGCTGGTATTAATTGCTTGCTGTTGTGATGGCAAAATCTGATTCACTGTTTGGGAGTAGTTCATCTTTTGTGTTTACGGACATCAAGCTCGATGGGTTGAACTACCGAGCATGGGCTTTCTCAGTTAAGACTACTCTTAGGGGTTATGGTTTGGCCTCTCATTTGACTGACGATCCTCCTGATCCGAAGAAGGTTGATGTTGAGGCAGTAAAGGCTTGACAGAAAGAGGATGACCGTGTCATGACTGGCATTGTTCTGAGTGTTGATGTCTCTTTGAGGATGAATGTTGAGTATCATACTTCAGCCAAGCAAATGTGGACATACTTTGAGAAGAGATATGTTCAGTCCAGTGGTGCTCTTCGCTTCACATTGCTTAAGAACCTTCATAGTATTCAGTAGCAGCCGGATCAGTCAGTGGAGGAGTACTACAGTGTTTTCACTCATATCACTGGTCCTCTAGAGTCTTTGACACCGAAGTCTGCCACTGTTTGCCAGTCTTGTGTTGCCAAAGATGAGTATGCTCAGTAGGCACTCATGTATCAGTTTGTGATGGGGCTTCGATCAGAGTTCGAGCCTGTTCATACTCAGTTACTCAACTATCCCACTCCACCGACTTTGACTTAGGTGCTTTCTAGTTTGATTGTAGACGAGACTTGTCTTTATTCGCTTATGCCTATCTCAAGATCCTCACCACATGCTGTTCTGGGTCTCTCGCAGCGGTCTGGATCTATTAGAGTGACACCTCATTGCAAGAGGACTGGTCATCTTGTTGACAAGTGCTTCAAGTTACATCCAGATCAGCTTGTTGATTATCATGCTAGGCATTCATCTGATCGCCGTCATGGAGCACCTACTGGGCCTCCGAGAGCACTTACTGGAGTAGTTCTTCGCCACACCCACACCTCTCGTGACTTACGGACCCGATTATGCGCTATGACCTCGGCCTTTCGCTTCTATTCTTTGCTTTCATCCTTGGGTTCTAGACTCGGGTGCCTCTTTTCATGTCACATCTGATAGCTCTCAGCTTGTTGCTTGTAGGCCGTGACTGATGTTGCATATGCTCACACTGCTGATGGTACACCTTGCTCTATTACTCACCAGGGCATTCTCTCCACATCTCGCTTCTCTGTTCCTGACGCGTCTTTTGTGCATTCTCTCCACATCTCGCTTCTCTGTTCCTGACGCGTCTTTTGTTCCTCAGCTATCTATGAACCTTTTTTCTGTTGGTCAACTCACTGATATGAACTGTTTCATTGGATTTGATGATTCTTCTTGTTTCATTCAGGATCGTCCGAGCAGAAGAATGATTGGTTCTGGTCATCGCCGTAGAGGCTCTCCTAGTTTCTATGTCTTGGACACCTTACATCTTCCTTCCATTAGTACGTCGAAGGCTTTAGTGTCTTCTGCTATGTCATCATCTCAGTCTCCTGTTGGTTCTTCCTTCAGCAAGTTGCATCATAGACTTGGACATCTTTGTGGAGCTCACCTCACCACTCTAGTTCACCAGGGGAAGTGTCAGCCCTCTTCCTAGCTTCAGGGCAAGTGTTCCTAGGTCATGTCACTGTTGAGTCTAGTTTTCATTTTACTGGTTGTAAGTTGGGGAAACAACTACAACTTCCATATTCCATTAGTACCTCTCAGTCTTCTGGTCCTTTTGATTTGGTGCATTTAGATGTATGGGGTTCATCTCCTTTTGCTTCGAAGGGTGGTCATAGCTATTATGTCATATTTGGTGATCGCTCTCGATATACTTGGATCTATTTTATGAAACATCACTCTCAGTTGATTTTCATTTATCAGTCTTTTGCTAAGAAAGTTCATACACAATTTTCTTTTTTCCATTTGTGTTTTCCGTTCAGACTCTGGGGGAGAGTATCTTTCGTATGCCTTTCGTCAGTTCCTTTCTTCTGAGGGTACTCTTCCTCAGCTCTCGTGTTCTGGTGTTCATGCTCAGAATGGTGTTGCTGAGTGCATGCATCGTCACATCATTGAGACTGCTCGTACTCTTCCCATCTCCTCCTTTGTTCCTTCTCACTTTTGGGGGGAAGCAGTCTATCTCATCAACCGTCAGCCCTCTTCCAAGCTTCAGGGCAAGTGTTCTGGTGAGGTCCTGTATAGAGCACCTTCTCGCTATGTTCATCTTTGTGTCTTTGGTTGTGTCTGCTATGTCATTTCTAGCGTCCCGTGAGCGCACCAAGCTGAGTGCTCAATTGGTTGAGTGTGTTTTCCTGGGTTATAGTCCTGAGCATAAGGGCTATCGTTGCTATGATCCCTTAGCACATCACATTCGCATATCTCGTGATGTGACTTTTGATGAGTGTCGATTTTTCTTTTATCATCCTTCTACACATCACACTCCTTCCACAGATTCCACCTCCTTTTTGTGCCTACCTCCCATTCCTTCACCAGACTTACCTTCTCGAGATACACCTTCTCTACCAGTTTCACCTTCTAGTGTGCCTCCTCCACCAGCTCTACCAGTTTCTTCACCAGTTTTTGACACTTCCACTTTTCCCTTTCACTATAGTCGTAGACAAAGAGTTTCTTCTAATCGTCAGTCCTCCTCTCCTCCACTTGACCCTCCGGCCAGTACCACCGACTCTGACGATCGTTCCGCTACATCATGATATGCCCTACGTGATCGTTCTTCTATTCAAGCACCAGAGAGATGGGGTTTTTCTCGTGCAGGTGCAGTAGTTGAGCCGAGTACCTATCCGGAGGCTGTCAGTGTACCTGAGTGGCCGTTGGCTATGACAGAGGAGCTCACAGCATTAGAGTGTACAAGCACTTGAGATTTTGTTCCGCTACCATCTGGAAATGTTCCTATCACTTGCATGTGGGTGTAAAAAATAAAGAACAAGTCAGACGGGTCAGTAGAACAATACAAGACTCGCCTTGTTGCAAGAGGTTTTCAGCAGGCTTATGGTCGAGATTATGATGAGACTTTTGCTCCAGTTGCTCATATGACCACAGTCTGTACTCTTATTGCAGTTGTCGCAGTACGCACATAGACTATATCTCAGATGGATGTCAGGAATGCTTTTCTTCATGGTGATCTACATGAGGTCTATATGCAGCCACCCCTCGGTGTTGAGGCTCCTACAGGCTATGTTTGTCGCTTTAGGTGTGCTCTATAAGGTCTCAAGCAGGCCTCGTGCTTGGTTCGAGCGTTTCAGTTCTGTGATTCGAGCTACTGGTTTCATTCCGAGTGAGCATGATCCTGCTTTGTTTATTCACACTTCTCAGCGGGGTCGTACTTTGCTTTTGCTGTATGTAGATGATATGCTGATCACAAGAGATGACATGGACTATGTGGCTTTTGTCAAGAAGAAATTGAGTGAACAGTTTATGATGTTAGATTTGGGACCATTGAGCTATTTTCTAAGGATTGAGGTTCATTCTGATGGTGATGGCGACTATCTCTCTCAGCATCGCTATGCTCAGGATCTGCTCGCTCGCTCTGGGATGACTGATATTCGTACTGCTACCACACCCATGGAGTTTCACTTGTAGCTTCGACCTATAGACGGTGTACCCCTGACAGACCCTTCCCGTTATCGTCAGCTCGTTGGGAGTCTTGTTTATCTCACTGTCACTGGGCTAGACATTGCTCATATTGTTCATGTGCTCAGCCAGTTTGTTAGTGCTCCCACCTTAGTCCAATATAGTCATGTTTCGTGTACTATGATACCTGAGAGGAACTGCGTCCAGACGTCTGTTCTATACCAGTTCGAGTCAACTCCAGCTCCACGCTTACTTTGACTCCACTTGTGCGAGTGATCCTGCTGATTGCTGATCTATCACTGGTCAGTGATAGATCACTAGCTACTGTATGTCTCTTGGTACTTCGCTCATTGCCTGGAAATCCAAGAAGCAGGCTGCGATATCACGTTCTAGTGCAGAGGCTGAGCTTCGGGCTCTTGCTGCTACCACCTCAGAGATCATTTGGCTTCGATGGCTCTTGATTGATCTAGGTGTCCATTGTGACAATCCTACGCATCTCTTTTGTGACAATACAAGTGCCATTCAGATTGCTAGTGATCCGGTCAAGCATGAGCTGACAAAGCACATTGGTATTGATGCATCCTTTACACGATCTCATTGTCAGCAGTCGACCATTGCCCTCAAGTATGTTCCCTCGGAGCTCCAAGTTGCAGATTTCTTCACTAAATCTCAGACTCGAGAACACCATCGACTTCATCTACTCAAACTCAGTGCATCAGATCCTCCTGATCCACCTTGAGTTTGAAGGAGGGTGTTAAGAGTATTGGTTGTATGTTCTCCTCTCTTAGCCCATGTGACCCATGTAGCCCATGAGGCCCATGTACTCTTATCTCTATATACTCTTCTATTGATGAATAAGATGCAGAGTTGTGAATAGCAAACCCTAGCCTCCATTCTTCTAACAGCTCCTCGTGCTTGGTTTGAGCGTTTTAGTTCTATGATTCGAGCTGTTGGTTTCACTCCAAGTGTGTATGACCCTACCTTATTTATTCACACTTCTCAGTGGGGTTGTACTTTACTTATGCTATATGTAGATGATATGCCGATCACAGGAGATGACATGGACTGTGTTTTTTGTCAAGAAATTGAGTGAATAGTTTATGATATCAAATTTGGGACCATTGAGCTATTTTCTAGGATCGAGGTTCATTCTGATGGTGATGGCTACTACCTCTCAGCATCGCTATGTTCAGGATCTGCTTGCTCGCTCTGGTACGACTGATACTCGCAATGCTGCCACACTCATGGAGCTCCACCTGCACCTTTGTTCTACAAATGGTGTACCACTGGCAGATCCTTCCCGCTATCGTCAGCTCGTTGGGAGCGTTGTTTATCTCGCTGTCACTAGGCTAGACATTGCTGATGCCGTTCATGTGCTCAGTCAGTTTGTCAGTGCTCCCACCTCAGTCCACTTTGGTCATATTCTTGGTGTCTTTGAGATACTTGAGGATTGCATTGAGATATACGTTACGTAGTCGGTTCGAGTCGGCTCGACTCCACGCTTACTCTGACTCCACTTGGGCGAGTGATTCTGTTGATTGCCGATCTATCACTGGCTACTGCATCTCTCTTGGTACTTCGCTCATTGTCTGGAAGTCCAAGAAGCAGACTACGGTGTCACGATCTAGTGCAGAGGCTGAGCTTCGAGCCCTTGCCGCTATCACCCCAGAGATTGTTTGGCTTCGATAGCTTTTGGCTGATCTTGGCGTTCTTTGTGATAATCCTACACCTTTGTTTTGTGGTAATACAAGCGCCATTCAGATTGCTAGTGATCCAGTCAAGCATGAGTTGACAAAGCACATTGGTGTTGTCGTGTTGATGCATCATTCACATGGTCTTATTGTCGGCAGTCGACCATCGACCTTCAGTATGTACCCTTAGAGCTTCAAGTTGCAGATTTCTTCACTAAGGCTCAAACTCGAGAACAACATCGGCTTCAACAACTCAAACTCAGTGCATCAAATCCTCCTGATCCACCTTGAGTTTGAAGGGGGGCGTTAAGAGTCTTTGACATTCTTGTACATTCTCTCTTTTGGCCCATGTAGCCTATGTAATCCTATGTCTATATATACCCTCTCAACAATGAATAAGATGCATAGTTATGAATAACAAAATCATTCTCCTAATTCTAACAGTCAGTTCTGTGCATTGTCAACTGTTTTTAATTCTTTTTTTGTAGGATGCCGTTGTTTGGTATGAAATCTAGTACCTCGCAGAAGGACCTCCAAAAGCCCAATACTTCAGAGCTTTCTTTACAAGGGAAGGCCACCTCAGAATTAGCACTTGATGGGTGGGATAGTATTGCTCTGGAATATTCTGTTGATTGGCCACTACAACTCTTCTTTACTCCTGATGTTCTGTCTAAGTAAGTGCTGTAGTACAATAGTTATTCTCAATAAAATTTTGCTCTTTTGAATTCCATATATTTCAGTGTGTAGATTAATATCCCAAAAAGTTACAGCAAGACTCGCCCTAATTGGATTTGAAAGTTAGGAGTCTCTTTAGCTGTTTACTTCCCCTCTTTTTGAAGATATGTAAAATCTTATCCAGGTATCGCAAGGTTTTTCAGTATCTCATCCGATTGAAGAGGACACAAATGGAATTGGAGAAATCTTGGGCAGCTGTAATGCATCAAGACCATGCTGATTTTTCTGATTACTGCAAGGATCGGAAAAATGGCTCTGCAACACAGCTGCGTCGGCAACGCACTAAGCCTTTGTGGCGAGTAAGGGAGCATATGGCTTTCTTAATCAGAAATCTACAGTTTTACATCCAGGTAATAACCATATAAATTATAAACTACCATTTTTTTCGTATTGTTTTTCTTTCTTTGTTCCAAATGTTACTCATACGTTTGTATATAGAGCTGTCTGGTGTGATGGCTTTCTTGTCATCTAATCCTAGAAAATGAAGCACTGTACCCTTCAACCTGATTCAGAGCACATGCATGGCGTTTGCTAGTCTCTAGAGACTGCAACACGCCTGCTGACAAAGTTATTTGCAGCTAGTTTCATTTGAGCATACGTAGGAGAATAATTCATTTGGCTATATGGATGCTAGGAATGTGTTTTTTTTCCTTCCAATTCTCTCATTTTTGCTACACCAATAAAAATTTGGTTAGTTTTATAATTTCCATTTTCCATTTCTTATTGGATCTCTTGCTTTGCAGGTTGATGTAATTGAGTCACAGTGGAATGTTTTACAAACTCATGCGCAAGATTCACATGATTTTACAGAACTAGTGAGTTCTCATCAAGAGTAAGCAACCAATTTTCACTAGATACTGTATGGCATTCTTTTTTTTATTGGTAGGAATAATTACCCTTTTTGTTAAATGTATCAAAATACATAGGATGAAGTATGAGCCAGTTTGACGTGAGTTTTTTTGGGGACAAATACTTGTGTACTGTTTACTGAGTCCATGCTACCACATCTTTTTTGAATAGGATGTTCCCATAAGGTCTGGTTTTGCACGATAAAGAAATATTAGGATTTATTTTTACTCAACACCAGCGTTTCCTTATTGTGCTTCACCTTAGTGTTAAATTCGTTACATATTGCTGCATTCATGTTCTTACATGAAATGTTTGGAGAGTACGGAGATAGCATACAACTGCTTGATGTGAGTTTCGTCATTTTTTTGGGGAAATTTTGATAAATGCCACTGCAAAGTATCCGTTTTAGAGAAGTGCCATCGCTCATTTCGATATTTGAAATATGCCATTGCAAAGCTTAGAACATCCTACAAATGCCATTGATATACGTATTCTATCAGTATTGGACCAAATTACCCCTACCTTCTCCTTCCGGGGCGGCGCCGTGGTCCACGACGGGGGGCCGTGACTTCCACGCGTTCCCGGAAAGATCAATCTCGAAGAAGTCCCAGCCGAGGTAGCTCTGGCGGCGGCGTCATCAACGCCGAGCGTGAACTCAAGGATCTCGGCGGCACCGGCTTGGTCACCGCGCTGCCACCACGACATCGTCAAGAACCGGATGGAGATGTTGGTGCGTCTTGCAGCGTCGCGCATTTAACCTCGGCGTGAGCCACCGCGCTAGATCTTTGGTGAAGTTGGAGAATTAAAGCCAAGAAAGCGAGGCGTTCTTGGCGTGGGCGCCGCCGAGGTAATGCCGTCTTGGTGCCGCAGCGCCGGTGCGCGTCTTGCGCCGCGAGGGACACATCCACGCAAAGGAGCACGAAGACGCCGAGGAAGGGCGCAGCGCGAGCTTCATGGCGGAGGGTCGCCACTTGGGCTTCTTGGGAGGTGGTGGTCGCCCATTGCCGCAGCAAGAGAGCGTCTTGGGGTCGCCACCGACGTGGGTCTTCTTCTTGCCCCCGGGCGAAGCGCAGCGGTCTTTGGAGGAGGGGCAGTGGTGGTGAAGCGGCTCAGGGCGTGGCGGCAAGGCCGGCTTATACGCTTTCGCCGAGCATGGTAGGTGGCGTGGTCCTTGGCTCCTCTCCTCTCGCCTTCGCTGAGTCTTCCGATCTGGGCTCTCCCTCGTCGGGCGAGTTCCCGACGCCAGACTCTCCCTTTCGCCCGTAGTTGGAGGTTCTGCCCGAGCCTCCCCCGTCGCCGTGCCTTGAGGTCCCGGTCGTCCTCGCCCATGACGAGAGCCCGCGGCTAGGAGAATCCCCAAGGAAATCGGCGGCGAGGGCGGGTGAATGCGTGGGCGGAGCTGGGGTAGAGAACTTGGTAGAGGAGTAGAGACGGGGCTCCCGGTCGTCCTTGCCTAGAAGTCCTGCCCGAGCCTTCCCCGTCTGCCTGCGCCTGGAGGTTCCGCCGGTGTCTTGCGGCGGCGGTGTGTTGAAGAAGAAGCGATGGTGACATGGCAATCGAAGAAGACGGGGGCAATAACGTCAAAGTGTTGCTATTATCTGAAGCTTACGTATGGATATTTTTGGTGTAAGCTGTTTTGCGTAGCCCTTTTTACAGGTCACAATGTTGTCCCCTGTACTCTTGTTTATTAGACCCTGGCCATTTAGTTTCTATTATTAATGGTTGTTTTTGCTGAGTTTACATGGAGATATTACCATAACTTTTTTCCCCCTTTGAATCTATACTGACATGATTAAATTAATTTCTGCTGTGGTATCTTGGTTGATTATTACCTCTGGCATTGCAGGTATTTGTCAGCATTGATTTCACAATCCTTCTTGGATATAGGATCAGTGTCTAGAATACTGGACAGCATAATGAAGCTTTGCTTGCAGTTCTGCTGGAGCATTGAGCAATATGAAACCGGAGCAAACATGTTTGAGATTGATCACATTACTGAGGTATCATCCCACCTCACCTATTTGGCCCTTTCCAACAAACAGGAATGTGCCAAGTGCTTAGCAGAGCACTCCTTAAAGTCACTATACCTGTTCACTTGGTTTCTTAGTAAGCATACTTACCAGGCGCTTACAATTATTTGGTAATAATTAGGAATTCAACAAGAAATCGAATTCATTATACACCATCTTAAGGAGCAGTCGCCTCGCTGGAAGTCAGAGAGCACCTTTCCTAAGGCAATTCCTAATGAGACTAAACTTCAACTCTTTCTTCGAGGCAAGCTCCACAATTAGGGCTCTGTAAACAATATCCATACGCATTTATTTATTTATTTGCTTGACTAATTTTCTTCTTAATGATAGACCACCGCGAGGGGAGTGATGAATTCGGGCAGGCTACGGCCAAGCACCGCAGGTGCTCAGCTGTAAGTCTGCAACCATCACGGTTGCGACGTGCGCGCGTGTCGTTTGGGATTTACACGAGGATGCTGGCCCAGTGCTGCCACCGACCGACACTGCCGCGCCATTGTCAGGGAGGCATTGCTCGGAAGCATTTCGGTGTTTTGTGAAGGGGATGAGTTTCTACTTTATGTAAATTATGATTAGCGTGTGACTAGCTCTCTCTCTCTTGAAGCCGATTATCGTGTTAGTGGCTTGTCCCGTAAAGTGTACTAGATGGTCTATCGCTTGTGCTGATGTTGTGATGTGCACGTCTTTGCCTAGCTTGTCTATATTTCCTTTGTTGTTGATGCTATCCAGTTGTTGGTTTGGGACCGCGGTTGGAATGCGGATGAAATACCCATTCAACGTCGAGGTCTCATCCGAAGTAGGAAACAACATAACGCACGCCAATGAGATTTGCAGTACAACTCTTGTCGATAACTCTTCTCCAGAAGCATCTGGGACCTTCTAGAATCTTCTTGAAACATCACAGGAGTGGTGGCTCGTTTTTTTTATATAAAGAGTAAAATACACCGTGGGTCTTTAAACTTATGAAGTTGGGTCACTTAGGTCTTCAAACTTTGGAATACCACTAAACTTGTTAAGTGGTGGTTCATCAGGAGATCCAAAGCTTGCCACCCTGGCTTTGACCGTAGATGTGGCCCCTTGACCAAAGCCAAAGAGGCACTGGTTTGCAATAAACACCCTAATGTCTCGTGTCACCCCACCTTGATGACTTTGCCGGAGTCCGTTGCTGGCTAGCCGAGACGCTATAGGTCATCGTTGCCAATGTCCCACCTCTCCCTCATCCTCACGCTCCCCTCACCATTTGTCCTTTCTAGCATGAGCTTGTTGTCGTGACTGAGACATAGAATGAGAGGGAGGTGACCATGGCGTTAGGCTAGGAAGGCGGATGGCGGATAAGAGGTGTTGAGGTTCTAGGAATGGAAAAAAATGGTACTTTTACGACGAGGTGAGCCCATTGGTGGTGATGATTCACAGAGAGAAGTACTAGAGATGTGCTAATAATGTCAGGTGGTGATGGTAGTGGTTAGGTGAAGGTGGCGCTAGTGTTTGGGAGAACGGGGGATCCGACCAAGCGTGTCAAAATCAAGGCGATGACGAGGGGATGTTTGTGCATGAAGCAACTGGACCGAAGCTCATCAGAGGTGATGAATGGTGATGAAGAAGACTATAGAATGCGAACAACAAACATGGTCGATTAGTTGTGCTGTATGAGCGACAATCAAATTAATTTGGGGTATAAGTTCATCAAGGGGTAGAACCCGATATGACACGAACAAACATCGACATTGCTCATTGGGAGTTCAATGTGGTGGTGTCACGGTTCTCCTTCCGCCTGCAACCTTGGCGCCATGATCGTCTCGCTTGAGCATGCCGCGGCACACTCCACTCACGTCGCCTAGGTTCGAATCGACTCGCCCACCACCCTCTTTCACCAACGATTGTCATCGATAGCCTAGGATCGATTACTGCCAACTCCACGACTGCCTCAGGAGCTCGCCGTGTGAACACGAGGTGAGGGAATGCAAAGGGATCACAATTACAAGGGGTTAAATGAAAATTTTACCGCCCACTCAGCTGGTCACTTGAGTCGCATGTGACCCCCACGCCATGCTGGCACCGGTCAACATGACACATCCGCGGTCAACTGCAGCTAATCGCCTTGTGGACCTCCAGTGAACCACTTAATAAGTTTAGTGGCATGAATATGCAACTCCAAGGTTTGGGGATCTAAGAGACACAACTTGACAAGTGTAGGATCAAGGATAACCGACTAGAGGGGGGTGAATAGGAGGTTTTTAAACTTTTTGATAATTTAACAATTTTAGCCAATTAACAACTTAGTCTAAGCAAGATATGATTCTAGCTAAGCAATTTAACACAAGAAATAAGTTAGAAATATAAATGCGGAAATGTAAGGACTAGAAATAACCACAAAGATACAACGATGTTTTTCCCGTGGTATCGAAGACTTGCCGGTCTTCACTAGTCCACGTTGAGGAAGCTTGATCAACTCAAGCCGGCTCCACGAATTAAGCCTTCCCTCGATCATTAGTGGTAGCTCTTCTCCTCTCCGGATAGGCGAGCTCCAACCTTCACAAATGCCCGGATCTTCTCACAATCTCATTTGAGAAGATCACCGAACCAAACTCCAAGCCGTCTAGGAGACGGCAATCTCCAAGAGTAATAGAGCAAGAAATCTTCACTTGAAAGTGCTCTAATGCCACAATGATCAAACTCAACTAAATGCTCTTGGAAAAAACTCAACTACCTTTGCAAAAGGAATTGAATACTCTCAATGAGTAGGAAACAATGCAAAGGGCTCAAGAGATGTTTAATGAGGTTCAACAACCCTTCTAGGCTGCGATGGGTCGATATTTATAGCCTCCACCCATCTGCACTAGCCGATAAGTCTGAAATCCCCAAATTTTAGGAAGGCGTCGGTCAGACCCTTGAGCAAAAATCTTGATCGATCCGGTCCCTACCGTAACGGTCGCTTTTCCTCCTCTGAAACGCATTAAATGCACTGAAAAAAATAGCCGTTCTGGTGACCCGGTCGAGACCAGCAGTGTATCTTGTGATTAGTCCGCCTCTGAAAAACGGAAAACGCTTAAAACACCCTCTTGGAAAAAAGTGACCGCTTGGAACATCCGGAGTCGGTCGATCCATGAGCATCTTGCCGGTTAGTCCGGCCTTAAGATTTCAATCGAAAATCCTCCTCTGGAAAATGTTGACCGCGTCCAAGACCTAGGACCCCGGTCAGTCCGACACTTAACTGTCGGTTAGTCTGGCCCAGAAGTTTTTCAGCAAAACCAGGAAAAACCACCTTCTGGAAAACGTTGACCGTTCCTTTTGGTCCGGGACCCCGGTCAGTCCAGACAAGTGCCTTCGGTCAGTCCGGCCTCTAAAGAATTTCAGCAAATTTAAATCGAGGCCAAACCAAAAACAAATCCAAAATTAAACCAAATAGGATTTGAGCAATTGTGGCATCAATCACTTTCAAGGTACTCAATTCTTGAACCCTCTTTATAATGCAATTTGTCTAGCCTATAACCCGATCTTCAACCAATTCACCTAAGACCGGTAAAATAAAAGGATCCTAGACTATTGTACCTTGTCTTTGAGCCAAATGATCTTCATGTAATCCTTTCGCGTGCAATTCTAGGTCATCAAAAGCACCAATAGGACTTAACCTTGTAAATACTCAATAAACACGTTAATCCCATATTCACATATTATCATTAATTACCAAAACAATTTTTAGGGGCCTAGATGATTTCAACAAGTTTAGGGACCTACAATGTGTTTTACTCTGATATAAATAATACTATTTTTAAAGATAATTACAAAAATAAATAGTCGAAAAAAATATATTACAAAAGTAGGTCTCTATCGCTATTTGGAATAATGACAGGCTTCTGTTGCCATTCCAATTGGCGACAGGGACCCGTTGACCTCTTGTCGCCAGTCTAACTTCCTGGCGTCATTTCAACTGACGACAGGAAGTGAACGGTGTTTGTTCAACTGGCAACAGGAAACCACATTTTCTAGAAAAAAGAGAACGAAGGAAGAAGAGAGGGGAGGAGAGGGAGAGAAAAGCCGTAGTGAAGCCTTAGCAGTTTGTAGCGGAGGAGAGAGACTCTCGCAGGACATAGATGATTTCGAGACTAGCCGTTGTCGCCGCCACGGGTAGCAAGGAGACAATGGGAAGGGAGCGATGAGCCGCCAAAACTAATGATCTTTGTTCCAATCGACTTTATTTTTATTCAAAAAAGACACATATGTATCGTAGGTGTAGATTTTATACAGGTTCAGGCCTTCTTCGAAGAGAATAACAACCATACTTTTATGTGGCTATATTGAGTATGCTGAATACAATTAAGAGAAAGACTAGGGCTTGTGCTCCAGATTGCGTTTTTTTTCTTTTCTGCCTTCTGACTTCAACATTATATAACGTATGAAGAGGTGATAGTTCCTTCAGACGAAGAGACGTCTTAACGTTCCAATTGACGAACCACTTGATGGAAGTTGCCGCCAGGGACGTGGCACCCCCACGTTGCTTGCAGTTGTTGTCAGAGACAGAAGTAATTCATACGGTTGCTCACAGAGAGTAACAACGTATATTAAATACCCCATGTATTAAACATGGCGCATAATATTCCCTAACTGATTAGGACCGCAAGTCAGCAAGCCTTATCAATTACATGGTTGTCGAAGTTAGGCTGGTCGAAGCCAATCCAGTCGTAGAAGATCTTACGACTGCTCGATAGTCGTAGAAAGGCTTACGACTATACCATGGTCGTACGAAGACTTACGACCATGTGGTGGTTTACGATCAGGTAGCTTGACACCTCCCTTATAAATATTAAGGGGTATATTTAAGACTAATATGGAGATATTAATATCTATAATAAGAATTACAGATAAATAAATAAATGAGGATTATTAGATCATCGTCACAAGGAAAGGAACAACATAAAAATAAAGGTCCAAAAGACGTGATCTGGAAGTAGGCGCTAAAAATAAAGACCTAAATGATAGTGAACTTGTACATTAAATTTCATCTTTTGTGCCAAATGGTCCACATATCTTATGCAACAAATTACATTTATTTTTCCCGATTTTGCATTTCGAACTACGCGGACACTTCAACGTATTACCAAATTTTAAAAATAAAATTAAATTTTTTAAAAATTCTGCTACACATAAATAAAAAAAATGACAGAACCCTCATGTCGCCAGTTCAACCTTCGCCATTTGAGGCGACCCTATCGCCATTTGAATGGCGATAGAATGGTCGAGAGTCCGCCAATTAGAATGGCGTGGACATACTGTAATTTTGCGCTATTTATTTTATAATTATCTTTAAAACAATATTATTTTCGTATCCTTTGGCATGCGCGCACGTTATTGGTCAGGAATGGTGACAGGGACCTGCTGCCGGGTATTTCAGCAATTAGAATGGCGACGATAAATCCAATCGACATACTTTTGTAATTTTGTTCGACTAGACTGGTCCTGCCCTGTCCTTCCAAGATGGATTGGCCGGCGAGGCAATCGTTTTCCACACACGAATGTTGCAGGGCCGGGTCATCGTCGTCGGTACGAGTTGGAGATCATGAGCATGGCCATGGCGACGGCCTGGTCCATCCCCGACTGCACCACCAGCGACAGCACGTCCTTGCCCAGCAGCGTCGCCTTCTTCGGGCCCCCTCGCTTCCGTCGCACCTGCGGCAACTCATCGTCGTCGAATGAGTAGTGCTCTCCCCAAAACCCCACGCGCGAGCATTTGCATGTCACAAGTAACGTACCTCGGCGACGAGGGAGTCGTCGGCCGAGCCGGACCGGTGGATCCTGGACCACTCCTCCCGCCGGGACCAGCTCATGCGGTAGAGGCCGCCGCCCGGCTCGTCGCGGGCGGCTGTGGCCACGGCCAGCACCGAGACGGTGCAGCTGGAGTTGCCCAGGTCCTGGTGGCTCTCATCATGAGATGGGGCGCATCCTGGCCGTTGGTTGCCTCCGGGGAAGAAGCGTTGTCGTCGGCGTCGCCCCTGTACACCTCCCATTTCTCCACCAAGCTCAGCATCTGCGATCAATTGTGGGGTGTCATGTATAGTACGTAGCATATATTTGGGGGTCTTTACTACCGATCGCATTGCTGATTGCTGTGGATTTTGTGGTGGTTGTTGTGTAGATGGAGAACAGGGTGCAAGCAACATCCTTCAGAATTTCTAACTCGAATGCAATCAGCAAAGGGAGAAATTACAGAAAAAGAGGTTGGTCTACTATTGAATTCTAGTAGCGAGACATCATAGTACTTCATCCGGTCACAAAAGAAAGTTATTTTTGATATTGACATGGTATCCAAAATACAACTTTGATCACTTATTTTTATTGTAATATATTTGCAAAACATAATAAGATTATATTATTATGAAAGTACTTTTCGAGACAAATCTACACATGTAATTTTTATGTGTCCAATCTAAATATTCAAAAAGATATTAATAGACAAAGTTTATCATATTTGACTGCAAGTCAAAACTACTTTGATTGGAGTGAGTAGCTTTCGTCTTTTCTATCTTATGTGCAGCACGTTTACATTATTTATGCAGGTTGATTTTGGATGAACGACTGTAAATGTTATCCGTAAAGTGTTTTTTTTGCAATTTTGGTGAAATTTTTTAGAGGGGCAATTTAGTGGATTGGGTGCATATACTCTATGCATCAGGCGTTTGATTTTTTTTCTTTTGTTAGAGATAAGTCAAATTTCAGATCAACATCCAGTAGTTAAATTAAGCATAGACATCACCAAGCACATCTAACTGCCAGGAAATTCGACTTACGTCGGACACCTAATAATTAATGAAACCATTTAATGGCTTGTTGCTCACAAGTTTACCCTGCTAACATAGTTAATTTCCTGATAAAGTTTATTATTGATCTAGAATAGAGAAAGTGGTCAGTGGATGTATTGTAAGCAGGGTTCAAAGTGGAATTCGCCGTGGTCATCCATCCATCACGCGAAAAAGAAATATTTTCCGCAAATTCAAGTCTGGCTAGATAATATTTTCTGAACTTGCTCTTTGTACATTCTTTCTTCTTTTTTCTTTTGTAATTGTTACTTTACTCCTTGTTATTATATATTTACAGTAGGACCAGCTTGGTCTTACTGTTTTATTGTAAAAAAAGCGGAATAGCCGTGCGTTGTTATGCGAATTTCTAGTGTTTCTACCGTTGCATATAGCCAGAGATTGGAGGAGGAAGATGACATGCATGTATAGCGAGTGCTTTAAGCAAACATATATGGATATCAGTAGAGTTTATGTGCGATGATGAGGCTGCATGATCACAATTAATAGCCAACCTTTGCACGATTTACTCTTAAGAAAATACTCACGGATCGACGACCATGATTAATTTGTGATCAACTTCCTAAGTACATGGGACATGCTCACCTTGCGGTGGCGGCGGCGGACGGTGAGGAGGACGCTGCCGGCGTGGTCCATGAGCGCCATGCTGCCCCGGCCGGTGTAGTTGTCGACGCGGAACACCATCCGCGTCGTCGAACACCGCGTACCCCTCGCCGTGGAAAACCAGCGACTTGCACCACACCGTCAGCCGGGACACGGCCGCCGCCGCCGGGCACAGCTCCGGCAGCTGCGACGACGGCTCGCCGCCGGCGCCCGCCGCCCCCACCACCACCTTGGGCCTCTTGGCTCTCGGCGTCTCCTCCAGCTCCATGGACACACGACGTGCGCGCGCGTTGCTGTTAGCTCGCATACACGGCTTTCAAGTGTCTTTCCTGTTATTTATAGCCTTTGCTTTCTTGGTTGCGTCTGCATGGATGTCAGACGTGATAATCTGTTCCAAGACTCGATTTTCTATCTTAATCTAATCACCCGTGTCATTCTTTTTGATATACTACTAATATCATATCAGTGATTGAGAGTGTACTTTGATTTGCAGGATGCATTTTTCTTGTTTTGTTAATCAATGGATACTGATTTGCTTGGGACCATGAAATTTTTTTGGTGGTTTGCGGTTGAGTGAAAATGCTGCACGAGGAACACGCGCCTTGTAATCCCCCACAGTTGACCTAGCTAGCTAGACCAGCTACCTACAAGATTCCTATCTCCAAATTGTTTATTTTCCCATTTCGTTCTTTTTTTGTGAGTGTGTGGTGTGTTATATATCTGTCACTTTGTATTGTATTTGCTAGTCTGTGGTAAGGGGGTTGAAATCTTCTGCAAAGATGCATATTCATACCGTGTTAGGCGGGTTTGGACCATCCGATGAATGTTCCATGCACCAGTAGGGGTGCAAGTGGGGCAGTCTGTGGACAGCCCACAACCCACCTCGCATAGACCGCGATAGCCCGCAACCCACCTCGCCCAGACCATGGCAGCCCGCACCTCAACCCGCAGCCGCTTTGTGTTTTTTTCGCTGTCCTCCGCAAGCACTCCTGCCTTCCTTCCCCCACTCAACCCACATGGATTTCTCCGCCGCTAGCAGGCGACTTGGCGGCGAGTAGGATCGCAGCCGGGCCGGGGATCCAACAGCGAGTTGCTCCGAGCGTGACCCAAGGAGTGGTGCCGACCATGGTCTCTGTGGCCAGATGCCGAGCGGCTCCATGAACAATTAGTGGCGCCGGCCATGCTCTCCACAGCCGCATGCCGAGCGGCTAAGGGTGCGACCCGAGGAGGGCTCGCCTCGCTCCCGCCGCATGGCGCAACCATTGAAGAGGCGCTTCTTCATGGGGCGGCGGTACATGTCCTCCTTCCGTGGGCGGCCATTGTTGTCATCCTCATCATCTCTCTTCGATGCGAGGTGGTGCTAGAGGTCACGACACTTCCAGTAGTTTAATTTACCTCTGGTAGCCATTGTTGTCATCCACATCGCAGGGGGTCTTAGAGAGGAGGTTTAGGGAATTTGGGGCTGACGGGTCTTGGATGGGGTTGGGGTCTGGGAGTTTGGCGGAGGAGAGGGGATAAGGCGAGGGAGAGGGAGGTGGCGGCCATGGCGGGGTGGGCGGTGGTGGGCGGAGGATGGAAGTGGAAGGTCGAGGCTTTGGTTTTTGCGGCAGTGTTGATGAAGAGGGTGTCGACGCCGGGCGTGGCCCAAGAAAATCCAATGGCGTCCATGCTCGATGGCGGAGCTGTAGTCTGTGGCGATTGGCGGAACACGGCACCACCGCGGCCCACTCGATGGCGAAGGGCACGAGGCTGAGCTGGATGGAAGAACCAGTAGCATCTGCGGGCTCTTTGCGGGTTTTTGTGGACCACTGCTAAGATAAGTAGGTTTTTGTGGGCTACTTTTGTGAGCTGTTTTTGCGGGGCGGGCCAGCGGTTTAGCGGGTAGGCCTGCCCCACTTGTATTCCTATGCACTAGGACGATCGCTACAGTACCAATGCTAGCATGGGTGTTTTCGCTATAATACCAAACCGCCTTTGGGGCTTTCTTTTGAGAATTTTTTACAATATATTGTACGGGTAGTACAAGGTGATAGTAGAAATCAAATCTCACAGTTGATTTCTTGAGTGCATTTTAGACTTTTTGCTGTATATCTAATTATTTTTCTTGTGGGTATTAACGGCGTTTTTTCTAAACTAGTCTCCCACACCGCTACTACCGAAATTACTCTTATTCTATACATTCTCTTTACAATTTTACCCTTATTGGGATCCTACTGCTTATACTGCCATATATAGTATAACTAAATCATAAGTAATCTGAATCATTGGATCGAAAGGAATGGATAACTCATATTGAATTGAATGTACCGTAAAGGATCTTCCGGCGTTGGATCATGATCTCAGAAAAAGAAAAGGACTGCTTGGATTGTTAGCTTTATCTAACTTAAGCTTTCTAAAAATAGTAGTATGAAGCAGACCCGATCGAATTCTTAGCGTAATCTTGAAATGTTTCATGTGTAATGTCATACATGATGATAAACTAGCTAGCTAGGTCAACTGTGGGGGATTTCAAGGTGCGTGTTCCTCGTGCAGCATTTTCACTCAACCGCAAACCACCAAAAAATATTCATGGTCCCAAGCAAATCAGTATCCATAGATTAACAAAACAAGAAAAATGCATCCTGCAAATCAAAGTACACTCTCAATCACTGATATGATATTATTAGTATATAAAAAAGAATGACACGGGTTGTTATATGTATTTCCACTTTCAATATACCACTTAAACACACATATTATACTTCTTTACCACTTTCAGTATACTTAAATACCAATAATAAGATACTCCGATGCGACTTGATTGAAAATTTTCCATTGGAGCCTTTTGTTTTTTTGCTATATACCATTTTTCATATATAAAAGAAGTATATACACAAATTTTGCTATAAAAAATGGACTTTAATGAGTTTTTTCCTGGAACTCACTTTGGGGTATCTTATAATCATTATTGGAGTATGCTCAAATAGATAAAGAAGTATAATATATTAGTTTAAGAGGTATGTTAGAAGTGAGGATACATACTCCCAAAGTACGAAACGGATAATTCGTGAATTCTAGCAGACTGACATTATCAAACTTGTGACGGCCATATAATTAATGATGCGATAAGAAGCATTGACCTGTAGCAGCTCTGTAGTATATATAATCTACAGTCAGATCCATTCATACATATACGCGTGTTAGCATCACTGTTAAGGAATGAATACGTACGTGAGAAACGTGTGATTGTATATATATGCGCCTGTCAATCGATCTCCATTGATACTGGAAGATGCTGCGACGGCTAAAGGGTAGTGAAAAGCACATACAAGGCGCCCTTTCTGCGTCTCTATCTCTGTTTCTCTTTCAGTCAGAAAAGAGCCAGAAATCAATTGTTATTGCAGTTACCTCTAAGGGTCTTCAGCTACATGAGTACATGGCTTGGATGCCGTATTGGTTGGACCATTGGCCAATCATTTGTAACTGGTCTTTTTACAATCGCTAGCAGCTAGGTCTAATATCAGAAATGCCAAAAATACGTTGTTCTGATGCAGCTAGGTCTGATATAGTTTTTCCTGTATATATTGAGACTCCTGCAATTTTAGGCTTTTAGCGCACCTCCAACCCACTACAGATGCATATAACATGGAAACAACTCTCCCGCATGCAAATGTCACGGCTAGAACTGCATGAAACGACATAACGGGTTGGATCTAATTCTAGTAAATGAAATACTCGCTTAGTTTCTCGCAACTTCTAAAGCAATCGGACGGCTGTTGGTTTAGGTGTCCAGGCACCAAGATTGACGGTTAAGAAATATGCAAAAATATCAGAAAAAGAGCAATAAAAAAACACATCAAACAAACACCAAAAAAATACCGAAAAATCAATGGGAACACTTCTGAAAAATAAAATAAAACTGCGCAAAAGTTTTACATCATGAAAAGTTTCATAAAAGTTGAGGAAGATTAAACTATTTTCCGTGGGGCTATTTTTCGAGAAATTTTCCTAGTGTAATTAAAAAAAAAAGATTGTTCAAAAGTTATCCATATATATATGTGTATGTATATGTATATCCTTACACACACACACATATGTATTATATGTATATACACATATATATATATATATGTATGTATGTATATACCTATATATATGTATGTATGTATATACCTATATATATATATATATGTGTGTGTGTGTGTGTGTGTGTGTGTGTGTATATATATATATATATATATATATATATATATATATATATATATAATGGTATATACTCATAGAGTACGTATATATATATATATATATATATATATATATATATCACCTCTCATATACCACTTAAATCGTATGATGACACCTCTTTATCTATTTGAGTATACTCTAATAATGATTATAAGATACTCCAAAGTGAGTTCTATGAAAAATTCGTTAACGTTCACTTTTTATAGCAAAATTTGTATATATACTTCTTTTATATACGAAAAAGGGTATATAGCAAAAATAAACGACTCAATGAAAAATTTTCAATCAAGTTGTATTGGAGTATCTTATAATTGATATTTAAGTATATTGAAAATGATAAAGAAGTATAATATGTTCGTTTAAGTGGTATATTCGAAAGTGGGAGTATGTACTCCGGAGTCTAAATAAAGGCGTATATATATATATATATATATATATATATATATTCTTGATTTTTTTCTTCTATTTTTTTCGTTGTTATTTTTGTATATTTCTTAACGTTCAATCTCGTTGACTTGACGAAAAATTGAACGGAGTGGCAAAAACGAAATATACATTGATGGAAGGATGGCAAAAACAAAATGAGCAGGTTTTCAATGATAGAAATGATGTTGCACACATTTTGAGTGGCAAGAATAAAATTTTTCCCTTATTAATACTCTCTCTCTTGAGAGATAATACACTATTATGTAGCTAAGCATAAAATAAGTTATTATACGCCTCACCACCTTCTGTGGGTCAAAATTTTTGCCATTATTATGTTAGTGCACATTTCGTTTTTGCCGGTCCGTTCAATTTCCGGTCAAGTCAACGGGGATTGACGGTTAAGAAATATGCAAAAATATCAGAAAAAGAGCAATAAAAAAACACATCAAACAAACACCAAAAAAATACCGAAAAATCAATGGGAACACTTCTGAAAAATAAAATAAAACTGCGCAAAAGTTTTTCATCATGAAAAGTTTCATAAAAGTTGAGGAAGATTAAACTCTTTTCCGTGGGGCTATTTTTCGAGAAATTTTCCTAGTGTAATTAAAAAAAAAGATTGTTCAAAAGTTATCCATATATATATGTATATGTATATGTATATCCTTACACACACATATGTATTATATGTATATATACATATATATATGTATGTATGTATATACCTATATATATGTATGTATGTATATACCTATATATATGTATATACCTATATATATGTGTGTGTGTGTGTGCACACACACACACACACACACACACACACATATATATATATATAGGAAAATGGTATGGTACTCACAGAGTACGTACTCCCTTCTCATATACCACTTAAATCGTATGATGATACCTCTTTATCTATTTGAGTATACTCTAATAATGATTATAAGATACTCCAAAGTGAGTTCTATGAAAAATTAGATTAACGTTCACTTTTTATAGCAAAATTTGTATATATACTTCTTTTATATACGAAAAAGGGTATATAGCAAAAATAAACGACTCAATGAAAAATTTTCAATCAAGTCGTATTGGAGTATCTTATAATTGATATTTAAGTATATTGAAAATGATAAAGAAGTATAATATGTTCGTTTAAGTGGTATATTCGAAAGGGAGTATGTACTCCTGAGTATTAAATAAAGTCATATATATATATATATATATATATATATATATATATATATATATATATATATATATATATATTCTTGATTTTTTTCTTCTATTTTTTCGTTGTTATTTTTGTATATTTCTTAACGTTCAATCTCGTTGACTTGACGAAAAATTGAACGGAGTGGCAAAAACGAAATATACATTGATGGAAGGATGGCAAAAACAAAATGAGCAGGTTTTCAATGATAGAAATGATGTTGCACACATTTTGAGTGGCAAGAATAAAATTTTTCCCTTATTAATACTCTCTCTCTTGAGAGATAATACACTATTATGTAGCTAAGCATAAAATAAGTTATTATACGCCTCACCACCTTCTGTGGGTCAAAACCCATATCCCACCTTGGTCAAAGGCTGGTCAAAGAAAACCTCCCACCTCCGTCAACCTCTATGTCGCTCTCCACCCACCTTTTTTGTGCTCAGATGATATAGTAATTGACTGACTTAGGCATAGTAAATCCAAACTTTTGGTGCAATAATTGTTTTTTACAACGTTAAAATATATTCATCATGGATCTATTTTTGTTAAGCATATTTTTTTCCAGCAAACCGCTTCAAATGGATTATAAATAGGATAAATAGTTTAGGAGATATTGTTGATCAAAGTTCGCAATCAACCCACGCTTCTCTCTCACTTTAGTCCTCTGCGCTCGGGATAAGAAAATCTCTTTTAGTCTTTGCGATAAAAAGGCACAACGAGGGCGCAATAAAATCTCTTGTAGTGTTGTAGTAAAATCACAAGTAGGTTGTAGTAAAATGCACAATAAGGTCGCAGTAAATCTCTTGTAGTGCTGTAGTAAAAGACACAATGAGGCTACAATCCGTGGTTGTCGTCTGTCCTTCCCTCCCCCACCCACCAGTCCGTATGCCACATGGGCCACCCTTGTGCCGTGCCCTCGTGAGAAACCGTTCCTCTCGACATGTGGAACCATCTTCCTCACCTCGATTAAGAAGCAAGGGCCGCAAGCGGTGATGCTGGAGACATGAGAACCACCACGGGAGGTCATCGGCGAGGTCGGAGTGGCGCGACAATGGCACGCCGATCCAAACCCTAGAACCATGGGACATGCATCAAGATAAGGGAAGAAGGAAGTAGAAGGGGGAGAGAGGAAGGAGCTCACAACACTGTTGTCGTGGGATACCGGCCGGACCACCGGCGAGGCCGCGGGGGCGCAATGGCGGAAGCCGTGATCGGCGACATAACGGGGACGAAGCCCTGCGCGGCTCAGCCATGGGAGAGCAAAAGAGGGTGCATGGGAGTTGCGGGGAGGCAATCCAGAATTGGGGGCTCGCGTCACGGTGGCACCATGGACGGTGATGAGCCGGCGACGTGGTAGGAGTAGATCGAGGGGGATTGATGGGAGAAGGCCAGATCGACGAAGTCTGTCAGAGGATGAGAAGGGGCGACGTAGTCGCATGAGTGCGCGTGGGCGTGCGAGAGCCAGGGCGACCGATGGTGTGTGGCGATGGAGGCGAGGAAGAGAGGAGGAGGTGGAGTGGGCCTTGGGCTAGGGAAGGAAAAGGAGGGGAGAAATTGAAGGAAAAGGGAAAAAGGAAAAAGGAACTGAGCTAGTTCGGCCCACAAAAATTGAAATAGGTCTATTTGGTCATAAAATCTCTTCTACTTAATTAAGGACATGGTGGTCGTCCATCCTCCCCTCCACCACCCACCCCCGTTCGTATGCTCAGTGCATCCCGTGCCCTTCCTGAGAAAACTGGCCCTTAAAAAAATACAGTTTCTTGTTGGCAACAGCTAAAAAAGATACGCCCTTCCCGAGAAACCACTCCCCTCCACGATCCTACTAAAAAGATGTGGGTTCTCTCTCTCTCTCTCCTCAATCTTTCCTCTCTCTCCATTTCTCCATCTTCACTATCTACCCCGACCCCGTGGACGGCAACAATGACCCCAATCTTGAGCCACCACGTCCCAACCACGATGCAGCTGGATCCATCCTCCTTTGTCATCTTACTCTCTAGCTGTCCCTGGGCTTGGCACCATGGGATCCGACCATCCTCAGGCGCCCCGCCGCTGCCTCTTCCTCTCTGGTCTTTCACGCTACCCAGGCTGTCCTTCACTACTCCTTGCTGTCAGTTTTTCTTCCTCCGTGGTAGAATCTTTGATGGGTACAAGCGTGTGTTGTGGACATGAGGTTAGATACTTGGGTTGTGGACGCCCCACCCGTTGTTGCACTATGATATAATGGATCATATGACATAACAAATCCCTACCCCTACATTGTATGGTTTAGAACCCCGTCTTATATTTATGTATCACCATCTTTTAGGATTCCGTTGCAACGCATGAGCGCCCTACTAATATATATATACACACGCGGTAGCGCTAGTCAGCGCAGAGCACAGAATAATTTATTAACATGGGCCACGCTATGTGCGGCGCGCCAGGCCATGATCCATGACATTTTACGGATTGTACGTTGTATACACCATCTAAGACTTGCAGATGCAATGGCCCCAATGTCACCATAAATTTGATTTTAGTCGAGCTCATTGTGTCGAAAAATTACATCCCATCAACGCCGAAAGATTCCAGACAGCAATTTCTTCGGATTAGTAGTGTCTATCCGGCTTTACTTTCTGCACCATTTTATTTTGAGAAAATAGCTGGCGAAAACGGCAATGTTTCATTGAAGAAATAGAAGAATAATACAATAATTTTTTTTTTAAAAAATCCAAGTTTACGGTATCATATTTCACTCACCAAATGATTTCAGCTCATGTTTAGGTAATGATGTGTTCGCCCTTAAAAAAAGGTAAAGAGGTGTTCCATCTTAGAAAAAACAGAGGTGATTAGGCGTTCAAGTAGTAGGAGCATAAGCTAGCCTTCATCAAAATTCAGTTTGTACTTTGCTTGTGCATGACTGTCACCTCAAGTCAGTAATGTTCTGTGGGCGTAAGCGCGTAGCCTCCATCTCCACCAGCATGATAAGGTCATTCAGTTAGGGCTTAACCACTAGTTGCGAGCTCGATGCAAGCAACTCCATGTCTTTCACATCTGCATATCAGAGCATAGCCCATATTTAGAATCTTATAACTAGTCTTGAAACTTTCAAAATCTCTGAATTGGATCGTATTAAGTACACTCAAACGTGCAATCCCAAAGCCTCGCATTCCTAGATGTCTCTCAGCAACCATATGCATGTGTGCATCGGCGCCAAAGAATCAAGCTAGTGCAGGTACAGTTTTTTTAATGAACAAAATCAAGGTAACATCCCTGTCAAAGCAAGAAAGTTAGCATAGTTTTTTATATGAGAAGTGGCAGTTATTGAAACCATGAAGAAGAATGAAAATTACCTCTCTTTGTTGCTTACATCTTGAGCTTGCTAGATGTTCTTCCCATTAATTAGTTCACCATCTTTGGCTCGCAAAGTAGAGGTGTGTAAGCCATTTTATAGCCAGTAGATCTGTAGATGTAGCCAAATTTTACTGCTCTAGGAGGACCTTTTCCAGAGTCGAAAACTAAATAAATCCTACTACCAGGCTACTACACTGTAAAAAAATTAAGCTTCCAAATGATCGAAGTCTCTCTGAAGACCGTTCTCCTTAAGGGTTGATATTGCCATACATGGAGTGCAATTGCCATTTTAGCTTACTCTTAATAGTACTTGTCAGGAAAAGAACAAAGCTTTCTGCCTACTGTTTGCTCTGCATAGTACTGTTCTCATCAAACCATCAACCAAAGTATTTAAGAAGCGGTTGGCTTAGGCTACACCAATGCTAATCTGCAGATTTGGACGAACAAGTTCTGAACAGTACCTGAAAAATTATTTGTGTACATGTCCTGAATTCATCAAGGCGATAAAACTCCATCAACCCAGTTAATTTTGGGAATATAGTGGTGTAGTCCAACAGAATAGAGCATTCCATATTGTCCACTTTAAAATCTAGTTATACAGGCTCCTTGGGACTTTCAATCATAAAATCATTATGTTAGAATAGGACTCTTCTGTATTTCCTTTTCTGTGTATGGAAACCCCCTTTGTACATCCCTATATATATTGTCTATTGAGCATTCTTGAATATACACATAATATTCATAACATGGTATCAGAGCTAGGACACTAACCTAGCTCTTTCCGTTGCCACATTCACCGCCGCAGGCGCTAGCCCCGGCCATGAACGAGCCGGCGCTAGGTCGCCGCCACGCCGCCGCTACTGTGCTCACCGGTTGCCTGCTTAGCCCGATCATGAACGAGCCGGCTGCCGGTCTCCACTGTCGCTCGGGTCTCCGCCGCCAAGTCGCCGCCGCTAAGCCGCCATCTCTGCTCGGGCGGCCGCGCCGGGGAAACCCTATTTTCCCCTGCGCGTGAGCACCTGCGCTTCTTCAACACGCCTGCGTTCTTAAGCAGGCCCGACCCAACCGAAAAAAGGAGTAAAAAAAGGTACGTCGATCTAACTGCCGCGTCATCCAGCGTCATCTGTTAGACTTCGTTGTCCTGGTCGCCACGCCGTCCAGCGCCGCCTGCCAATGACTTATATTCCATCAGCTGCGATCCCATTCTCGGGAACAAAGCTTAATGGAACGAATTACAGGTTGTGGTCTTCACTTATGGAGATCACGCTCAATGGTCTCCGCCTCTGGGGACATGTTACTGGTGCCCAACCTTGTCCGCCGTCACCGGTTCAGCCTTCTCCTAGACAGCCTACTTCTGCACCTCTTGCAGAAGATAAGGTTGCCAAGAAGGAGACAGAGGCCGCTATTGCTGCTGCTGATGCCGCTGATGAGGCTTTTCAGTTTGCCATAGACGCTTTTGAGCGCTGGTGTGCTGATGAGGCCCGTGTTCGAGCCATCCTAGTGGTCAGTGTCGACGACTCCATCCAGCCAGCCATTGTTGGTTTGCGTGCCACTCGTCAGATCTGGGAGTACTTGCGTGAGCGATACCAGCAGAGTAGCGATGCTCAGTTCTTTTCGTTTCAGCGTGAGTTGGAGATGCTTTGCCAGGAGGACTCCTCCGTCGATGACTTCTTTCGAGCTTTGGCTAGTCTCTAGCGCCACCTGGACGAGTTGGCTTCTCCGTTTTGTTAGGAGTGTCATAAAGTGCAGAAGGCGGATCGTAATCGTCTTCGCCTTCATGACTTCGTCTGCCGTCTTCACCCAGAGTTTGAGCCTGTCAAGGCTCAACTGCTAAGCCGCTCACCACGATCGATAGTCACCAAGGCTCTTTCGACTCTTCGTGCTGAGGAGCTTTGCCGCGGGTTAGCAGCACAGTTTGTTCCGACTGTGCTTGCCACCCCTTCTTTTTCGACTACACTGACGGTTTCTGCTTCGACTACAGTCCCTCCTCAGGTGTCTATTTCTGCTCCTATTTTTGCACCAACTGGGGTTCAGTGCAATTATTGCAAGAACTTCGGGCACGACTACCAGCGTTGTGTGGTGCGAAAAAAGCAGAACAAGACGTGTGGAGTTGGACGCTCCAAGGGGGGATAGGGAGGCCCTTCCTCGACAGGAGGACAGACCAGCAAGTCAGGATCTTCTCAGCGAGGTGACTCTGTTTAGCAGTTCTGCCAGGCTCTACTTTAGCAACTCTTTCATAGCTCAGCATGTTCTACTAGTCTAGCTCAGACATCTCCTCCAGGTACTTCTTGGGTTCTGGATTCTAGTGCTTCTTTTCACATGACACCAGACTCCACATCTCTCACTTCAGTAGGTTCTCCTATTTTTCCTATCTCTGTTTAGACAGCTGACGGTACTCCTTTGTTTGTTAGCTGTCAAGGTACTCTTTTGTCCACTAACTTTTCTGTTCCAGCTGTTTCCCATGTCCTCCAGCTTACCATGCAGCTTCTCTCGGTGGGACAGCTCACCGATCTTGGTTGTAAGGTTGGTTTTGACTCTCACACCTGTTTTATCCAGGATCGACAGATAGGGACGGTACTTGGGACTGGTCGGTGCCGTAGAGATCGTCAGGGTCTCTATATCCTTGATCGCCTTCACCTTCCATCTACTTTAGTTGCTCATGTCACCTCTACATCTACTTCCACTGCCACTGCTGCCACCACCTCTGGCGTTTTTGCGCAGTGGCATCACCGTTTAGGTCACTTGTGTGGGTCCCGTCTTTCTTCATTAGTTTGTCAGGGTGTTCTTGGACGTGTTGCTGTTGACACGTCCATGTTTTATCAGGGTTGTAAACTGGGCAAGCAGTTACAGCTTCCTTATAATTCTAGTGAGTCCTTGTCTTCTCGTCCTTTTGACTTAGTTCATTTAGATGTATGGAGACCTGTGCCTATTATCTCTAAAGGCGGGCATAAACTTTATGTGATCTTCATTGATGATTATTCTCGTTTTACATGGATCTTCCCTATGTCTAATCGTGGTCAGTTTCTTACGATCTATTGTAGCTTTGCAACGATGATTCGTACTCAGTTTGATTCTACCATTCGTACTTTTCACTGTGATTCTACTAGCGAGTACTGTTCTAGCGTTTTTAGACAGTTTCTTTCTAAGCAGGGCACTCTTTACCAATCTTCTTGTCCTGGTGCCCATGCTCAGAATGGGGTTGCTGAGCACAAATATCGTCACCTGATTGAGACTTCTCGCTCTCTTCTCCTTGCCTCTCACGTTCCACGATAGTTCTGGGCTGAGGCTGTTTCTACGGCTACATACCTCATCAATATGTAGCCTTCCACTGCTCTTAAGGGTGTCAGTCCTATAGAGCGTCTCTACTCTCGAGCCCCACAGTACACTCACCTTCGTGTTTTTGGTTGTACCTGTTTTGTTCTACTGCAGCCTCGTGAGCGCACTAAACTATCGGCCCAGTCAGTTGAGTGTGTATTTCTTGGTTATAGTTCTGAGCATAAGGGTTATCACTGCTGGGATCCTTCTACTCGACGGATCAGGATTTCACGAGACGTTGGTTTTGACAAATCTCGACCTTTCTTCTATCGAGATTCAGCTTCTTCTCTTGTTACCATCGTTGAGTCAATTTCATGGTTGTCTCTTTCTGACTCTTCACCCATTTCTCCACTATCACAGCCTTCCTCTGGTCTGTCTCCCGTAGTTCCTTCTGTACCTCTGCCTCCAGTGCTGCCTCCTGCAGCACCGTCCCTTGTCCCTGCAACACAACCATCTCGTTTCTCTGGTATTCACTACTCCAGGCGTCCTCCTCTTTCACCAGCCTCCTCTCCTAGTATCTTGCCGATACCCACATCTGATCCTCCTGATCATCTTAGATTTGCTCCGATAGTTTATGCTCTCTCTGTTACTGAGCCTAGTTCTTATCGTGAGGTTGCTCCTCATTCTGAGTGGCAGCTCGCTATGGCAGAGGAGCTTGATGCTCTTCGACGTACGGAGACTTAGGATATTGTACCTACACCTGTGCATGCTCGTCCGATCACGTGCAAGTGGGTGTACAAGATTAAGACCTGGTCTGATGGTATTATCGAGTGCTATAAGGCTCGTCTTGTGGCTGGTGGCTTTCAGTAGGAGTATGGTCGTGACTATGATGAGACTTTTGCCCCTGTTGCCCATATGACCACTGTTCGCACTCTTGTTGCGGTTGCTTCTGTTCGTCAGTGGTCTATCTCTCAGCTGGATGTTAAGAATGCCTTTCTTAATGGTGTTTTGCATGAGGAGGTCTACATGTAGCCACCACCTGGGTATTCTGTTGCCGATGGGCACGTCTGTCGTCTTCGTCATGCTCTTTATGGCCTCAAACAGGCTCCTCGTGCCTGGTTTGCTCGTTTTACCTCAGTGATTACTGCTGTCGGTTTCACTGTCAGTTCCCATGATCTTGCTTTTTTTTTTGTTAATGTCTCATCTCGGAGTAGGACACTACTTCTTCTGTATGTTGATGATATGCTCATCACTGGTGATGATTCCTCATTCATCACGTATATAAAGAAGTATCTCAGTGAGCAGTTTTTGATGACTGGTCTTGGTTCTCTTACGTACTTCCTTGGGATTGAGATCTCTTCTATGCCTAAGGGTTACTATCTTTCCTAGTAGAAGTATGTTCAGGATCTTCTTAATCGGTCTGGTCCGACTGACACTCTCACCGCTGAGACTCCCATGGAGCTATCCCTACAGCTTCGTGCCACTAATGATGATCTTCTTGAGGATCCTACTCGATATCGCCATTTTGTTGGGAGTTTGGTGTACCTTGTGAGCATTCGTCCTGATATTGCTTATGCTGTTCATATCTTGAGTCAGTTCATGACTCGTTCTACCCATCTTCACTACAGTCACCTTCTGCGTGTTCTTCGCTACTTGCGTGTGACTATCTCTCGTCGTTTGTTTTTCCCTAGCTCTACCTCACTATAGCTTTAGGCGTATTTAGATGCGACCTGGGCTAGTGATCCTTCTGATCGTCGTTCTCTTTTTGCTTACTGTGTTTTTCTTGGCTCCTCCCTGATTGCCTGGAGGACTAAGAAGCAGACTGTAGTTTCTTGTTCGAGTGCATAGGCTGAGTTGAGAGCTATGACAGCAGTGACAGCAGAGGTTACTTGGTTGAGGTAACTACTTGCAGATCTTAGATTGCTTGTGATAGGATCTACGACTTTTTTGTCTAACAGTACAGGTGCTATCAGTATTGCTCGGGACCCAGTGAAGCACGAGCTCACTAAGCACATTGGTGTGGATGCTTCATATACTCGCTCACAGGTGCAGGAGTGAGTACTTGCTTTACAGTTTGTGCCATCAGAGTTATAGGTTGTTGACTTCTTTACGAAGCCATAGACTAGGGCACAACATTTGTATTTTTTTCTCCAAACTCAGTGTGTGTGATCCACCATAAGTTTGAGGGAGGAGGGAGGGTGTTAGAATAGAACTCTTTTCTATTTCTTTTTCTGTATATGGAAACCCTCTTTATAGGCTGCATATCAGGTGCACAAAGCCCATTTGGTGCACATATGGAAAAACTTTTTGTTTGGGTATCAAATTAGCATAAAAAATTCTAGATGTAATTTATGGTGTTTTGTTCCACCCTTTAAAATTTGAAGTTCAAACTCAAAGTATGTTAGAAGATACAAAAAAGAGAAATTTCTGACATATGATAGATCAAACGGTGCTGAAAAAAAACAGGCAAATGTTACTATTCACAGTAAACTTCTCTTTTTTGTATCTTCTAACATACTTTGAGTTTGAACTTCAAATTTTAAAGGGTGGAACAAAACACCATAAATTACATCTAGAATTTTTTTCAGAATTTTTTATGCTAATTTGATACCCAAACAAAAGTTTTTCATATGTGCATCAAATGGTGCTTGTGCACCTGATATACTCCCCTCTTTATACATTCATATATATATTACTCATCGGGCCGTCTTAAATACACACACAATATTCATAACACATCACAGTAGTTCCAGCCACCAATAGATTGTCTTGGAAATATCAAAACCTTCAAACTGAACCGCATTATTAATGTGACATATGCACATTTAAACGTGCAATCCTGACACCTCACGTTCCCGGATGTCTCTTGGCGTATGCACGTATGGAGCGGCGTCGAAAAATCAAGCTAGTGCAGGCTAAACTTGAACATCTACCATGAACAGCATAAAGGTTGCATCCTCTCTCGAGGTAGGAAAGCTAACACGTGTTTCTGCTATGAAGTTGCAGTTACTGAAACCAGATAGAAAAATACAAATTACTCATCCTCTATTCATTTCTTTCATCTCTGCTAAGCTAGATGTTCTTCCCATTTGCTCGCCGTCCATAGGCAGTAGATGCGGCTAATTTTGGCTGTTAAACTGTAAATTGGTAAAGCCAACAAGCTAAGCAATATATGCTCTCTAAAGTTTAAGCCTCCTAAGTTCTCCATACGGATCGATATTGTCATCCATAAGTAGTCTGGATTCTGGAAAGAACCTTGTGCTCTGAAAAGAAGGTTAAGCCAACTGGTTTATATATGCATGGCTGTTGCTGGCTTCCATATCTAGTTTTCAATGTTCGATGTGATAACGCACCTGATTTAAGACGAACGCACATGATTTACCCATACAAGATTTGTGAACCAATGCACGGTACAGTTTAAAGGAGGCCCTCGCTTACTGCATTGCCGCCGTGCTTTCTTTTTTATCCTGAATTCCCCACCTCCTTAATTGCCCGCTCTCTCGTTTTTATTGTACTAGTAGGGTGGCCTGTGTATTTACGTGGCTAGATTTGTTTTGAAGTTTGTGTAAATACTTGAGAATATATTTATGTATCTTGCAGACTATTTAGATTTTTAAGATATCATAAACATTGGAAATTACAATAGAAGCTCGAAGGAAAATACAACCTGAGGAATGTATTTAAAGTATGAGCTTTAATGGGAGAAAATCATTGAGTATAATAAGTTGTTGGGGTTCTTATAAACGTAATCACTCTCCATTATGCACATATCATGTAGCTATATGCCCCTATTCTTACTCTATTAGTTATTTTTTTCAAATTATATGCATGCACATATACATCTATTTAATCTCAAGCAATACATTGATTATGTGTGCAGCAAATTATCTTATTAGTTTACATGGTATTAGAGTACCTTGCTCACGTATACATCGATGCACCATCGACGACCTACCTTGAACTTATCTCTCCTCACATGCTGGCTGCTCAACCGTGTGTCTTCTATCTCTTCTCACAGTCATAACTTTTTTGATTCAACCTCCAATAGTAAACTCAAATCTTGATCGATCCATCTTAGCTGCTACTCCTTCTAATGCAATACTTTACCACATAATTATCTTCTACTTCTCCCCAATTATTGCTTAACGCCAACCTTTATGACATCAACACGCATATACATGCAACCGTCGTTGATCCCAGTTGGGGACACGTATCACGCTCTCTCCGGTGACCTCGAGCCTATTCCATACGACTGCGTCATCTCTACTCCAAAATTTTTGCTCATTTGCCTTTGTATGTCTACGCTTCTATTCGTACGAATGCATGCATGTACATATGCATGCATGATGTTATACACGCTCGATGTCCCCTTCCCTCATGTCGGTCGCTTCTCTTCTTCGACGTTGGCCAACTCAATGCTATGACTTCGTCACTAACCGTGGCAACCTCCCATCTTCACTGATGCTGGTATGTCTGCTTCAGTCGTTGTCTAACGATATGGAGAATCTTATTGTCATAATCGGCGACAACGTGCCCCTTTAAGTGATGGAACGCTCCTAGCTACCAGATGGCCCTATGTCGTCTATAGCTCGTTTTCAATGCAAAGTTTCATCTCCTCTCTGTCAGGGCTATTCCATCATCGAGCTTCTTTGGCTACTAACTTCTTCAACAACACTAACACTCATCATTTGTTATCGCGGCCCTTGGCGATCGATGCCATTACACTCTTTCGTAGTCTCTCCCAACACCACTCATGCTATCCTCGTTATCACCTTTTTATTCAAAATTTCAGTTATTTTTTTATTTTTATTCTATAGGAAGCAACAATAGAAACACATGACATTGAAAGCGAATGTGATGACTTCTTTTGTATCTCCTCTGACACCATTCGTGCTATCCTCGTTATAACTTTTATTTTATTCAATATTTTAGTTATTTTATTGGACTTTGTATACTAATCAAATTGCTAAATTTAATTAATTTATTTTGATTTTAGTTATTTAGGATTTTATTTTGAAATTGTATGGAAATCAAATTACAAATAAATTTTTAATTCCAAATTTCAATTTTTCTTGGAATTTGTATCTGAATCCAATTGCTATTTTTTTCTTTAATTTTTATTCTCAATTACAGCTTATTTAGGATTTTACTTTGAATTCATATTGAAATCAAATTGCTAATTTTATTTCAAATTTCAATTATTTTTTGGTTGGATTTTGTATACAAATATAATAGCCCATTATTAATTAATTGTTATTATAAATTATAATTTTTGGAATTTGTATGGAAATCAAATGCTAATTTTATTTTATTTTATATTTAGAATTTGAGTTTTTTTGTTTGATTTCGTATAAAAATCTAATTGTTATTTTTTGTTTATTTTTATTATTAATTATAATTATTTAGGATTTTACTTAGGAATTTATATAGAAATCAAATTGCTAATTTTGTTTTATTTTTATTCTGAATTTCAATTTTATTGTACTTGACATGGAATCTTTACTTAGGAATTCGTATGAAAATCAAATTGATTATTTTATTTTTTATTCCAAATTTTAATTTTATTGTACTTGACATGGACTCTTTATTTTAACCTAGACCGTTATAATTTGGACCCACCATGATCAACAGTGTAGATATTTATCTTTTTGCACCGATTAACGTGGGAATCTCTATCATTTGAGAGCGAATGCGATGGCTTCATTTAACTCTGCTTTGATAAGATGATAGATTTTTGTATAGAGTAAGTATCTGAGGGTTCTAACGGAGTTCGAGAGGATTGTGAGAGAATGACAACCCCTTGAAATCTTTTGAGGTATTTTTTTTAAAGGAATTTGCAGGTGGTTCTGTTAAATCTTTCTGTCTCGTTGTGGTTGCTATGTTGCTTTCGGTTCCATCTTGAGATTCATCTGCTTCGTTCTTGATAACGTATACACTCGTGTTGTATCTCACAAATTCTGATTGATCGAGGGCTATTGCGCATAAAAAGAGATACCAAATTACAACAAATCCTGTATGAGATTGTAGTGCAACATGCAGCTGTGTGGTCCAAAAAGCGGAATTACCTGCTACGCCATCTCCATGCCGGCATTCCCTTGAAACTTTTGCCATGTAGCTAAATATGTCAACTCTAACTACAACCTCTTGCTGTTCTTTATTTTTCTTGCAGATTAAGAGGGAGATATGCAGGCCAATTTATAGGTGCTGGATGCAGCCAGTATTAGTGGGGGAAAAAGTCAAGATCTTAACCAGGGTAAAAGGGGAGTCAAGTTTCAAATCTGCAATTTTCACTCCATTAATTGTACTAATTCATTCATTCATCCATAGTATCACAAGTACCTTTAATTCTTCAATGTTAATTAGAAAGCAGAGCGCAATGAACAACATGTACACACTCGTTACATTTAAATTTTAATCACTAGAGAACAGTTCCATGCTAGTATTTCACAGTTCAGTTTTGTTTCTCTGACATTGAAAAACAGCATCAGAGATCAAAGTGCGAGGGAGTAAAAGATCAGAGTGCGAGGTGCCCTTCTGGCCATGTCGGCCAACGAGGCGCTCGAATTCCACTGTGGTCCTACCAATCTATTCGAGGGAGGAAGATCTTGCTCCTTCCGAGTAGGGTAATAGGACCAGATGGTTTCGAAGAGCGAGAATGGCAGTACAGGTGGTGTTCTGTCATCCTGATACCTACCATTCCCATACTGATTCTCTAATGTTGTTTCTTTCTCGTTGATCTAACGGCGTAGAAAATCAGAAGAGAGAATTCAAAACCTCTTCTCTTATTTACCTGCATTTCCCTTGGCCAGCTCCCGGACACACGTAGATGCACAGGCCATTTTATAGCTACTGTATGCATTCACCTAGTCTTTTCTAGAGGGGTGGTCAGGATCTTAACTATGGGCTATGGTCCAGAATGAAGAGTTGGGAGTTTTCTACCTGCCTCTTACACTCTGCTTTCTGCCTTTCTTGTGAATCAATTGTTGTTCAGAAAGCTAGGTGGCAGGGCAGCCGTGTAGTCTTTAACTAGCCAATAGACACTCGCACTACTACATACAGTCTTATTATGGACAGTTCAGAACCGTTATCACAGACATACAACAGACGGTTCAAAAATCGTCTGTGATACGACATAACACAGACGGTTTTTTTGTTGAAACCGTCTGTGAAGGCATAGTATTACAGACGATTTTTAATCACCGATGGTTCTATTTACAAACCGTCTGTGATACATAAAATATCGCAGACGGTTTGTAAATAGAACAGTCTGTGATACTATACTTTCACAGACGGTTTCAACAAAAAACTGTCTGTGATAGTTCATTACCCTAACTACTTTTTTTAAAATTTTTTTTGGCTAGCATCAGGAATTGCTAGCCATGCCCTCTAAAAACAAGCATGCAGAAAACAGATACATCATAGATAATCAATT
Source organism: Phyllostachys edulis (assembly GCA_036346405.1). Lineage (NCBI taxonomy): Eukaryota > Viridiplantae > Streptophyta > Magnoliopsida > Poales > Poaceae > Phyllostachys > Phyllostachys edulis. Next base: position 63,328,496 of record CM070554.1, read on the forward strand.
GTTGACAACTCAAAGTGATCATTACTCAAAATAAATTACAAAAGAATTTGTTCAAGTATTGTCGCTATAGTTACAATTTGATTACAATTGAATCAATTGTTTACACGTGGTTGAGAGGTGTCGACGGGGTGAAACTCTGCGTCGGCGACGGAGTGAAACCCTCCGGTGGGGTTAATGATCTTTGTCTTGATGAAGGCGCAGAGCTTCCCTCGAATGTCCGCGATATCTTTTGCAACGAGTGCATCTAAATCTATGTTCATGTCCTGTCGCTAGTAAGAGTAAAGCGGTAAGCATATATATTTAAATTTATAATTAGGAAATAATTATTTCGAGATTGACAAACCTCTGGATCCTTCTTCTTAGCACTAATGATTTGCTTCATATGATGGCAAACGTAGAATCCACATAGCTGATCATTTTTTTGCAGGCGGCACTGCAAAAATATAATTACATATATAGGTATAGTCAGTTCGAGACGCATTATTACGAAGTATGATATAGGATTATTGTGTTGTAGTGCATACCGAAAATCGCGTCCTGTGTGTCAGTGTGGCGTTCGATCCCTTGTATAGTCTTCCCTCGCCAACATAGGCAATGAACGACCTACATGATTCCAAAAAGTTATCCTCGACCATTTCAAACGAAGGAAGACTACAATAGAGTTATGTATGGAGGAAATGAATATACCTGTCAAGTATTCCTTTCAGAATGCTGAATTCGTGTGTTGTAGCTAAAAACTAGACAGTGGGTACGGAGGGTACCCCGTACCCTTTGTCATGGGAGAAGGACCGGAGAGGAGAAGCCAAAGACAAGCATGTATGTAAATATGAATGTATTGCTCATGTGTGTAGAATGAGGAGAGAGCCCCCCTCTTACATGCCCATGGGGCTTTACTTATAGGGGGCAAGAAGGGACATTTACCTTCTTGCCCCCAAAGACGAGAGGGAGGGAGGGAGGGAGAGAGAGAGAGAGAGAGAGAGAGGGCATTTTAAGTACATTTGCCCTAACATACACTATACAGACTAGATTTACATAAGTACGACATCCTCGACAGCACACCGGTATTCCCGACGATCCTAGGGTGTGGGGCATCCCTTGGTGCCCTGCTACGACAACTCTCTCGTCAAGGCGGGTCCTGTGTCATGAGGACAGATCCCAGATCGCAGGGGCGAGCGACGAATCGTGTCGCCCCCGGCCCCTCGGGAGTCGGGATACCCCCAGAAAAGTTGGCGCGGAACCGCCCCGCCGAGGCATGGGCCTCGAGGGGCGGCGCATTGGGACTGCCCTGTCGAGGCCATAGTCACGAGGCGGGCGGCGTGCGAAGTTGGCGCGGAGCCATCCCACCGAGGCATGGGCCTCGAGGCAGGCGGCGCGCGAAGTCGGCATGGAGCCGCCCCTCCGAGGCATGGGCCTCGAGGCGGGCGGCGCGCAAAGTCAATCAGAGCCGCCCCACCGAGGCATGGGCCTCGAGGCGGGCGACGCGTGAAGTCGGCGTGGAGTCGCCCCTCCGAGGCATGGGCCTCGAGGCGGGCGGCGCGTGAAGTCAGAGCGGAGCCGCCCCACCGAGGCATGGACCTCGAGGCGAGCGACGCGCGAAGTCGGCATGGAGCCGCCCCACCAAGGCATGGCCTCGAGGCAGGCGGCGGGCGGTGGCGTAGCCCGTGTGGGCGAAGTGGTGCGTTATGGTAGCCGTTGCTGCCTTCGTATTTGACTACTTCTTTGGTGTGACCGTTTGCGATGCTTCTGTTGGGGACCTGGTACCATCCCCCCTTTGGCCACTCCAAGATAAGTGTCCCCGTGACTTGGAGGGGCTCAAAGGGACTCTGTCCGCTTGCCTGAGTTATTGCTAGGCTCTCTTGATGTTCTGAGGCTGGCGAGGTGGAGGCGAAGCCGATCGTCGTCCTCCAACTTTTTTCTTGGGCTCGTTTGAGAGCCCAGAAGCTAGCGAGGGGGAGGCAAAGCCGATCACCGTCCCCCAAGTTTCTTTGCTTGGGCTCGTTTGAGAGCCCATAAGCTAGCGAGGGGGAGGCGAAGCCGATCGCCGTCCCCCAAGTTTCTTTGCTTGGGTTCGTTTGAGAGCCTGTGGCTAGCGAGGGGAGGTGAAGCCGATCGCCGTCCCCAACTTTTTTGTTGGGCTGCTTGAGAGCCTGAAGCTAGCGAGGGGAGGCGAGCCGATCGCCGCCCCCAACTTTTTTTTGTTGGGCTCGCTTGAGAGCGTAGAAGCTAGCGAGGGGAGGCGGCCGATCGCCGCCCCCAACTTATTTTGTTGGGCCTGCTTGAGAGCCCGAAGCTAGCGATGGGGAGACGGTCGATCGCTGTCCCTCAACTTTTTTGTTGGGCCTGCTTGAGAGCCCAAAGCTAGCGAGGGGAGGCGGTTGATTGCCTTCCCTGTGTTTTTTTTGTTGGGCCTGCTTGAGAGCCTAGAAGCTAGCGAGGGGAGGCAAAGCCGATCGCCGCCCCTGTGTTTTTTTGTTGGGCTGCTTGAGAGCCCAGAAAGCTAGCGAGGGGAGGCGGCCGATCGCCGCCCCCTGTGTTTTTTTTTGTTGGGTTCGTTTGAGAGCCTAGAAGCTAGCGAGGGGGAGGCAAAGCCGATCGCCATCCCCCAATGTTTTTTGTTGGGCTCGTTTGAGAGCCCAGAAGCTAGCGAGGGGGAGGCGAAGCCGATTGCCGTCCCCCAACTTTCTTTGCTTGGACTCGTTTGAGGGCCTAGAAGCCAGCGAGGGGGAGGCGAAGCCGATTGCTGTCCCAACTTTCAACCTCGGTCTTTCGCTCTGCGCATGCGCAGTGGTACGAGATGAGGCTTTGGGTGGTTTTGAAAGCTCCTGGACAGGCGTGCAGGGGAGAGGGTCCTACTGCGATGCACGCTCATCCGGAGCGAGAGGAACGCACGGGTGCTTACGTGTCGGGCTTTGATCCAACGAACTGTTTGAACCCGTTCGTCCTTCCTACCACTAGCAGCAAACATTCCTAGCTAGGCTAGCTTCTAAGTGCCACCTGACCTTTACAGACCTGGCTGTTGTTCGCGAGTAGGGCCGCGCGCTGGGCACGATATGAGATCTCTCTACCGGGGCGAGGCCCTCACGGCGGGAGACTCCCTAGTCGCCGAGGCGAGGGCTCCGGAACGACTAGGGCTGCGCGTTTGAGCGCGATTTGAAATGTCTCCCCGCTGGGGCGAGGCCCTCGCAGTGGGAGACTCCCTAGTCGCTGAGGCGAGACCTCCGGAATGACTAGGGGTGTGCGTTTGAGCGCGATATGAAATCTCTCCACGGGGCGAGGCCCTCACGGCGGGAGACTCCCTAGTCGCTGAGGCGAGGCCTCCGGAATGACTAGGGGTGCGCGTTTGAGCGCGATATGAAATCTCTCCATCGGGGCGAGGCCCTCGCGGCGGGAGAATCCCTGGTCGCCTAGGCGAGGCCTCCGGAACGACTAGGGGTACGCTTTTGAGCACGATATGAAATGTCTCTCCGCCGGGGCGAGGCCCTCACGGCGGGAGACTCCCTAGTCGCCGAGGTGAGACCTCTGGAACGACTAGGGGTGCGCGTTTGAGCGTGATATGAAATCTCTCCACTGGGGCGAGGCCCTCGTAGCCGGAGACTCCCTAGTCGCCGAGGCGAGGCCTCCGGAATGACTAGGGGTGCGTGTTTGAGCATGATATGAAATGTCTCTCCACTGGGGCGAGGCCCTCGTGGTGGGAGACTCCCTAGTTGCTGAGACGAGGCCTCCGGAACGACTAGGGGTGCACGTTTGAGCGTGATATGAAATGTCTCTCCGCCGGGGCGAGGCACTCGCGGTGGGAGACTCCCTAGTCGCTGAGACGAGGCCTCCGGAACGACTAGGGGTGCACGTTTGAGCGTGATATGAAATGTCTCTCCGCCGGGGCGAGGCACTCGCGGTGGGAGACTCCCTAGTCGCCGAGGCGAGGCCTCCAAAACGACTTAGGTGCGCTTGAGCGATATGAATGTCTCCGCCGGGCGAGGCCTCGCGGGAGACTCCCTAGTCGCTGAGGCGAGGCCTCCGGAACGACTGGGGGTGTGCGTTTGAACGCGATATGAAATGTATCTCCGCCGGGGCGAGGCCCTCGCGGCGGGAGATTCCCTAGTCGTCGAGGCGAGGCCTCCAGAACGACTGGGGGTGCGCGTTTGAGCGCGATATGAAATGTCTCTCCGTCGGGGTGAGGCCCTCGCGGCGGGAGACTCCCTAGTCGTTGATGCGAGGCCTCCGGAATGACTAGGGGTGCGTGTTTGAGTGCGATATGAAATGTCTCTCCGCCGGGGCGAGGCCCTCGCGGCGGGAGACTCCCTAGTCACTGAGGCGAGGCCTCTAGAATGACTAGGGGTGCACATTTGAGCGCGATATGAAATGTCTCTCCGCCGGGGCGAGGCCCTCGTGGCGGGAGACTCCCTAGACGCCGAGGTAAGGCCCCCGGAACGACTAGGGGTGCGCTTTTGAGCGCGATATGAAATGTCTCTCCGCCGGGGTGAGGCCCTCATGGCGGGAGACTCTCTAGTCGCCGAGGCGAGGCCTTTGGAATGACTAGGGGTGCGCGTTTGAGCGTGATATGAAATCTCTCCGCCAAGGCGAGGCCCTTGTGGCGGGAGATTCCCTAGTCGCCGAGGCGAGGCCTCCGGAACAACTAGGGGTGCGCTTTTGAGCGTGATATGAAATGTCTTTCTGCCGGGGTGAGACCCTCGCGGTGGGAGACTCCCTAGTCGCCGAGGCGGGGCCTCCGGAACGACTAGGTCTTTATGGGATTTTTTTAATATACCTCACACCCGCCGGGGTGAGTTAGTGTGCACCGGGGCTCGGGGCCATGTGCGGCGTATTTTTTTTATACACTTCACACCCCGGAGGGTGAGTTAGTGTGCACTGGGGCTCAGGGCCATGCGCGACGTCTTTTTTTATACACTTCACACCCCGGAGGGTGAGTTAGTGTGCACCGGGACTCGGGGCCATGCGCGGCATCTTTTTTTATACACTTCACACCCTGGAGGGTGAGTTAGTGTGCACCAGGGCTCGGGGCCATGTGTGGCGTCTTTTTTATACACTTCACACCCCGGAGGGTGAGTTAGTGTGCACCGGAGCTCGGGGCCATGCACAACGTCTTTTTTTATACACTTCACACCCTGGAGGGTGAGTTAGTGTGCACCGGGGCTCGTGGCCATGCCCGGCGTCTTTTTTTTATACACTTTACACCCCGGAGGGTGAGTTAGTGTGCACTGGGGCTCGGGGCCATGCACAACGTCTTTTTTTATACACTTCACACCCCGGAGGGTGAGTTAGTGTGCACCGGGGCTCGGGGCCTTGCGCGGCATCTTTTTTTATACACTTCACACCCTGGAGGGTGAGTTAGGAGGAGTACACCATGAAATATTAGACAGTCTACCAGAAAATGAAATATTAGACAGTAACAGAAATGCATGTACTGTCAGAACGAAAGCATTGAATTAACCAACATATTTGGCTAGTGCTAAGATTACTACCACATGCTGCAGGAGGATGCCTTCCACGACTGTGCACATAGTCATTGCTGCTCTTGAGCATCTCCGAGCGGGTCGAAGGTGTGCTGGGGCGACTGTGAAGGGGTCCGAAGGGGGCTTCAGATGGTTGGGGTCGACGCCGAAGGTGTCCCCGTGTGGCTCCGTGCTAGCGGTGTGGGTGCCCTAGGGGGCTCCGGGCGACGAAGGGCCGCGGTGGCTCCGGCGGCGACGAGCGAAGGGGGCCGAGGTGGATACCCGGAGGCTTTGGCTTGGAGGCTTCGGCAGCGGCGAGCGAAGGGGTCCGAGGTGAAGACCGAGGCAGCCTGTGGTGGGCGCTAAAGGAGATCCACCATTGAGGGCACACGATGCCGCCGCACCGTGAAGGAGCTTTAGAGGATGGTGGTGGTGCGGTGCTTCAGTGAGGTGGGCTTTGAAGCGAGGGCCAGCGCGGGCCTCCGGAGGTGGTGGAGGCTGGGGGCCTTCGGAGGTGGCGGGGTTGTTGCCGAAGGGTTGGCGACGAAGGGGCCTCGCGGAGCCTCTGGAGGTGGCGGGGTCGTTGCCGAAGGGGTGGCGATGAAGGGGCCTCGCGGAGCCTCCGGAGGTGGCGGGGTCATTGCCGAAGGGATGGCGACGAAGGGGCCTCGTGGAGCCTCCGGAGGTCCCGTGGTGGGTGGGTGCTCCGGGGTATGGCAAGCGGGGACCTTCGTAGGTGGCCCGAAGGTGAAGACAGAGCAGGCGAAGGGGCCGGAAGAGGCCGGACGTGGAGGCCCGAGGGGTCCCCGAGGCCGGAGATGTCGCGGCGAAGGGGGCCCGAGGTGGAGGTCGCAGCGGCCTGAAGATGGGTGAGGGGGCCGGAGCGGTCGAAGGTCTTCCCCGAATGGGCTCCGGCGGAGGCCGCTTCGTGCGGAGATGCCGAAGGGGCTGGAGGAGGCTCCGGGCTGTGGAGCCTCACTTGTGTGCAACGAGCGGGGTCTTCTGAGGATGCTGATGCCGACGACAGAGGGGGCCACAGGGGGCCTCTGGTTCTGGCGACGAGGGTGCTTCCCGAGGCGTCCGAAGGTGGCAGAGTCGACGCCGAAGGGGGAGGGTGAGGGTCCGTCCCGAGCGGACCCAGCGGAGCGGTGGAGGCGGGGTGCTGCGCAGGGCCTTCACGCCGGAGGCGGAGTGTGCGACGGAGGAGGAGAGGAGCCTCCGTGTTGCTCCGAGGTTGCCTCACAGGGGCCGAGGGTGGCGGAGGTGGGGTGATCTCCGGGGGAGGCGGGGCTGACGGCGCCTCGCTCGGTTGCTCCAGAGGGCGAAGCTTGAGGTGTCGCTCCGGAGGACCTTCGGGCTGGAGGTGGAGGTGGTGACGAGGCCTCTAGGTGGACGAAGACTACAGTGAAGGTTACGCCCGCGCGGAGGATGGTCCGGGTCCGAGCGAAGTGGTGGGGGAGCTCCTAGATGAGCGGCCGAAGCGTGCTTCGAGGGGGCTTCGAAGGGTCACCGGGGGCTTCGGCTTTTTTTTGGGTGTGGGGGCAGGCTTCGGGATGTGCTTTGGGGCTTTAGCCGAAGGGTGTTTTTTCTACGAAGGGGGTGTGGATTGGGGCTTCGGCCGGTGTGGAGGTGTCTTCAGCTCCTCAAGTTTGTAGCTTTTTGTTCGTTCTGCACGGACGGCGCCAACTGTCATAGCTAAAAGACTAGACAGTAGGTACGGAGGGTACCCCGTACCCTTTGTCATGGGAGAAGGACCGGAGAGGAGAAGCCAAAGACAAGCATGTATGTAAATATGAATGTATTGCTCATGTGTGTAGAATGAGGAGAGAGCCCCCCCTCTTACATGCTCATGGGGCTTTACTTATAGGGGGCAAGAAGGGACATTTACCTTCTTGCCCCCAAAGGCGAGAGAGAGGGAGAGAGGGAGAGAGGGAGAGAGGGAGAGAGAGAGAGAAAGAGAATTTTAGGTACATTTGCCCTAACGTACACTATACAGACTAGATTTACATAAGAACGGCATCCTCGACGGCACATCAATATTCCCGACGATCCTAGGGTGCGGGGCACCCCTTGGTGCCCTGCTACGACATCGTGGGTTTTGCTGATTAGGGAACCAAGGTATATCACCTTGTTCCTCTTTGGTACAATGACTAAAAGGATCTAGTGGAACCAACTCATGTATGTCGCTATAGTCATTAAACCTAAGTTCGTGCTGCGTATAAAGTACAAATGAAATTTATATAGCAAGTAGTGAAGCACTTACACCTGGTTGAAGGGCACCACTATGTAGTCCTTGTTGTTCTGACGAAGCAATGCCGTTGTTATGTATTTCTCGACAAAGGATACATCCTCTTTGATGGTTTGCATAGAGATCGTGTGTGGGTCGAGGAAACCCACCGGTTCGGAAAATTCCTGGGCTTTTTTCATCATGTATCTATACATAAGCAATGAGTTGGGACACTTTCTCGTCTGTTCGGTTTATGAAAGAGATGGTGCCCGAAGATGTGGTTGATGACCTCGCTCTTAACCTGTTTCGGGTGTGCTCGTCTGTGATCCCAGCAAATGGTGGGGAGGCCTCCCCACCGGATTGCCTCCTCGTCCTCCCTCCTCCATTGCAGGATTTTACCAGCGTACCTAGCGGTGCCTAGACCTGTTCACGGGCGACCCGGCCTGAGCCCGACCCTGTTCGGGCCGGGCTTGGGACTACAATTCCGGCCCGAAGCCCCGGTGAAAACAATTAAAAATGAAAATATATATTTTTAATTTTGGAAATGAATTAAATATTACTTTTTATTCCAAAAGATTAAAATAATATTTTTAAATCAAAAAAAGCAATTTTTGGGCCGGGCTAGGTTGGGCTCAGACCTGCCCATTTGTGACCTGGCTTTTCAAGCCCGGCCCAGCCCCGCGTTTGAATAGCTCTAGCGGTGCCGAGTTTGTGGGGGTGAGTGTTTTGTGTCTGGATAGCATTGTGCGCTGCACTTTGCTCCTGAAATTCGGCCGTTGTCTTTATCCGCACAAATGCGTCCCAAGTATTTGGCGACACGAAAGGATGCTTCGTGAAGGGCGTCTGATCCTTGTTCACATACTCCGTGACAAGAATGCTCTTGAAGGACTTCCATGCTTTTCCCATCATGAGGAATGCCTGTTGTCGCACGAGTCCCTGTACTTCTGCTGGGATCTCGAATGACCTTGAAATTTCATCTCATGCTGCTCTTTTTGTTCTTTTGTTGGAGACTTCCAGCTTGGTGTGGTGATGGGGACCTGTTCCCTTGCAACTGTCTCGCAGGTGGTTTAGAATGCTGCCGCTGCTTTCTTGGGATGCAGAGGGACCCCAATAGTAGTGACCTCCATGATGGTCATTTGGCCCTCAGGCTTTTTCGATATTCCTCTGCCATCTCGCTTAGGTACCTCGTTCATCGGAGCGCCAGCCGCATTCGGCGACGTCGATGACGGCGGTAAAGACTGTGCGGACGCCATCTCGCTTACTTAATATATATGGAAACTTTTTAGCAAAAGACAAATGAAAATTTTCTTGATTGAAAATTTTCTTGTCTAAAACTAGGAATGTAATGCAACTCAACATAGGAACAAATCAATAGAAATCACCACTTTGTGTAAAATGGTTAACTCGGAGGTGCTACGTTTGGACCCAGCAAGCATTATATACTACTATAACTCACTTTAAACAATCAATGTGGGATTTATCCCACCACACAATATTATAATTTCCCGTATTTGAGAGCCGCTCGCCGCCGTTGGGCCAAGCTCCATGGCCGAACCCAGTGAGATGAGAGATGTACACTATAGCTTTGCCATCTTACTTCCCTACACGAACCTCAAAACATCTTGAACCCTAGGATTATGATTGTAGGTGCAAGCACTTCTAGAATGTCCATACTCCATACTCTATTATGCACACAAAGAACTGCAAGCCCAAATGCATACAGAATAAAAATAGATACCACAAGACAAATCCACACCTTTGGGCTGCTACATGTCTCCTCTTGCTACATTTGTGTAAACAAGCAACAAGTGAGCAGGATACTACATACATAAGATATTTTCAGATTTTGTCCAATTTGTGTCTTGATCTAATAGTGTATGGCAAAACAAGAAAGAACGAGCATCTAAAAGTTCAGCAGTGCCACTGTTAGTGAGAGGCTGGCAAACAACCCATGTCTGGAGACAAGAATTCTATTGTTTGCAACACTTCGGTTGTAATTCGAAGAATCTCTACAACTTGATCTCAAATTATCCATTATGCAGCATGTCCAGTCTATATTGCAGACAGTACAGCAGCAGATAACCATCCAAACAAGTAGAGTCGGTGCAGTACATGCAATATTAAGCTCAGAAAATCCGCATGATGTTACGCAAAACAAATTATGCAACTATTCGACGAGGCACACAACAGACAATATCACAATACTACATTAAAACATGTAATCTCATGTAATATCCTCTTGTGTAACGTCTCCTAAAACTAGGTTTGGGGGACGAGAACTCACCCAAGGTGAAGCCCGAGAGGTCGGGGGCGGCGACGTGGAGGACGAGGGTCGGCGGCGTCGAGGTTGGGGGCGCTCCGACTGGGAGGGGGATGGGCGAGTGAGTGAGGAGTAAGGGCACTAGGGAGGGGGACAAGTGAGTGAGGAGTAAGGGCGCAAACTCTAGCGGTGCCCTACTAATAATGGGATATCATAGACGGTTCTATTTTAAAAATAATATGTGATATGTGATCATATCACAGACGGTTCTAAAAGAATTGTCTGTGATACATATCACAGACAGTTTGTTCCACTAAACCGCCTGTGATAGTTCCTTTTGTAGCTAAAAAATATTCTATTTTTTGGTTAGTCTCAGGTAATGCTAGTCATGCCCTCTGAAAACAAGAAAGTAGATACAATCACAGATGGACTAATTTCTTAATTACTGAATCAATTACAATGGAATAATTTCTTAATTGCATGCCGAGTTTTTTTAATTACAATGGAACAATTTCCAAATAGGTGTTCATCGTGTGGGATCATTCCACTTGGCTATTTCCTTTAAAAAACAACCCTTCACGATGATCGACGCGCATATAGTTAGCTTCCTCACTGGGTTCTACCTCGAGCCTGATGCCATCTCTGAAAGGAGGCAATTCATTAAATTGATTGTACTCTTCCTCATCCACGCCATTCTCAACTCCGACAATCCTTCTTTTTCCATGAAGAACTACACGACGGTTCTTATTTGCTGGGTTCGTTACATAAAAAACTTGAACAACTTGCTTAGCGAGTACAAATGGTTCGTCCTTGTATCCAACACGTTCGAGGTCTACAGTAGTGACGCCGTACTTATCGACCTTCACACCCTGTGGAAGTTTGACCAAATGGCACTGAAACATGTGGATCTTGAAAAGTACGTAGTCGAGCTCCCAAATCTCCTCTACGAACCCATAGTAAGAGCTCAACCCACGTTTCATTATGTTTGGCCCAGCGGTATTGAACTGCTTATGAAACGCATCTATGCGGACACCGTTGTTCTAGACTGGTGCTCTTCCTATCCTGAGTTGTCATATAAAATATGTACCCATTTATGTCGTATCCTTGCCATGTCACAACTGTAAATTTTGGCCCTTTTGCCAACCATCGCAGCATATCATCACTTGATGACCTCCCAGTGAATCACACCTTTAACCATTTGTTGAACTGACAGTTGTGCTCTCTCGTGATCCAAACCTTCGACCGGCTTGGATTCTGTTGGCGTACCATGCTTTGTGCTCGTTGAAGCACGGGGATACTTCGGTCATGTGTTACAAGACCGTGAAATGGGTTTGAGCGTACGTATCTAGATTGGGAGTGATTGTTTTCCTTCTGATGGTCCCGATACCCTTTAGCCTCCCCTCATGATGAGATAGAGGCACACCTATTGGTTCCACCTGAGCCATGTAGTCGACGCAGAACTCAATAACCTCTTCGGTTGCATAACCTTTGATGCTGCTACCCTCCGACCGAGATCGATTCCGCACATAGGACTTGAGAATTCCCATGTACCTCTCGAACAGGTACATATGACGTAGGAACACAGAGTTGCATATCTTTATCTCTTTCACAAGGTGAATAATGAGATGGACCATGATATCGAAAAATGACAGAGGGAAATACATCTCAATATGACATAGAGTCGTCACTACCTCGACCTGCAGAGCATCTAGTCCATCGGGATCGATGACCTTCTGAGCAATTGAGTTAAAGAAATAACACAGCCTCATGATTGCCACTCAGACCTTGTTCGACAAAATACTTCTAATTACAACAGGAAGCATTTGTGTCATCAACATATGAAAATCATGAGACTTCATACCAATTAATTTCAAATCTTCCATAGAAACAAGTTTCTTCATGCTGGCGGAGTAACCGGACGGAACTTTCACACCATGCAAGCTCCGACACAGTTCATTTCTCTCAGCATTGGACAGAGTGTAGCAAGCTGGGGGAAGGTACGTTCGACCTTTATCGGTCTCTTTCGGTGCTGACTCGGTCCTTATATTCATATCAATCAAGTCACGCCATACGTTGACACCATCATTTGTTTTGTCATGAATGTTCAGTAAGAGACCAATCAAGCTATCACATACATTCTTCTCCACGTGCATGACGTCGATGCAGCGACAAACTTCTAAGTGCTCCCAATAAGGTAAGTCCCAAAAAATTGATTGCTTCTTCCAGATGTTCTTCTGACAGGCCCTCAATTTACGTCCCTTTCCAAGCACAACATTGATATCCTTAACCATATCATAGACCTCTTTCCATCTAAAAGCCCTTGGAGCTGAACCGTCCTCCTTATTTTCATCGAATTGTTTCTTCATCTTGCGGTATGGGTGATACTTGGGAAGGAATCTACGGTGATACATGTACACAGTTTTGTGCGAGTTGTTCATCCACACACTCTCAGTTTCATCTAAGCAGTGCGGATAGACTTTGACTCCTTTTGCACTGAACCCCGACAGTTTACCAAGGGCAGAAAAATCACTGATGGTGCAGAACAACATGGCGTGTAAAGTAAAGTTCTCTCGTTTGTACGCATCACATACCTGTACCCCTTCGTTCCACAGTATCACAAGATCTTTCGGCAATGGTGCTAGGTATACATCAATATCGTTCTCAGGTTGCTTCAGTCCTTGGATAAGTAGTGACATCAAAATGTACTTCTGCTTTATACACATCCAAGGAGGAAGGTTGTACATACATAGATTCATGGGCCAGGTGCTATATTGGTTGCTCATGTTACCGAAAGGATTTATTCCATCTGTACTCAACCCAAACCTTATATTCCTCGGTTCCACACCAAAGTATTTGAAGCTCCTATCGAAGTTTCTCCACTGGGTAGAATCAGTAGGGTATCTTAGTTTTCCATCTTTCTTACGGTCCTCCGAGTGCCAACGCAGCAATCTTGCCTCCTTTTGGTTCACAAATAAATGCTTCAAACGGAGAATTACAGGCAGATACCACAACACCTTAGTAGGAGGTCCTTGCTTCACCTCGATGCCCTCGCCTTCATCGGAGTGATTCTTACGCTTGTATCGGGATGCTTTGCACACTAGACATACATGCATATTTGCATACTCTTTACAGTAGATGATACAATCATTTGGACATGCATGTATTTTTTTTACTTCCATTCCCAATGGACAAAGAACCTTCTTGGCTTGGTAGGCACTTCTGGGCAACACGTTTTCCTTCGGAAGGATGTCTGCTAGGTGACCTAACAACGCTATGAAACTCTTATCGGACCAACAATTGCTTGCCTTCAATTTTCGCAGTTCAAGCACGGATGACAACCTTGTGTATTTCGGTTTGCAGCGCGGGAACAAAAGTTTCTCCGAGTCCTCCATCAAGTCCTCGAATTTACCAGACGCTCTCTCACTATAATTCCCTTCTGCATCGTGTAGCATCTGATCCAGATTGTCATCGTGCGACCTATCCTCATTGAAAGCACAGTCCATATCCGGCATATCGTTGTCTCCCTCTGTGATGTTACTACCTTCCTGTATAATCTGCTCTTCACCGTGACTAGTCCAACATGTATACCTCTTTTTGAAACCCCTTCGAATCAAGTGTGCTATCATCTTTCTTGATTATAATGCATATAATTAGAATCAAATAGATCTACAAGCACACTTGCAAATCTGCGGTATGCTTTCACCAAACGCCCCAAATCTAATGGAGAGGGAGGAGGAAGAAACAGAGCCGCTCGGGATGTATCGCTCACTACAGACAGATCTGTCGAGATGAGCCAGGTATTTAATAACAGAGTACATATCATAGACACTTCCAACCACAAACCATCTGTGATACAAAATTATCACAGACGGTTGTTGTTAAGAACAGTATGTGAATTATCACAGACGGTTCAGATTAAAAATCGTCTGTGACATCTGCAATTATCACAGACGGTGCTTGTTAAGAACCATCTGTGAATTATCACAGACAGTTCGAATTAAAAACCAACTATGACGTCTGCAATTATCACAGACAGCTATTATTAAAAATAGTCTGTGATAATTATGTATCACAGACGGTTTTTATTAAAAACCGTCTGTGATAATTATATATCACAGACGGTTTGTTCCACTAAACCGCATGTGATAGTTCCTTCTATAGCTAAAAAATATTTTGTTTTTCAGCTAGCTGCAGGAGTAAATATGTATGACTTACTTTTCACCGATCAGTAATGCCGTCATATCGTTATTCCGAGACCATTTACATAGAATACAATAAGATAAACACGTTATTCAGTAAACATGTTCAACATATACAATAATTTCAACTCCAAACTGGATTTTTTAATCATTTTTTGTATTTATATATGGCCAAACAGTGTGGCCAGTCTCTTCTTACAAAAGATTTAAAAAAAAAGTAGAAGTAAAAAAGACCAAGTTTTTCTAGCGGCCCAAGTAGCTTGCTATCTCTGTCTTCAAAACTTCGTAGGTGATGTCGTCGGCATCAGAGGGTTCATGATCAGCGCAAGTAGCCTGAAACACGTCCAATCGTTGATGCGATCATTCGAGAGTTGCCCAAAGACGCTCTGACTGAAGAATCAAGTCGAATTGCGCCCATAGGCTCTCTTCTCTTGCTCGAGGGGTCTCGGCTTGGTAGACGCGGTCGCCCGCCGCCTTGATGTAGCAGTCGAAGTGACGGTAATCCTCCTGGAGACGTGCAACGTCATTTTGGAGGACTATATCGATGGCGAGGTTAGCTCGTCAGAAGCTGGAGACTACCTGGAAGACACGATGGAGGAGGTTGTCTAGACGGTGAAACATCGCCATCACGTGCCCCAGCATAACCTCTAGCAGAGGAGGGAGGACACTGTTATCACAGTGTCCTTCCGCAGCATCCACTAGTGTACGACCAGAGAGGTGCTCGTACAGGATGGCCAGGTAGGCTGTCAATGCTGGAGACAAGGAAAAAGAGTACGGAGCCATTTCTTTGAAATTGTATTTGTTTGTGCTTGAGAGTAGAGCGATGTGGGGATTCATCTTTTGTGTCGGACTATAATTTTTATAAAATAAGAAATCAATTTGGTTGCGTGAGACGAAAAGACGCATAGGGGAGCCGAAGCGGCATTGATGCATTTAAGAGATACATATCACAGATACTTCCAACCACAAACCGTCTATGATATAAAATCACAGACGGTTCAGATTAAAAACCGTCTGTGACGTCTGCAATTATCACAGACAGTGCTTGTTAAAATCCGTCTGCGAATTATCATAAACGGTTCTTATTAAAAACCGTCTGTGACTTCTGTAATTATCACATACAGTTCTTGTTAAGAACCGTCTATGAATTATCACAAACGGTTCTTATTAAAAATTGTCTGTGATAATTATGTATCACAGACGGTTCTAGCCATCACTAGTAACATAGACGATCGCGCTTATAAAATTGTGTGAGAACCCGTATACTTAAACCTAGCTTATCAACAGTAATCATGTAATTAACATAAGTAAAACTTTCATTAAAACATGTCGAGCATAATCTCAGTAAGTAATCAATTATAAAATTGACGAAATGAACCTTGAAATCAAGCAAACATTAATGAGTCACAACACGCTTTTACATCACCCTTTTACAAAATGAAATTAAAATTTTACAAACCAATACTTAATTCAAATTTAAGGTTATAAATCTTTTACAACACCAATTACAAAAATAAGTCAATCTACAAATTAATGTGCTTGCATCCATTTCATCTAAGCTTCCCTTAGCCACCTCATTCACTATCCTCCGGTTTTACCTGTCTTGCAACCAAAAGCTCAAGAAGTAATTAGAAAAGCCTAAATCAGTAGTACCAGCTAGAGTAGAGGAAAGGGATTGCCGCCAAGATATACGGTTCAAGAGGGCCTTCCATACTCACCTAAATCAGCCGGTTCCTTAATCACCAAAATACCCTGATTAACCGAAGTTAATCGGCTCTTGATGATTAAGGCATCCACGCTAACCTAAGCGAGTAGGCAACCAATGCTTCTGAGGGTTTCATCATCCGGCGTTATGAGAGCCAACACCCACCGTATTTCTTTTACCTCACCCACATTAGAGTCCAATAGTGCATTCCCGTTTATCCTTGCCCTCTGTTCAAAACATCATCGGGCATACCGAATCCAACACCCACCATATATAATTCCGATCAACCGGAAAGCCCACAGTGGTAGCC
Source organism: Phyllostachys edulis (assembly GCA_036346405.1). Classification (NCBI taxonomy): domain Eukaryota; kingdom Viridiplantae; phylum Streptophyta; class Magnoliopsida; order Poales; family Poaceae; genus Phyllostachys; species Phyllostachys edulis. The sequence continues at coordinate 63,344,647 of CM070554.1, forward strand.
ACATAACCATTCATACCAAGTATTTAGCTCATGTGCATCACAGAAGAGAGCAGCCAAGAATAGGAAGTAATAGAATTAAGGTAAATAGAGTATGGTAAATAGGAATAGGAAGACCGTAAAAACGAAAATTACCACAAATGAGGATGAGATCGAACCCAAGGCAGGATAAGACCAACCACAGCACCCCCCAACCCTCATTCTCATCATCTTAGCCACAAGAGAAGAAGAGCAACCAGGAGGAGCCTCCCCCACGAAGACCACCACATCAACCATTGCAGCAAGAAAAAGGGAGCAGCCAGGAGCATCCCCAGCACAGCCGAATCCCACAGCCAAGTTCATTCCCCACCCCCCAACACTTTCAGCCCCAACAGTCCAAGGAGGAAGAGAAGGCCAGAAGCTCCCAGTATTGCCACAGCCCACATCCATCATCAAGCCACTGGAGGGGAAGGGGAAGCGCCAAGGAGAAGGAGAGCACCGCAAAGACGGTCATCACCAACCAAGCATTTACCAAAGATCGCCGACGCTACCACCCTAACCCCAATCAAAACCAGAAAGGTAGCCATCTCCCCAATCCATCCATATTTCTACACAATCAATTATACATCATTTTGAGCCATCAAGATGCAAGCATCCATTATTATTTCACCGCATGACCATCTCTTATGCCCACCCATAAGCCCTCAGATCACCACCATCACAGAGCAGTAGAGGGGAGGAAGTAGAGGAATGGATGTAGGGGAGGTAGTACCTTAGTGCAAATCAGTAGAGCACCACCATCACAACCATTACCACCAACACCATCATCACTCCTCTCTTGCATAATCATATAGCAGCCACCATCACCATCATATGCATCCATCAACCAAGCATTAGTTAGCAAAAGTAATTAAATCAACCAATTCATGAAAATCGAATTAATCAAAAGCGGGGGTTAAGGGAGGAAGGGAGCCAGCAAGGGCTTGGCTGAGCCAAAGGAGAATCGGGTGATGGGGAGCCAGAGGGGAGACCAAGCCGAGAGGAGCCAAAGGCGCCCGCCGGCGTATGGGTCAGCCGCCGGCGAGCAATGGGCCGACGGGATCATGGGCTTAGGGCGAGCAATGGGCCGAGGAGGAGCCGGGCCGAGGCGGCGAAGGAGCAGCAAGGCTGCCCCAAGCCGCCACGACAAGAGGAAGAGAGAGGAGGAGGCGCAAGCGGCTTCTGCGGAGTGGAGGGTCGAGCGCCATGGCAAGAAGACTTCACCACGCCCGAGCCAAAGGAGAGAGGAGGCGGAGGTGGAGCCGACCGGGGAGAGAGGAGGCACTGGAGAGGAGCCGGGGAAGGCGGTGCCGATGGGGGAGAGGAAGCCCCTCATGGCGGCGGCGATTTCCAGATCGGGAGAGGCAGAGAGAAAGAGAGATGTGAGGGAGAGGTAGAGTGAGGGAGAGAGAGATGTGAGATTAAAAAAAAAAGGGGTCGGCCGGGTGGATTGAGAAAAATGAGTGTGGCCGGTTGATTAATAACAGGAAGTAAGGATTAAGTGGAGTAAAAAGATTAGGGTTAGGAATTAGGTTAAAAACTAGAATTTGTATGCTAATGCTTGAATGAATCTAGATTAGATCATTAATTTTAGCTCGTTAGCAAATCATTTAGCTAAAGCAGAATATTAGAGATAATTAACTTGGTGTTTATTCAGAAAGTTGCAGTTTTACTTTCGCGCTTAAATAAAATTCAATAAAGGTTAGTTCGCAAATAAAATTTGTTAGACTTGATAATATTAGGTTATGGTAGTTTTTCTCATCGTTCTTTAGATCGTACGTATTCTTTAGTCGTAATCCTAAAATCGAATAGAAGGAAGAACGCAATTAAAACTTGTAAGACTTACTAAAATATGATTATGTGTAGTTTTTCTCGTAGCTCATTAGATCGTGTGCATCGTCGAGACTAACCCTAGAACCGGTATGCTAGAATGACAGTAATTGGAGAGTGCTAACTGACCGAGGGTTCGAAAAATGTTATTGATCTAAAATCCACTAATAAAAAGAATCATCTAACTAATATATTTTTATTAGCACCAAAATGTCACTAAGTATTTACTTTATTATTTATTATCCGTTCCGTCGATATTTGTAAAGAGAGACGAGCCGATCAAGGCAAGAGTTGAATTGAATTTTATCGACAGTAATCCTTTCTACTCGTTTGAAGGCAAGCTACTCTCTTGTTCATTAATATAGCTATATTAAATGTAAACAGTACCTTATTCTATCATATATGTATTGCATTAAAATGTTTTCTCAAAAACTCAAATCAAATAAGTGAGATGAAAGTAAGAATGATGAGAAAGATGTTAGATATGAAAAGAGATGAGAAATAAGAATGAGAGTCAAGCAGAGTATTATTATGGTTGGTAAAGGGGGCCCGTGGTCAGGATGAAAGAGGGCAAGAGGTGGGACCCTTTACATATGGATATAATATAAGGACAAACAAAACTCTTACTCGGTCAGAGACCGTATCTTAAGTGCCAACCATTTTCCTGTTTTCGACAGGCAGAAAATGCTACCATGTTACGTAATTATGCTCTTCACATCGGTATGTATTATGTGTGAGTGTAGTGTAAGAAGAGGTGATATATCACTATGTGGAGTGTTGGGTGCAGAGAGGATGAATCGCCCAACCAACATTACTCGAACTCGGGTGGTGGCTGTGTCAAGACCGACGGAAAGTAATGGGTGGAGAAATTAATCACGAATCGAAAACGCTCAGATTCGAGCTCGAATCGCATCAAAGGAAATGCGGTGTACCTAGCATAAAGAGTTCAGGATAGCTATGGGTAAAGTGGTACAAGCCTGCGCAGTGCTATACAAATCATGAATTCATGCCAGTCTCCTGGATTGGAGTCTATGGGAACTGCTAGGGGTCTTTCTTCTCTCCGAGTAATCAAGTAGTCTTTTCATAATTAAAATTTGCAACCTAAGTTTTAAGGTTTATTTTCAGAGTAAGAGAAGAGATAAGAATGTTGCTAAGGACGAAATGTTAGAGTCATCAATTGCATTTTAGCTACTAATGCTTGCTGAGTACACTATAGTACTCACTCTTGCTATCTCTCCCCTTGCTTAGATCCTGATCCAACCGGGAGTTAGCCCGAGTGGGATGAGGAAATTTTGCAGGTTTTCGAGAAGGCCGCAGGTGACGGGGGCGTTGGGTGTGAGAAGCAGGGCGAGATGATCGCCCCTTTTGACCTGTGGGACGTGGAGACTACCGGAGAAACCTAGCAGGAAATAGCGGAAAGTGTCTTTCCATGTTTGTAATTAAATTATTGTATTTAAAGCCTTAGACCTGTGCGGCAACTGTTGTAATAAAGAGCAGTTTCTATTTTATTGTTCTGCTGCGTTATCTCTGATAAATGGCTTACTATTCGTTGGAGCAGTGTTTTACTGGGCAAACGAATAGTAATTCGTATGCTTAAGTGTGATTACCTTCTGGGTAATGACACGGGGCGTTGCAAATTGTCTATGATAATTACAACACTGACGGATTCTGGAGAACTGTTTGTAATGAGACATGAAATATAACATTCTCTGTAGTAGCGTCTACTCGTGCCACCCTACTCTTCTCCATGACATGGCTACCTAATGTCTTATGGTAGCGCATGGTTAAGGATGAATGGCATCCCCTATTTGTACTTATACAAGACCATTGGATTGTTGCCACATGACAGCATTCTATCACTAAAGCCACAAAATGTCTCAACTCTAGAAACATCTCTAGAAATATTTAACTCTGGATAATTCTATACTTTGCCACAAAGCATGGCTAGTTAATTTGTTCTAGAGCATTAATAGGAAAAATCTCTTACTCTTGCTGATTTGAGAATTATCTAGAACCTTATGGAAGTATGACACTGATCCTTCAAATTCATGTCACAATGGTCATGTACAAGCAGACTGCATGCCACCTAGCTGCTTTGGTCTTAACAGTTCAGCTGTCTTCTCAGTGAACCTGTGCAAGTTTAGAATGCATACATGCTGCATATAGGAAAGAGACGTGGAATTGAACTGTATCCTCTGCCCTTCCTGTTTCACAAAAATTCAAATTTGCATTGAAAGATTTCAACCGAGAAAAAACCCAGTAACCGTCCGGTTACCGCTGGTTTTTGGTAACCAGTCAGGTGCCGAGATATTTGCAAAAAACAAAATTTAATCCCTGTTTGAAGTTCTTTTTCAATTCAAATGAAAGATGACCAGTTGAAGTTCTCTCACTTCTGGTTCAACCTAGCAAAAAGAATTTGATGACAGGAGGAGGTGGTTGCTGTTGCTGAAGGGAGTCATGTCTGCTCTAACAGCGGACACCCACTAATTAGCAGTCCCAAATAAGAAAATACACAAAATAATTGTCCAGATTTACTGTATGCTGCTTGCCCAAGTTAGGATGTTGGCTCCCGACCAAACAGCATTGGGGGAGAGTGGCATGGTACACGAATGGCGAGTGGATAATATTTCACAGCGATATGCCGCATCATGCGAAGAAATTGTCATCCCAATGTCTCCCAGGCCTAATCATCACTTAAGATCTGCAAGGGTGATAGTGAACTCAACTCTGTTAACAAAAAAAAAAAATGAATGAAACACACAGCTACACCACCTTTGCACTAGGCTCATAAGCTCAACTAGTGATCTCTCTTTTTGGTTTCACTCACTCTAGTGAACAAGAGAATCTCAGTCAAAGTATCTCTATATCTATAGATATCATGTAATATTTAATTCGTACAAACAAGGGATCCAAATCCTGCAGGACAAGGTGCTCCCATGTTACTATCTTTTGGTGCTTGGTGGCCAGCTGGTATCACCTTTTATGCAGAAAAGAAATGTGTAGTTGTTGAATATTGATCAACCGGCTGCTAGAATGCTGTAATATTTAATCTTCACGCAGTAAATCTGGACTTCAGTATCAAATGAAGAGTACATGTTCATTCAAATCGTGTTGGTGCGGTGGAGTTGTTCCATTTCATATGCTATCCGAAATCACCACTTAGATTATCCAGAACTAATCAATCATATAGCTTCTTGTCAAGAGTCAATGGATACTTCCATTCAACTGACCACCATCACATTTGTTCCGGTTAACTCAAAACAACTGTTGCAGTGTAAATAGTGTACATAATTACAGATTCCAAAGGCTGCGTGAACTAATTATATTAGTCAACTCAGACTTGTTAAACAACTGTTACAGGATGCATGATGCTAAAATTATTTGCACTAAGCGCTCCTTGCTAAAACATGGCTAAGATATCTTATTTTTTCTTACTGGAAGTTCTCATGTTGGTTATTTTGAGTTTTACTTGCTTAGCTTCTTCACGACACTGAATCTGATGATCTCACACTGCTTCTTTAACTCGTATGGAATTTTGTCTTCTTAGCTTCCTCAACAGCACCAAACCGGTGAGCCAAAAGGATTACACTGAGGGTTTAGAGGACCTTCAGAGCAGCATAGCATCCAATGAAGAGGTGATCGTCCCGATGTCTCCAAAAACCTTTTCATTCACTTCTCAAGAGTGAACGAGATATGCCTAGCTGGTGTATATATGCACTAGTCTCATTAATTCACTGTTGTCAGGTTAGTGTAAGTTGTCTGCCTACCATCTACTTTAATTCTGTTGTAGTACTGTTCCCTCTCTCCTTTGAAATCATTGTCATTTAAACAGAGCATTGCATTACAAGGTGTTCCTTTCTTAGCATTAGTTGCTGCTTATATTAAGTTTTGACCGACATCAGCTTTATGCAAAAAAAAAAGAGTGCTTCTTGATATCAACTGGCTTACAGTAATTGCAAGATATGGGTTCCATTGTCAAACTCACCTACTCATTTCCTAAGCGGAACTGTGAAAAGAAGTGTTTATGCGGTTGTTTGTACCTGAAATTCTTTCAGCCAGAAAGTCTGTAACACTCAAAGTGGAACTGCTCTTCTCCAACACTCAAGTCTATCACAGGTTTCTCCTTCAAAGTTGGTCATTCCCGATTGATTTCCTTAGAGATGATTTGGACATTTTAAGCTTCTGGATTTATTCATTTGACTGGGAACTTGGACATAGTTCTTAAACTGAAAACTATTAACCTGATGATCTGAAAACTTGTAATTGAGGTTGTCATCTTGTTAGTCACCTCAACGCGATGCTATAAACTATCAAACATTACATTTGTCATAGTACAAAAAGTACAAAGTTTTTTTTGAGTTTGTTAGCTACCTCATTATGTTGAAAAACTGCAAAAGGATGCGCTCCTAGTAGTAGAACTTTCTTATTTGTTACTCATCTTCACTTGGTGACTGGTGCCATGGTGTAATGACCCCTTCTTCTATGAATATCCTTTTTTGGTAAGTCTGGCCCAGAATACTTCCAAAAATTCATCTTTTTCAAATGAATGCTCCAAAAAATATAGCTGGGAATTATGTTTTGAGTAACTTTTGGTACTTCTTTGTCAGATAACTTGAAAATTCTGTAAGTTGTAGCTCGCTAGACCAGCAAATTAGCTCTGCATTGCCACTTGCCATGTTGCTGAATGTATTAGCACTCTAGCAGTGAGCAGTGAACATATCTTTTCGGCATCTTCCATGAACAGCCTTGTCCTGATGCGTCCGATACCCAGTCATCTCATGGAAACTACAGCCCAGCCACCTAACAAGCAGAGCTGCATCGCTCTGTTATTCGGTATCACTGGAGATGTCTTTTTTTTTTCCATTTCTATACTACTGGAGAATGGAGATGCATAGCTAGCTACACATGATATAAGCTAGCCAGACACCAGCATTCAGTGGTCAGTACAGTATGTTGTACGGTTTCATTTACTCGCTGAAACAAACTGCTGCATATGAGCTTATTGCTATGAACAAAAAAAGGTAGTAGTTGAAACATTAAACGAAAAACCTGGCGGTATAAACATTAAACATTCTTAAGTAAAATGGCTTAATACTATTGGTAGGGAGGTAAAAAAGACGCACATCAATCAACTTACCTCCTCTGCCGTACTTAAACCTCTTCTTCATCTCAACACCTTGCTTCTCTTTTTACTGTCTGCGCTGTGCATGAGATTTATTTGTGCACACGCTACTTTGTGAGTGGTGAGCTACAAATTGGATGTGTCTAACCGGTTCTCGATATTTTGTCTGATAATCTCTGGAGTGATATGCGGCCTTTTGAACATTTTATCCGATAAGGAACCAGATATCAGTAAGTATTAGCAGTCTTTGTGGTAAGAACTTACTATTTAACTCAGAATTTTTTTTATTCCGTTCGCAAAAGCATTGCTCATCCAAGTGAAGAACAGCTAGCAAGATTCAGAACTTACTTCAGTTCACCTTTTGAAATAGAAAATTACAGATTTACGTAAGATTCATCCTAATCATACATCATTTTATGCCCTCAAAATAAATCATAGGTCATTGTAGAAGCAAGGCAGTACATTTGTCATAGTAAATTTCATAGTGACCACAACAGTGCAAAAAACTGCCAAACAGTACATTTGTCATGGTAACCAACGCACAACACTGATGATCATTGCATTGCAAATTCGTTAGTCATCTCAACATTGTTTGGTTACTTCCTTGATATCACGGTTCTAGTGCCCTTCTTCTCTGAAGATAATTTGTAAACCTTTTTCCCATGAGAAAATTTTGTTCTTGCCACTCAAAATATGTGCAATATCATTTCTGCCATCGAAGATTTGCTCATTCCATTTTTGCCATCGAAAATTTGTACATCATCTTGCTTTTGCCAGTAGTGGTGGCGGTTTAAGGAGAGGAGCACCGGAGAGACACTGACGACAAAGATGGGCGGCGGGGCAGCATCGGCGACCGTAGCAGAGATGGCACGAGGCGCTAGAGTGACATGTGAGCGAGTCAAAATGTAATTTTTTTTGAAACTTGTAGGCAGGAGGGGTGCCTACTCTCTCATTGATTAAGCGAGGTTTGGGGGAAAAGACAAAAAAGAAAAGAACACCAGCAAGGCCGCCCAAAGTGGTGGCGAAAGTATCTCCTGGCATGATGGACGCTAGGTGTGATGCTCCAGCCTCGCATCAGGATGTTGCCTCGTCGTTGGTTTGGAGTACAAGGTCCTGTGGCATAGTAAGAGGGAATGCTCGGGTTGAAGTGAATCAGAAGGGGGCCCATTGACGGCGACGAACCGGGGGAGGAAGAAGATGGTTGTCGGACTTGGATTTAACCAATCCAAAACGAACCGGAGGGAGGAAGAAGATGGTTGTCGGACTTGGATTTAGCCAATCCAGAATCCTCTGTAAATCCACTGCACTATTCTCTGGATCCGTAGATAGTGCTTACAGATACATCACTAAATCATTTCATACCAGATGTAAACCGCACAATACATTAAATACAAACACCAGAGCTCACATAGACCACATCAGGTCGAGTTTTACAATAGGGCCGATTAGGCCAAATTGATACATTACATAAAAGCGGAGTCGGTAGTGGAAGCAAAAGAGAAGGCACATCTCGCCACAGGCAAGCGACTGGGGTAACTTGGGTGTGACCGATGTCATCCAAGGACTTGGATAATATTGGTGCGTGCAAGTACCGACTTAGTCGGCTAGACTGGGGCGAGACCTAGACTACTAGAGCCTAACCTACTCTCCTCTGTCTTCTTTGCCAGCAACTTCTGGATCCTCGTAATATGTGTAGTGCCCTTGGTCCACAGCTTCTGAGGGATTTGAGGGAGCGAGAGTGAGCACAAGCAACAGTGCTCCACGAGCCAATACACAGAATGCAATAGTAATACATGTAAGGTTTAACAAGGATGGATCGGGTTCTTTTATTTGCTAAAGGCAATATTTTTTATTACCATAATTAGAAACTCCTATGACTTAGCATTTTAACCAAACCATATTTTATTAAAGAGAGAAGTTGTGAAATATTTATAACGGTGCAGGTTCCATCCACCTGTTACATGGTTCCATCCACCATATGCTTAATTTTGATTACTAGGGTTACATTCACCCAATTAACAACATTGGGTTACCTCCACCCAGGAAAATCCAAAATCAGGGGTACATCTACCCGACGAGTTTTTATCCCACCCACAAAGGTTTTTACAATAGAATTAACTCGAGTAAGTTCCCATGCCTGCCCTTGACTGTGGGCACGGCTGTTCGAATAGTTTATACTCTGCAGAGACTATACACTTTACCCACAAGAGATGATTAGCTTGTTGTGTTTCACACATTTCCTTAGACATGCGAATCAAGGAGATCATCACAAAGCCTTTACAATGCACCCCCAGTGTAAGTTACATCTGCTAAGGTTTCATCAGAGGGTGGTTACATCTACTATACCTAGACCCCCTCTTGCGCCACACGACGGCTTACACCAGCGACACAACCTGTGTCCACAATGGCTTAAAACCAGCGACACGACTCGTGGGTCACTCCAATGGTGCAAATCGCACTGGTGGATACAAATTATTTAGCCAGGTTGACACCATTATAGACTTGTGGTTGCATTATTTTATATTTTGAGGTCATCACAGGATTAAGTCCTCAAAGTTATCTAGGCGGTGCATAACATATACCATCATTTCTCATACTACATCCGCACCAACCATCATACCATCCGCACATATATGGTAATGGCAAGTTGTTGGGGTTTTGAGACGCATAAAACTAGGTTATCTCAAATATACCAGTCATTTCTCTCCAATGACTGTCCAAAACAAGTTCTATGATTAAAAGATGATGATTAAGGCAATTAATGCTCTCATACTTAAGCAAGACTTGCATGACACTTAAGTACGACCTATAGCTAGTAAAGTTGCCAATAATTATCTAGGGTGACAAGGATCATGCCATTCAAATGTCAAGGGATGGTATAGTAATACTAAAGTATCAAGTCGACATATATCTACCTTGAAATTTGACATACATTTGCATAATAAATTACACATGCAATTTGATAATTTAAATGAATATAAAGTTGCACAAATGTAGGTTCAATATGATCAAATGTTGACTCGCCTGGCTCAAAAGCAGGTGGGCCTTGGAATTCTTGTACTTGCTCGAACTGGAGCTCTCCCGCGTCTTCGTACTCTACTCAGACGTTCGCACCGAAAAACGAACAAATAAACATGCAAAGCAAATAAATACAAAAGAAAATAAAATTAACTCCAAATTGAATAAAACCACTGCCAACAGAAAGATCTTGAATTTAGAAGATTTTAGAAAGAAATTTCAATAAATTTGGAGTTAAAACGAGTGAGATCGGGCTCTCCAAAGTTTACTTTTGAATTAAATCCAAAAAATGAATAGAGGAGAGAGAAATCCTCTCTCTGACAGGTGGGGTTCACTACATAGTAAAATAATTTTTGAAATACTTTTCTACTGAAAAAGACTACTATGACTGACAGTTGGGTCCCACGAGATTTAATTAAACTTGAATTCTTTTATAAAAGGAAAAAGGTTGAAGGGCTGACAGGTGGGACCAAGCTACTGTACAACCAGTAAGCGGGCCCACTTGTCAGTGGCTTTTACAGAGTTTATCGGTTTGAACCGGTTTTTAAATGCCAACGGGCCCACACGTCAGCGGGACAATGCTTTAATTAAACGTAGAGGGCCCACACGTCAGTGGTTAACTAACAGAAATTTAAACATGATCATTAAGCACTTAATAGCCGCAGTTAAGACTTAAGTAACTCGCTACAGTGATCCTTCTCCACCGAAGAGAAGTGCGGTGGTGCCGTGCTCGTCGCCGGCACAGGAGCCCATGGCAGCTGGCGGCGAGGCCAAAAATGAGAACCTGGGAGAAAGTCAGAGCTAAGGGTGGCAGTGGCACTGCTAGCGGTGGACTGGAGCGGTGACGCACCGGCATGAAGCAGCGACGATGGCCAACGTCCATGGTGAACATGGTGCCGATGGTGAGACTAGCTAGAAGAAGGTACTGGGAGCATCTACGAGGCGAGGGGAACTCACCTAAAGTGATGGTGGTGCTCGGGGAGGCTTGGAACGGCACGGCGATGGGAGCCCGAGGTAGCGGCGAGGTGGTTGGTGCGGAGAGCTCGCTGGAGAGGAAGAAGAAGCTCGATGTAGCTCGGGATGTCCACGGGGAGCTCCTAGCACAGGCAATTGATTTGAGGTGCGGTGAAGCTCGATCGACGACGAGAGGTGGCGATTTGGCCAGAGGTGAAGAAGAAAGGGGCTCGGTGGCTCTCGGGGGCAATGGAGGTGGTGGGGAGCAATTGGGGGGTAGGGCGGAGGTGGGGGAAGATTTATATAGCCCCGGGGGATGAAGGTGGCAGTTGGGCGAGGTGATGGCCGTGCGGAGCTAGGCGTGACACTAGGGGAGGGGGATGGCGGAGCCAACGGGTGCGCAAGAGAGGGGTGAGAGAGGTGGCACACTCCAAAGCTATTAGTGGGATCCACGGGCACGTGGGCACGGCGCAGAGAGAATGGGGGAGCCAAGGAGGGGTCCAGGCATGGCGAAAATGTGTATGGTATGATCTGGCATGTGCGGTGCAGCATGGCGAGGCGGTGCACGGCGGGAGCATGTCGGGAGCGCGCTCGGTGCGCTTTGGGCATGTGCGGCACAGCGCATGGTGTTCTAGCACGTTCCAGTGTGGCTTGGGGCTGGGTTGGGCCAAGGAAGGCCGGGGGTGGGTTGGGCTAAGCCCAGGGAGGTTTGAGATTTGAAAATTTTGAATTTGGAGCAAAAATGAGTTTAAGAGTTGAATTTGAGTTGCAAGTTTTGAACTTCAGACAAGCTGTCCCAAATGGGATGTTATAATGTTCAATTCAGTCCTCTGAGAGCATGAATCAAATAAAATCAAAATGGTGAAATGGGTAAGCAAGGGACGGAACATGATATGATGCAGATGGATTTTTGAAATGCTCACTACGATTATTTCACTTTCGAATCAGTGCAGAATTGTTATAGTGGACATTAGGCTACTGTTGAATTAATAGACGCTAGTTTTCTCTTTCTTATCTCCCATGATGTGCCGATGAGGTCGATGAGGCCAGAGTTGGAGCGGGTTCAAGCCGGAGTCGGAGATGTTGCCGACGCCGGTGAGGTTCTAGTGCCGTTTTCGTAGGTGCATCGGGTAGTTAGTACTGCAATTGGATCTAGGTTTTGGCAGTTGCAAGAGGGTGGTTCTTCCGATGACGAGGATATTGTCTTGGTGGAGGTGGCAGTTGAACCGAAAGCGGAGAATCGGTCGACCGATTGTTCCGAAGATGTTTTGAAATTTTCTGAAGGTAATGGAATTCAATCTTCTATCTCATCTACCTTTCACAGATCTTTGCAGGTCTATGATGATGCAATTGCTGCGGGGTACTCTCCAGCGGAGCTCCGAGTGGTGGGACTATCTCCGGGACGGAACAAGCAGTGTACTGGACCTAGGCAGCCATGGCAGGGGCCGGTACCATCTCCTCGCTTGTCACCTCCGATGACAATGGGTGATGCCATTGATAGAGCTCACCAAAGGTAGGTGATAGGGACGGTGTGCAGCGATAATAGTGCGTCATTTTTGCTGGCTATGGAGTCAATTCAAATTTCGCATGTCCCGGCAGTTTCGCCGGTGTTAATGCCCATTCAGAATCTAGCTGGGTCTGTGGTCCTTGGGCCGGGCCCAACTGAGACTGTTTTGCCTTTAAGCAATTCGAAAAAAGCCCAAAAGAAAGGTTTGCTTTGGCTAAGTCGGTTGCTTTGGCGTAGCTAGAGAGCAAATCGGCAGAACCCTCGAAAGGCTTCCAGCGGCTGGGTGGGAACAACACACGGCGATTGTTTGCAGAGGTTCTTGGCCATCATAGCGACATGGAGTTTGGAAAGGGTCATGCATGATGTCAGCTAAAAGATCTAGGTGTGAAGGTGCCGTCGGTCGGCTTCGGCGTTGGACAGCGTTCCAACAATGGCGGTGTGGGTGGCCCGGTTGCCGGGCATGGTGGCGCTGTCGGCGTCGGCGGTGGGCAACCACAGGGCAACGGAGGCACTGGTCTCCTCTCCGTCAGTGGTGGTGGTGGCCAGGCTGTTGGGCCTGGCGGCACTACTGGCTTCGGCGGTGGGCTAATCCCGGCCAACCTAGGCGTTGGGAAATTTCCAGTCAGCGGGGGAGCTAGTGGGTAGGCTGGCTTTGGCGGTGGGCAGATCTTGGGCAGCGGAGGCGCTGGCCAATTTTCCGTCAAGGTGGTCTCAAGCGTCCAGTCATAGGCGGGTGGCGCTTTGGCGGTGCAGAAGCTTCTCGACCATTGGTGTTGGCGGTAATAACCCTAATCAGCGTCAGGCTCGGGCACCTAACAATGGCTATGGGAGGTTCGGAGGCGGCAACAAAGGCCGGGGTCGTGGTAGGTTCGGAGGGGGAAATCCTCATGTCAACACTGGATCCACAGGTGCTGTTTCTAACGTTATTTGCTTTCGATGTAAAGGGATAGGGCATGGAATAGCCAATTGCAAAGCAATCTTAATGTGTGATATTTGTGAGGGCGATGATCATTTGGCAAATAAATATCCGTTGTCGCTGATGCCGAGACCTATCACCAATTTATGTGGGTTCGGTGCTGATGGGTTAGGGTTTTATCACATCCCAACATCTGGGTTGAAGAAGTTGAAGAAAGAGAATAATAAGACGGGGCTTGTTAAGATCATTGGTGATCAACTGTCCGAAGACTTTCTGATTACAGAGTTGAGAAGACTAATTCCAATGAATTGGTAGCCATAGGTGGAGATTCAGGATGACAATGCGTTTTTAGTTCATTTTCCAACCAAGATTGACATGCTACGTATGGCGGCTATTGGTGACGTGCATGTGAAGGAGCATAAGGTGGTGTTGCAACTCGTGGAATGGAATTTGAAACCCACACCTAAGAATCAACTATAGAAATTTTGGGTTCAGGTTCTAGGAGTGCCTTTTGAAGTTCGTGACTTTCTGAGCCTTTGTACTATAGGGTCGATCATTGACATTTTAATGAGAGTGGACATGAAAAAAGTCTGCAAGAATGATTTGGTCCGTATGCTGGTGGGAGTTCTGGACATAGAGGCCATACCTTCAAGTGTTGAGATTGTGGTTGGTGAATATGTCTAAGACATTTTTTTCAAAGTTGAAGTTGCTGAGGTAGATGCTGGGGACGACAACATCCATCAGCGAGAGGATCATGAGGGGAGGATGTAAGATCACTTTAACACCCTGGCTATTCGGAAGCCAAAATGCTACCTAAAAGACTAACATAACAATACTTCGGAAGAACTTTAACAATAAGTCATCAACTAACATATAAGGATCAACATCTTTTAAAACCTAAGCAGGAATTAAAACTGAATCCAACAACAGTTCACAAATTCCAATTATTTAAGTCTACTGAATCCACTAGGATAATCATACCAAACGAATGATCATGGAACATAAGCAGTTAATTAAACAACCTTAATGTAGAGAAAGATATCAACTAACATCAAACTCCATTATACTACAGTCCATCACTTAACGAATGAAAGATGTAATCAAGTTCTATTATTGAAACCGTGTAAGTGAAATGAATGAGTAGTGCGTGTCTACTCCCTTCCAAGAGAATCATCACCAACGATCACCTAAAAATAAATAAACAAAGCAAGAATGAGTCTCGAGACTCAGCAAGTACATGGATAGTGGACATACCACAAATATGAAAAAGACAACTTCATTAAAGAATTTGAACGCATTACCTCTAATGAATACATGAATGCATGGAATGAATGGAATTAATGAAAAGAATGGACTGCACACATGCTTATACCGGTATAGCTAGTGACATACCCATCGGTGTTCACTTAAGCCCGTATTTAACAAAATACGGGGATCCAAATCCCGTATGAAGAACATTTCATACGGGTGTCCAAATCTGCCCACATTGGAATGGTGAGTCTTACGTGCCCATACTGGAATTGATGGGTCTTTATAATCCACTCCCGTGGATGAAACATGAATAATGATGCATGAACTGAAGTATGAATTATGAAAGACATCATATGTATACCCATGGTATAACACATAAGAAAGGGACATAAACTTGAATATTCTCATGGATCTTAGGAAAACACAATACAAACATCAAGCATGCATCATTCACCAAACATAGGAACATCAAAGTACTTGCCTTAACCATGAGATGAAAAGATGATGACAGTACAGCTTTCAACCCTGGTGCTCACCAACACCTGGCAACCGTAAAGTATACTAAGTATACTAAACAAGAGTGCTCAACAAAGCGATAGAACATAACGAGAGCGATCACTCCTGAATGCAACACAAAACTAGCAATTTCACCCCTGACTCTAATCCGTCCAATCTGTCGGTTCTCAAAGAAAAATCCATAACTTTTGAGTCCCAACACCAAAAGTTATGAATCCAAGTTTCCCGGACTTTACACGAGCTTAGCTACAACTTCCCAGGTGATCGACAGAACAAATTACCCCATCTAGGCCCTTGATTTTAACCCCAAAGACCGTTCTGTCATCTTCGGTACTTTCAACTTGTGAAATTCATAACTTCCATTTGGTACAACCAAAATCAATGACCTAAACCTTTCTGGAAACTACAAGGAACTAGCTTCCTGAATAAAATTATTTCAATAATTCCCAAGGTGCAAGAAAAGTCACTAACAAGTTAATCTTTCTCTACTGTCCACAACAGAGAGACAGATTACAATAAGAACTTCAAAAATTCATATCTTTCGTTCTACAGCTCCAAATTGGATGTTCTTTAATGATCTGGAAAGATAAGACCAAGGCCTACAAATTTCATAATATGGAGAAGTCCTGATTCGGATCTTAACAATAATCAATCTACTAATTAAAATGACTGCTGAAACGTAGCTAAGATTCTGGACAGCGGTAAAGAACAGATCACAACTTTTGATCTACAACTCCGATTAGGGCGTTCTTTAATATTCTGGAAAGGTTATAAAAATTTCTACAATAACCTAGTTGGGTAAAAGCCCTGAATATTCCATTATCATAATCATATTTTAGGAGACAACTTGACAGATCAATCGCGTCAGAATTCTGGACAGCAGAAACTAAAACTATCATAACTTTTGATCCGTACGTCGGAATAATTCGGCCTCTAAGAACTCGAAACTGCCCACGCAACCTACTAGACAGAATTGAATCTTTAACAGACAGAGTTCGATCCAATCAATTCTAATCGAATTCACATCTATGACTAATCAAACAACGAAAACGACATTCGTTACCCTTGGAGACACGCGTGCCCGCTGATTTCCCCCGCTAGATGCTCCTCTCCTCTCCTCTTCTTCTCCTCTCTCCCTCCACCTTTCTCCTTGGCCGACAACAATGGGAGAGCACCACCAAGAGGGGGCAACAGAGTGCAAGGATGAGGGCATGCATCAGAGAGCAAAGATGTAGTGGCGGCGGAGCACCTCAGAAAGTGATCGTGCTACAGGTGGGCTAGGGTTTCTCCCTCCTTTTAATAGTGGCGGCCCTCATGGGCCTCTGGGCCAAAGCCCAAGCCCAGGTTGCCAAAGAATTGCAGATTTCCCCTCCTCTAAAGTCTAATTTCTCTTTTCACTGCTTCCTTCATTAGACTAAGTTGGAGTATTACAGAAAAACCGTTTTTTTTTGTTTACTCTCCTTCCTTAGAAACATTCGAGGTATTATAATCGAGGAGGCCGACTAGAGGGGGGGGGGTGAATAGGCGTTTAAAAAACTTCTTTGGCTAAAACCAATTTCTAATGCGGAAGCTAATACAAATGCGGTTTTGCACAATTAAAGCCTAAATCAACTAGGTTCAACTAAGTGCACCAACAACAAGTCTAACGATAAATATAACAATCAAGCATAGACTTGTAAGCAATTCAATTCTAACAAAGACAATAGCACAAGGTAATGAATAACTATTGCAATCATACACAATGAATAAGCAATTTAATTCTAGGAATATAAATTGCACAAAGTAAAACAAGCATTCATACACAATGAATGTAAATGCAATAGTGAGGCAAAAGAGATCACACCACAAAGACACGTTGATGTTTTACCGTGGTGTTCGGAGACTTGCCGGTCTCCACTAATCCATGTCGAGGCAAGCCCAAACCAATTGGACCGGCTCTACGAATTGAGCACTCGCCTCCGAGGTAAGTCCAACCACTTGGACCGGTTCCAAACCGAACCAACACCTCGCTCCACTAAGATTGCTCCTTCCTCCACTCCGGAGATGGCGAGCACCACACCACTCACAAATCGCTCGGGTCTTCTCACAAGCTTCTTTGAGAAGATCACCGACGCACGACGCCACCACGCCGTCTAGGTGTTGGCAAACACCAAGAGTAACAAGTCTACAACTCTCACTTGAACTAATCAAGTGTCAAAGCTCAATGGATACTAAATCCACCACCTAATGCAACACATGCACTAGGATTTGCCTCTCAAAGCTCAACAAGTGCAACACATGCATAAATGAGAGTAGAGGGCTTGCTTTTTGCTCAATGGAATGTCTAGGGGCACCAGCAACTTCCCCACACACGGTCAAGGTGGGTATTTATAGCCCACACACAAAAACTAGCCGTTGTGGAAAAGTCTACTGAAAAATCAGCACATGCGGTCGTACCGGCGGCCAACGGCCGGTCGTATCGCCCAGGCTCCAACGGCTATAAAAACTAGCCGTTGGACCTCGTCCGGTCATACCGCCAACCAAGACCCGGTTGCATCAAGCCACCCGTATATAATCGTCCAAAAGCCTGCGGTCATACCGCTCCACAAAGGAGCAACAAATGCGGCTAAGTCCCAAAAACACCGATTCTGGAAAATTAGTACCGCCACATAGAAATTGGATCAACCGATGTGCAGTCATATCGCACCAAAAACCGATTGAACCTTGGTAGCAGATGTCTGCTTAAGTAACACGCCTCGGTACAATCGATTTCCACGAGAAAACAGCGGAAGCTGCATCCAAAACAAATTCAATTGCAAAACACATTTGACAATTGACAAGTGATGCAAACAAGGGTTCAAAAGCAAGATTCTCAACAAGTTGCAAAACACATTTGCCAACTTTTAGAATCACACCACAAATTGCACTCCACTTCAACTCAGTTTGCAAAACACATTTGCCACCAAATTGACGTGCGATGCAAACAAGGATTCACGTGAGATTCTCAACAAGTTGCAAAACACATTTGCCAACTTATAGAATCACACTACAAGGAATAAGGTACATAGACTTACGCCGTTTGCAAAACACATTCGCAAACCAAAGTCACATGCTACAAAGATTATCCACGAGCCACAACTATTTGCAAAACACATTCGCAAATATTGGCAACATGTTAAGGTGAGCTAGAGCAAACACAATGAGCTATTAACACATGACTAACTCAAGCTACTAGTCAAAGACCCCTCTTAATAGTACGGCAACCTATACTAGCAATCCGGTCTCCCAACCAAACACCAAGACCGGTAAAAGACTAGGAACACATCCTTAGCCCTAGCTAGTCATACCTTTGCCTTGCGCAACCATTTGAAGCTTGATGACGCACATCTTCACTTCAAGTCTGGGTCCTTGACTTGAATACTCATCAACACATGATGAGTTCTTCACTTGACCTTCATCAACACATGATGAAGCTTTGCTTCGGGAGCTTGACTTGATGCTCATCAACACATGATGACATCCTCCATCCCGAGTCTTGATATGCATCAACACATGATGCACTCTTCACTTGGCCTCCATCAACAAATGATGGACCTTCACTTGACTTGATGATCAACTCATGATCATCTCCTCTTCTTGAACATCATCGACACACGATGATTTCCTTCACTTGACTTTCACCAACACATGATGGAACTCCTCTTGACTCGATGACAATCCTCACATGATGTCATCCCAAGTCTTCATTATCATGGAACCTAACCCGCTTATCCAACTCGTGGAAAATGTTAGTTCCACAATATGATTATCATTAATTACCACAACATACCATTAACTCATAATGGTGGGACAAGATACCACAATCTTTCCCTCTTTGGTAATTGATGATAATCACTTCAATTGCAAATAATTGAATGTAGATTGGTATGAGTATATAAGCACTACACAAGTTGTATATACTCATATGAATATATATAATTACACAAGTTATATATAATCAAAGGATATATGAGCATACATGTCTCATACACACATGAATATATTAACTTCACAAGTTATATATATTCAAAAATATGTGAGTACAAATGAACTACACAAGTTATGTTATACTCACATATAAGTATATTTAGACTACACAAGTCTTATATACTCACATAAATATATTAACTACACAAGTTAAATATATTCAAGGATATATGAACTACACAAGTCTCATATACACACATGAATATATTAACTATGCAAGTTAAATATATTCAAAGGATATGTTTCAAAGTAAAGATCCCAAATATGTGTGGAAACAGGAATATGAATCAATACTAATGAAACCTCAAAATATAGAATAAACTCCCCCTACATGTGTGCATACACAAATGTGTAATAAGAACATATGCACATATTCAAGTTAAACTTTTGGTGGAGTTCATCCTGTATTTTGGATCCGAGGAATGCAACAAGATATACAAGTATGATGTCGAAAGCATACCTATTTGATTTCTACCTTTATATCCAATTGAGACTAATCATGAGATATAACAATAGAAGAGTTAGTCTCACAAATAGATTTATCAAAATGAATGCATACCTGATTGGATTTTTCTTTTTATATCCAAGCTGAGACTAAACAATAAGTATATCAATAAGAGTGTTAGTCTCACAAATGGATTTGTCATTAATCACCAAAACACTCCATTAACATATAATAGCGGGTCTAGATTCTTCAGAGGACAAATCGGGCAGAGGCAAAGATGCTGAGATGAAAGATAGAGATATTAAGAGATTCAAGAATAATTCAGATGGTAAATCAAATGCTCTTGAAAATTGAGAGGGACAGTCTACCTCAATTACTAAGGGAAATACTTTGGGGCTTTTGGCATTAGATATCGTTTGGGTTACATCGACAGCGGTCAGGAAGGAGTTTGAGACTGATGCATGCGGGGTTGGTGCGTGTGTTTTGAACTTTCAGGGATAGACCTCGGCTGTTGACTTGGCTGGATTACCCACAGTTCAGAAGGAGTCGGGTGTAGGTCTTGGAGTGGAAGCTAGTTTCGCGGTAAAGGAAAAGCTGGTTGCTACTGCAGATAGCCCCACAGGACAGGTCTTTGCTTCGGCCGTGGTGTTGAGCGGTGGCGTTGTCTCGCCAGCGGCAGCAGTGGGAAGTGACACCAAGGCGACTGATGTCCTAGTTCCTGAGGTGGATAATGGCGGAGTGGTAACTGTGGGTTCCATTGCAGCGGAGACTATCATGACGCTCCCTCGGTTGGAGGTTTCAGGGGCTAACCAAGGGGCGGATGAGGTGGACTCTTTGCTTGTCAAGGATGCTACAGTAAACAACAAGGTGGCAATACGAAGTTCAAGACTAGTGGGGGTTGATCCGGTGGAGCCTAGGCAGAGTGAACACATCAAGAGGCAGCAGTTTGGTGATGAGGACCTAGTCAAAAGGCTACGCGGCGTGCGAAAGTTCGAAACCTCGAACTAGAACCAAGTAATTATGGTAATAAATTTTATTTTTTTATCTTTTTATGATAAGCAAATTATTGAAAAAGTTGCTAGCATTGGAATTTCCTTAGGCGATGATAGTGCAGAGATTGTTAGTACTATTAAAAGTATTAAGAATCTTAAATTAGGAAGATTAAAAAATAAAGGAATTGTAGATGTTGAGGTGTTGAGGAGGAGAATCAGGATTATTGTGATATCTCAGCCCTTAATCATTTTTGTAGTGATTTAGATGATGTTTTGTTGGAGGACAATTTTATGTTGGTAACAAATAACAAGAGGTCATCCAGCTCCGGGAAGAAGAAAGGAAAAAAAATTCTCTTAATAGGCCAATCAAATTAAAATGAAAGGCATTTTTTGGAATAGCAGAGGTTTGAGAGACTTAGCTAAACATCGTTATATTTGTGAAATAGTTAAGGAGCAGCATTTAGATTTTATGGCCATTCTTGAAACTGGTAAAAAAAACGTTTCAGTGTCTAATCTTACTCATCTTTGTGGTGGACAGGAGTTTTTGTAGCATTTTTCTCCGCCACAAGGACGGTCGGGGGGGTATCCTTTTAGGAGTGGACCCTCGGGTATACGATATTGGTTCTATTGATGCTGGTGATTTCTATGTAAAGTTTCATCTAAAAAATCATGATGATGATTTCCAATGGGTTCTTATGGCTGTTTACGGTGCAGCTCAAACTCAATTCAAAGAGAAGTTCCTTAATGAGCTTGTTCATGCCTGTAGAAAAGAATCAATTCCCATTTTAGTTGGAGGTGATTTTAATATTATCAGACACTTAGGCGAAAAAATAATGATAACATTGAGTATAGATGACCTTTTTTGTTTAATGCTGTGATTAACAATTTGGACTTAAGGGAAATTTATTTATCCGGTAGACAATATACTTGGGCCAATTCGTTAGCTAATCCGACTTTTGAAAGGCTGGATAGAGTTTTAATGAGTACGGACTGGGAACATAAATTTCTGTTGGTCACAGTCAATGCATGCTCTTGAAAGGTCTTTGTCCGATCATACACCATTGCTTTTAAATACGAGAGAGGCTTCCTATAGAGGGAATCAACCTTATTTAAATTTGAATTAGACTGGCTGTATAGGGAAGGATTTAAGGAAATGGTGGCTGATGTGTGGAAAAAAGGAAAATGGAGGTCAATCTGCATTACAAATTTGGCAATGTAAGCTTAGAACTCTTAGACAATATCTTCGTGGTTGGGCTAAAAATTGTAGTGGGACTTATAAAAAGGAAAATAAAGAATTTAACTTGATAATTGATGAGCTAGATAAAAAAGCAGAGTTTGTGGGTTTGACTGATGAAGAGTGTAATTGTAAAAAATATGCTAATGAGATATTGTCACATCTTTTAAGAGAAGAAGAAATTAAATGGTACGAAAGGTCCAAAGCGAAATTTCTTTTGGAGGGTGATAGAAATACAAGATTTTATCACTTGATGGCGAATGGTAAACATAGAAGCATAGAAGACAAATAATTTTTCAGCTCGAACAAGAGGAGGGGATAATTGGGGGGAGGGGGGGATGTACAATTAAAAAAGCATATCACCAATTATTATAAAGGGTTGTTTGGTCCATCTGAAGTCAATCATTTATCCAAGATTGATGCCTTTAGGAATGATATTCCTCAAGTTTCAGATACTGAAAATAATTTCCTTACAAAGCCGTTCACTGAGAAGGAGGTGAAAGAGACGATCTTTCAAATGGAACATAACAAAACACCTGGGCCGGATGGCTTTCCAGCTGAGTTCTATCAGGTGTTTTGAGAAGTCATTAAAAATGACATGATGACCATGTTTTATGATTTTCATAGTTGCTCTTTGCCTATTTTTAGTTTGAATTTTGGGATCATTATACTGCTTCCCAAAAAAACGGATGCTAAGCAAATACAACAGTACAGACCTATTTGTCTTCTAAATGTTAGTTTCAAAGTGTTTACTAAAGTGGCTTCTAATAGAATTGTTGGTGTAGCTAATAAGGTTGTTAGATCACCCCAATCGACGTTTATGCTGGGGAGATTTATTCTTGATGGTGTAGTCATCCTACATGAAACCATCCATGAGCTGCATAAACAAAAATTGAATGGAATAGTTTTCAAGGTAGATTTTGAGAAAGCTTATGATAAAGTAAAATGACCGTTTTTTACTTCAAACCTTGAAGATGAAAGGTTTTTCACCTAAATGGTGTGCCTGGGTGGAAAGTTTCGTTAAGGGAGGAAGTGTTGGAATAAAAGTCAGTGTGGATCTTGGGTCTTTTTTTTTCAAACTAAAAGGGATCTTAGGCAAGGTAATCCTATGTCCCTAATTCTTTTTAATCTTGTTGTGGACATGCTTGCCATCTTTATTTCTAGAGCTAAAGAAGAAAGTCTTTTATCGAGAGTAACTCCTCACTTGATTGATGATGTGTTGTCAATATTACAGTATGCTGATGACACTATCCTCTTCTTGAATAATGATCTAGAACAAGCAAAAAATCTTAAACTTATTCTTTGTGTCTTTGAACAATTATCAGGTTTAAAGATTAATTTCCACAAAAGCAAGATTGTTTTGTTTTGGTAAGGCCAAAGAATTTGAACAACAATATATTTAGTTATTTGGTTGTGATGTGTGTGCATTTTCTTTTAGGTACTTAGGTATTCTAATTCACTACAGATAATTACGGAATTATGATTGGAAAGGGGTTGAGGATAGTGTCGAAAAGAAGCTTAGCAGTTGGAAAGGAAAAAATATATCTGTTGGTGGACGATTAGTTCTTATTAACTCGGTGCTCAGCAGTTTGCCAGTGTTTATGTTATCATTTTTTTTTGAGATTCCTAGAGAGATTCTCAAAAGACTAGATTTTTATCGGTCTAGATTTTACTGGCAGAGTGACAGTCATAAACGAAAATATAGGCTAACTAAATGGAGTATAGTGTGCACACCTAAAGAGCTGGGCGGTTTAGGTATTCAAAACTTAGACGTAAAAAACAAATGTTTACTAGGAAAATAGTTGTTTAAGCTGTATAATGAAGAAGGCGTATGGCAATCCTTGCTAATAAGAAAATATTTGGGTGAGAAGAGTCTTTCGCAGGTGGTTAACAAACCTAGGATTTCCCATTTCTGGTCGGGTCTAATGAAAATTAAAAATTAATTTCTTCGCTTTGGTTCATTCCAGGTTTAAAACGGAATACAAACTAGGTTTTGGGAAGATATTTGGTTAGGTGAGTCTCCACTAAAAAGTTAATATCCAATTCTTTATAATGCAGTGAGGAGAAAGAGTGATACAGTGGCAACGATCCTGGGATCAGCTTCTTTATATATTTTTTTCGAAGACCTATTATTGGGCCTAAGTTACATGCTTGAAATGAGTTAATTATGTGAATTGGTAATTTACAAGTAAACTCTCAAAAAGATGTTTTTAGGTGGAATTTCAATATGTCTAGACTTTTCTCGGTACAGTCTTTCTATGTGGCACTAATTGGAAATACTTGAGCGCCCATTAGGGATTTCTTTTGGTGCATTAAAATTCCATGAAAAGTGAAAATATTTCTTTGGTATCTTAAGAGAGGGGTTTTATTAAATAAAAATAACATGTTCAAAAGAAATTGGAGGGGAAGCAAAAAGTGTTGTTTTTGTATTAAAGAGGAAACAATTCAATATCCTTTTATTGATCGCCCCTTTGCACGCCTTGTATGGTGGACTGTTCAATGTGCGTTTAATTTATCTTCTCCTGCGAGTATAGCAAACATATTTAGGAAATGGTTAGTCGATATTCCAAAAATTTTAAAGTCACAACTCCTAGTGGGAGCTAGTGCCTTATGTTGGTCTATTTGGATATGTTGGAATGAGATTGTTTTTGACAAAACAATTATCACCAATCCCTTGCAGGTTCTCTTCTCGAGTGGGCACTGACTGAGTACGTGGGCAAATCTGCAGAAATCAGTCCAGAAGAAGGCCATGTTGGCTAGAAGCGATATGTTAGAGTTGTGGCGAAACAAATCTTAAACTTTCATGGGTGGTGGCTTAGTCACAGGATTAGCAATGATTGAGTTTAATTTTTAGTCGTCCTTTGGTTATAAGGCTTCAGGTCACTGGTAACTATCTTTAATAATTTTAGTACTTTAAATCTTTAAATAATAGATTGTGTGTATCTTTAATACAGATGCCAACAGAGTTTATATCTAAAAAATCTCCCATGATGGAGTATTAGAGTATTCGGTATTCATCCAATCATGCGTGAGACACCACAATGTCTGAAATCAACGCATTCGGTTGCAGCGTGTTTGGCTGCAACACCTCATCCTTGTCCGTTGGATTCTCCGAGGGCACAGTCGCTGCCGCGGGCGCATTCAGCTGCTGTGCCTTGCCCTTGCTGTGTGGCTCATGTACTCATCTTCGATACAGAGAGCCAAAGCGAGAAACGAGGGGCTGATAGCACGGCCCATAAGCGAATTTTTTTTAATTAATTAACTTTTTTTAAATTTTTATTTTAAAGTTAACCTATGACGAACTTTATTTTTAATTCTGACCTCTTTGGTAACGCCATTGGTCATAGCGTTACCAAACAACGCTATCACGCTAGCCCGTATTTAGGAGAAGCTCTTGTTACGCCACCACCCGTAGCGTGACAGTGTTGTTTGGTTATGCCACAACTAGTGGCGTGACCAAAAGTGCTATTTAGCGGAATTATTCTATGGCGTGACAGCGTTGTTTTGTCACGCCACGAGTGGTGACGTGACTAAAGAGGTCAGAATTGGAAATAAAGTTTGCTGGGGATTAACTTTAAAATAAAAATTAGAAAGGTTAGTTAATAAAAAAAGTTCCCCATAAGCCGCCATTGAACGTATTTTCCGAAAGAACTAAGGAAAATAGCGGTCAACCGATCTATTTAACAGTCAAAGTGACAGATACTAACGGCAATGGGAAAAGCGAGATGTAATCTTGTTTAACGTCGAGTTTCCTGCAATTGATGCACACAGATTAGGACTGCAAGTAGAACTTGATGTCCCGACGTCTCCCATACCCATACACCTTCTATCGCTCACATTTCCTTGCATTCTCATAGCATGGGAGATGCGTAGATAACTGGACATACTATAACCTAGCGGTCCTAGCTAGCTGGTCTATATAGCCATGCCTTCACTGGACTGGGATCAGCAGTATGGACATTACTAATGTCTCAAGTGATTGCTTAAATAACTATTGTCTGTGACTCGGCACATTGCTTGAAACAACTACAATATGATTGTGCCGCCCAGACAGACAGGAGGGACACTGGCCGACCAGCCCGGAAGCTTGCATTGCCCAGACGGCCAGACCAACCAGTGTTCGTCCAAATCATATCAATTCAGTGTTCATACTCACATCCTATACCATCTGAATTCTGAAATCATCATATGGCGTCGTGTTTCCTATTTACGGAACAACCGTTTAGCCGGTCTAAGGTGTTCTTAATAGAAGTGGGCATCACGTTTGGTTCATCTAACTCAAAGCAATGGTTGCAGTGTAAATAGTATACAGCTACATAGAAAGATGAAACTGTAAATTTGCGGTCCCATACTCCCATCTGAGTTAGCTCCTGGTTTTTTTTTATATAAAAAAACTTAGTCAGCTCCGTACTAAACATGAAGTATTTGCCATCTTGATTGATAATAACCCACGACCAAATGTCCAATGAGAAGATGCAATTTCTCCCAGGGAGCCCGCAGAGCAAGTGACTCTATTTTGGTTTCACACTTTCACTTACTCTAGTGAACAATTCGCAAATGAAGCATATATGTGTACGGCAAGTCTCTCTCACAGTGGTCAGATCACAGTAAAGTTGCCGGCCTGCCTACCATCTGCTTTGTGTTGCCCTGCCTTCCTCTATCCTCTGAAATAAGTGCTGCCCACGGAGACGATCGAAGGACTAGGTGTTCACTTTACTCAAAGAAAAATGTATGATTTTGGTGAAAGAAAATTTATATTTATCAGGTAAATACATGATCAGAATACTTACCTCCAGAGTCAGGTATGTATGTTGTTAGAAGAGCTTGCTATCCTGATGCTTCCCATGCGCATCTCTCTCACATGAACCGCACCCTAAATATTACTGAAGCTTTCGTTAATTTTTTTTAACTGAAGTTGTTGACACAAGGACACAGGGAGGGGGAAACAGCTCTACAGGAGCATTATATACATCCTAAACTTCTGAAAACAATTATACTGGTGCAGTCCAACCCCTCAAGTTCTTGTTTGCGTCAATTCTTTGGCACATTGTCTTTTGGCTCTGCCTATCGCCTGGGGAGGGAAGGTTAACATGCCTTGCCTCTGCTATCAATGTTTTTTTTTATTTTATGATTTTTGTTTTTGATTATGTTTGGTTATGTAGCTTGTGAACAACTTCTTCTTTAATGCAATAATAGCAATTCTCTTGCCATTTCAAAAAAAAAAAAAAAAGGAGAGCAGGCATACCTTGGTTAGCACTTTAACTAGCATCAGGATCAAAATATTGTGTAATTGTCACATCAGGAAAAAAACCTTCTTGTGCCATACCATAGTATGACAAAAAATGGTGATTAGGGCATTTGATGCTTCGATACTTAAGTAAGACTAGCATGTCATTTAAGTACAATCTATAACTAGTAATTTACCACATAGTTACTAGGGTGACATGGAATAATGGATTCAATTGTCCAAGGATGGTATGATAATTAATTAATCATCAAATGAGTATTTAACTACCTTAAGATTTAACATACATTTACTTAAAGAATTAAAGCATGCAATTTTGGTAATTTAAAGGAATATAATTTGCATAAAATGTAGGCTCAAAATAATCAAAGTATCAACTCGCCTAGGTTAAAGGCAAGAGAGTCTTGGAAGTCTTGTGCTTGATCGTAATGGAGATCTCCCGCTTCTTCGAAGTCTACGCGAACGAAAGTGCCAGAAAAGAACAAACAAGCAAATAGAACAAATAAATACACAAGAAATAGTAAATGAACTTATTAAATAATACTACTGCCATTAGCAAGATCTTGAATTTAGACAAATTTAGAAACAAATTTCACAATTTTTGGAGTTAAAAAGAAGGAGAACAGAGCTTCTGAAGATCAGATTTCAATTAAATCCAGAAAATAAAAAGGGAGAGAGAAAACGTCTCACTGACATGCGGATCCCAGTGAACAGTTGCATGGTCCATGTGCACAGTGCATGGACCATAGGTCAACATGCACTGTGCATGTGGTCCACGGGCTCATGGGGGTTTTTACTATGCAAACGGGCCCACCTATTAGCCACAAGAGGGGAAACCAGGTTTTAATTGAAAACATTAATGGATTAATTGGGCCCACCGGTCAGAGAAATCGACGATAGTTAAATGCCATAATTAACACTGCTAATTGACCAGCTAATGAATGCTTTCATTAATTAGCCGATAGTGATCCGGGTGATTAAATGAGCTACAGCCCTGGTCTGCTCTCCCGACAAAACAGAGAAACGAGGGCACCGCCATGGCTTGGCTCATCGTCGGTCGAGGGAAACACGACGGCGTCGGGGAACAACAAAAATGGGTTGCTTGGAGTATGGAGATGTCGATGGTGGTGGTGGCACGACGATGCAATCACTGGAGCGGCGGCGCAGCAGGGGGGAAGCGGCAGCAGCGCGACCGGGCTTGGAGCCAAACAAAAATCCGACGATCCTCAACAAAAGACGATGGGAGCACCGTCAAGGAGAGAGCAAGAGGGACTTACCAAGAACAGGAAGAGGGCTAGCGGTGGTCAGAGTGAGGAGAACGGCGGCGAGAAAGGTCACGGCCGGAGATGAGGAAGGATTCCAAAGCTGATCGAACCTGAAGATAAAAAGAGAAATTAAGAGAGAGGAACGCTTCCTTGGGTGCTAGAACACAAAGTGACATGGTAAGAAGGAGGAGAGCTTCACTGGAACGGTGGAAGGCTGAAGGGGGTGCGGCTGCCGGCAATGGGAGCTTGGGCGATTTCTTTGGTGGAGCTTACCAAGGGCGAGGGGACGAAGTGGGGGAGAGCAAGGGGGTGGTCTAGGGCTCTTATAGCCGGTGATGGAGGATGGGGGAGGGAGAGAGCCGTTGGCACCGCTCGAAGGTGCGCGGTGTCCTGAGGCGGCAAGGGCGCCGCTTGAGGGACAGGGGCAGGTGCGAGTGGTAGGGTGAAGGGACAAAGCGGGAGCGAGCTCTGGCGCATGCACGACGATGACTTGAGGCCGGGCAGACGATGAGATGGGGCGAGAGCTACAGAGGGGCACGCGTGCGCGAGTGCAGTGCGCGGTTTGGGCGTGGAAGAGCGGCGAGGACGGAGCTGACGTCAAGGTGTGACTTCGAAGCTCGAAGCAGGTGGTGGAGCAACTGGGAGGCGACAGGGTGACGTGGTGTGGGTGTGGGCGCATACGGCGCACGGCAGAGCGGGCGGAGCGCGTCCTGTGCGTGCGCTCGGCATGCTCTACGCGGCTTGAGCTGGCTGGGGCTGGCCTGGGCCTGGCTGGACCAGAGAAGAGGCCAAGGGGAGATAGGCTAAGCCCAGGAGGAAGGATGGGCCAGCCCAAGGGGGATTTGAATTGAAACCGAGATTTCAACTTGAGAGGTTTTGAAGAAGCTAGAGATTTTGAATTAAGCAACTAGTTTGAAATAAGTTTTTGAAACCAATTGACAAATGAGGAAAAACTATTCACCAACCGAAAATAGGATGTCACAAACCTACCCACCTTAAACGGAATATCGACCCCGAGATTCGAGCTGCTCCGGGAATAGCGACGGGAAGCCCAGCTTCAGCTGATCTTCGCGCTCCTAGGTGGCTTCTCTTTCCGAATGATTGCTCCACTGAACCTCGCAAAGGCGAATGATCTGGCACTTGGTTTGCTTCTCCACAACATCAAGAATCTTGATCGGATGCTCTGGATAAGTCAGATCTTTCTACAGTGCGATGGCTTCGACGGGAGTCTGCTCTTCAGGCACCCTAAGACATTTCTTGAGCTGAGAGACGTGAAACACGTTGTGGATGTCTAACAAATTTTCTGGTACTCCAGTTGGTAGGTGACTTCTCCACGCTTGGCGGTGATTGGGAACGCGCCTATATATCTTGGTGCAAGTTTGCCTTTCACTTTAAATCTCTGAGTTCCTCGAAGCGGTGATACTTTGAGATACACATTATCTCCAACTTCAAAAGTTAATTCCCTTTGACGATTGTCGGCATAACTCTTTTGTCAGGACTGAGTTGCTTGGAGATGATCTCCGATCAGTCGAACTTTCTCTTCTGCTTGCTTGAGGGTATCCGGTCCGAAGATATAACCTTCTTCCGATTTTGACCAATGCAGAGGGGTTCAGCATTTTCTGCCATAAAGCACTTTAAACGGGGACATTTTCATACTCGACTGAAAACTATTGTTGTATGCGAACTCAGCATAAGGTAGATATTTCTCCCAGTCTACGGTAAATTCCAAAGCACAAGCTCGAAGCATGTCTTCTAGAATCTGATTTACTCTTTCCGTCTGACCATCGATTTGAGGATGATACGCTGTGCTAAAAGCAAGGTGTGTTCCAAGTGCATCATGCAGACTAGTCCAGAAGTACAAGATGAACTGAGAACCTCGATTTAAGACTATCCTTTTGGGTACTCTATGTAAGCACACAATACGAGCCATATACTGCTCTGCTAATCTGTCTTCCTTGTAGGTTGTTTTTACCGGAATGAAATGAGCGACTTTTGTCAATCTGTCAACTATGACCCATACCGAATCACATCTAGATTTGGTTCGAGGCAGACCAGTAATGAAATCCATTCCAACTTCTTCCCACTTCCACTAAGGGAGCTATAGTGGTTGAAGTAATCATGCAGGTCTCTGATGTTCGGTTTTGATTCGTTGGCACACATCGCAACAAGCTACAAACTCGACGATGTCTCTTTTCATTCGCGGCTACCAATATAGAATCTTCATGTCTTGATACATCTGTGTGCTGCTTGGGTGCCGGGTATATGCTGAGCTGTGTGCTTCCTTTAGTATCAAATCCTTGAGTTCCTTCTAGTAGGGAACAAAGAGGCGTTTCCCATACCATAGGACTCCTTGCTGATCTTCGATCATCTTAGGGGCTTTTCCTTCAGCCAAGAGATGCTTGAATCTCTGGACTCCAGGGTGTCCTTCTTGAGTGGTCTTAATTTGCTCTTCTAGAGTTGGATGAACTTCTACAGCGGCTAAGGTGCATTGCTCTATTAACTCAAGGTTGAGTGCCTCAAATTCCTTGTAGAGCTCAGGTTGATATTCTTGAATCATGACATTACTGTAGTAGGACTTACGGCTTAATGCATCGACAACTACATTAGCCTTTCCAGGATGATAATAGACATCCAAATTGTAATATTTAATCAGCTCTAACCATCTTCTTTGTCGAAGGTTGAGATCTGTCTGGGTGAAAATATACTTGGGACTCTTATGGTCTGTGTATATATCACAATGATTTCCAATCAAGTAATGACGCCAAATCTTTAGGGCATGCACTACTGCTGCTAACTTTAAATCATGAGTTGAATAGTTGTCTTCGTGAGGACGGAGTTTTCTGGATGCATATGCCACGACTTTTCCTCCTTGCATGAGTACACAGCCAAGACCTTGGCGCGAAGCATCACAATAAACTTCAAAGTCCTGGTGTATGTCCAGCAGGACTAACAATGGTGCAGATGTTAACTTCTTCTTCAATTCCTAGAAACTCTTCTCACAAGCTTCCGTTCACTCATACTTCTTTTCCTTTTTAAGCAGATGGGTCATCCGGCCAAATTGAGAAAACTACACACTTCAGTTACTAAGGTAGGCTGCTTCCATTCGAAAACAACTTCTATTTTGGATGGATCAACTGTGACTCCTCCAGCGGATACAATGTGTCTGAGGAAACTGATCTCTTGAAGCCAAAATTCACATATGTTGTACTTGGCATAAAGCTGGTGCTCTTTAAGATTTTCTAGGACCAAATGCAGATGTTCAGTGTGTTCTTCATTGGTCTTCGAGTATATCAAGATGTCATCTATGAACACGGCTACAAACTTGTTTAAGTATTCCATAAATACTTTATTCATGATGTTCATGAAGTAGGCTAGCGCATTGGTCAAGCCGAATGACATAACTGTGAACTCAAACAAGCCATACCGGGTGGTAAAAGCCGTCTTAGGAATATCCTCATTCTTGATCTTGAGCTGATGGTACCTTGACCTTAGGTCTATCTTGGAGAAAATTACTGCTCCTGACAGCTGATCGAACAGGTCATCAATGCGGGGCAAGGGATACTTGTTCTTGATGGTCACATCATTGAATGCTCTGTAATCTACACATAATCTGGCGGTGCCATCCTTCTTTTTTACAAAAAGAACAGGTGGACCCCAAGGAGAGGAACTAGGTCTAATAAATCCTTTTGCTTGCAAGTCCTCAATCTGTGTCTTAAGCTCTTCAAGCTCGTCGACGACCAATCTATATGGTCTCTTAGCAAGTGGGGCTATCACTGGTTTTAAGTTTATCACAAACTCAACATCTCTGTCTGGTGGCTTGCCAGGCAATTCTTCTGGGTAAGCTTGGACTACAGGCGTTGTCTCTAGGGACAACTCCTCAAGGCGTTGTCTCTTTAACTTATAGGTTGGCAACTTAGGCCTTTCAACAAACAAAAATCTGACGATCCTCGACAAAAGATGATGGGAGCACAGGCAAGGAGAGAGCAAGGGGGACTTACCAAGACCAGGAAGAGGGCCAGAGGTGGTCGGAGTGAGGAGAACGGCGGCGAGGAAGGTCACGGCCGGAGCTGAGGAAGGATTCCAAATTCGATCGAACCTGAAGGTAAAAAGAGATATTAAGAGAGGGGAACGCTTCCTTGGGTGCTAGAACACAAAGTAACGCGGTAAAGGAGGAGAGCTTCACTGGAACGGTGGAAGGCTGAAGGGGGTGCGACGGCCGGCAATGGGAGCTTGGGCGATTTCTTCGGTGGTGCTTACTAAGGGCGAGGGGACAAAGTGGGGGAGAGCAAGGGGGTGGTCTAGGGCTCTTATAGCTGGCGATGGAGGATGGGGGAGAAAGAGAGCCGTTGGCGGGGCTCGGAGGCACGCGGTGTCCCGAGGCGGCATGGGCGTCGCTTGAGGGACGGGGGGCAGGTGTGAGTTGTAGGGCGATGGGACAAAGTGGGAGTGGGCTCTGGCGCATGCACGGTGACGACTTGAGGCAAGGGCAAGCGATGAGACAAGGCGAGAGCTGAGGAAGGGCGCGCGTGCGTGAGCGTAGCACGCGGTCCGGGCGTGGCAGAGCGGCGATGACGGAGCTAGCGTCAAGGCGCGACTTTGAAGCTTGGAGCAGGTAGTGGAGCGATAGGGTGACGCGGTGCGGGTGTGGGTGCATACGGTACATGACAGAGCGGGCGGAGCGCGGCCTGTGCGTGCGCTCGGCGTGCTCTGCGCGGCTTGAGCCGGTTGGGGCTGGCCTGGGCCAGGGTGGACCAGAGAAGAGGCTGGGGGGAGATGGGTTGAGCCTAGGAGGAAGGATGGGCTGGCCCAAGGGTGATTTGAATTGAAACCGAGATTTGAACTTGAGAGGTTTTGAAAAGAGGTTGAAGCTAGAGATTTTGAATTAGGCAACTAGTTTGAAATAAGTTTTCGAAACCAACTGACAAATTTGGGAAAACTATTCACAAACTGAAAATAGGATGTTACATGAACCCACGCTAGAAGGAAGAAAAATGAAAATGCAGAGCATGTATTACACTGTTACACAGTGTTTGCGATAGTAGCTCGTAAGCATTGAAAGAAAAGGAGAGAAGGCTGCAAGTCAACTCCTCTCTTTGATTTCAGTCACTTCAGTTCAGTGAACAAAAGATTCACAGCTTCTGTTTGTATATATAGAGCTCTCTCATTCACAGTGGTGCTGAGGATAGAGTGAAGTTGTCTGCCTACCATGTGCTATCCTCCATCTAACGGACTCATATCCGGGCTTGCTCATTGTATGTATTTAGTTTGTATTCCAATTCAGAACTGACTCATATCCGGACAGCATGAAACAACTCCCTAGCACACTGAATTTCCCTTCTTCAAAAACAAAGGCACACTGAATTTCAATAGATGCATGCATATCAGACTACCGAATAAGATTGAAATGTGTAACCGCGTGCCTCATACAAAGCGGCTGGACGTGATGGCATCGGAGGGTTCTATGAGGGCATATCAAGTTTATCTCCTGGTGCGCAGGCCAACTGGATGATGTCATGCAAAGAATTTGAGGCTAGATGTCATCTCCTCTGTTTGGTTTCACACACTTCAATAAAAAGATATGAATACCTAGTACATATATATACATAGAGCCAGTCTCTTTAGACAAGGTCCATTACTCTGATCAGGGAGGAAGAGTAACAAGTCGTCTTAATTCTGGCAAACATTAATTTTCTGCTGTCCTGTTTTGCCCATCCTATCGTCTTGAGTGATTGCTGTATTTATAGATGTTTGCTGGAGAAGGAGTTCCTTTGTAACCCTTAGTTATATTTATCAGGCATTACATACATATAGCTCCGTGAATTTTGTTTACTGATTTTGCTTTTTGGAAGTGTTGTATGCAAGCTTATATTGAGACTCAAGGTAATGATGTTTGGAATAAGGTTTCTAGTCCTTATGAGGTTCCCGTTACTGTTACTAATATAAATAAAACAGATGTTGATTTAAATGCTCAAGCTCGAAACTTGTTGTTTCAAGGGATCTCTCGCAAAGAATTTGATCATGTAGCTGATATTAATTCTGCCCACTTAATATAGAAAACTCTTTGTGATTATCATGAAGGAACCACTAAAATTAAGAAAGTGCGTAGAAATATTTATCAAAAAGAATATTCTGATTTTGCTATGAAGCCTGGTGAAGGTATTTATGATCTGTTTGCTCGTTTTGAAAAAATATTGAGTAATCTGCGCAGTGTTAATGTTATTCCTACTGATGAAGATAATGCAACTAAAATTTTGAGATCTTTAGGTTCTGAGTGGTTGATGGTTGTCACAACTATCAATCAAACTATTGATCTAGATACTTTAACCATGGATGATCTTTTCCCTAGATTGAAAACCTATGAGATGGAAGCTTTGTCATCTAAGATCGATATATCTTCACATTTAGCACTTGTGACTAACCCCATGCAGGTTACTTCTTTGAGCTCTTTTCTTGTATCTGCCTTGTCTTCTTTTTCAGAAGAACAGTTCGAACAACTCCTTGAAGAAGACTTGGTGTTGATCTCCTCACGGGCATACAAGGCACTCAACAACATAAGGATGAAGAAGCGAGGAGGCTTCTCAAGTTCGATCAAGTGCTATGAATGTGGTGAGCCAGGTCACATTAAGGTTGAATGTCCTAAGCTCAAAGGGAAGAAGATCAAGGAAGACAAGAATTATCGTCATCGGCCATCCAACAACAACAACACCAAGTGTGGCAATTTCCGTCGTAAGTTTGCTGAAAAGATCATATCGGCTATCGAGCATCTTGATTTGAGCGATATGGAATATGAGAGTTGCGACGACATCGACGATGATGATGATTCTAAAGGCAAAAAGAAGAACGATGACTTCACGGGTATGTGCTTCATGGCAAGCAACGACGACGATAGTGATCCCGATGAGGTAAGACCATCATATGATGAACTTGAAGATGGTTTGATTAAACTCGCTATTGAATTGAAAAGGACAAAAAAAGAAACTGAAAGAAAAATCTCCCACAATCATTCACCCCCCTCTGATTGTCATTAACGATCCTACAAGTGGTATCAGAGTAAGGTTGCAATGGCATCAGATCGAGATCGTTTTTTAGGTAAGCCACCGTTTTTCGATGGGTCAGATTATACCTATTGGAAAACGCGTATGGAGGTTTTTCTACAAGCACAAGGTAATACTCTTTGGCAAAAAGTTGAAAATCCATACGTAGTGCCTGCTGTTATTACTGTTGATAATACTGCTGATGTTGAAGCTAATGCTAAGGCTAGGAATATATTGTTGCAAAGTCTAGGTAGAAACAAGTTTGTCAGAATTGCTAATATTAAATCTGCTAATAAAATTTGGACCACTCTAGCTGATTATCATGAAGGTTCTAAGTCTGTTAAAGGTGTTTGTCAAAACCAATTCAAAAAGGAGTATTCTAAATTTGAGATGAAACCAGGAGAATCAGTAGATGCGCTTTTTGATCGCTTCAATAAAATTGTTAGTGATTTGCAATCTGTTGATGTCACATACTCTGATTCTGACAATGCTCGTCAAATTTTAAATGCTTTGGATATGCCTGTCTGGAATGTGTTAGTCACTACTATTAATCATTCTGTTAACATGGAAACACTCACTTTGAATGATCTTTATTCTAAGATGAAAACATATGAGATTGATGTTTTGGCCAGGGTAAATAAATCTAATTCTTTGGGTTTAGTGACTAACCAAACTGGTAGTTCTTCTAGTTCCTCTATTGTTTCTTTGTTTGCACTGTGTTCTATTTCAGATGAACAGTTAGAGGAGATTCCAGAAGAGCAGCTTATACTCATCTCCAATAGAGTGACCAAGGCAATTAACAACATCAGAACAAGGCGGAGAGGAGGTCCAATAAGATGCTATGATTGTGGTGAGCTAAACCACATCAAGACGAATTGCCCTAAACTGAGGGCAAGGAGGTCAAGGATGACAAGTCACCAATTCGTCGCTCTCAATTCAAGATTGACCCAAGTAGGAAGCGCAATTATCGTAGGGCGGTCAACAAAATAATTTCAGCACTTGATGAGATTGATTTGAGTGATGATGATTCTGGAAGCGATGATGAGGACAATGGTAAGAAGGCAAAGGAGGTAGACTTCACAGGGATGTGTTTTATGGCAAGTAGTGAGGAGCTTAATAATAATGATCTCTATAGTGATCCTGATGAGGTAAAACCTTCTTATACAGATTTATCTCGTGCTGTGCTTAGGTTGACAGATGAGCTCAAAAGGTATAAAAAGAAAATAAAAAAACATGATCTTGTTGTTGAGAGCTTAAATTCTGAAATTGATAGACTTAGAGCTTCTATTCCTGATGATGAATCTTGTGAGTCTTGTCCAGTTTTACACTCTGAGTTGGAGACAGCTAGAACAATTAATGCATCAACCTTGGTTCAACTTAGGGATGTAACTGCTAAACTTGATGAACTAAGATTGGCACATGATTTTTGCGATGAAAAGTTAAAACTTGCAAATGATGAAATTGAAAAGCTCAAGTTTAGTTCTCTTACATGTTTAGAGTCAAGTATTTTAAATATTCAATATAAAACTTGCTCTAATTGTGAATTGCTAGAAGCTATACTTAATTCTTCTCAAGAATCTATTAAACAAATGCTTTATCATGAAACACTTTCTTGCACTAATTGTCCTAAGCTTAGCGTAGAGATAGAGGGACTGACTAGACAACTTAATGATTTTGCTGAAAAAGATAAATTGATTCAGTCTAGTGCTTCTAAGAACCTTGTGATTGAACCGGTTAAATGCACAACTTGTCCCACTTTAGCTAAAGAAAATGAGTACCTTAAGGACACCTTAGAGAGATTTTTTTTTTGGCAAGAAAAATTTAAATATGATTCTAGACAAGTCAAAACTGAGTGTCAAAAACACTGGTCTAGGATTTAATACTGCTAATTATGCCAAGAATAATCCACCTAAGATAGTTAAGGTCATTGGAAGTGGGCTAATTGAAACAAAAAGTGAGCCTCATAAAACTGTGTTTAAATCTGCTGGTTTTGTACAAAGCTCTTCTGCTAATGTTGTAGGTGCTAGCTCATCATCTCAAAAGAATTCTAATTATGTTAAATTTCATTGCATCTATTGTGGTAGAGATGGGCACTTGCATGAATTTTTCTTTAGGTGTGTTAAGAAAGAGAAAAGGGAAAGATTGAATGCTTTAAAACAAAAACGTGCAACCTCTTTTGTTGTCCCTAGAGCTAATGCAAAAGCTAGGTTTTTAGATGACTGTTATGACGGCTTTAAATCTGCTTCACATACTGGTTTGGGATTTAATTCACATAATTCGCGTTTTGATCGCGCACACACATGTGGTTCTGGTTCTAGTTTTGTTGCTGTTCCTCCATATCGTGTATCTCAGTACTGGATTCCTAGATCTTATTTGCAAAGTGAGTTGGGTGTGTTGCATCCTATAGGATTATTCTGAGGAGGAGCTTGTTGTTTAAAATTTCAGAAGCTTTGTTTATTATACGTGTCAAACAATTCATCAAGTCTAAGCTATTGAAATCAAATGAGGTGTAGAGCTCTCGTTATCATATTTGCTCATGTACTGTGTAGCTTTGATCATGACTGGTTTTAATTACTTTGCCACATTTGAACTAAAGCATGACATGACGGAATACTTTGACTAGATTGATTATGGTTAGTACTTTGCGATGTTCATTGAAAAGGATTAGCTTGATTGTGAATCTTATTTTAAATCTTGGATATGCAGATCGTATATTTCTTATTGCAATCTTTTTATGTTTACTCAATTTGGCATATTTTTTTTTTAAAAAAAAGAGAAAGAGACAATTGCAAAGATGTATGCTTCAAGCATGCCATACATATATCTATGTGTATATATAAAAAAAAAATGAAAAATGAAAAGTGCTCAAAAGTGTTCAACTGAAAAGAAGTATGCTTCAAGCATGCCATCATTGAAAAGAAGTATGCTACAAGCATGCCACCATTGAAAAGAAGTATGCTACAAGCATGCCACATGCTTAAGAATTGAATGTGGAGCAATAGATTGTTACATGAGACTGCTAGCTCATCTAGCTTTAAAGTTTGCTTCATTTTTAGGGTTTAACTTTTTCATTGTGATATCTCTTTGTGCTTCTTATAATCGGTTTGGTCATTGTTGAGATGCCTGTCATTAATTTAAAATACTTAATCATTCTAAAGACTTGTTTTTGATATTGCTATATGATATATGACTTTATATGATCTAGATAGCTTTACTAAAAAAGATTGCTTGGTTAATTTGTAAAATCAATGCAAAGTGACTTGGATAATCTACAAAGCTTTTTGATTTTTTACTCTCCTTGCTCCTTTGTTTTAGAATTATTCTTTCTCTAAAGTTTTTGATGATTACATTGCTAAAGGGGGAGAAAAATGGGAGAAATAAAAAAAATTGGAGAAATTTGCTTTCCTTGTGTTGAGGGGGAGTTTTTCAGCTCCTTGTGTTGAGTGGGAGTTTTTCACTGTGGTTTTGAAGTGTTTGCTTTGCAGCTTTGAAACTTTCTTTTCATAAATTTCTTTTTTCAAAATTCAACTCACAATTTTGAAGTATTGTCAATGTATTCATCAAGGGGGAGATTGTTAGACCATTTGGCTAGGTCTAGTTTATTTTAGTTGATGAATAATCGACAATGTTGGGTACTGATGTTATTTGAGATGTGTGGTGTGTGTGTG
The DNA here is from genome assembly GCA_036346405.1 of Phyllostachys edulis. NCBI lineage: Eukaryota > Viridiplantae > Streptophyta > Magnoliopsida > Poales > Poaceae > Phyllostachys > Phyllostachys edulis. The sequence goes on from CM070554.1 coordinate 63,383,664, forward strand.
AACTTATGTCGGTCAAGTTGGAAAGAACTTGTGCCAAGAAAAGTGGTGTTTTGGTCTTTGCATGTGCAGGGTAACTCGGAGGCGATTGTGGTCTACGGCGGTGACCGGGAGATGGCTTGGTGTGAAGTCATAGTCCAGAGGGTCGAGGATGTTGAAGGAGACGGTCGGGCTCGAGTTGGGGCACGTGAAGATCAAAGATGGATGATGCGTGTTGAAGCTACGGAGGTGCGGTCCGGAGGCTACGACATGTGACAATTTTGGACCAGGTCCAAAATTGGTTTTGTAATTTGGTATAAAAGTCCACGTATTGGGCCTAGGATTATTGGGCCATACATGGGGGGTTTAGGTTTCAACGTTGGAAGGCATTAGGATTGGCATAAGTACTCTCTCGGCAGAGGTAGTCGTGGGGGTCTAGAATACAGGAGGCGGTGGCTGTTGTTTGCTCCTCTCGAGAAAATAGGGTTTCGGCGGTGGCCTAGACTTTTGCTCGAGCCTGTGTGTTTGTTCGTGTATGCAGCTGTGAAGTTGCACCTGGTGATGCGGAAACAAATTTTCTGGGGGAGGGCCTCACGGTGAGGCCCTCCCCCCGAGCCATCCAGGCCATTGAATTCAGGGGGGAGAAATGAATGGAGATGGGGAGGGGCCTCCCCAAGGCCCTCTCCATAATTTTTTTTCCTGGTGATGCGGCTGTGAGGTGATTAGATGTGACTCTTTTGCTGTGCACATTAATGAAAAGAGCTTTTCGCATGGCGTGAGACAAGGGTATTGGAAGTATGCTGTAGATTGATTCTTTGGGGCATTAGAGCATCTATAATAGTCCACGTCAGCTGTTACTAAGGGGTTGCCACATCAGCATTTAGATGATGTGGAGGAGAGAATGTGAGGAGAGAAGGTGAAGTTGTTTCTAGATGAAGAAACTAACAAATTGTTAATACCAAGACAAAAGAAATAACCAAATACTCTATTGGAGACTTACTTGTTATCTAAAAACGCATTTTGTGGGTCCCACTGTCTTAAAGCAAAATATACATTAGATCATTTGTGCAGCCCGACTTCATTATTGATATGATAAATGAGCTAAAACATGTAGGCCACAAAGTTGTACTTCATTATTGATCATCAAGAATCATGCACACTTGTAGCAATTAAAGTCTTAGATACAAGCTCAAGAAACAATCCATTTGAAGACTTGTTTCTTTTTATTAGATTGAGTACTCTCTCTCCTTTTAGTAACAAGCTAAGAAACAAACTATTGTAGATGCTCTTAGTGATTTTTGCATGCACAAGAAAGAAGGTCTAGCATTGAGTTGAAGACAATTGCCATTATGGTTTTGGCTGCCATGAGGTGAGGTTTTGGTGGCTGTGGCTTTTGTTGTGGTGAGAGAACAGAGAAACGAATCCAGAGATTTTTATGCGACATTAAAAAGGGCCTTTTGCTGATACGTAACGTGATCTCCAGAAACCGCTGGTGGCGGCTTGGTTTGTTGATGCCGCTGGAGGCTATGACTCGCGTTGTTGCAGCATAGTCATTCCTTGATTGAATTTTGTGCGTGCGCAATTCATCGGTTCCATCGCTGCTTAGTGTGCATCATTACCGAGAGATTTGTTTCTGTGTCGTATTGTTTTCTATTGCATCAGGTAGGAGGACCGAGGCAAGAAGTCACCTTGTCAGGCGTAGAAGATCTTTGCTTCAAGTAAAGAAAAGAAAAATCTCCCACAATCATTCACACCCCTCTGATTGACCGTAATAAAGTCTGGACCTTAGTTTCACCTCCTCATGGTCATAATGTTATTGGAAGTAAATGAGTTTTTAAGAATAAACAACGTGAGGATGGTGTTGTTGTTCGAAATAAGGCTAGACTTGTGGCTCAGGGTTTTACCCAGGTAGAAGGTCTTGATTTTGATGAAATTTTTGCACCTGTTGCTCGATTAGAAGCCATTAGAATCCTTTTAGCATTTGCTGCATCTAAGGGTTTCAGGTTGTATCAAATGGATGTTAAGAGCACATTTCTTAATGGCTATATTGAGAAAGAAGTTTATGTAAAACAACCACCTGGTTTTGAAAATCCTAAGTTTCCTGATCATGTTTACAAACTGTCCAAAGCTTTATATGATTTAAAACAAGCACCTAGAGCATGGTATGATAGGCTTAAATCATATTTGCTTAAAAATGACTTTCAAATGGGCAAGGTAGATAAAACATTGTTTACTCTCAAGCATGGCACTGATTTTTTACTCGTTCAGATTTATGTAGACGATATCATCTTTGGTGGTTCCTCTCATGCTCTTGTTTCAAAGTTTTCAGATACTATGAGCAAGGAATTTGAGATGAGTATGATGGGAGAACTCACGTTCTTTCTAGGCTTTCAGATCAAGCAATCCAAGCTGGGTATTTTTGTTCATCAAATCAAGTACACCAAGGATCTTCTTCGTCGCTTCGACATGGGGACAAGCAAACCAGTCACCATACCAATGGGATCCACTGCAGTGTTAGACCCTGATGAGGATGGAGAGCTTGTTGATAAAAAAGAATACAAAAGCATGATTGGTTCACTTCTGTATCTCACTACTTCAAGGCCAGACATTCACTTCGCTGTATGTCTGTGTGCTTGTTTTCAAGCTTCCCCACGTGCTTCACATCGTCAGGCAGTTAAGCGAATTTCCAGGTATCTGTAGTCAACTTTAGAATTTGGTTTATGGTATTCTTCTTCATCATGCCTTACCCTTAGAGCTTATTCAGATGCGGATTTTGGGGGTTGTAGAATTGATAGGAAGAATACTTCTGGTACATGTCACTTTTTAGGCACATCTTTTGTTTCATGGGCTTCTGGAAAATAGTTGTCTGTTGCACTTTGCACTAATGAGGCTGAATATGTAGCTGCCGTTTCTTGGATGACAGCTACGCTTACGGATTTTGGCTTAGAATTGGATAGTGTACTACTTTTATGTGATAACACTAGTGCTATTAGTACTGCTAAAAATCCTGTGCAACATTCAAGAACCAAACACATTGATATTCGATATCATTTTCTTAGAGACCATGTGGAAAAGGGAGATGTTGTTTTGCATTTTATTGATACAGATTCTCAAGTTGCTGATATTCTCACAAAACCGCTTGATTCTGCACGGTTTGCTCTTTTGCGAAGTGAGTTGGGTGTGTTGCATCCTATGGGATTATTTTGAGGGGGAGCTTGTTGTTTAAACATTTAGAAGCTTTGTCTATTATACTTGTCAAACAATTCATCAAGTCCAAGCCATTGAAATCAAATGAGGTGTAGAGCTCTCGTTATCATATTTACTCATGTGTCGTGTAGCTTTGATCATGACTAGTTTTAATTACTTTGCCATATTTAAACTAAAGCATGACATGTCGGAATACTATGACTAGATTGATTATAGTTAGTACTTTGCGATGTTCTTTGAAAAGGATTAGCTTGATTGTGAATCTTATTTTAAATCTTTGATATGAAGCTCGTATGTTTCATATTGCAATCTTTTTATGTTCACTCATTTTGGCATGTTATAAAAAAAAACAATTGAAAAGATGTATGTGTAATACCCCGTTCAATCTTAACAATTATAATTGATTTCAAACCATTTTATTGGGATTTAAAATAGAATTTCAGAATTTCTGTAAAAGGGGGATTAAATCTTGGGCCAAAGGCCCATAGCCTTGGCCCATTAGGGGCATCCAAAACCCTAGGAAGAGAGGAGAAGAAGAGGAGCGGAGCGTCTCGCAGGGGATTTCAGCGGGTTCTATTGATGTCTTCAAGGGTAACAATCGATGTTCTTTGCTGGTTGGATTGTAGTAGATGCGTTTTTGCCATGTTTAGTGGATCGAATTCCTGCTGCGATACGAACAGATCTGTCTAGTGGGTTGCGCGGCCGATTTTGGGTTCTTAGAGGCCGAATTTGAGTTGTCCATCTTCTAGATATATCTAGATTATGTTCTTAGCTTTCTGTGTCCACCGAGTTCACCTGATTCCGTCGCTCGAGTGAAAAGTTATGATAGATTTAGTATCTGTTGTCCATATTTCTGACGAGATTAATCTGTTTTGTTATTTCGTAAAATATGAAAATGTAATTGGAAGAATCTGGGTTTTCACCCAACTAGGTTATTGTAGGTATTTTGATAACCTTTCCATATTGTTAAAGAACGATCAATTCGGACTTATATATTAAAAGTTATGATCGTTTTAATACTGCTGTTTGTTCTTTTAGGCAGTTTCTGTTCTGAAAGTTCAACCTTCTGTTAGCATACTTTATTGGCCGAATTGGTTTATCTCGTCAACTAGAGTATTGTAGATTGGTCAGTTAAGAATCCACAGGAACTGGGCTCACCTCTTTTCGAGTTCCAGATCATGAGTTATGTTAATTACCGTGCTGCTGTCCAGAGGCGGTTTATAGCAGAATGCGCTGGTTTTCAGTTTAGAGTTTCTAGTTAAATTTTGAATCGCCGGGGAAACGTTGTAGAATGTTATTCAATAATGTCGTGTTCATCGTATCCTTATTTCAGTTATTTACTTGTTTAGGCGGTGAAGCTTCAGGTTTAGGAGCACCGCCATTGCCTCCTAACGCGTCACATCGCAGAACGCAAGTACTGTGATGTTCTTAAGAATTGTGAAGGACTGAATGCTTGATGTTCATATTGTGTTTTCTATGATTCATGATGGTATTCAATTATTATGTTCCTTTCATATGTGATATTTCTATGGTTAGAGATGATGCCGTTCATTGTTCATATTTCATACCATGCATTCATCATTCATGTTACATCCACGGGAGTGGATTAAAAATACCCATCAATTCCAGGATGGGCACGTAAGACCCACCATTCCAATGTGGCCCCCACTATTCCAATGTGGGCGTTTTGGGACACCCGTATGAAATGTTCTTCATACGGGACTTGGATCCCCGTATTTTTGTTAAGATGCGGGCTTAAGTGAACACCGACGGTGTGTCACTAGCAATACCGGTATATGCATGTGTGTCCCTCCATTCCATTCACTTCATTCATTCCATTCATTCAAATACTGCTCTGTGATTTCTTCATATAGTTCAATGATGTTGACTTGTTAATGTTTGTGGTATGTTCCATTTATTCATTGTACTTGCTGAGTCTTGGACTCAGTCTTGCTTTGTTTATTTACTTTTAGGTGATCGTTGATGAAGTTCTCTTGGGAGGGAGTAGACATGCACTACTCACATGAAACACTTTACATTCGTTTCAATATAAGGACGATTAATGTCATTCATTCGTTAATTGTTGGATGGTAATAATTACATCTGGATATGGATGATACATTTTTTTTGTCCGTTGAGTTTTGATTAAGTAGCGGTTAAAGTTCATGGATTATTCATTGATAGGACTATCTTAGTGGATCCAATCTTGCATTCTTGTTTATGTTCCAATCGTTGATGCTCTGTTTAGCTTAGTTGATGAATTATTGTTGATGTTTTCCGCTGTAGGATTAAATGTTAGATCTTTAGGTAGCATTTTGGCTTTCGAATAGCCAGGGTGTTACAGTTGGTATCAGAGCGGGCTTTAGGTCTGTGGTTAATGGAAATATATTAAAAATGACACACTGTGCACAGTAGGATGGGATGGGTCAAACAATGCATTTCTGTTTCCGTTATGTTGTATTGTTAATCTATGATCTGATATGATCTTCTATACCTATGAAGTTATTCTATGAGTATTGTGAGATGATCTTTTATGTTCATAATTGATTATAATGGTTATGGGTGATGTTGAGAGGTTGAGGTCATGGTTGTTGTCCTGGGCTTCACTAGGTTACACCACCGTTTGTGGTAAAAGAATAGAGTAGTATCTACCCCGAATACCATAGTTATGGGTGTTGGGGGTGAGTTTCTTTAGAAAAGTTATTCTCTTCCTTGATCTTGAACTTGGCCAATGCTGGTAATAGTTGCGGTTGATGAAGTTTTCTTGAGTTCATGTTTTACATTACGGCCGATGAGTTTTATTGGTCTTTATTGGTTTCATAAAGCGAATACTTGTTCTCCTGACTGCTGGTCTATTGTGGTTTTTGTGTGAACATCAGTTATCAGCAAGATCGATCTTTTCATGGGAGTTCTGCACTTCTTATTAGAAAATATGACTCCTTTATTTGCTTGGTATTCTGGATACTGAGATTTTCTGTTGCAAGTTCTTTAACATGTGAAAGTTTTGGCTTTATGTATTTCTTTTGGATTATTTCAAGTGTTGAAGTTAATGCCTCTTTTTTCTGAAAAGAGTTAAAATCTTTTTGTGAGGTCCTGTTATGTTTAAGCAAGAGGTGTTAAACATAGAAATTCGTTGATATGGTTGAGTTATCAAGTTAGATCTGTAGCGTGGTGCATGATTATTCTTAACTAGAATCCATGAAAGGAAAATTGATTAATTTGAAATGTCATTGTATTTGGTACATGATGAATTCTAGATAAGAGTTGTCCACATCTGTTTGGAACCTATTGATGTTAAGAAGTGTGGAAATGTTGATGAACCGGTTTGATCTTTATGATCGAGTAATCTGCTAAATTTGTTAGATGAATTGGAATCTAAGTCCTCCTTCGGTTATTCTAACCGCTAGTAATGGTTAAGTTAAGGATGCGTTCGAATGTTGTCTTGGTAAATATTAATCTTGAATCCATTCTTATAACTGTTGTCGAGTTTGCAATTAGAGGTAGGATCATGATTGTGCCCTTGTGTGGCTAGACAACATTTAGTGTGTGCTATTTTGGCATTGAGCGTCAGTAAGAGTTAAATGGATGAAGTCTAATAAGATATTAATATTGGTGTACTTTTGTGATATGGTCATGTTCTAGTATCATCTTGTTGAAAGAGTTTTGTTTCAACCTTGTGGTTTGTGTTCTTTCGGAAAGTCTTAGGATGGAGTAGTAATGTGTGATGATTCTTGGTAAGAGTATATGATTTCGACGCCAGCAATTATCGGTAATGTGAGAGTGATGTTGATTCACTTATAGAGAAAGTAATTTGAGCGCCTCTCGTGTTATTGAGTAAATGAAAATATTCCATGTTTTGCGTTTGCAATCTTTTGGAGTTCATGATTTATGTGGTAGCTGAAATTGGTTTGAACATGGTGACGTGTTGGAAAGTTCAATTGGTTCAAAAGTGGTTCATGTGATTTGGTCTTAAATGTTCCTCTTGTGCTAACGTTACCAGGTGATGTTGTAACCAAAGAAAAAAATGGTTTTCTTCATTAAAGGAAAAAGTGTAATCGTAGTATTTGAGGTTGGGGCAAGCTTTGTAACGCACCACTCAATTGAAGTGTGTATGACCTTTCTATTCATTGCATGAGAGTTCCTCAAGATTCAAAAGCAATGTTTTGTTCTTATGGGTTGAGGTTTGGAATTCTCTTCTTGTGGGACTTGTACCCTCAATTGTTGACTTCCCTTATGTTTTCCTAGTTCATTGCTTAATTGACTACTTTCCTTGGTCCTATGCTTATTAAGTAGTGGTAAATGGTTTTCTAGTTAGTGAAAATCGTTTCAATTTGCCTCTTCCTTTGAGAAAGAATCAACTCATTCTTTCACATGGGTCTTTCGAAGTGTTTTCTAATTGTTGTTGTGAGTTTGATGTTAATACTTGTAGTAATTTGATCGCCTTTGGTGATATCGTTCAAATGAGAAAATTTCAGGTTTGGCTTTCGTGATATTTTGAAGCTCATGAATCATCTGGTAGCTGAAATTTTTTTAAAATAAATTGAGGTATTGGTTTGTCCTGTTGCTTCTTAGGAGATTCGTGTGATTTAAGCTTAAAGGTTCTTTGGTCTGAGTTGGCAACATGAGGTTACAATCAAAGAAAATTATGTTGGTTCCTTTAATAGGATAATAATCTGCTTGCATTTCGTGAAATCCCGTAAATGAAAATGTTTCGAGTTTGGTGGCTGAGGTCATTTAGATCTCATGTTTCATGTGTAGTTGAACTGTTCCGAGCAAACATGACATGTTGAAGAATTGTATTGGTTCTTAATTAGTTCTTGTGGTTATTTGAATCGTACGTCTCTAAACTTTCTGCTCTTTCCGCTCAAGAGATGTCAAGTTTCAATCGTAATGTCTTTTTCTTATTGGCTGTTATTTTCTATTCCCTTTTGAGTGATGTGTGCCTTCAACTATGAACTCAATTTTTGTTTTTCAAGATCACCATTATCAGAATATTTCTTTTGGTTTCGTGCTCGCTGTGAGGAGCAACGTTTTCCTGCGTGAGGAAACTTGTCCTTGTTCGCCTTTTTTCTTTTGAGAAAGGATCAATAGTTTTGTGATACAAAGTTTTACAAAGCGTATTCTGGCAACTGTTTGGTGGTGGTTAAGTAATGGTAGTGGTGAGATTTTGCTACCAAGCTATTGGAGGAGTAGTAGAAGATGAAATGGTTTTGACCTGTACCTCTTGGAGGAACGTTGATTCAAATGGAATGTTTGGCTTCGAAGTAAATCTGAACAATGTTACGACTGGGCAGAACCTATAGTATAGGCAAATTCTAGAACTTCAGTTCATGTTGAAAGGTTGGGGATTATCGAAGGTACGGAAACCTTGATCAATTTTATTGAGTAACGCAATTGGAAAGTATTGCGATAATGTGTGGGTGATTCCTGATGATGTCAATGAGAGAGTATGTTAGATTTGTGGGGGTGTTAGAGATGTAATCTGATGATTTCTCTATCAGTTATAAGAGAGGTTCATTGTAGAGGACTGGGAGGTTAAATTTGGGCTTTGCATTTTTATGCTAGACCTTTGGTCGTCCAATGTTTGTGTGTAGAGAAAGTAGAAAATGGCGAATCCTGATCAGTAGAACGATCATTGATAGAACACTTCTGATGTATTACATGAGCATGTGTATTGAGGATTTTGAGTTGTTATTCTTGAAAGTTGGAGGTGATGGGATTGCATGGGATCTATTTTTTTAGGTGCTTTGGGTACCTTCACAAATTAATTTCAATCGAGGGAAGGAGTTTTCTAGAGTATTCAAGGAATCAATAGAGTCTCTCCACAAAGGTGTGGATGATGTATTTCAGTTTAAGCATAACTTGAGGATGTTAAATTAAGAGGTTTGAGCTCGTGTGGTATGCGATGAATTCGAATTCCAAGGTTGGAGGTAAACTTTATTCCTAAAAGAGAAACTGAGAAAAAATGATGATTTCTTGGGTAGTGAAGCGTTTTCTTTATTCTCGCTTGAGCTTTGTGTTGTTGACTAATGTCTTCCGCAATTTGAGTCGGCGCTATGTTGACATGTGTGATTCTTTCCAGTTCAGACGGAATAAAAAGAAGTATTTCATTTGGGCATTCGAGTGATTTCTCCTTTGCTTTTCGTGGTGTCCATTTGCAAACTGCCTGATTGGACAGTGGAATGGCTTTCGTGATGAATCTTCAATTTTGGATTTGACCCTTTTGTGGGGAATTGGCATTGCCTGTTTGCGATAAGAATCTTTTACTTTCGGTTGACTCTGTTTACAATAGAGTTTGTTCAAAGCAAGTTCCATTGTGTGTCCATCGTTAAAGGAGGTGATCCTTGTTACGGTGAGAGTTCGATTGAGAGGTGGAACAAGAGTTTCGTGTGCTATGCACATGTTGTATGGTTTGGTACCGAAAGGAGAGGTTAGCCCAAGGTACATTGGGTTGTTTTCCCTAGTTGTGGGGATTCAGAAGTTGGCGTACCGCTAGGACCGTCTCGGGTTCATACACGGGGTACGCAACATCTGGTATGTACAATGCTGAGTGAGTACCTGAGAGGTCCAAAGCTTCAGTTTTCGATAGAGCCGTTGGCCAACGAGTATGATCTTACATTTGTGTCCTATGTGTTGAGATAACCTATAACAGTCAAGACGAGTGTTGAGGTGTAAGACGTTGGTATACGCTATGGTCTAAGCGTGATGAGACTTGGGACTTGGAAACTCGCATGCACGAGCTTTAACCAGAGTTGTTAACGTTGGATACGTGTTCATGGTTGCTAAGTTCAGTTGGTATTCTTTTGAGTAGAATTCGGGGTCGAATTCTGTGTAAGGGGGGTAGAATGTAATACCCCGTTCAATCTTAACAATTATAATTGATTTCAAACCATTTTATTGGGATTTAAAATAGAATTTCAGAATTTCTGTAAAAGGGGGATTAAATCTTGGGCCAAAGGCCCATAGCCTTGGCCCATTAGGGGCATCCAAAACCCTAGGAAGAGAGGAGAAGAAGAGGAGAGGAGCGTCTCACAGGGGATTTCAGCGGGTTTTATTGATGTCTTCAAGGGTAACAATCGATGTTCTTTGCTGGTTGGATTGTAGTAGATGCGTTTTTGCCATGTTTAGTGGATCGAATTCCTGCTGCGATACGAACAGATCTGTCTAGTGGGTTGCGCGGCCGATTTTGGGTTCTTATAGGCCGAATTTGAGTTGTCCATCTCCTAGATATATCTAGATTATGTTCTTAGCTTTCTGTGGCCACCGAGTTCACCTGATTCTGTCGCTCGAGTGAAAAGTTATGATAGATTTAGTATCTGCTGTCCATATTTCTGACGAGATTAATCTGTTTTGTTATTTCGTAAAATATGAAAATGTAATTGGAAGAATCTGGGTTTTCACCCAACTAGGTTATTGTAGGTATTTTGATAACCTTTCTATATTGTTAAAGAACGATCAATTCGGAGTTATAGATTAAAAGTTATGATCGTTTTAATACTGCTGTTTGTTCTTTTAGGCAGTTTCTGTTCTGAAAGTTCAACCTTCTGTTAGCATACTTTATTGGCCGAATTGGTTTATCTCGTCAACTAGAGTATTGTAGATTGGTCAGTTAAGAATCCACAGGAACTGGGCTCACCTCTTTTCGAGTTCCAGATCATGAGTTATGTTAATTACCGTGCTGCTGTCCAGAGGCGGTTTAGAGTAGAATGCGCTGGTTTTCAGTTTAGAGTTTCTAGTTAAATTTTGAATCGCCGGGGAAGCGTTGTAGAACGTTATTCAATAATGTCGTGTTCATCGTATCCTTATTTCAGTTATTTACTTGTTTAGGCGGTGAAGCTTCAGGTTTAGGAGAACCGCCATTGCCTCCTAACGCGTCACATCGCGGAAGGCAAGTACTGTGATGTTCTTAAGAATTGTGAAGGATTGAATGCTTGATGTTCATATTGTGTTTTCTATGATTCATGATGGTATTCAATTATTATGTTCCTTTCATATGTGATATTTCTACGGTTAGAGATGATGCTGTTCATTGTTCATATTTCATACCATGCATTCATCATTCATGTTACATCCACGGGAGTGGATTAAAAAGACCCATCAATTCTAGGATGGGCACGTAAGACCCACCATTCCAATGTGGCCCCCACTATTCCAATGTGGGCGTTTTGGGACACCCGTATGAAATGTTCTTCATACGGGACTTGGATCCCCGCATTTTTGTTAAGATGCGGGCTTAAGTGAACACCGACAGGTGTGTCACTAGCAATACCGGTATATGCATGTGTGTAGTCCCTCCATTCCATTCACTTCATTCATTCCATTCATTCAAATACTCGTTCTGTGATTTCTTCATATAGTTCAATGATGTTGACTTGTTAATGTTTGTGGTATGTTCCATTTATTCATTGTAGTTGCTGAGTCTTGGACTCACTCTTGCTTTGTTTATTTACTTTTAGGTGATCGTTGATGAAGTTCTCTTGTGAGGGAGTAGACATGCACTACTCACATGAAACACTTTACATTCGTTTCAATATAAGGACGATTAATGTCATTCATTCGTTAATTGTTGGATGGTAATAATTACATCTGGATATGGATGATACATTTTTTTTGTCCGTTGAGTTTTGATTAAGTAGCGGTTAAAGTTCATGGATTATTCGTTGATAGGACTATCTTAGTGGATCCAATCTTACATTCTTGTTTATGTTCCAATCGTTGATGCTCTGTTTAGCTTAGTTGATGAATTATTGTTGATGTTTTCCGCTGTAGGATTAAATGTTAGATCTTTAGGTAGCATTTTTGCTTCCGAATAGCCAGGGTGTTACAGTATGCTTCAAGCATGCCACACACACACACACACACACACACACACACACACACACACACACACATATATATATATATATATATATATATATATATATATAAAATTGAAAAGTGCTCAAATGAAAAGAAGTATGCTATAAGCATGCCACCATTGAAAAGAAGTATACTACAAGCATGCCACATGCTTAAAAATTGAAAGTGGAGCAATGGATTGTTACATGAGACTGCTAGCTCATCTAGCTTTAAAGTATGCTTCACTTTTAGGGTTTAACTTTTCATTGTGATATCTCATTGTGCTCTTTATAATCGGTTTGGTCATTGTTGAGATGCCTGTCATTAATTTAAGTTGCTTAATCATTCTAAAGACTTGCTTTGACATTGCTATATGGTATATGACTTTATATGATCTAGATAGCTCTGCTCAAAAAGATGGCTTGGTTAATTTATTAAATCAATGCGAAGTGACTTGGATAATCTACAAAGCTTCTTGATCTTTTACTCTCCTTGATTTTTTCTTAGAATTATTCTTTCTCTGAAGTTTTTGTTGATTACATTGTCAAAGGGGGGAGAAAATAGGAGAAATTGAAAAAATTAGAGAAATTTGCTAAAAATGGGAGAAATTTGCTATTTTGCTTCCCTTGTGTTGAGGGGGAGTTTTTCAGCTCCTTGTGTTAAGGGGGAGTTTTTCAGCTTGGTTTTAAAGTGTTTGCTTTGCAGCTTTGAAACTTTCTTTTCGTAAATTTCTTTTCTTTCAAAATTCAACTCACAATTTTGAAGTGTTGTCAATGTATTCATCAAGGGGGAGATTGTTAGACCATGTGGCTAGGTATAGTATATTTTAGTTGATGAATAATTGATAATGTTGGGTATTGATGTTAATTAAGGCGTGTGGTGTGTGTGGACTTATGTCGGTCAAGTTGGGAAGAACTTGTGCCTGGAAAAGATGGTGTTTTGGTCTTTGCATGTGCAAGGTAACTCGGAGGTGATCGTGGTCTACGGCGGTGACCGGGAGATGGCTTGGTGCGAAGTCATGGTCCAGAGGGTCGAGGATGCTGGAGGAGACGGTCGAGCTCGAGTTGGGGTGCGTAGAGATCAAAGATGGATGATGCGTGTTGGAAAGATGAAGAATTCACGGCGTGAGGAATTGACGCTGCATGCATGTGGGCTGGAGATGCATGTAGTAGATGTGCTGACGTGTATTAAGTGATTAAGGGCTAATAGATGCATGCATGATGGGCTGGACTTTTGCTGGACGGGTGATTAGGTGCCAATGTTGCATGGCATCAAGGGCTGGCGGCTTGGTGATATAAAAGGGCGTACGCGTGTGTTGATGAGGGTTACGACGGCTGTTAGGGTAATCAAGAAATGTCGGTTGTACTGCCGGCGGCTCTAGAGGCTTGGCGCGGTCTTGAAAAAGCAGGCGGTGGCTGTGCATGTGGTGATTCACTTGGAGATTTGCTAGCTGGGTCCTTATGGTGAGGTTTTGGTCCAATTAATGTATGCCGTGAAGAATTATGTGTGGATGTGATTGCTTGCTTTTTGAGATTTGTTTATTAGATGCTGCACCTTTTTGCTTGTGCTTTGACGTGAGTTTTTGAGGGATGATGTGAGAGCTAGCAGTGGTTGCACATACACAGAATTCGGATGTGGTGAGGGCTTGTGTTGGCTCCGGTTAGTTTTCTTTTGGATGCGAGAATTTTGGCCAACGCAAGAGCTAGGGGCTGGCGGCGGTGTCCTTCTTCTGTGCTGGCGGCGAGTTGATTTATTCTCGACGCGGCTGCACATGTACTAGCTGCCGGCTGGAAGCAATCAGGTCCATGGCCAAGTTATCATAATTGTTCTGGTTGGAGGTGAACTACTTTGTTGGTGGCTTGTCTAGCAGGGCTTTACTTCTGCACATTATTGTCTGTTGTTTGGCCGATTAGCACCACATATTTGCTGCTACTATTCATCTCATAGCTGCTGTTCCATCGGTTACATTGAGAAGCTGTTGTTGAAGGCTGGGCATTAGCGAAAAATCTTTCACAATCATTCACCCTCCCTCTGATTGTTATTAACGATCCTACAGGTTCTACGAGGGCATATCAAGTTTCTCTCCTGGTGCGCAGGCCAACTGGATGATGTCATGCAAAGAACTTGTCATACCGATGTCTCCCAAGCCCATTCGCCTCTCAAGATCTGCATCCATGCAACGTTCATGAGCCAATCGAACACTACAAGTGATGGAAATGAAACGAGAGAAATCGTAGCACAATAGGAGGAGGCTAGATGTCATCTCCTCTTGAGAGACCATGTGGAGGTCGTCCCGTGTGTGTGATGAGTAATTGACATAGGTTTAGGAAGTCGAGTTTGGTTTGGGTGGTTTGGACCATGTCGTTGCGTGGTGCAACAGGCTCTGTCGGACTTGGTCAAACTTGGTCGTATGGGATTAGGTTGTATATTCTGGTGTTTCGACAAGTTTGGATTTTGTCTTGGTAAGTTGATGGTTTTTACGCTTTCATGTATCGAGCGGTGCTATTTGATGTGTTTCTTGTCTGTGTGACTGCAGGACATCGGGTGGAGTCGTGGCGAGACACGGTGGACCGGACTAGGTGCAGGTGGCGCTGAGGTCAGAACGGTCGGGATGTGTCGAAGACGACGTGGACTCGAGGTGGTTGCGAGGCGTGCAAGACAAGGAGCGCTTGAGCTTCCGGAAGGTGCGGGAGGGCGAAACGGAATTTCGCAAGGTCAAGACAAAGGGAGCGGGCTCCGTTGGACTTAGCGGGCGAACGGGAGGAGACCCGTTAGCCAAGGCTATATAAAGGGTTTTGGGAGAGAGTTAGGGTTGTAGCTCCAAAGAAAGATAAGGCTGCGGCGGCGCTCGTAGCATTCCAATCATTCCTCTGCTTGGTGGCGGCGCTGGAGAAAATTTGTAGAGCCCTGTGGCGGTGGCGTGCTCCCCATAGAAAATGAGAGTCCTTGGCTAGGCAAAGCAGAGTCTCATCGATCGCTGATAGGATAGCTAGGCAATGTACGTAAGCTTTTTCCTTGTCTCTTCAATTTGTGCAATCGATTCTACTACTTGGAGTGGATCCTCATGCTTGCTGTTTGAAGGTTTATTTTATTGTGCCGTCTTCATGATGCGGATGAGTCAATTGGTTCTAATTGCTGACAAAGGTGCTTGGTTAGTTTTTATTAGCTTGTGAACCGCCTTCTTCGATTCGAGTGTGCCTTGGGTGCTTTATCTTGATGTGACCGAACTCTTGTTTATTGCTTGTGGTCGCAACTTGGTGGTCAATTTATTACTTGGCTTCTCTCTGCTCACTAAGTTTTCTTATTGAGTGTTTGATCGGTGGCGGCCGTAGTGGAGCGCTGGGAAAATGAGCGACCTCGGCGACGGCTTGAAGCGCCCACTAAAACCGAACTCCTGTGGTCATTGTCCTTGGCAGAAAGAGGATTCGCCATCGCTTGTATTGGTTTATGGCGGTTCACTTGGTTCATGCATGTAAGAGGCTTGCACTTTGTTTGTTGTTCAACATTTGTTTATTTGTTTGGCTGTTTTCAATGATGCGTCGATCGTGTTTTGATGCGAAAATCCTCGGCGTGTCGATCTGGTGACTTGATCCGTGAGAGGATACTTTGGATTTTGTGCATGCAGCTATGAGGTGTTTTTAGTCTTGTACTTGAGGTTTGATCGGATTCAACACAAAGTTATCCTCTCGTGCTCAGATACGATCTTCATAGCTTTTATAGCTATTGGAGGAAAGTAGTGTTGAGTTCGATCGAGGTGAAAAATAGAGAAAGCGCCTATTCACCCCCTCTAGTCGCCTTTCCGTCCTACAATTGGTATCGAGCGAGTTAGCTCTTTTCAATAGATCTTAACCGGTCTCAAGAGCCGTGGCGATGGACAAGTACTCGACCAAGCCGCCTGCTTTTGATGGCATCGACACCCTTCCGAAGAGCCGAATGGAGACATACATCCGTGCCGGGGTATGCCATCCGCGAAAGGTCAAGGTTCGATTCATTGTTCTCGCCGATGAGAACATCAATGACGGAACATGGTTGATGTTGAGGCGAATGCAAAGGCAAGGAACATCATCATCCGTGGTTTGAGTCGAGTGAGTTTGACCAAGATATCTCACCGTCGTCCGCCTTACGATATCTGGGTGACCTCGACGATACCATGAGGGCACCACCCAGATCAAGACGGTTCGACAGACCAGCCTCAAACGAGAATACAACAAATTTGAGATGCTTGCCGGTGAGTCCCTAGATGAGTGCTTCAGACGCTTTCACAAGATCTTGAGCAACCTCCGAGCGGTCGGTCTCACATACCCGACTCGGACAATGCTCGCCGATGCTCACTAAGACTCGATCTGCGTGTTTGGGAGATGAAAGTGACCACCATCAAAGACACGACAGACCTCTCGACCTTGACTCTTGATGCGCCAGACTCACGCCTCAAGACTCACGAGATTGACGTTGTCTCGTGGTCGAAGTCACATCGATGGCCTTGGTCACCGATCCCGCCTCGCTTCGGTTCTCTTGCCGATTCGTTGTGTGGTTTCTCCTTGTCGCTCTCTGTGACGAATCGATGATCGCTAGAGCACTCGAGGATGAGCAAATGCCCTCCTAGCTCGGAAGTTTTCTCATGCTTACAAGAGGAGGAGGGATGAAAAGAGGGAGGACCTGTGATTTGCTTCGAGTGTGGTGGCCCCAACCACATTCGGCAAACCGCCCCAAGCCGGAGAAGGGCAAGAACGACTACGGCGGCTCGGCAAGAACGACTACACCGACAAGAACTGCAACAAGAAGCCTCCACTCGGACGCCCAAAGAAGAAGAAGTTCCGCAACCGGCAAAGCCAAGAAGCTCTTCCACTGCGTCCTCACCGCCTCGACGACCTCGACCTCGGCGAGGTGGAGGGATGGAGCGACGATGACGGACGGGTGACCAAGAGCCCAAGGATGGCGGCGACGACTTCTCCGCTTGTGCTTCATGGCCCTCGAGGGCGAACTCAACGACAATGAAACAGACTCCGACACGGACGAGGTAGATCCCACCTCTGACGTAGCTCAATCATGCTTTTCTTAAGCTAGGAGGTTTTCATGCTAAAGCTAAGGCTAGGTGTGCTGAGTTAGAGAAGGAAATAGATAGACTGTCACTAGAGATTATTGCTCTTACATCCGCCTTCTAGTGATGATTGTGATACATGCTCGCTTTGTCAAGTTGATATGGAGAAGTTAAGGACCTCACATGATAGTGTGTCCTCCAAACTTGATAGTGTTAAGGTGGAGAATGTTAGTCCGCTTGTCGAGTTAGAGTTGAGTAGGATGGTCATTACCCTACTTATTACCGATGAGACTACTTCTCCCACCTCATGTGAGGGTAAGAACATTGTCGCTAGAGGATCTTATGCCATGCTTCTTGATCTCGCCTGAGTCTTGTGAAAATTGCAATAACTTGAAGATGAACTTAAACGGGCAGATCATAAAATTGTCGAACTACAAGCTTCTTTACTTGAGCCGATTGATTCATGCTCGAATCTGTCCTAAGTTAATCATTTAACTTGAAGTCGTTTCCAAACAGCTTTCAAGATATGATTGAACATGAAAGGAAGTTGGCTCGCTTTGCTTCTAAGGACCCTGTTAGCTCACCATGCATTAAGTGTAACAAACTAAAATCTGACTTGATTACTTTGGATGAGAAATGTGTGAAGCTAACTAAGGATCTTCTAGAGAAGTCACATTGTGCTTGCAATATGATTGTGGAGAAGGGAGAGAAGCCCCAGGGTAAGGATGAGACGCTTAGCAACGTGAACCAACTGGCTAGCAGAGGACTGTCCCTTCAGAGTCGGCTGTGCGTGCACAAGCCATTCTTCCCTCTCCTGCTGGTTCTTCTTTTGCTCCTTACCTTCTTGCCTCTTCTTCCCCGCTTCTTCTTGCACCTCTCTTCGGGAGTGTCAAGACCTTATGAACACTCTCGAGAGATTTAGGAGGCAAGAAGAAGCTCAATCTTATTCTAGACCAATCTAAGATCTGCAGATTTAATCGTGGTCTAGGATATGACTTCTTTGAGGACATGAGGAAGCATCCACCGCCGTGCTCGCACTCCATAGCACCGTGTGATCGAGATCGAGCCCAGACCGAGAAAGTCCATTTCAAGTCGGCGGGCTATGTCCGTGGATTTCGACAAGAAGGTAATTTCACATGCCGCTTCTACCTCTCGGAAGGTAAAGTATCACCGCACCTTCGCCGGGAAGGATGGACACACAATCGATCGATGCTTCAGCGCCCAAGATCGTGCGTAGAGACCATGTTGAGTCTCTTAGGCGCATTCGTGGTCGGCCCTGCACCTTGAGTGCACCTAAGACCAACACGAGGTCTAGGCTTGTTTCTTCGATGGGTTTGTGCAAAGATCGAGGACTTGGTTTTTCCGAAGTTTTCGATTTTCGCCCTCATGTCGCTTTCGATCGTGACTTCCGCCGTCCCGAGGGTAGATCTCGCTTTCCCCATCGAGATAGCTACCCGGCGTGTTCGATCTGTTGTAGGTGTTCGACTCGCTCCTTCAGAGCGATCGGACTCAAAGAATGACCGGGTCTGCTCTTAGACCTTCTGCTGTGAGTGACAGAGAGCGAGGGTAGATAGAGGTCGATCGGGCTTGACTACTTCATCTGCCGACGTGTTACTCAAGATTGGGTGCCAAAATCATCGTTGATTTATCCCAAGATCGAGACTTTACTCTGCTTGACTCAGTTCGCGGTAGGGAAGGAGAAGGTTTGGCTTGTAGACTCGGTTGTTCTCGCTATATGACCGGAGACTCCGCTGGTTCTCTTCCTAGCCCGCTCCCGTGATGAGACGATCACCTTCGGAGACGCTTGCAGACGCGTCATCGCCAAAGGTACTGTCGCGATTAATGCTTCTTTTATTCTTAAGGATGTTGCCTTGGTTAGTAAGTCGCGGACAATTTGCTTTCCGCTTTCACCTTACGATGACGGTTTCGAGGTGAGCTTCAAGAAAACGCTTGCAAAATTCTTGATTCTTCTGTAGTCCGGTTTATGGATTTCTCGTTATGGGAGGATCTTTCGTGCTGAGTTCTCTCGAGTCTTCTCGCGATCCTCTCGTGTGTTTAGTTGCTTCGAGTCCCGCGATCTCTCCTTCGGCATAGGAGACTTGGTCATATTGATTTGACCATTTGACCCGAAAGTTAGCGACCATGATCTCATTCGTGGTCCGCCAAACTCAAGATGGTCAAAGATCTTGTTTGCACTCCATGCCGCACGACAAGAAGATGGTTGCCGCTTCTCATCCTCCCACACGATTATTATGACCGATGCACCGGACAAACGCTCCACATGGACACAGCTTGGACCAAATGAGTCTTGACAAGCAGGAGGGAAGTGGTATGTTCTTGTTGTGGTCGATGACTTCTCGAGGTATTCTTGGGTGTTTTTCTTAGCATCAAAGGATGAGACGCTTTCACTTTTCCGAGGTCTTTTAGTAGGCTTTCGCTGAGCTTCCCGGTGCCTTACGAGCGATCCGCATGACAATGGCACGGAGTTCAAGAATTCCTACTTTGAGAGTTTCTGTGGTGAGACAGTGTAGAGCACCGCTCTCTTCTCCATACGCCCCTCAAAGAAATGGCGCTAGGAGAGGAAGAACCGCATACCTTGGTCGAGATGGCCAGGACGATGCTTGATGAGTACTCTACACCGAGGAAGTTTTGGGCCGAGGCCATTGCATCACGTGCTATGTTTCGAATCGAGTTTTTTTGGGCACTCTTGCACCAGACTTCTTATGAGTCGAGATACTGGCTAAAGCCCGCCTCTCATTTTCGTGTGTTTGGTTGCAAGTGCTTTATTTTGAAGTCCGGGAACCTAGATAAGTTCGAGTCACGCCTCGTGATTCGGTATCTTTCTAGGCTACTCGACTTCTTCGGGCTTATAGGGTCCGGAATCGCGAGTCTAGCGTAATGGTAGAAACCGTGAGGTGACCTTTGATGAGGCCAGTCCGGGGACTAGGCCAGATATCTCAGGTTCTTTAGAGCAGTCCGAGACCATCTTTGTGGATGATGAGGACGAGGGAGACGATGGTTGTTTACCTGATCCAGCTCCTCTTCCTCCCCTTGAGATGCCTTCTTCCACGGCACCTCAAGGTGATCACCTTGCCTTCCGCTTTCCTCCGGAGATAGTGGCTCTGTCCCTGCCTCGTCTGCACACGAGGTAGAGGCCACTTCTTCTTCTCATCCAGGACCTCCCCGACATATCCTGAAAAGGCATCCTTCAGAGCAGATGATTGAGACCTTTTCGAGCGTGTCACACGCCTAAGTCCGCTTTTCTCATTTCTGCCTCTATTCGCCTTTGTTGCCTCTTTTGAGCCCAAGGATGTTTGTCACGCCTTTCGATGAGTCTTGGGTCAATGCCATGCATGAGGAATTAGAGAACTTTGAGAGAAACAAGGTCTGTCGCTTGTTGAGCCCCCACGAGGCCACAATATCATTGGAACCAAGTGGGTGTTCAAGAACAAGCAGAGCGAGGATGGGGTAGTCATCCCAAACAAGGCGAGATTGGTAGCTCGTGGGTTTTCCTGTGTTGAGGGTCTAGACTTTGAGGAGACCTTTGCCCTCAGAGCTCGACTTGAAGCCATTAGAATCTCGCTTGCCTTTGTAGCTTCTAAGGGTTTCAAGCTTTACCAGATGGACGTGAAGAGTGCCTTCCTCAATGGCCTTATTGAGGAGGAAGTCTCGTCCGACACCTCCGTGTTTCGAGAACCCCAAATACCCAAACCATGTCTTCAAGCTTTCAAAGCTTGTATGGATGGACTAAGCAGCTCCCGTGAGCTTGGTATGAGAGGCTTAAGTCCTACTTGTTGAGTCATGGGTTTGAAATGGGTAAAGTAGACAAGACCTTGTTTATCCGTAGGCTTGGTAGTGACTTTCGTCGTCCAAATCTATGTCGATGACATCATCTTTGGCGCTCTTCTCATACTCTTGTTTCTCGGTTCTCCGATGTTATGAGCTCGAGTTTGAGATGAGCATGATGGGCGAGTTGAGCTTCTTCCTTGGTTTCCGATCAAGCGAGACTCGGAGGGTACTTTCTTGCATCGAGGCAAGTATACTCGTGATCTCTGGCACGCTCGACATGAGTGATGGTAAGCTTCGTGTCGACTCCCATGGCTTCTACAAATTTATCTTGATCCGAGATGAGGATGGCGAACCAGCTTGATCAAAAGGAGTTTCGCAAATGATTGGCTCCTCTTGTACCTCAACGCTTGAGACCGGACATACATTTTTACGTGTGTTTGTGCGCTTTCTGTGCTTCTCCTCGCGTTTCACCGCCAAAGCGGTGAAGCGCATCTTCGTACCGCGAGCTACCATTGACTATGGTATTTGGTACTCTTCCTCATCCCGCTTTCCTTGAGGGCCTTCTCGGATGCGACTTACCGGGTCAGAGGATAGATAGGAAGAGCACTTCCGGCACCTGCCAATTTCTTGGCACTTCTCTTGTTTCCTGGTCTTCGAGGAAGCAGTCCGGTGTTGCACAGTCCACCGCAGAGGCCGAGTACGTTGCTGCAGCCAGTTGCTGTAGCCAAGTGCTCTGGATGGCTTCGACCCTGCGGGACTTTGGGTTAGTTATCGACAGTGTTCCACTCTTTTGTGATAACACTTCTGCGATTAACATTGCCAAGAACCCAAGTCAAAGATTCCGGACCAAGCACATCGATATCCGCTTCCACTTCCTTAGAGACCATGTAGAGAAGGGCGATATAGTGCTCCAGCCAGGAGAGTGACCACCAGCTATCGACATTTTCACCAAGCCATTGGATAGTTCGAGGTTTTCACTCTGCGGGAGAGCTTGGGGTGGTTTGTCCTTATGGACTTGTAGTGAGGGGAGCTTTGGGTTTTATCGCTCTACTATATTATTTATGCTCTTGCTCCTTACTATTGCATTGCATTTTGGGTGCATTTGGGATTAGTCCTCCTAGCATAGATTAGAGTGCTTCTTTTGTCTAGTTGTTTAGATTTGCTCTTATCTTGTGATTCTAGGATGTCGCTTATTAGTCATTACTTATCTCACTAGGTTGAGCTCACTCACTTCTTGTAGGTTCTAGCGAGGGTTGGGCCACCCTCTGCAGACAGGCACGTGTTTGCTCCTAGGTGTGTTAAGTGGGCGCTTGATAGTCCTAGAGTCATATGGGGTAGATGAGAGTCGATCGAGCCATAGTATTCTCTATATCTTATCTATGCTTTAAGGATCTTTTGCTTTATGTTTTCTTTGCCGCCTTCTTGATTTATTGTTTTGGTTCAAGGGAGTTCATTTGGGAGCTTCGAGCTTAATATTGACTTAACTCAACTTGAACTAAAAGTTGCATCTATTGTTGAGGGGAGCTGGATCTTACGCATTTCTAGCATTCTCGCATTGTAATATAACTACATTGAGCCTTGATTATTATCCTGCTATGACATGTTTACAATGCTTTACACCTTGCCATGACTTGTGCTTATTTGCTAGATTTATCATGACTTCATATGTGTAGCCTAGCTTTTGCCATGATAAGTTAATTAAAATTGCTCAACTTAAACTAAAACTTGTCATGTTAGCACTCGAGATTAGTCTTTCTTGAGCTATCCTTTTATGATTCATGCCATGTCAAATAGGTTTGGGTAGAGTGATGAATCTATATTGAGCCTTAGATTGAGCTGTTTTAGTCTCTTGATGATGCATGAGTTAGTACAACTTGTTAAAAGGCAAAAGATCTCTTTTGTGCGAAAAAACCGATCTCACCAATTCTCTCCTATGAGACGGCTTGCCATTGCACTTGGCATGAACTTAGGGGAGTTTTGGGTGACCTAGACTATCTTCTTAAGCTTATCGCTTGGAGTAGTCGATAAGGCTTGAGACCTAGCACATGATAAAACAAAAATCTGGTTGGAAACCACCATGAATTTCAAAAGAAAATATGTTTCATGTGTTCAATGTGCTTAAAGCCACAAAAAGTATCATGTACTTTAACCAATGTTTCAATCTTGAGCATAGCACTCTATTTGGTCTCAATTTAAGCTTCTTAGCTACGCTTAGCTTATTGACATGGCCTGCATCATCCTTGGATATCTCTAGCGAGACCTTGCTCATTGATGACTTGACTTGCTCACATAATGTACCTCATTTTCAGATTATCATCTATGTGTACTAGCTAGCTTATACATATCTTGTCATGATCTAGCTAGCCTTTTTATTAAGTTATGGCTTGGTGTATTACATTATGGTCATTCTGGATAATTCTCATGGCTCTAACTGCTTAGAATAATCAAACTTCAGCCATTTTCATCCATTAACATGTCATATTCTCTCTATTGCATCTTGATGCGTTTATTGCCAAAAGGGGGAGAATAGAGAAGAAAAAGTCTGTTGGGAATAGTTTAGAGCTTTGGAGATCAATTTGCTCTTTTAGTTGTTGCTCTAGTGTTCCTTCTGTCGACATGGTCATTTGTTTCACTCTTCTTCTTTGGACCATGTTGGTTTCTTCAAACTCAAACTCAACTTTGCGCTTTTTCGGAGTTTGTCAATATACTCATCAAGGGGGAGATTGAGAGACCATGTGGAGGTCGTCCCGTGTGTGTGATGAGTAATTGACATAGGTTTAGGAAGTCGAGTTTGGTTTGGGTGGTTTGGACCATGTCGTTGCGTGGGGCAAAAGGGTTCTGTCGGACTTGGTCAAACTTGGTCGTATGGGATTAGGTTGTATATTCTGGTGTTTCGACAAGTTTGGATTTTGTCTTGGTAAGTTGATGGTTTTTACGCTTTCATGTATCGAGCGGTGCTATTTGATGTGTTTCTTGTCTGTGTGACTGCAGGACATCGGGTGGAGTCGTGGCGAGACACGGTGGACCGGACTAGGTGCAGGTGGCGCTGAGGTCAGAACGGTCGGGATGTGTCGAAGACGACGTGGACTCGAGGTGGTTGCGAGGCGTGCGAGACAAGGAGCGCGGAAGCTTCCCGGAAGGTGCAGGAGGGGCGAAACGGGAATTTCGCAAGGCTGCACAGGCGGGAGCGGGCTCCGTTGGACTTAGCGGGCGTAACGGGGAGGAGACCCGTTAGCCAAGGCTATATAAAGGGTTTTGGGAGAGAGTTAGGGTTGTAGCTCCAGTAAAAGATAAGGGCCGTGGCGGCGCCTGTAGCATTCCAATCATTCCTCTGTTTGGTGGCGGCGCCTGGAGAAAATTTGTAGAGCCCTGTGGCGGCGGCGTGCTCCCCATAGAAAATGAGAGTCCTTGGCTAGGCAGCAGCAGAGTCTCATCGGTCAGTGATAGGATAGCTAGGCAGCGGCTGTAAGCTTTTTCCTTGTCTCTTCAATTTGTGCAATCGATTCTACTACTTGGAGTGGATCCTCATGCTTGCTGTTTGAAGGTTTATTTTATTGTGCTGTCTTCATGATGCGGATGAGTCAATTGGTTCTAATTGCCAGCAAGGTGCTTGGTTAGTTTTTTATTAGCTTGTGAACTGCCTTCTTCTGATTCGAGTGTGCCTTGGGCTGCTTTATCTTGATGTGACTGAACTCTTGTTTATTGCTTGTGGCTGCAACTTGGTGGTCAATTTATTACTTGGCTTCTCTCTGCTCCGACTAAGTTTTCTTATTGAGTGTTTGATCGGTGGCGGCTGTAGTGGAGCGCCTGGGAAAATGAGCAGCCTCGGCGACGGCTTGTAGCGCCCACTAAAACCGAACTCCTGTGGCTGTTGTCCCTTGGCAGGAAAGAGGATTCGCCACTGTTTGTATTGGTTTATGGCCGGTTCACTTGGTTCATGCATGTAAGAGGCTTGCACTTTGTTTGCTGTTCAACATTTGTTTATTTGTTTGGCTGTTTTCAATGATGCGTGCGACTGTGTTTTGATGCGAAAATCCTGTGCGTGTCAGATCTGTGTGACTTGATCCGTGAGAGGATACTTTGGATTTTGTGCATGCAGTTATGAGGTGTTTTTAGTCTTGTACTTCGGGGTTTGATCGGATTCAACACAGGTTATCCTCTGTGCCTGTATACAGATCTTCATAGCTTTTATAGCTATTGGAGTGAAAGTAGTGTTGAGTTCGATCGAGGTGAAAAATAGAGAAAGCGTCTATTCACCCCCCCTCTAGTCGCCTTTCCGGTCCTACACCTCTGTTTGGTTTCACACACTTCAATAAAAAGATATGAATACCTAGTGCATATATATACATAGAGCCAGTCTCTTTAGACAAGGTCCGTTACTCTGATCAGGGAGGAAGAGTAGCAAGTCGTCTTAATTCTGGCAAACATTAATTTTCTGGTGTCCTGATTTGCCCATCCTATCGTCTTGAGTGATTGCTGTATTTATAGATGTTTGCTGGAGAAGGAGTTCCTTTGTAACCCTTAGTTATATTTATCAGGCATTACATACATAAAGCTCCATGAATTTTGTTTGGCATGACTTGTTTTCGAACACACAGATTAGCTGTGCATCTTTGTATTAAGAATTTAAGATCAGATGAAAAAAAATCAAAACAAGATGTATCGTTGATTGGCATGACTTTTATGCAGCTGACAACGACTTGCTTTTTTAAATAACAGGCTTTTTAAGAAAGATTTCTGGTGACCTACAAATTTATTTATTAACATGTACTGTGTACCGCTGAAATAGGCGCTTCTCTATTATTTTCCAATGGTGAGCACTGAGTAGGTCTGAACAAACATCAAGTGGTTAATTCTGGGTGAACTGCAGGCTAAGACCGGGCCTGGGCTCTTTGATTAACACATCAGGCAGGCCTAGCTAAAAGGACCAGACTTGATGTTCATAGATTTTGTTGTGGTAGATAAGATTATTTAGTCTTTTGGTGCATTGAAGAAGCTGCTCATCCTGTAAGCTAGGCGCTTTTCACTACATCATCCACTGATAGAATCTACGACTGTGGACTCTACAGATGATAGGCGTAGAGCAATAGCTAATACAGAAATTCAGGCTTCCATGGAAACCGCAAGTGGACGCAGGCCACTTGTTACATGCTAATACACCATACCTAACATCATTATGTAGCCTAAAGGGTCTTCTTCCATAGAGACATAACAACTAAATCCAACATCGTTAGCCTTTGCTCATAAGAGATCTTCAAAATTAAGGCAGAAGCGGTGCCTTGAAGGCTGCCGGCTTCTCAAAGGCCTTCGGCAAGATGAGATGCACACACCTGCTCATCCAAGGAGTGCCCGTCCGAACATATTACTCTACCACTCTATAAATGGAGGCTCGATAAGTGTCTTCACTTCATCACAAAGAAATTGAGTACTAGCACTTATGGCTATAGATGCTAAAATCAGACTTTCTGCAATTGCTGCCGAAACGGGGCAACTGCAAAATAAAATTCAAGAGCGCCATATAGTGCTAAACTTCCTTTTGAGAAGTGTTAGAACGATGGATCTTGCGAGGAAAGAAGTGTGCATTCGCGCTACCAGAGAGCGCAGCATGCTACCGTGCGGATTCGTCCGTACTATTTGGATAGAGGAATGGTGTACAGTCCTAATACCTCCCATGCCCAATCCCTAATTTGCTAGTACCATGCCCAACATATATTTGATTTTCTCTAGCTCGTGAACATAAATTCTAGAGAACAAAACACGCATTGTTCACCGTGCTGCGCCTACGTTTATATAGGGAACCCTCACTGGTCGTGGAAAGGGATGTATAAGGATTCTTTCACCAATTTCTGTGGCGTCTGTCATTTATTTTCTAATGTAGATTAAGTTTCATCTGTCACTTAAATGGAAAACAATTAAATAACGGCCATGAGATGCCACCTGAATTGTCCTAGGCTCCTATAGCATGGCCCAAAAATGCTTGCAATGTTCACCCTTAGGCAATGCATGCAGAGTTCATTAATTCCACACTATCTGAAATACTAATCTGTATGATCACCCGATCTAATTTTTTCAAGAACGCACAAAAGCAAATGAAACGAAACGAAACGAAAAAGAAACAACAAAAAGAGAAACAAATTAAGACCTAAGACAAGAAGAAGAACGAATAAAGAAGAGAGAGAGAGAGAGAGAGAACGAAACAAAACAAAACAAAACAAAACAAAACAGAGCGACCTAAGGAGAACTGCTCCCGGTAGAAGGCGCCTCCCAACCGTTAGCTCATGCCATGCGCCAAAGGCGATGCTCGTCGTTAATCCGATGTAGTAGAAGATCTAAGGAACTCATCTCATTATTGAATACCCTGTTGTTCCGCTCTTTCCAAAGCATCCAAGAAACTACAATGACGCAGGAGTCTAGATCGTTTCTTGCTTGTGAAGGTAGGGCACCCCGAGCGGAAAGCCAGTGCTGTTGGAAAGAAAGCTGCCCAACCGTAATTGCTCCCGGCAAACCCACGCGCTTGAGGAAGTGTGCCCAAACTTGAGAGGTCATGGCACAGCCAACAAGAAGGTGGTCGATAGTTTCTTGGGAGTGTCCGTATAGAAAACGCAGACACCTTGGTTTTGAAGTTCACGGCGCTGAAGGTGATCCGACGTCCAGTAACGACGATGGACTACTAACCACTCAAAGAATTTGCACTTTAGAGGGGCCCGCGCGTGCCAGATAGCCTCCGTACTCTGGAACCCACTCGAACCCAAGAAGAATGCCTTGTAGGCCGACTTGGAGGAGTAATGCCCTGAGGCTTCCTAACACCAAATGATCCTACCTTGTTGACCCTCGGAGAGGTCAATGGTTTGCAAAGCTCCCCAAAGACAAAGGATCTCGCCGACACAACGTGCATCAATAGGATCCCTAATGCCCCAAATCCAGGCGGCGTTGTGGAGAGCTTAGGAGACTGATCTTGTTCTCTGTAGGCGTGAGGGGATCGCCTTAGCCAGGTGCAGGAAAAGGGTGGGGATGCTACGACCGTTGAGCTAGCTATCCGACCAAAACAAAGTGTTAACACCGTTGCTGAGCTACACGAGGAGCGATGCGCTGAAACACCGTTGCCGAGCTACACGAAGAGCGATGTGCTGAACATGTCTTCCTCTACATGGCCAGCTCGCACCAATAGACCCTTCCAAGGTCTTGTCGGCCATGTCCTTTGAAGCCAAAGCCAGCGGAGGCGAAGGGCCTTGCCTAGTACATGCAGATTGTGTAGGCCCAGGCCTCCGTACTGGATGGGTCGACAGACAGACGGCCAGGTGACTAGATAGTGGCCCCACGATACATTTTCTGTACATTTCAGAAAAACACTCTCCTCCTTTTGTCAATTTCTTTGATTACCACGAGTGGTGGGTCAAGAGCCATGAAACTATACACTAGGATGGATGTCAGCACTGACCTAGCTAGCACTAACCGCCCTCCTTGGGACAGCATGCCTGCTTACCAAGCTTGGAGGAGGTTTACAACCTTGTCGATTAATGGTTGAAAATCTTCCCTGGATGGTCTTCTCAAGGACAGTGGCAACCCAAGATATTTGCATGGGAAATTTGAAACTGCACATCTCAATTCATTGGTGATGAGCTACACTTCTTCGGTGATGCACCGTATTGGCGAGATGGTACTCTTGGCAAGGTTTGTTTGCAAACCCGACGCCTCGCCGAACAACTGCAATATGTGTTTGATGACATGCAGATCAGAAGAGACCGGGGTGAGGAAGACCGTCACGTCATCTGTGTATAATGATAGCCAACGTAGAATGCCTTGCGGGCCGCCGATCGGATGGAGCAAGGAGGCGGATTCGGCCACTGCGAAGAGGTTGTTCAAAACATCCATGGCGATGATGAACAACATGGGCGACAATGCATCTCCTTGGCACAGCCCGTGACCATGCCAAATGGGTCGTCCTGGGTTATCGTTAATGAGAATCCGAGTGGAGGCTGATCTAAACATGATGATTAGCCACTCGCACCACTTTGGCCCGAAACCCTTGTGCGTAAGGAACTCCAATAGGAATGGCCAAGACAAGGAGTTGAAGGCCTGGGCAATGTCTAGCTTGAATAGGAAAGCCACTCTCTTCTGCTGGTGAAGGAGACGTGTAGACTGTCTCACCAGAAGGAAGTTGTCTTGAATCGATCTCAACTTGGTGAAAGCGGACTGGTTAGGCGAAACAACCTTGGCGAGTTTTGGGGCTAGCCTCCTGGCCAGGACTTTGGAGAATAGCTTAGCAAAGCTATGCACCAAGCTTATGGGGCGATAATCACGGGCTTCCTCAGCATCCGGTCTCTTAGGCAGAAGGGTGAGCAAAACTTGATTGAGGAGCCCAAAGCTACCCCCAGCCATTCGATCAAGGCAATGGAAAGCAGCCATCACGTCGGGCTTTATGAAATCCCAACAACGCTGATATAAGTTGCTGGTGAATTTGTTAGGGCCCGACACCCTTCCTGGAGGTAGGCTTCTAATGGATTCCCACATCTCTTGTTTGGTGAAGGTATCGTCTAGCACCGAAAAGTCCAGAGTGTGGGCACGGGAAGCCGGCTTTCCAATGAGATCGAAAAAATGCATGTGAAAAGCCTCCTCTAGTTGGGACTGCCCCTCAATCCACTCCTCGACGACTTTGAGCTTAGAGATGTAATTGCGACGCTTGGAGTGGTTGGCATGTAGGTGGAAGAAGTGCATGTTAGTGTCTCCTTCCCACAACCAACGAATACGTGACCGTTGTTGTGCTATTGTGCGCTCGAAGGAACATATTCCAAGTAGCTTCTTCTTGAGCTCTGACCGGAACCATCATTCCCAAGGCGATAGTAGTCGCTTTTTCTTTGGCCAAATCAAACTGCTAGGTGAGCTCATTGGCCATTCGGATTTGTTGGCACACATTACCACAATGGTGGTGGCTCTAGCTTTGCAAGGCTTTGGATGTGGCTTTGAAGGGCATATCCAGACGGCAGATCGAGTCTAGGATGGCAGCATCACAGTGCCACACCACTTTTACTGACTCTTGAAACCCAGCCAGCTTGAACCAGAATGACTCAAAGCGGAATCTCTTGTAAGCGGCGAAGGCGAACGACGTGGACAGCAGCAATGGACAATGATCCGAGGCTGTTGACGGCAACGCGCGAAGGAATCAATCCAGCAACAAAGCTTCCTAGGCTGTCGACACAAAGACCCTGTCAATGCGCTCCAAGGTAGGTCTTTCTTGAGCATTTGTCCAAGTGAAAGCTTTGTCATTCAAGTGTATCTCTTTTAGCTCAAGATCATTAATTACCCGCCTGAAGCTACCCATTTGCCACCTGTTTAGCCAGGCATTGCTCTTGTCGGCCGCTTGGAGAATGAGGTTGAAATTGCCAAATAGAATCCATGGGCCGCCTAGGGAGGCACTAACGTCCCTTAGGTCCTAGAGGAACTCGACCTTGAGAGCATCATCTAGGGGGCCATATACAACCGAGAGCCAAGTGAACGACCCACATGGAAAATCTACTTTGGCGGTAATGGAATGTGATCTTGTGTTGATTGCAGAGACGACGACCTTGGTTGAGATCCAAGCTAAAAGGATGCCCTCTTGTTTGGGTGGCCTACAAATAACAAAACCCGTCGAATGCGGGACCGAGGGTTTCCATTGCTAGAGTGGTATCGATTACATCGAGTTTAGTCTCTTGAAAGAAAACGACCGCCGCGAGGGAGGTGAGCACCGTGTCTCTAACCACGGTCCTTTTTGCCCTATTGTTAAGGCCTCGAACGTTCCAATTAAGGAAATTTAAATTCAGACGGGCCATCAGGATACAACAGAGTTATAGATAGATGACTGGTGACGTTGAACGCTCCTACCCTAACAAGCTGGCCGTGGCAGTGGCGTTGAGTTCTCCTCAGCCACATCCACCATCGGTAGCTGTAGAAGCTCAGGCGATAGAGAGACAGGTACTGGTATCCTAAATATTGCAACTAGCACGATGATGTGCTCCCTGGAGAGGTGAGCGTCGAAGAGCTCCTTGAACTTGGTCAAGGCTACGCTTTGGTCCTGGGAGAAACCAAGCTTCCTGGCTAGCAAGAGTTGTGTGTGTTGCCCCTCCAAGGCAACCTTTCTTGATTTAGCTGCCAACCTGTAACATCCCAAAATTTTGGTCTATTTTGAAGTTTT
The DNA here is from genome assembly GCA_036346405.1 of Phyllostachys edulis. Taxonomy (NCBI): domain Eukaryota; kingdom Viridiplantae; phylum Streptophyta; class Magnoliopsida; order Poales; family Poaceae; genus Phyllostachys; species Phyllostachys edulis. The sequence continues at coordinate 63,414,683 of CM070554.1, forward strand.
AAAAGAAAAATAACCATTTGAAATTTTTCTGGTAAAGTTAAAAGCTTAATTAGAATTTTCAGAGTTTAAAAACAATTTAATATGATTAATGTCAACATCAACTATTATCAAAATTATTTTATTTGGATTCCGTAAGCTTGGATATATTTTCTAGAATTTTTCTGAGTTCGTTTGCTATTTTCTAAGTTTTATTTGGATGTTCAGCTATTTTCTAAAAAGAAAAGGGTATTAAAATCTCAGAATAGTAGCTGGGCCGAAATCCATTCCTTTTCAAATCCAGCCTGATCCTGTGCGGCCCAATCCACCTCGCTTTCGGCCCAACTCCCACCGCAGCCCGCTCCGCTCCTCTCCTCACGCGCGCGTGTTGGCCCCCACTCGCCACCATTGTCGTCGTTGTGCAGGCGACGTGTCGTCATGGATCCGCTACCGACCAGGTGGGACCAGCGCCATGTCGTCTTCGTCTCCCTCGTGGACTCCTCCTCTCTTCCTCTTTCCTTCGAGCGCCGCCGCTGTCTCCGTCTCGAATTCCTCGCTCCCGCCCCTATTTAAGGCCTCGAGGTCCTGCATTCCTCACATCCCGAGCCGCGCCGCCTCGAAGCCCTAGCCGCCTATGCTCAGGTCATCGCCTAGAGCCCTAGCTGTCGTCGTCGTCTTCAGCGCTGGCCGCGAGACCTTGTCGTCACTGCCACTGCTCCGGTGCATCTTTTCTCCCGTGGAGGCCACCTTCGGACCGCCAGAAGCCCGTGATCTCATCATCGCTTCGCCTTCGCGGAGGACCTCCTAGCACTGCTGTTGCCGAGCCCGAGCTTTGGCCTTTGCCCAAACCTCTCCGTCGGCCGTTTCTGTCATCCCCGACCACCCGTAAGCCCATCGCTGAGATCCCGGTCTCGCCCTCTACATCCCCATGCCACCCGTCGTTGCCGGTGAGCCGCCGTCCGCTGGATTCCCTCGGGACCCGATCGTTGCTCCCTCGCCGCCGAGCCATGCCAACACCGCGTCATCGCCGCGTCATCCCCAGCGCCTCTGTGTCGCTCGCGTGGAAGCCACGTCAGCGTCCACGTGGCGGTCCAGATCTAACCCAAGAGCCCAGCTCGGTGGACCAAGTCTACCGTGAGCCGAGCCACTTATAGGTGGGGCCCACCTGTTAGATCTATTTCCTTCCAGCCGAAAAACCCTAGTGACGTCATGCTTGCGTCATAAGTTGATTTTCCAGTAGGAAAGTAAATCCCGAAATTCCAGAAAATCCTTTTTAGGGTTATTTCATGGATTTCAATCTTCAAAAGCCCATATCTTTTGCATCCGAACTCTGATTGAGTCCATTCAAATTCCTAAATTTATCTAAATTCAAGATATATTTATCTAAGTTTTTTTATTTAATTTTTGGAGTTTATTTTGCCTCTATTATTTATTTATTTGGTTTATTTGCCTTGTTTGCGATTAGACTTTGATATTTCGGGAAGCTTTGAGCAAGGAGGAGCATACCAAGATCAAGATCAATCCCAGGATTTATTCCAAGGCAAGCCGTAGTCCTTTGATCATATTGAACCTATGATTTTAAAAGTATATTGTTTTATACAATTGCATGCTATCTTTATATAAATTATTTTGGGATTAGTTATTACCTGTTGTCATTATGCCTCCTTTGATTATTTGAATACCATGAATCCTTTGTCACCTTAGCATGAATAATTTTAGTTGGACATATTTGTATCACCAACATGGGTATCGTACAGATGCTTAGTTCAGCTTAGTTACGATGGGTTCATTATCACATGTGTCATAATGATTAATATTGACTTAATGATATATGGAATTGTGGTGTTATCCACTGTGGTTAAAAATTGTGTACCATGACGGGCGTGTCATTGGTCTTGGTTAAACAAAATGGTTTTCGCTCAGGCAAGTGGTTGGTGGATAGTGGTGGTGTTTCTACACGCTGTGGGTTTTTGGTATTCTCGCCTGAGTAACTTGTTAAGGACTTAATCTTATGCGCCATTGAACTGTGCCTTTTCGTACAACCACATGCCTGGTATGGGACGGGCCTAACCTAGTAGGTTGTTGAGTTTTGGCTTTTGACTACTCGTAGTATTTGGGTGGAGGTGTATATCCTTTTCTAAGGCCACATCATGATGGTTCGCCAGATCCTCGTCTAACGTTGTACGCCAACCACGATGAGGTTTTGGGTGGTGAGGTACAACGGAGAGTCAATTTTGAGATGAAACCTCTGAAAGGTTTTGTTATGATTGGTGATCGCTACACTAGTTATATCTTGTGGGTAAAGTGTACAACCTCTGCAGACTGTAAATTGATCTATTCGAATAGCCGCATCCTCGGTTATGGACATGTCCGGGGATTTCACACGGGGGATAGAGTTTCTTTAAAATGAGTCAGAGTGTGAATGAGATTTTCACTTGATGAATATAACGTTTGTTTGGTGAACAGGTAATTCACTTGGTGGTTTGTGTCGATTAGTGAATTGGGGATTCACTTATCATTGGTTTCGTTGGGAAGTGAATGGGAAGTTCACTGGTCGTTTTAAAGAAATTGTTTAATTATTTATTATTGTTTTCAACTACACATTCTAATCTATTTATTGTATTTATCGTAAATGCTGCTTTCTGCAAAAGAACTATACAGTTAACCTTTGTCAGGCCGTGCATGAATACTATTTGCATACATTTCCCTACGGTTTGCTGAGTGCTTTATGTACTCTCAGGTCATGTCTTTGTTGAATCAGTTGAAGAATATCAAGCTGCTCAGGAGTTCTTTCAGAAGGAGGACTATGAAAGTTTTACGGATTAGGATGCGTTCTCCACTCGATTGCCTGTGGGCATGTTGTTTGGCCTTTTCAAGAGTTCCATTCCACTGCAAGAGTTTATTTGTTTCTTTAGCCCTGCGTGGCAAGTTAAGTGAATGTTGACCATAAGGTCCAGTTATTATTATTATTTGTTACTTTGAGATCTTTTTAGTTAAATCGAATAAACGGATGGTATTTCATAAATGTTTCCTGTGTGAGCTAGCTACTGATCTGGGACTAGTTCAGAATACACAGAGAGTTCCTGAGATGCATTTTTGGGTCCCGACACAACCGCTGGCTATGACATGGTGCAGAGCTAGAGCTAGGCAAGTGGGGTGGACGCTGAACATTTGGAGAAGGCAGGACGGGCGCATCAAGGTGAAGTTTTGCCCGTTGAGAGTAGGTTAGCAACGCGGCATTAGGGTTCGTGACCAGGCCACCTAGGGCAACCGATTCTGGACAGTCAGTAGACATAGCAGACGGTGATGGTCCTTGCCCTGTGGAAGAGAACAGGGGGTCTGACTGTCGATCGGGCTCGCTGATGGTGACATCGAAAGCCTCGTTGTCGCTGAAAAGAGCTGGGGCGGGCACATGCATCTGCTGAGAGGAGTCTGGGGCGACATCAGCTGGCTCCTAGAACCGAGCGATCGTCAAAGGGTTGACATAGACTGTGCTCGCGAGTGGGGAGCTAGGAGCATCTAGTTGTCCTTCTAGAATGGGGTTGAGAGCTGGTGTGCCTTTTGCTCTGGGCGAGGAGAAAGCTGAGCATGGGAGCTAAAGATGGCAAGGTGGCTGCAGCGAGGTACCACCCAGTGGTTCAAAGGGGGTGGCGGAAGCATTTAGCCCCCCCTCCCCGGGGTTTTGCCCTTGGTGGAAAGCGACCGAGAATTGAGTGCCTCATCGGGCAAGGGCCAGCTCGCGGTCACGGGAGCCCCCGAGCGGCTGGCCTAGCACACTGCCCCCTAGCACGTGGTGTGGACCAGCACCCCCAGCCCCGATGCCGTGGGTCCCTCATCTGACATGGGCGATAATCTACAGGAACGCGACCTTCCCCGGCCTAGCGCGACGTGCCTGCCCACTGCATCTTCCCGACCTCCGGTGAGACCTGAACCGTCGACTTTGCTAGTGGAAACATGGAAAACATGTCGATGGGGGTTGCAGTCATCGGAATCCACCTCTGGTAGGCCCCCAAAGCCAGAATTGTCATTTGACGGTGTGAAGTGGTTGTCCTTCGCAACTGCTAAGGAGAAGTCTTCGACGGTGTGAATGTGGATGATGACATTGTAGGACAAAGCCTCACACAGCTATCTGGGGCCGGACGGCTTGCGAAACACCTACGCCCCATGATCGAGGACCGCCCCATCAGGAAGCACATCCGGCTCTACGATGACGACCGATTTTTCCCTAGGAATAGCGCTAGGGTTGAGAGATCATGCCACCAGGTGGAAAGAGGATAGGTCTTCTCATGACGTGGATGACTCATCAAAGTATTCAATCCACCAGGAGGGTGAAAGGATGGCCGAGACAGTCACCCGACTCCATGCGTGGATTGGGAGACCTTCTAGAGATATCGTTACCCAAAAGAATAGAGGATGGCTAACCGCCTATGCCAACCTCGACCATTGCCGAAGAAGAAGGAGAAAGTGGCCCGTTTTGATGGAGCTGCCGTGAAGGAGACACTCTTTATTAGCAAGGGTGTTGACGACGATTAGGAAGTTTTCCGGGAAAAAGGTTGCACCAAAAAACAGGACTGAGGCAGTCCCCGCTCAGATTCGATCACATGAGCAACCTCGAAAGGCGCGACCTCTAGTCGAGTCCCTCCCACGCAGACGATAACAGCTCGCTCAAGGCAACGTTCCATGTCTCGCATGGCGGGAGAGAGAGGGACGACACAAACCTCACGGGTAGGACGATGGAGGGGTCCCCGGGCGGGAAAACATCATCGACGTCCCCGTACAGGACCCAACATGAGACCACCTTGGCAGTTCCTGGTGCGGCCGATGGGGACACCCTGTCCGCAACGACTCTAGGACCGAGTATTGGAGTGCCTTCACGAACCACCCGGTGACGCTACGGCGATGGCGTAGCATACGAGGCGTCAGCGCCAACAAGCGGTGAGTGATGTAGCATAACAGGGTTGCCCTCCTTCGGCAGCCGCGCCCCCTTTTGGGTGAAGAAACGCCAGTGAGGGGCCGCCCTTGTCTGCTGGAGGTCGGGGGACTTAGAGGCTTTTTGCAGTGAGCGGATGTATGCCCAATGTCCTTGCACCGAAAGAAGTGTGTGGGGTTCCGACATACCGCAGCGACATGGTCGCTCGTGAACCAGTTGAAGCACAAGCCGATAAGGTCATGCAAGACTAGCCTAGGAGCGGGAGCTTGGTGGCGACGGGGTTGCGGCCTTCTACGCTAGGAGCGAGCGGCAACGCCGCACTTCTTGCCAGGAGTCTCTCTCCGGGGCCTAGCCGGGGGGAGCAACCTCATCGGTCTAGGTGTGGACTGGCAGTAGTTTTGCGACCGCACAGCTCGGCTGTAGCCCGCCATCCAGGAAAAGGATGACCTTACCCCTAGCATTCCTGTTGAGAGGCCCTAGCTCAGGGGTGGAAGGAGACCTTGGGCGGCGACAAGCGATGTTGGGATTCCACCGAGTCGGGGCTGGAGAGAGAGGAGTCCAACCACCTGTGCTCCTTCTTAGTTTGCTTCCCGAGCACCGTGGCCCGGAAATCTAGGTCAGAGGATGAAGAAGCCATGGGAGGGAGGCTGGGCACCATGGCCGGGGTGGCGGACTGCGCAGGGGAGTGTGGTTGTGGCCACCGCCACTGGAGTGGCAGGCGGCGCGGGATGGGTCCGGGCTCTCTAGCTCAGTGGCAGACCTCACCAAGTCTAGTCTAATTAAGTTGAACATCGCGTGGACATGTATTTCCTAGTTTACTTAGCTAGTCTTCATTGCGCTCAAATCTGATTGATATGGACATTGGTTAGTCTGTTTAACAGACCATACGATGCATTCGTTCCGTTCAACCCATACAGTCAGTTCATCGTTGTTGGGAAAAGATTTACCTAACTAGTGTTACAGTCAGCACGAATGTGGTTGACTTTTTTTAGAGAGAGGGGGGAGCAAAACACAATTGACTACTATACTAGTTCATTTTAAAGTTCACAACCGGTCACGGGTTCAAATCCTACAAAATAAACAGGTAACCCAGCCGGTCCGTGGTCCGCCAACTCGTAGCCGAGGTGCGAAACCACTGGACTGTGCAGTGGTTGGCATGCAATTCACCGCCTTGACTATCACCCATCCGGTAAACTCTGTCGGCCACAGCAGTTGATGATGGAAAGATTTTCATTGGACATCACGCCGCATTCCCAGCAGTTCCAGGATTTCTCAGCAAGTAAACTGACGACGATAACGCTGTGTGAAGAACTTGTCATCCCGACCCATCCCAAGCCCACTCACCTATAAAGATCTGCAACCATGCTATACATGCATAGTTCTCATGAACACAACGTGCTAGAAGAGGGAAGACTGCACGTCACCTCCGTTTGGTTTCACTCGTCCCTGCCTCTGGTGAGCAAGAGATTCACAACTGGTATGTATATATACATCCAGCCTACCATCTACTTTATGCTCTCCCGTTTCACTTGTCCTCTACAATAATTAGATAAAATTGCTCTCATAGCACTCCCTCAGGACCACTTAACATACCACTCTATTTGTGTGGAATGCTCTTGTAGCTCATGATGAAAGTGGGATGTGTTGCGGGCAGCCTGCGCTTGCCCGCACTGAACGCAAAATTTTATACAGGCTAATGCGGTGGCCCACCAAAAATTTATGCGGACATATAACACCCGCCAGCCCACAACTCAAGGACTAGCAACTTCTGGCTGCACTGCAATAGCCATCATCCACTGGCCTAAGCCGATTAGCCGACTATCGGTTGTCAATTTCACATTAGAGTGTACATGTATTTGCTTACATGAATTTGGCACTTTCCAACTTGCACTAGCGTCCAACCAAACAAATTTTGCTTGAAGTAAACGTAATCAGGCTGATCAAATTTCGCTATCAAGCAGCCAAAGAAACCTATCATTTCAGTGCCATCATGCTTGAAGTAAACGTCACAGGAACAAGTGAAAAGCAACAAAATATCAGCTGCTAGAAGATGCCAATGCACGCATATGCTGTAAGCGCAGTTGTTAGTAGCACAGACACTGCATTAACAGCATCGTTATCCAGATAGCCAATCCAGAAATCTTGGCGACAGTAGGACCCCGTTTACTGACCACTTACATGGAAAGAATCAAGAAACTACTAAATTTCATGGAACTAAAATTCCCATATGATTTGTGGCTCAAAATTTATTAAATGCCAAAGTAGATCACGCTTGTCCATGCTTGCAAAGGGTGTGCTGCATGAGTGTTTATAATTTGAGCTTTCCAATTAAAATCTTTACATCAGAATATCTAACATGGATAAGAAAACTTTTGGGAGAGTCCTATATGATATTATACTTTAAGCGTGGAAATATCTACTCTTATTATAGCAAAGTTGCTAGCCGGCCTCCCAGGATGTCCACGTCACCGAAAACATTTCCTCTGTCCGATCGCCTCGTGCTCCGCTCGCGGCCGCCTGATTCGCCCGGTGCACTTCCTCCATCCCGCTCCTCTCCCGCATCTCGCTCTGTCCCTCCCTCTCCCTCCTACGCCGCCGCCACTCCTTCCTCCAGTGCTGAGCGGCCGCACCGCTCTCCCTCTCTAGCTCCCGTTCCCCTCCCTCTCCCTTCTCCGCCTCCATCCCTCTCCACCCGCTGCCGCTGCCTCTCCTTCCTACGCCGCATCATCCTTCGCTGCGGCCGCCGCGCTCTCCCTCTCCAGCTAGGCGGAGGATGGGACCCCTGCGCCACCGCGACGGCGGCCTCTCCGGCTCCCGTTCCCCTCCCTCTCCCTTCTCCGCCGCCATCCCTCTCCACCCGCCGCCGCTGCCTCTCCTTCCCGCCAAGATCGTCCTCCGCCCATGGCCAAGGCCTCTCCTCTCCAATGAAGCGGAGGATGGGACCCTTGTGCCACCACGATGGCGGCCTCTCCGGCTCCCGTCCCCCTCCCTCTCCCTTCTCCGCCGCCATCCCTCTCCACCCGCTGCCGCTGCCTCTCCTTCCCGTGCCACATCGTCCTTCGCCGCGGCCGCCGCGCTCTCCCTCTCCAGCTAGGCTGAGCATGGGACCCCTGCGCCACCGCGTCGACGGCGCCGGCGCAAGGCAGGAGACAGCGGTGACTCTCCGCCGCCACTTCTGGACCACCTTCGGTGCCGCCAAAGTGATGGGAAGAAGTGGCGCTGCCAAGCCCACGCGTTCCCCACCGTCAACTTCTGCGAGTACCACTACGCGAAGACTAACAAGGGCAAGAAGCCGCCAGCGGACGAGGAGGTCCTTGCTGTCGCTCTCCAACGGCAGAAGAAGAACAAGAGGAGGTTTGATTTGTGTTGCTGCATCAGTGCATTATGATTCATGAATTCATGGTTAAGTTATGCATAGAGTTAAGTATTAGTTTTCAACTCTCAAGTAATGAGAACTTGGTTGATCCTATGTTTCTGCAGATAGTATTGATGCTCAGTGTGATGCAATAGTTGTCAGTGATCTCTTATACTTTACACAGTCAAGAAAGAGCAAACAATCGGACTTAGTTGATTCGTCGAGTCAAGAACAGCAAGTTCGTGTTCAGTCCATGCACTGAATTTACATGTCTACATTATTAATTCCTATATATTGTCAGGATTGCAGAGTTAGTTACTCTTGAGTTGTTATATTAATTGTTGTGCTCCTGATTATGTATGCTGCAACATCTTGCTCTCATTCGCTTAGCTGAGGATACTTTCGTTGACTCAAAATATGAAACAACAATTGTCTATGATAATCATTTGGGTAAAATGTTCTATCCTTTTCATTGAATCGCTGAGACTAGCATATCAGTGATTGATTGATTTTCAATTTACTCAAGATATGTAACAACTGTCTATGATAATCATTTTTGCAGAGAATATTCTGGACTTTTCATTGAATTACTGAGACTAGCATATCAATGATCGATTGATTTGGTTACTGAGACTAGCATGTTAGTGATTGATTGATTTTGTTACACAAGCCATTCTAATGAGTACACAAATATGCAACAATAATTGTCTATGATAATCATTTGGGTAAAATGTTCTATCCTTTTCATTGAATCGCTGAGACTAGCATATCAGTGATTGATTTTTAGTTTACTCAAGATATTTAACAACTGTTTATGTAAGGACTCTGCCAAAAAAAAACTGTTCAGCTACATCTAGCTAGCTGTTCTTCTTACACATTTCATTAATATTCTCACTCTTATTAGACATCTATGTATAACCTCCCTATCATATTATCGTCGTCCACAGGACAAACAAGCCTGAGCTCAGGCTGATAGGAGCCTCCTGCAGCAGTGACTGTCATTTCATGTTCGTATAATTGCCAGTGCTTTTGGTAGACAGCTACATTCAGGGTGATGCAGCCCTTCTTATAGTGTTTTCCTCCGAACATTGCTCAGGTACTTTGATTTTGTTCCTCCATCCTAATTCTACCTAGTGAAGAAATTTAAGTTAATGTGAAATTGTGGTTTGTAACATCTTGCATGATTTTGTAGTTGCTAATAAAAGCTGTTAGATCCCAGCCAATAATTCAGCTGAGATATGATTTTGTAGTTGCTTTGTCGTTATAGATTCAACTGAGATATAGCTTTGTAGTTGCTTTGTGTTTATAGGTAGTATATATAGTCTCTAATAGGTTTTTTGATAGCAAGTCGTTTTCGTGTTGCCGCACAGAACGTTGCATTAATAGCCAACAATCCATTTCTTAAAATGATGTACTATCTCAGCCATATTAGCCTTTTCAAAATACACTTTGTTTAAGAATATGTCCCACTCAAATTAGATTATAAAGTTTTCAGTTTTGAAAATCAGTTGAATGCTGGCTACCACCTGTAATAAACCATTTCCCTTTTTAAACCCATTTTTAGCCATCGTTTAAGTATCAGTCCTAGCAAGTTTTCTTCGAATTCATGTAGATAGACACCCTTCTTTTCTCACTTCATAGCCTCCTGTTAGGCAACATCACATGGCATGAATCAACAACACAAAAAGGTAGCTTCTTGGCATCAAATCAAAAGACGCATATTATCGAAAGAAAATGTTTGATCCCGCGTTCTTTAAAATTATATGGCACTGGAAAATCACTAGATATTTCTCCTTCCTTAATTATATGTACATAACAAATTTTGAATGATGGAGAGGTACCTAAATTAGTTTGGCCGTATAATGATTTAATCTTATTTACTTTATGCCTCCTCCGCCTTATAGGATATTGGGTTCCCCTTGATACGTATATAGATGTTAGGTTGCCCGCTGTGTTGACCGTGTTTGTGAACGTGCCTATAAATGACTTCATGAGGTGCTGACACGGCATGTATAAGGTATCATTATTTACTTTCCCCCTTCTCTATAGTACGCTTCATGTTATTCAAACATTCTTTTATACCTTTAATCACAACTTCCATGAACAGTCCCAGCCACTTAGAACCAGTGCTCCCTCTACGCATGCCATTTCGACAGATGCTAGAAACCCACCTATTGAACAAAAGACTATTAGAGAACTCCTTGATCTTGGCCTGTTTGATTGTCAGGTAAACTACCAACATTTCCCTGTATTATCACTTAATTCTGTTGACCATTCAAAATATGGGTAGCACCAGTAACATGCTTAATTTTTTATACGTCGTACATTATTCGTGTACTGTCACCGTTACACGTGTAGCAGTAGAAAAACTCTGATGGTTTCCCTCACCTACATTAGTGATGAATTGATGACTAATAGACACGGATCACTAGAGAGGATTGTCACCCCATTCTAGGTTGACTCAATTACTGTGCTGTTGATAGCACCTCCTCCTATGCCTCTTCATGGAATGACATTGTTTGCTTGTAGGAGAGGCTTTGATCATTTTGCTATGATTGGCTTTGCTAGCCTGCTAAGGTAAATAGAATGTTTCGTTTCCTATTGGAAAAAAACCTTATGCATGTTGGTTGATAAGAACAATGCTAATAGCGTTTTCATGGTCATGTCTAATTGCTTGATAACTGAACAGTAAGAACAACACATTACATTTCGATGGATGTGGATGTTTCATCATTCAGTTTGGTTGCAAGGGCTATGGTGGATTTGGAGCTTTAGAACGCTGTATGTTTATTGTACAGAGCTATTGCCAACGTAAGTGGATGGCCCTTTGGAAGGGAAAAAAATGCACATAGCTATAGTTGGAGCACACGCTGCAGCAATGGTAGACTTAAGTTGCCCTTATAGTGCTTAGTGCTAAAAATATAATTTTGGGGTAAATCACCACTTCAAGTTCATGTGCAGCGCTGTGTGATTGTTGTTAGATTCTGATTTTGTATACATCAAGGGTTAGCTTACTATATTTTCCTTCATAAGTACTATTGAATAATAGCCTGATTCAAACGATTAATTAGCCTTTACCATTACTCAATTGAACTATTTTTGTGTCATATTATCTGATATTATGTTTACATATTTCTTATGCTATTATGATTTTTCTCCTAGTTTGCATGATTGAATTGAGGAGCCCTGGATGAGTTGTCCTACAAACGTTGCCTTGTCACGAAGGTAATGTGAAATGCTACTCTCTCACATGCTTGATATAGTACAGATTCATTGATTTTGATTGCTTTTGGCTGCTTCATGTCGTTGTTATGAATTCATAGGCATGTGTGGCGCCATCAGTTAGTAGATGAGCACAACGATCATTGACATGAGGTTCTATTCTTTTTTATTCAGTACTGCCAAAAGCACCTGCTATGCCTCTGGCTCTACTCAATCATAAAGAAAGCGAAAATAAGCATGTATGCTCCATCTAGATGTATCATCGAATTAGCACAGCTACTTTTCCTATGCTTAATGCTCATTGTCTTCACTATGATTAATCATGGTTAGATAAAAATGGGTATAGATAAAGGTGATAGAGATCAAACCATCATGACGCAAGTTTCCCTTTGTTTGTTATCACACATCTTTGTGTTAGACAACAATCTACGTCATTAGACATTTCTATTGTTTTCACGTATTCACCCATCTTTTTCTATTGTTTTATGTTTTTTTATGTAGTTACAAATATACAATAATCTACGTGCATATTCTATGATCAGTGTGTGTATCCCCATCCTCCTGCATTTATGACTAATTTACTGCCTTAAACAATCTTACCGCCTTGAAGACTACATAGATATATCATGTTGCCTGGGAAATAAAACAAGGAAATACATAAATGGCTCTTCATTTCATTCCACCACTGTCTACATGGGCGCAGCATAGCACGCCTTGCTACCTAGTAACATGAATAGATATCTTTGGCACATTGCCACATTCCTAACATCACTGACTGAATGCACTAAATGTTTGCTTCCTGTGTGTACAACAAATGGTCCAAATCATGCAAAGAGAATAACACTTCAGTACTAATAATTGAGGCAAGAACTCTGATCATAGAGAAGTACTAAAATATTCGATCCTCCAGAACCACGCCTATTGACACTAGGAAAATTATGCCATGTACAAGCATGCAAATTACTGCTACCTTCAATGTCATCTCTAAACATAGATAAACCTGCGGACTATAGGCTATTAGATCACTGAGAAATTTTAATAAAGTAATCTCTGAAAACACCAAAAATCATCAATAGAAAAAAAAAGAGAAAATGTGCGGATTAAAGACGTTGAGCCCGTTTGGATGCAGGAATTTCACGATAGTTATATAAAAATTGATGCAAAAAAGAAGATAAAATGTGCGGATTAAAGACATTGACTCACCTTGTTCGTCTTCATTGCCTCCCTGGGTTGGCTATCCTCCTCCACCCTCTTCCTCTTCTCCAACTTCTTTCTCTTCTGTTTTTTTTTGTAGATCTGCACCGAGCAAGCACATGGCAACAACAAATTAGAAAAAAAAAACTAGCAAATGATGAATCAATAACTGCAAGAGGGAAGGGGAGGATGCAAACTTCTTGGATAGTGGCGGCTCCTCGTGGTCGCAGACCTCATCGTCGCACGGATGGTGTTGCTCATCGCTGCCAACCGCCAGCTGTGACTCTTCCTCGCCGCCTGCGGAGAGCCACACCATATTCTCCACCACCCCGTGCACCCTACCACGGTCGTCCCTCCGGATCTGTTGCCCGTCCGCCCTCTTCACCACGCCTCGTTGGATCAACTGCCCTGTGCACCCTTGTCGCGGCGCCCTGTCAAATCGAGTCGCGTCTGTGTGGAGGATGCAGCCCGTGATATGTTACGAGCAACGTGTGGTGGAGACAAGAAAAGCCGGATTCGCTCCCTTATCTAGAGATAGGGCTACAGTTTATGGGGCATAAGAGTTGGCCTACTTGGGCTAAATTATGGGCTACGTGGGCTGCCACTTAAGTCCACTTAAAAGAGAAGCTAGCCTGCGGGAGTCCACTTACTATTTATTGTGGGGCGGATTTAGTGGGCTCGCGAACAGCCCGCACTACATTTTTCACAGTGATTGCTCCGTCTAGCACTGGACCATCAGATTGAGCACGAATGGCCTAGATTAGTTGTGGATCCTCTCCCACGGTTAAATCTCCCTCCTCCTCCTCCTCACACCGTCACCTCATTCATTCCCATCTCTGGCCAGCTTCTCCGGTGAACTCGGCAAGCATCTCTAGCACGACACCTCCGCCTTCTACTCCTTGGGGGCAGCAGCAGCTTGACAGGGATTCTTGACAAAACAACATTTTTTGATCAAAATCAAAGTCTCTATGAAAGCAGATCCACATATTAAGGGTCCACTTTATAACAGTTATATACTTATGACCACGATTAAAAAGAAGCATAATCCCTTTTATTATGGACAAACTAGTCGTAGACCAGTTTGAGTCATGAGACAACCAATCATGGACACTATACGACCAGTCATATAGTTTGGGTCATCTTTGACCAGCAAAACTGGTCGAAGGACATGACAGTTCCCCACGTGACTAACGTAAGAGTAGTTATTGGTGTATCTGGCAACTTACGACAGTTGGCTAAGAGACACGACGATTCAAGACTCAACGAAGGCACGTGCGTGAAGACAAAAGATGTCTTTAACGGCATTAACCGTCACCTCTTAGATAATTATATATAGGGTGACTCGTGTAACTTATAACACAATCTAAATGACAATCACAATCTCAATCTTATTCTCATAGTATTTTTGTAAAAACTCTCATTGTGTCCACGGCAATAAATATCTTTGTTTCAATCGTGCTCTCATATTTTATTTACCTGTAAGCTCCATAAGGGACTTGGTCTTGCTTGACCATTGACACAGATCACCTCACAAGCTTGAGACACCAAACACCATGGGAGCATCAGTAGAACCAAATCAACATCAAAACACTCTCTCCAGCTCTAAATTTCGAAGAAGCAAATCCAAAATTCGAGCACAAAACCATCGAGGTGGCTAGGGACCTCTGTCATTCTTGTGCAGCAGAGCAGCACTACACAACTTGTGCAATCCAGGTGCTGCTCACCAGCGCCACCTACAGTGACCGTATGGCTGTGTCCACTGGCTCGACCCCGAGCGCCACGCACGCCGCCCTGTATGCCTTGTCCATGGAGGCTACTGAGACCGCGAGGAGGGGGCGCGGAGGGGTCGATGATGGTGCAAGCGTGGGCATACTCGATGGAGGCGATATCGGCGTTGGTTGTTGTAGTGAAGAGCTAGAGGGTGGGGGTTGAAGAAGGGGGGCGATCAGAGCGAGCACCAGATGCAAGATGACGGAATGCTAGACAGGGAATAACAGAGCAACAACTTTTCTTAAATAATTATAGGGTAACGATAGGACACAGGCACATAGCGTGTTAGTTTTCTATCGGACAGGACTACTCGCCCATTGCACGACCATTTTGACCAAGCCATCCCTCCTATCTCACACCACCATTCTCATCCCACACAACCATTCATCTCTTGTCTCAGAGTAATTCCCTGATATTTTGAGGACGTTACACTCCTCCCTCCTAGTCGGTCCCCCTCCATCCTCAAGAGCTTCCAGCCAGCCACCAAAGGAGATCTAGTCGTCAGCTCAACCGCCACTATAGCAAGCCACCGAAGGACCAGCCCCCTACCCCCGCCTGCTGCTCCCTCGGCCCCCTCACTTCCTCCACCCCTGCCCTATGATGGTTCACTGGTGCCAAAACTCACCACCAGAGCCCACTGCTAGAGCCACGGTTGTCCCTATCATTCCCTCCCTCTCCCCCCCTCTCTCTCTCTCTCTCTCTCTCTCGGATCTGGCAAGGAGAGGGAGCACATGCAGCAAATGTGTCAGACGGCTGTCGAAGAAGTCAAGAAGACAGATGATGAGCAAACGACATGAGGCTGGTGACCTTTTCCTCAAGTCCATAGAGACAAATGTTGCGGCAAGAGGTATTTTTTGTTCAGTGGTGTTTTTTATTTGTTGTATCCCCTTTATCATTTAAATGTTGCATGAATTCTCTAGAATTATTACAGCAGCTTTTCTCCATTGTTGCAGAAAGTGATTTGGTTTGTTGCAATACATCTTCCTAAAAATTTGTAGGAAAAGGATTTTTGTTGCAACCACTGTCACCGATTGTTGCACACATAAAATCAAAATGTTTCATAAGTTAGTTTTAAATGTTGCAAATTTCTTGATGTTGCAACAATTATTTTCAGATGTTGCAACAATTATTTTTGAACGTTGGAACTATTATTTTCAAATGTTGCAATGTTGTAACTTCGAAATTTGTTTGATTGGTATATTTGAATTAGTTTTATGCGTTGCTAGGTTCTATACTGATGGTTTCCATGCAATTTCGGTGAGAATATATTACTTTTTCCAATGTTTTTTTGGATGAGATCGGGTGGAGGAGTTTTTTGTTGCGTCAGGGGTGCGTGATGTTGCATAGTACTTTCACTTGTTTTGGGATGAAGGAAAAACACACCGAGATCGGACGGCTGAGCATTATGGCGCCAAATCGGACGGCAAGGCGTGGCGTACGGCGTTGGCACTCGAAATGTACGTCCGAGCGCTAGTCGAATCCTAATTACCATCTATAGTACATATGATCAAAGGAACAGGTATAAGTAAATGGGACCATTAGATAGCTGGTTCTTATCATCACAAAGTCCTTCAACTTTGACTGGTATAACTATCATGCAACTGACGAAAAGTTTCTTTAAACAGGGACTAACACGACAAGTAGTCAACAATCTTTCAGAGCACAATTTGTTCGAACTTGCTGCATAAGAGAAAGGAATGACCCTTGGAACTTTGGTTATATCTCGTCATATCCCAGTAATACAACTCATCTTTTTACCCAACAATTTCAGGAGCAGAACTCTCAAGCATGGATAGAAAAATTGTGAAACACACTAGTTGTAGTTGGTAACTACTGATTTTGCCATTCACTGATGAAGGGTGGCCATTGAATTCTTCCACCGACCGATTATACCAAAAAGCTTGAGTTGGTGAATTTCGCTGATACTAGGATGTAGCATATAAAGCTTGAGTTAGTACTTATTTTAGGTTGATTTTACGTGGAATCCATTGTTATGTCACCTTGCTTGAAAAGATCACAAAAGAAGTTTATAACTCAATGTACAAAAATCTCTAGAAAGATGAATAATTTCTTTGGTTGACTCCTCAAATTTGAATCATGAAAAGACGACAAAAGGTGTCTGCACCAAGGCCATAGATCATGTCGGACCCAGATTCTGAGAATCCAAATCCTCTGTGAAAACATTGTACTATTCCCTAGATTAGTAGATAGCGCTCACAAATACATCACTGAGTCAATTCATACATGGCGTAGATGAGACCATACCATTCATTATTTAACACATCAGAGCTTTACATAGACCGCATCGGGTCAGGTTTTACAATAAAGGCCGGACAGGCCAAACTGATTACATTACAAAAGTAGCGGAAGTGACAACGGAAGCAAAAGGGGTGAGAGCACATCTCTCCACAGGCAAGTGACTGGGGAAACCCGTATGCGCCCGATATTAACCAAGAGCTTGGTTAATATGGGATGCACACAAGTACCAGCGGAGTCAACTAGACTGAGGTGAGACTAGAACTACTAAAGACTAAACTACGCTTCATTATCTCCTGGGTCTCCAGCTTCTGGATCCTTGTAGAAAGTGTAGCCTCCTTCGTCTTCATTATTTGAACGGTTTGGGGAGAGGGGCGAGAATGAGCACTACTACCGTGCTCGCGAGCTAACACACAATGCAATAATATACATGCAAGGCTTAACAAGGATGGCTCAGGTTCTTTTATTTGCTAAAGCAATGTTTTGAATTATCATAATTACAAATTCCTATCACTTAGCATTTTAACAAATTGCATTTTTGATAAAGAGAGTAATGTGCAATAATTATTTTTGTAGAGGTTCCATCCGGCGAAAACTCTACCAATGCATCTTTTCAATTGGAGCTGCCTCCAATGACCACACCCACTGAGCTCGAAGACTCAGGGAAAATCCAACACAGGGCTAGGTGAGCCCTTCCACCATTTTCATACCACCCACAAAGTTTTTGAAATAGAACTAACTCAAGTTATGATCCCCATGTCTGCCTTTGACCGTAGGCGCGACTGTTTAAACAGTTTAGACTCTGTAGAGGTTGTACACTTTGCCCACAAGAGATAGTCATACCCGTTACCCCACATGATTCCGTAGTCATGTAGTTGGGCGACCGTCATGGTAACCTTTCAAACTACCTTGCCCCTTCCGTCATCTCACCCATATGGGGTTGCGCCCATACGTTGCGCGGGATCGTTGTACACGCAGCGTTGGGTGTAGATTTGGACTACCCACAACGTTGGCAACTTTACCCATTCAAGCTGGATGTACCGCACGCTTGCGCATTTTTCCCTTTCTCCACCGTGTGAGACACATTCAGGGTTCAATAATTTTACTAGGCCAAGTTGCACTTTGCAGACTTGTGGTTGTACTTATTTAACACGGGAGGTCGTGACAAGATTAAGTCCTTAGGGTTATCTGGGCAGTTCATTCCACAACCCGACCATCCTTATGCTCCCCGAGCACCCATCGCCTCACCATCCGCCCAGATAGAACTAGCAATTAGGGTTTTGAGGAGTAAAACCAAATTATTTTCACACCTTTTAGTCGATGAACCACCAATGACTACCCAAAACATTTTATGTTTTGAAGAAATGATGATTGGGGTATTTAATACCCTGGTACTTAAGCAAGGCTAGCATGTCGCTTAAGTACACCCTATAACTAGTATTACCATATAATTACTAGGGTGACAAAGGAATAATGGATTCAAGTTATCAAGGACGGCATATTAAATTAATTAATTAATCAACAAGTGGGTGTTTAACTACCTTAAGCTTTAACATACATTTGATTAAGAAATTAAAGCATGCAATTTGTTAATTTAAAAGAATATAATTTGCATAAAATGTAGGTTCAAAATGATCAAGGCATTGACTCGCCTGGAGTATAGGTAAGATAGGCTTGATAATCTTGGGCTTGATCAACTTGGAGATCTCCTGCGTCTCCAAATCCTAATCGGACGAATGTACCGGAAAAAGACACAACGGCAAAGAGAGCAAATAAATAATAACGAATAATAAATGAACTCCAAATTGAACAAGACCTATGCCATTAGCAAGATCTTGAATTAACAAATTTTTAGAAATTTAATTCATAATTTTTTTGAGCTATAACGGAGGAGAACAGAGCTTCCGAAGATTAAATCAGAATTAAACGAGAGAGAGGGGGGAATGGGTGCGCTGCACAGTGCGTGGACTGGGTTCACACGCACGGGTCCATGGGCTCAAGGTGAACAGTGCTGAGGCGGGCCCACTTGGAAGAGAAGAAGAGGGGGCTTTAGTCAATGGCAATTGGGCCCTCAAACAAATCCATCCCCATTTGATTCCAAACAGCACAGGGAAAAAGGGAAGCCAGGGGAGGTGTTCGATCGGCATGGGGCGGAGGCGGCGCCGGCGAGTGGCGGCGCGGGGAGGCTGGCGAGCAGGTGGGACGGAGTCCCAAGATGGCGGCGATCCCACTGGTGGCGGCGGCGACGCCGGGAGGAGCTGCACGGCAAGCAAGCAAGCCAAAGGCGGTGGCACGGGCGCACTGGCATGGAGGAGAGGGCAAGCCGGTGGCGCTGGAGGGGAGCTGGGGCGCGCACAGGCTGTGCGTGGCTTTGGGGAGGACGCCGAGCCAGGTGGGGAGGCCGAAGGCGCTTCGGAGGGGTCTGACGATGCGGACCGGGGCGGTGGAGGAAGGAGCTCCAGCGGTGGGATTCCTCGGCAACGGGGAAGACGAATGGTGGGGGAAATGACACGAGGGTCACTGAGGGCATGTGGTGACGTGGTCGCCTGGGGGAGAAGTCGACCGGGGCGGTGGTGCGACGGCAGGCAACATGCCAAAGCAAAACAGGCGACGGCGGTGTCTTCGTGGCGCCGGGTGATGGAGAGGGAAACAAGGAGGGAGCTCGGGCTCTCTTATAGCCACAAGGGGGGAGATGGCCGTTGGGGCTACTGACACGGGTGGCATGGCGCGGCGCAGAGCGCGGACATGGGCACGGCTTAGTGATGCGACGAGACAGCGAGCGGGCGCAGGCGCACACATGCAGATCGGCGTGGGCGCGGCTACTTTGGAGGCCGGGCGAGGCGCGACGCTCGCTTGGTCCCGAGGGGCAGGTGCGGGTGGCAGAGGGCCAGAGGGGCGGTGACTTGGGGAGCCAGGGCGCTGACGCGGGCGCGGACTGGGGTGCTTGCGGGCAGGTGGTGGAGGTGATGGAGCAGCAGGGGAGCTCATGGGGTGACGACCGGGTGCAGGTGGGAGCAGGCATGCACGTGTGCGCGAAGCGCAGCATGTGGCTCGGCGTGGCATCACGGCAAAGATTGAGGGGGGGAGTTGGGCGAGTCCGATGGCGAGCACTGGGTGACATGACCGTGCGAAGGGAGGGCACCGGGGCTTGAGGGCGGCGAGGACAAGAGGAACAGGTGGGAGCACGAGGGCTGATGCAGGTGTTGGAGTCAAGGAGCAGGTGCACGCTGATGAGACAGGGTGGAGACGGTGACGCGATGCTCATGCGCGAGCGCAGAGCGATGCGACATATGGGCGCGCGAGTCAGACAAATGCAGATGATGCGAAGCGGCATGGGCGAAGCTCGTGCGGCAAGCAGTGGGCGCTAGCAGAGGGCGCAGCGCATTTAACGCCAAGATGGCAGAGGGCGGCGACTTGCGCGGCTGTCGAGGACGCATGGCGTCACAGGCGTGTGGGTGAGTTGAAGGGACAAGGTGAAGGGGGTGCTGGCGTCACCGCATCGACCAAGGGGCGAAGCAGGTGGAGCGACGACGAGGCGATGCGACAAGGCGGGAGCACGAGCAGCACTGGCACGCGCTTGCTGACGCGGCCATGGCGTGCTGGCGTCACGACGCAGAAGAAACGGGAGCAGGGCGCTTGGTGAGGAGAGGCTGGCGGCAGTGGGAGCTCGCGTGTGCTACGCGCAGCGTGCGGACCGGGCGCGGAGGTCCTCGACAGCAGGGGGCAAGCAAGAACGTAGGCGGGTGCACGAGGGCGCCAGAGGCGGACGCAGGCGCACGGAGCGGCTGTCAGCGAGGGTGGGTGGCGGCAAGCGCAGAGCTCGTGGGCATCACCAGGGTGCAGGCGGCTCGTGGTGATGGCGTCACGGGCAAGAGAGAAAAGGGAGAAGAGAGAGAGCGGCTCGGCCGGTTTGACTGGAGAAGAAGATGACCTGAGCGGGGCTGGGCCAGTAGCGCCGAATAAAAGGAGAAGGCCAAGGGCAGTTGGGCCGGGGCAAAGCGGCTGGGCCGAGGAGGAGAAAGGCCGAGCGGGCCAGAGGAAAAAGGGTCGTGGCCCAAGAAAAGGAAAAGCCAAATTTCAGAAATGGCCCGAAATTCGAAAAGATGAAAACAAGTTGAATTTTCAATTTAGGAATTGCCAAAAGGTTTGAAACACAAACCCGAGCACAGCAGAAGCTAGAAGGTTTGAAATTATTTACTAATTTGAAATATGATTTGTAAACCAAGAACCGAAAGTAATTACTATTCCCGTTTTCGAAAACAGGACGCTACAGTAACTTGCCCCGGCCTTTTTATTTCCTCTCCCCTTCGGCCTTTTCTTGGCCCGAGCCAGCACCATCCCCTTGGTGTCTTCCTCCTGGCCGCTAGTGCCAGGCGCTGCCTCTCTCCCTCCCGTGGGCGACGCCGCCGCCTGCTCCCTCTGTGATGCCACCGGCTTCCTCGTGCGCGCCTGCCGCCACCAACTCCCCTGGCCGCGATGACTCTGGAGCCTCCCCTCGCCTTTCTTCAAGACCGCAGCAAGCACGTCACCACCGTCCTTGCCACTCTGGAGCTCCCGGATCAAGTGTCGCCTCTCGCCGCCAGCCCAAGTCTTGCCTCCTCGCCTTTGTCTTGTCGCTCAGACGCCATGGCCACGCCACCTTCGCCTTGTCACCTTGGAGCGCCCGCACCATGCACGTCATCGCCGTCCTCACTCCTAGATCGAGCCGCGCGTTGCGCAGCGCACGCGCGCACCCGCGTCAGCGTGGACGCTCGAGTAGCCGCACCTCACCTGCTCCCTCGCCCTGTCCCCTCCGCGTGTAGGCCGCCCATGCCAACGCCACCTCGGGACTGTGCGAATCCAACAACTCCAAGGACCTCCCTCCCGTTGGCCTCCCTTGCTCCCGTGGCCTATAAAGCGCCTCCTGTACCCCCTTGAACTCCTCATGCCACCCCCGAGCTTCGGTAAGTCCACAAAGCAAAAGCCGCCCTTTTTTGTTTTTCGGCCGCCGCCACCTCCACCACTGTCTCGCCGCTCCGGCCATCTTCCGGTGCCGCCGACCCCGTCACCGTGAGCCCCTAGCCACCAGGAGTCTTTCCCCTCAAACTCCCTCAGGGATTAGCCACTATCGCCGCCATATTTGAGCTCCTTCCCCGCCTCCGGCCGCTGCCTTCACCACCATGCGCCACCGCCTGCAGACCTCCTTCGGCCTCCCCGTCAAGCTCTCTAGCACTGCCTCGCCGAGGGCTACATCACCCTCCCCAGCCCGAGCCGCCACTGGACCACCTTCTTTACCATCACCGAGCCGCTGCCGCCGCTTAGCACCACCCACCGCCAACAACGTCCACCCTTCCGGCACCGCCACCTCATCACCGGCACCACCTCCTCACCAGCTACCCGTTCCTGTGCTCATGTCGCTCCGCCGTGCCCTAGCCTGCCGACACCACGCTGGAGCCGCACACGCCGCGTGTACCCGTGCGTGGCCTATTCGGACTGGCATTAGCCTTAATGGTGGTGTTTAATCTCTAAATTGAATGCTTAGCCGATTATTTGTGTCCTAAACCCCCCTTGCTCCCATCTGCATGCGGGCCCCAAGGCCACAAGAACCCGCCACCCTCCCTCTCTCTCACCGACTGGGCCCTCAAGACAAGAATCGCCCCATCCCTTTGCTCTCACTTTGCTAGTGGGCCCACAAGACTGTGTGCCGTGAACCAGCCACCCCCTTGTGCGCGTGAACCCGGTCTACACTGTGTTGTGCACCGGATTCCCTCTCTCTCTTTTTCAATTCATTTAATCTTGGTTAATTCCGTTCTCCTCCGTTATAACTCCAAAAATTATGAAATAAATTTCTAAAAATTTGTTAAATCAAGATCTTGCTAGTGGCATAGGACTTGATTAATTTGAAGTTCATTTGTGTATTCTTTTGTATTTATTTGCTCTCTTTGCCGTTGTGCTTTTTCTGGTATTTTCGCCCGTTTAGGATTTGAAGACGCCGGAGATCCTCAAGTTGATCAAGATCAAGAGTATCAAGATCTCCTTGCCTTAACCAAAGCGAGTCAATACTTTGATCATTTTGAGCCTACATTTTATGCAAATTATATTCATTTAAATTAACAAAAGTTGCATGCTTTAATTCTTTAATCAAATGTATGTTAAAGCTTAAGGTAGCTAAACACCCGCTTGTTGATTAATTAAATTACTATGCCATCCTTGATAATTTGACTCCATTAATCCTTGTCACCCTAGTAACTATATGGTAATACTAGTTATTGGTTGTACTTAAGCGACATGCTAGTCTTGCTTAACTACTGGGACATTAAATGTCACAATCATCATTCTTCAAACATAAAATGATTTTGGGCAGTCATTGGTGGTCCATTGACTAAAACGAATGGTTTAAATTGGATTTACTCCTCAAAAACCCTAATTACTAGTTCTATCTAGGCGGATGGTGTGGCGGTGGGTGCTCGGGGAGCACGAGAGTGGTTGGTTTGTGGAATGAACCGCCCAGATAACACTAAGGACTTAATCTTGTCACGACCTCCCGTATTAAACAAGTACAACCACAAGTCTGCAAAGTGCAACTTGGCTTAGTAAAATTATTGAACCCTGAATGTGTCTCACACGGTGGAGAAAAGGAATGCGCAAGCTTGCAGTACATCCAGCTTGAATGGGTGAGGTTGCCAACGTTGTGGGTAGTCCAAATCTACACCCAACACTGCGGTACAACGATCCCGCGCAACATATGGGTGCAACCCCATATAGGTGAGATGACGGAAAGGGCAAGGTAGTTTGAAAGGTTACTGTGACAGTCGCCCAACTACATGACTACGAAATCATGTGGGGTAACGGGTATGACTATCTCTTGTGGGTAAAGTGTGCAACCTCTGTAGAGTCTAAAACTGTTTAAACAGCCATGCCTACGGTCAAAGGCGGACATGGGAATCATAACTTGAGTTAGTTCTATTTCAAAACTTGGTGGGTGGTATGGAAATGGTGGAAGGGCTCACCTAGCCCTGTGTTGGATTTTTCCTGAGCCGTCGAGCTTAGTGGGTGTGGTCATTGGAGGCAGCTCCAATTGAAAGGATGCATTGGTAGAGTTTCCGCTGGATGGAACCTCTACTGTTATTAAATATTGCACATTACTTTCTTTATTAAAATGCTAAGTGATAGGACTTTGTAAGTATGATATTTGAAAAGATTGCTTAAGCAAATAAAAGAACCGAGCCATCCTTGTTTAACCTTGCATGTATAGTATTGCATTGTGTGTTGGCTCGCGAGCATAGTAGTAGTGCTCATTCTCGCTCCTTTCCTCAAACCCTTCAGATAATGAAGACGAAGGAGACTACGCTTTCTACGAAGGCCCAGAAGATGATGGACAAGGAAATGATGAGGAGTAGTATAGCTCTGTAGTTTAGGTCTCGCCCAGTCTATGTAGACTCGTTGGTACTCACGTACAACCGATATTATCCAGCTCTTGGTTAATATCCGTCGTACACGGGTCACCCCAGTCGCTTGCCTGTGTGAGATGAGCCCTACCTCCCCTTTTGCTTCCGCTGTAGATATCGTTATCTTCATGTAATGTAATCAAGTTGGCCTTGTGCGGCCCTTTTTGTAAAACTCGACCTGTTGAGGTCTATGTTACTCTGTGTTGTAATATATTGTGTTAGTTCACGACTTGTAAGATTGATTCAGCAATGTGCCTGTGAGTTCTATCTACTGATCTAAGGAATAGCACACTGTTTTCATAGAGGATTTGGATTCTCGGAATCCGGGTCTGACACTAGGTCAGTGTTGACTTCCATCCCAGTATATAGCTTCATGGCGCTTGATCCACCTCTCTCAATTATTAAAGAGATCGACAAAAGGAGGGGAGCATTTCTGTGGAGAGGCACAGAAAACGTGTCGGAAGGCCATTGTCTAGTCGCTTGGTCGTCCGTCTATCGACCCATTCGGTATGGTGGCCTGGGTCTTCATAATCTGCATGTTCTAGGTAGGGCCGTCCACCTCCACTGGCTCTGGTTTCAAAGGACGTGGCCGACAAGGCCTTGGAAGGGTTTGTCGGTGCGAGCTGGTCGCGTCGAGGAAGACATGTTCAACGCTTCGCTCTCCATACATCTCGGGAACGGTGTCAACACCTTGTTTTGGTCGGATCGCTGGCTCAACGGTTGTAGTATCTCCAACCTTTTCCCTCGCCTGGCCAAGGAGATCCCATCGCGCTTGCAGAGATAAAGATCGGTTGCCCAAGCTCTTCACGGCTCCTCCTGGAGTTCGGACATTAGGGGCCCCATCGATGCACGCTGTGTTGATGAGATCCTTTGTCTCTAGGAAGCTTTACAAACCATTGATCTATCCTCATGGTAGCAAGACATGATCATCTGGCGTTGGGAAACCTCAGGACAATACTCCTCCAAATCGGCTTACAAAGCTTTCTTCTTGGGTTCGTGTGAGCTTCCGAGTGCGGAGGCTATTTGGCACGCGAGAATCCCCTGAAGTGCAAATTCTTCGTGTGGTTAGCAGTCCATCGTCGCTGTTAGACGGCGGACCGCCTTCAGCTCTGTGGCCTTTCAAACCAAGGTGTTTGTGTTTTCTGTGGGCACCCCCAAGAAACCATCGACCACCTTCTTGTCGGCTGCGCCGTTACCTCCTAGGTTTGGGCGCTCTTTCTCACACGCGTGGGTTTGCCAGGTGCAGTCCTGATTGGGAAACCTTCCTTCCAACAGCACTGGCTTTTAGCGCGAGTTAACCTACCTCCTCAAGCAAGAAAGGACCTAGATACATGTCTCATCCTAGTTTCCTAGATGCTTCAAAAGGAGCGGAACAGTAGAGTTTTCAATAATGAGTCGGCCTCCTTACCTCTTCTGCTCCAACGGATTCACGAAGAGCACCGCCTTTGGCGTATGGCAGGTGCTAAAGGTCGAGAGGTGCCTTCAGCAAGGAGATTTACTTCTTAGGTCCTCCTGGTTCCTGTTTTTGTTTGATTTTTTCTCCTCTCTCCCTCTTTCTTTCTTTCTTCTTTTTTCTTTCATCCTTTGTAATCTCTGGCTTGTATCTGTGCTCTTTTTCTTCTTAATGGAATAATGTGCAAGGCTCTTGCGTGTTCTGGAAAGAAAAAAAGAAGAATCCATCATGTCGTGGTAGTAAGAGTGGACCAAGTTTAGCATGTCGTCTTGAACCGTGGCAAATATGCCCTCATGTTGCAAGGATAGGATTGTGCTCTTCCGCCTTCTTGCGTTAACTTGGCATCCCCCTTGCGAAGGAAGCGGATACGTGAGCTTGGTCAAATCTGAAAATTAGCACGTCCTGTCACATTTATGGTTGATTGTACTGTTTCATGTACCCTCTTAAATCAATGATAATATTCTTAGGCAGCCCAACAATGGCTACAGAGTTCATCATTTAGAGTTCATTCAATATACTTTTTGAAATAATTGTAGCGCCCGTTTTCGGATGAGTGAATAGTAATTACTATTCGGTTTTCGTTCTTTGCCGTAATTCAATTATCAAACTAATTCTGAAAACTTTCTTTCTTTTTCGGTGTGTGTTTCAATGTATTGTCTGTAACATTTGAAATTCAATTTTGCGGTTTGGAGTTTCTCCTCTCCTTTGAATCCCCGGGCCATTTTGAGTTGGACCTCCATTCTTTTTCGGGCTCAGCCCATTCCTCCTCTCGGGCCAAGCCCATTACCTCTCGGCCCAGTCGGCCCTTTTTCTTCCCCTTTCTTTTTCGGCCTGCCCCGGCCCAAGCCGTTTTCGGCCTCCCTCTTTTCCGGCCCAAGCCGCCCGTGGCCATCTTCCCCGCTCTCCCCCCTGGGTCAAACACTACCTGCTCCCTCTATGCCACCGACTCCCCTGGCCGCCTCTACCGCCACCGGCTCCTGCCCCCCCGCCGCTTCTCTACAGTTCTCAGCCCTGCAAGACCCACTCCGCCCTCTCTAACGACCAAGACCCCGGAGCCCCCGTGCGCAGCTATGCGTCACGCCATCCTCGTCGCACCGAAGCACCCGGTCCAAGCCGCGCTGCCGCCGTCCTTGCCGCCCTAGAGCTCGCGGACCAAGCGCTGTGCCCTCATTAGCGGTCGCCAAAGTCGCGCCAAGCTCACTAGCTCCCGCCCCGTCTTCTCGGCCGTGCGAATCCCTCGGCATCACCACTGTCCTCACCGCCTCGCTCTGGACCAGAGCACACAGCCTGCTAAGACGCCAAGACGCCGGCGTCCACTGACGCCTGTCTCCGCCTGCAAGGTCACCTCACAGGCGCGCCCATGCCGCCGCTTCGAGACACAGCGCACCCACCCGTCCTCGCCAACAGCTCAGCTCCCTCCCGTTGGCCTCCCACGCCCTTGGCCCCCTATAAAGCTCCCCTCTCCCCCCTTGAGCTCCTCACTTCGCCCCTTGGAGCTCTGGTAAGAAACCACCCCAAAACCGCCGCTTTTCCATTTCGGCTGCCGCCACCTTCACACCGCCGTCTCGCCGCTCCGGTCACCTTCCGGCACCTCCAACCCCGTCACCGTGAGCCCCTATCCACCAGGAGCCTTTCCCCTCAAACCCCTTCGAAGATCCTCCACCACAGCCGCCGCAATCGGGTTTCTTCCTCGCCTCGGCCGCGCCTTCACCAAAGACTCGCCGCCTCTGACCACCCTCGGCCTCCTGTCAAGCCGTTAGCCGCCATTGCCGAGAGCCACTGTGCTCACCTCCCCCGCCGAACCACCCCGGACCGCCTCCACCATGGCCGAACCACCACCACCGCTTAGCACCACCGTCACGGCCACCGTCCCCTTCCGGTGCCGCCACCCGTCACCAAAGACCACCTCCTCGCCACTATCCATTCCGTGCTCAAGTCGTGGCTTGCGTGCCCTAACTTCCGGCCGGCCAGCTTAGAGCCGCCAAGATCACAAGGCCCCAAATACGCCACAGTGGCGGTCAGTGATCGGGCATCGTTTCCCCCATCATTAAGGCGTTAATGATGTCTTAAAGCCCTAATGGCAATCATTAAGTCTTAATGGTGTCCTAAAACTCCCTTGCTCTCACTGCCATGCGGGCCCCCGCGCACAGTAAACCCCCTGCTCTCACTGACCCGTGGGCCCCTCGGTGCACTGTGCCGTGAGCCGGCCATGCCCTGTGTGCGTGGACTCAGTTCACACTGTGCTGTGGACTATTACCCCCCCCTCTCTCTCTTTTAATTCATTTAATCTTCGTAAATTCATTTCTCCTCCGTTATAACTCCAAAAATTATGAAATAAATTTCTAAAAATTTGTTAAATCAAGATCTTGCTAATGGCATAGGACTTGATTAATTTGGAGTTCATTTGTGTATTCTTGTGTATTTATTTGCTCTCTTTGCCGCTGTGCCTTTTTCCGGTAAATTCGCCCGTTTAGGATTTGAAGACGCCGGAGATCCTCAAGTTGATCAAGACCAAGAGTATTAAGATCACCTTGCCATTAACCAAGGCGAGTCAATACTTTGATCATATTGCTCCTACATTTTATGCAAATTATATTCTTTTAAATTAACAAATTGCATGCTTTAATTTCTTAATCAAATGTATGTTAAAGCTTAAGGTAGTTAAACACCCACTTGTTGATTAATTAATTAATATGCCAACCTTGATAATTTGAATCCATTAACCCTTGTCACCCTAGTAATTATATGGTAATACTAGTTATTGGTTTTACTTAAGCGACATGCTAGCCTTGCTTAAGTACTGGGGTATTAAATATCCAATCATCATTTCTTCAAAACATAAAATGATTTGGGTAGTCATTGGTGGTCCATTGACTGAAAGGTGTCAATGGACCCCAATTGCTAGTTCTATCTGGGCGGATGGTGAGGCGGTGGGTGCTGAGGGAGCACAAGGATGGTTGGTTTGTGGAATGAACCGCCGAGATAACCCTAAGGACTTAATCTTGTCACGACCTCCTGTGTTAAACAAGTACAACCACAAGTCTGCAAAGTGCAACTTGGCTTAGTAAAATTATTAAACCCTGAATGTGTCTCACACGGTGGAGAAAGGGAAAAATGAACATACGTGCGGTACATCCAGCTTGAATAGGCGAGGTTGCCAACGTTGTGGGTAGTCCAAATCTACACCCAACGCTGCGTGTACAACGATCCCGCGCAACGTATGGGCGCAACCCCATATGGGTGAGATTACGGAAAGGGCAAGATAGTTTGAAAGGTTACTGTGACGGTTGCCCAACTACATGACTACGGAATCATGTGGGGAAACGGGTATGACTATCTCTTGTGGGTAAAGTGTACAACCTCTGCAGAGTCTAAAGTGTTTAAACAGTCGCGCCTACAGTCAATGGCGGACATGTGAATCATAACTTGAGTTAGTTCTATTTTAAAACTTTATGGGTGGTATGAAAATGGTGGAAGGGCTCACCTAGCCCTGTGTTGGATTTTCCCTGAGTCTTCGAGCTCAGTGGGTGTGGTCATTGGAGGCAGCTCCAATTGAAAAGATGCATGGGTAGAGTTTCCAACGGATGGAACCTCTACTGTTATTAATTATTGCACATTACTCTCTTTATCAAAATTCGCTCCTCTCCCCAACCCTTCAGATAACGAAGACGAAGGAGACGCTTTCTACGAAGGCCCAGGAGATGATGGTCAAGGCTATGACAAGGAGTAGTTCAGTTCTGTAGTTAGGTCTCGTCTAGTCTAAGTAGACTCGCTGGTACTCGCGTACAACCGATATTATCTAGTCCTTGGTTAACATCCGTCGTACACAGGTCACCCCAGTCGCTTGCCTATGTGAGATGAGCCCTACCTCCCCTTTTGCTTCTGCTGTAAATTTCGTTATCTTTCTGTAATGTAATCAAGTTAGCCTTGTGCGGCTCCTTTTGTAAAACTCGACCCGATGAGGTCTATGTTATTTTGTGTTGTATTATATTTGTGTTAATTTACGACTTGTATGGTTAATTCAGCAATGTACCTGTGAGTGCTATCTACTGATTCAGAGAATAGCACAGTATTTTCACAGAGGATTTGGATTCTCAGAATCCGGATCCGACAATAATCAACCAGTTCATCCGGAATTAGTTCATTGCCACATGGAAATACTGTGTTTCGTGTTTAGTGAGGAACTGTTCAGCTGGTCTGCATTGTACTCCACGAAAATTTGTGTAACTTGGGTTGGTTGGTTGGTTAGTTCCATTTAACTGACTGTATATCACCACATTAGTTCCAATCCACTCAAAACTGTCATTGTTGTACAAAAAGAAACAACACACATGATCAAAATATCCAGCAGAATTGTTGGTCAGCTCAGCTATATTGGCAAAAGATACATGTAACCATAAATTGTTGCACCTAGCTCCAAATAAAAAGATGCATGTGGTTGGCCATTGTAATCATCATCCTGCCATCCATTCACCAATGTTGGCAAGTGTGACATCAGCTGGAGAGGTTTTATGTGGATACTGCACTTGTTCCTTAACTGCCCCAATATTTTGATTCAGTGAGTTTCATGAAAATCTGAGTTGGAAGACAACTCTGAGAGCATTGTTAAGGAGGGCTATCCACTGTAATAGCACGCTGCAAAGAACTACTCTTCCTGATGTCTCCCAATCCCATTCACTTCCAAAGATCTATCATCCATGCTACTTAGGACTCGTGATCCCAACACTAGAAGAGGAAAGATTGAAAGTCACCAGACCTCCTCCCCTTGGTTTCACCCAGGTGAACAAGAGATTCACAACTGACGTGTATTATATATACAACCAATATCATTCACTGTGATCTATTATATATACAACCAATATCATTCACTGTGATCATATCAGAGTAAAGTTGCTTACCACCTACTTTCTTCTGATTCTGTTTTTTAGCTGATCTTTTGTGAGTACCAATGTTTCATCACCTTATTTAGCAAGAATGCAAATGGTAAAGAAAAGTTCAAAACTTGGTCTACCAAATGTTAATTTTTCTAACTCAAAAGAACTCTTTCTGAATAAGTTCTAGCAGATTTTATGTTATGTCAAGATAAAAAAAAGAACGGTCCTGGACCCAGGTGTTGGATTGATCTCTCTCCCAATTAGCCCAACGGCTAATCGGGGCCTTGATCCGCTACCGATCGGGGTGCCCAGCCCATCTATTGGTGGTGGGCCCTGTCATGTTGCTTGATATATAAAGGGGTGGGGGCCGGCGGCTCTATGCACGAGGTTGGCCTGAGCCGCAACTCCCCACCGACAAAACCCTAGACCGATCTAGAGGCGCTAGCCGATCGACGGAAGCTCGCCGCCGTCCCGTCGCCGGATCGACGCCGCATCATCGCCTTCATCTTCACCGACCCAACGATGGCCGGCTCCTCCTCCAACGCATCGGACGGTCGGTAACAGCTTTCTATCAATGGTATCAGAGCCTGATGCTTGTTCTTGGGCTCGGGTAGATTTTTAGAAGGAGGGGAATCGAATTGCTTGCGAAACCCTATATCCCCAAATCAAAAAAAAGGGGGAAAACTCTGAAGCGCTGCGGCTCGCCGCGGCGTCGTCGCGCCGCCTTGCGATCGCCGCTCCTTGCGCGCTGTTATGCGCTCCGCTTCGCCGAACCGTCTTGCGCTGGCCGCTGAACGCTAGCTGGCGCCGCTTCGCTGCGTGCCGCCCATAAGCGCGCGCCTTCTGGCGCGCTCTGTCTCCACCGCGCCGCAACCGCGGCGCCTCGCCGCTTCGCCAAGACGCTGCCGCCCCGCCGACCGCCCGTTGCCTTGCACCGGCGCCGCCTTGAGCTGCCGCGGGCCGCGCAAAAAAACCTTGCCGCCGTTTTGGCTTCCGCGACGCAAGGAATGCGCCGCCACCATGTTGTGCTGGGGAAACCCTTCCCCGCCTGCTTTTGCTTTCGGTTAGTGTTGGGCGGATGGGCCAAGGAGCCTTCATCCGGCGGTGAGCTTGGGCGTGGATCGGATCTTTGGGCGCGGCCATGCCCGGCTCCACGTACAAAGTATAAGTGTGGGATACGTTTTGTATAATACACATGGTCCTCGTTCTAAAGATTCCCCGTGTGCTTTTTTTTGAGAAGAAATATGCATCCACTTCTCATGGTAGATCACATGACCAGCAACCTTGGATAGATATTTTGATATTATTTTTTTTCTTTTTTCATTATTAAATTCGAACCAACGGGAGAATTTAATTTTGAAAAAATAGATATAATTTCCATAGTTTCCGCTGCAAAAGTTAATGTTGATTACTCTTTAAATTAAATTCGAACCAACGGGAGAATTTAATTTTTTGAGAATTGTTGTGAATTATGACATTGTTATTTTCTGACCAACGTTGATAATAACAGTATTATAATTTTTAATTGATGATTTTATACATTATTTCTATTTCTGCCCAACGGTGATGTAGATTTAATGTATAGATTAAAATTGTATGTCGTATTTTTGACCAACGTTGGAAATAAGGCATATAATTTTGCTGTTATGTTCTCACTTTTATTTGAATTATTTTTCAGGCGGATACAACTTGATGAGTTGTATCAAAGAAATCCCCACTCTCAAAGGAGATAACTATGGAGAGTGGAAGAAAAAGATAGACTTAGCGTTTATCTTGGCTGAGGTGGACTGGGTCCTCACCACAAGCCATGTAATCGCCCCGAGGCGCCGTGAGAAAAGAAAATGAGGATGACACCGCTTGGCGAGAAAAGACAGAGTGACCATGCTCCTTACAGATGTCTTATGACCTTGAGCATAAGAATGGACCACACCAACAAGAAATGTATGGTCAGTGATAAAGAACACGATTGAGCCTGCAGTGGGCTCAATCGCAGAGTGTGACACTGCACAGAGTACCTTGAGAAAATAAAGAGTCGGTTCTTGGCTCTTCAAAGACTTATGCTACACTGCCTAATTAAGCGACTTGTGTGAAAAGGTACTCTGGTGGTGGCAAGGGCATAAGAGAGCACATACTAAGGATGAGCAATTTGGCATCCAAGCTTAAACCAATGGATTTGGCTCTCAAGGATGAGTTCCTTATTCATTTGATTTTTGCTTCCTTGTTTAAAAGTTTGACACCTTTGTTGTCAACTATAACATGCAGCCCGAGAAATGGGATTTAGAAAAGTGCATAGCTATGTGTGTGCAAGAGGAGGAAAGAATTAAATCCTCACATGGTGGTTCCATCAACTATGTGAAGGATAACAAGAAAAAGAACTTCAACAAGACCTCCTTCTCAAAGAACAAGGAAAAGCCTCATCCATCGGCCTCAACAGAATAAATTTGTCAGAGACAAAGATCGTTGTCTTCATTTGCAAGAAGACGGGACACTACAAGAAGAACTGTCCTGATTACTTAAAGATGATAATGGCCAAGAAAGGTGAGAACATTATTACCTTTATAAATGAATGCCTGTATGTGCAATATTCGAAATCCACTTGGTGGATTGACTCAGGAGCAACTGTTCATGTTGCTAATTCCTTACAGGGATTCCGTTCGACGAGGACTATGCAAAGAAAAGAAAGATGCGTTAAAGTCGCAAATGGAGTCCAAGCTGAAGTTGAAGTCATTGGCGATCTTTCATTAGAGCTAGTGATGGCTTCACTCTTTTACTTAGAGATGTTCTTTATGTTCCTCTTCTGAGAGGAATTTGATTAGTGTTTCATGTTTGGACAATAATGGTTATGATTGTCATTTTGGAAACGGCAAGTGTGAAATAATGTTTAATAAAGAATGTGTTGGTCTTGCCATCTTACAAAATGAGCTTTATTTGTTATCATTACGTGATGATGTGAATGTCGTTGTGCGATAATGGGAACGTCGCGTCGAAAGTGAATGAATCCTCGTCTACAAATGTAAAATGTAAAACGAAAGAGAACTCTAGATCGTCGTCGAAATTATGGCAATCGTCGTTTAGGCCATATTTCGAGGGGAGAATAGAAAGACTAGTTAAGAATGACATTCTTCCTCCATTAGAGTTCTCAGACTTAGAACAATGCAGAGAATGCATTAAAGGAAAATATGTAAAGAAAATTAAGAAAGACGCCAAAAGAAGCACAGAGTTCTACAAATTATTCACACAGACATTTGTGGTCCTTTTCTGTGAAAAGTGTGGATGGTTATGACTCGTTCATAACATTCACGGATGATTACTCCGTTATGGATATATTTATCCAATCAAAGAAAGAAATGAAGCCTTGGATAAATTCAAGATATTTAAGGTCAAGTTGAAAACCAACACGATTTAAAGATTAAGATAGTCCGATCGATCGTGGGGGAGTACTACGATCGACATACCCCATATGGACAAGTTCTCGGACCTTTTGCAAGGTTTTACAGAAAATGGCATAGTAGCCCAAGATTCTACACCCAAGAGCCTCGGCAAAATGGAGTAGCTGAAAGACGCAACTGCATTCTCGATGGATATGGTGCGAAGCATGATGAGCTATTCTACACCGCCATTGAGTTTATGGATGGAGCGTTGAAAACCGCCATTCATATTCTCAACAGAGTGCCTAGTAAGTCGGTGCCCAAAACACCGCATGCGAGTTGTGGACGTGAAGAGTTCCTCGTTAAACCACTTACGTGTGTGGGGAGTCTCTTTGAGGCTAAAGTATTTAACCCAAACCTTGGGAAGCTTGATCCCAAAAGCGATGAAGTTGCCATTTCATTGGCTACCCCGAAAAGTCAAAAGGTTTTCGTTTCTCTTGTCGAACAGATATACAAAGTTTGTAGAAACGAGACACGCTGTCTTCTTAGAGGATGAAATGATGAGAGGAAGTATGGTAGCTCGTGAGATTGATCTTGAAGAGAAGCGGGTGTATGCGCCCACTCCGATGATCCAAGAGCCATTCTTCACACTACTCGTTGTCGTTGCCAACCGACAAGCAAGACAACTGTGGTGCCAAGACTGTTATTGTTCCTCCCTGTGGCAACAATGAATGATAATGAGGAACCCGTTCTTCAGATCCTATAGAACCTATTGCCACATATGAGGGGAGCAACAAAGACCTCAAATGAAGATGTACCAAATGAGGAGGCCCCGAGGAGGTCTCAAAGAGTAAGAAGATCGGCTATTTCGATGATTATCGATTATCATCTGAGAGGAATATCAAATGGAGGATGATCCCACCTCATTTGAAGAAGCTATGAGAAGCGAAAATTCCTCAAAATGGCTTGAAGCCATGGAAGAGGAAATGAGGTCCATGAAGACTAATAAAGTCTGGACTTGGAAATTATTCCTAAAGGAGCCAAAACAAGAGGGTCAAATGGGTCTACAAGACAAAGCTTGACTCCCAAGGAATGTAGAAAGATACAAAGCGCGACTTGTGGCAAAAGGATTTACGCAAAGAGAAGGGATTGATTACAATGAGACCTTTTCTCCGGTCTCATGTAAAGATTCTTCGTAATCATAATGGCATTAGTAGCACATTATGATTTAGAGTTACATCGATGGATGTAAAGACGGCATTTCTTAATGGGGATTTGGAGGAAAATGTTTACATGGCACAACCGAAAGGTTTTATCATGGAAGGAAATGAAAGAATAGGATGCCGCCTAAAGAAATCGATTTATGGGTTAAAGCAAGCTTCAAGACAAGGGTACTTGAAGTTTGACAAGACAATAAGAAAATTTGGGTTTAAAGAGAATGTAGAGGACAAGCGTGTTTATGCAAAGTTTAAAGATGGGAAGTTTATCTTCCTAATCAGTATGTGGATGATATCCTCTTGGCTAGTAGTGATGTCACTGCTATTGGAGACAAAGAAGTTTTGTCCTCAAACTTTGATATGAAAGATCTTGGTGAAGCTTCGTTCGTTCTAGGATCGAAATTCACCGGATAGAAACAAAGGGATATTGGGACTATCACAAAAGACATACATAGAGAAAGTCTTAAAGAAATTTGGGATGCATAAATGTAGTCCTTCACCGCACCTATAGTCAAGGGCGGCAGATATGGGGATTTTCAATGCCCGAGAACCAAAGATGAGATCGATCAAATGAAAGCGGTTCCATATGCTTCACCGTCGAAGCTTACTGGATGCTCAAGTGTGCACACATACGACTTAGCATTTGTTACCGGTTACTTGGCGATTCGAGAGCAATCTCGAATAGAACATTGAAATTGATAAAGAAAGTCTTGCGTTATTTGCAAGGAACAAAAGGCCTCATGATGACATACGAAGATCGATTTACTCCATATAGTGGGGTATCTGATTCGATTTTGCGGAGATGATAGAAAGTCTACATCCGGATATGTGTTCACTCTCGCAGGAGGAGCTATATCGTGGAAAAGCTCAAAGCAAACCGTCACTACATCGCCCACAATGTATGCCGAGTTTGTAGCATGTTATGAGGCTACAGGCGGTGAACTGCTAAAGAAGTTCATACCGGTTTAAAAGTGGTTGACGACATCAATAGACCACTTAAGTTGTCTTCGCGATAATGAACCCGAACGTATGCCCACAACAATAAGTCAAGTGGTGCTGCCAAACACATTGACATAAAGTACTATGTTGTGAAAGATAAAGTTCGGGATCAAATTATAAGTCTTGAGCATATAAGTACCGCAAAGATGTTAGCGGATCCGCTTACTAAAGGCTTACCACCCAACGTGTTCAGAGAACATGTAGCCGGCATGGGTTTAAGGGAAAGCCTATGATTCCTGAACTAAAAGATGGCCCAAAAGATTAAAGTAACTATTTCAGAATAGAGATGTGTATTGTAACTGTTGAATCTATCGGCAATTGACCGTGACGATGAGACGTGTTCTATGCACTAATCTGTGATGGAATGAGTAAAGTCAAAAGTAATTAAAGTTAAAGCATAGAGGAGATCAAGGGGGAGAATGTTGGATTGATCTCTCTCCCAATTAGCCCAACGGCTAATCGGGGCCTTGATCCGCCGATCGGGGTGCCCAAACCATCTATTGGTGGTGGGCCCTGTCATGCTACAAGAAGATATAAAAAGGGGGGGCCGGCGGCTCTATGCACGAGGTTGGCCTGAGCCGCAACTCCCCACCGACAAAACCCTAGACCGATCTAGAGGCGCGCGATCGTGACGACGGAAGCTCCGCCGCCGTCCCGTCGCCGGATCGACGCCGCCGTCACTGCCTTCATCTTCACCGACCCAACGATGGCTGGCTCCTCCTCCAACGCATCGGACGGTCGGTAACAGTTTTCTATCACCAGGATCATCTGGCAGCTGGCCACTCTCCATACAGTTTTTTTTTTTAATAATCCTCTCCATACAGTGTTACGGATGGGTTAAAAACACCACTCTAATTTATCCAGCAACGGAAATTCACTATTCTAGTAAAACATCAAAGTTCAAAGACTTTTCACAGTTTAATTAACTCATGGAGAATCTCTCTTTTGCTTTGATCTTTGACATCACAGCTGTGTTCTTCAACTCCAATATCTTGCCAAATATATACACATCAAAATTATTTTCCCTGGTGCTAGTCTGCTAGTGCACATCCTCTATGGATATTATATACAATAGTAATAATTTCATACTGCAGTTAACTCCTCAGAGATTACTTAGAAAAAACATTACCAGCAAGTTTGGACACTGGTTGGATAGACAAGAACACAGATGAGAGGCTGAGAGCACACACAGCCACCCATCATTTCCGTTGTGGTTATTTCATTGGTTAGTCTTTTTTAACCGACCATCAGTGCATCTGTTCCATTCAACTCAAAACAATCAAGATGCTTTGCAGACAGCCACACCTTCAAAATGCTTGGTAAAATTGATGGTGAGCACATCCATGTTGAGAAAATATGCATGTAACTACAAATTGTTACACAGCTTGTAATGAAAACAAGTCGTTGGACGTTTTGGTTATGACCTGATCCTGTTTGTTCAGTCGGCCACGGCATCTTCAGTCGGAAATATTTTCATTAGATATCACACTGCTTCCTTAACTGCTCCAGAAATTTGGCCTAATTCTTCCCTCGACAAAATTAATCTAGTCAGTGAAAGGGTAAATTGAAGAGCATTTCTCAGTAGGGACAGCGATTAGGATACCAACACATGAACAACTTCTTTTCCCGACACCTCTCAATGCCCACACGCCTATAAAGATGTACATCCATGGTACGTAGTGTTCATGAAACCAAACACTAGTAGAGGGAGCACTGCAAGTCACCTCCTCTCTCTGCTTTCACTCACTCACTCTAGTGAACAAGAGATTCACAACTGGTGTAGTGGTGTGTGTATATACAGTAAGCCAGCCTCATTCACGGTAGTCAGATTGGAGAAATGTTGCCTGCCTACCATCTAATTTCTGCTCTCCTGCTTCATCTGTCCTCCGAAATAATAACTACCTACATGGACGATTCAAGGACCAGGTATAACTAATTGCCATCCCATTAGATAGCTGGTTCTTATCATCGTAAAGTTCTTGAACTTTGTCTGGTATAACTATCATGCAACTGATGAAGTTTCTTTAAGCAGGACTAACATGACAAGTTGGTCAACTATCGTTCAGAGCAAATCTGTTAGTATTTGCTGCATAAGATGAAGTGCTGCTTCTTGAAACTTCGGTTATATCAATGCAAGCATCATGGTCTCCTAGCATATACAGTATACCGGATCCTTAATTATTTGAACAATTGAACCTCCCGATGGTCATATCCCAGTTACAACTCGTCTTTTTACGGAACAATTTCAGTAGCAGATCTCTCAAGCATGAATGGAAAAATTGTACAACACTGATGAAGGCTGACCATTGAGTTCTTCCACCGACTAATTTACCGAAAAAGTTAACTTGTTGGCGAAAGATAGTGAATTTCACTCATACTCACCTTTCCGATGCCTCCCAATCCCATTCACCTCTAAAAATATGCATCTATGCTACTTAGTACTCATGAAAACAACACAAGGAGAGGGAAGACTGCAATTCACCTCAGTTACCCTGGCGAACAAAAGGTTCACAACTGATATACTATATGTACATGTACATGTACATGTACATCATATATATACAGGCAATCTCCTTCACTGTGTCCATATAAGAGTAAAGTTGGCTTCCTACCATCTACTTTATGCTTTCCTGCTTCATCTGCCCTCTGAAACAATAGTATGCCATTAATTATTTGGTGTTTATTCGCATCATGCACTCTTAACTCAGACTTCAACTTGTACCAGTTTCATGCAGCTGGTGAACACTTCTCTAAGAAAAAAAAAACTGGCCGACTGCATTCCAAAGCGTGGGTTGTTCTTACGTTCTTGAAAGTTTCGGGTCATATTGGAGTAACACGGGCTCCTGCTCGGCTGCTCCCAGCAAACTGGAAAGTGATATATCTGAATGACTGGACCTCATTACGAATATCAGTTGCAGTATAGAAAGAATCTCACACACAGATGTAAAATGACCGCCATTAATTAGTCGGTGACCTCTGGATTTTGTAATTTTCCTAATGAAGCCGAGTTTGTCAGTCAACTTACAAAGTTCCAATGTAGCAGAACAGTGTATACGTGATGAACCACGAAGATCCTGTTCTGGCCCGATCTTTCGATGAGATAGTAAGTTCGGTAGTAGTCGCTCAACTCTCACGATTCTAACTACGAACTCGCAAGGCTCGAAACCACGCAATCGCTGAACTGGTCGACAAGTCGTTATCAACCGTGCACGAATACCCAGATGACCTGATCACGAAGAGCAATTACTGCATACACTGAAGAAGCACACAAGAACAAGATAGATAAGCAATCTGAAATTGCGAATAGGAATTGAAATTGTATTGATAAGTGGGGTTCTGAAGAACAATGTCGCTGTTGATCTCGCCAAATAAGATGACAAAGTATAATGTAACGTCTGTTTTCGGACGATAAATAGTAATTACTGTTCTAATTTCGTTCTTCGCCGTAATTCAAACTACCAAGCTAATTCTGAAAAACTTCCTCTGTTTCTCGGTGTGTGTTTCAAATGTAATATCCATAACATTTGAAATTCATTACCACAAAGCGGAGTTTCTCTTCTCTTTCGAATTTCCCGGGCCACCTTGAGTCGGGCCCCTCTTTCTTTCGGGCTCAGCCCACTCTTTCCCTTGGGCTCAGCCCATTTCCCCGCCTGGGCCAAGCCCACTCCAGCCCGGCCTCTTTTTCTTCCCCTCTCTTTTCTTTTGGCCCGCCCAACTGCCCTTCTTTTTTTTTTCACCACACTTTTGGTCATCTCCTTCTTCCTCCTTTTCCCGTGAGCAGCCGCCTTGCGCCGCGCCCTTCGTCTCCTCGTGCGCGCCCTGCGCGCCATGACATGCGTCGCTTCTGATCTTCGCCGCCTGGAGGACCAGCGCCAGCCTTGAGCCCTGGCCGTGCCTCCCTCGCCGTCGTGTCGCCACCAGAGCACGTTATCGCCGCTCCGCCCCATCGCATCGCCGCCATCCTCGCCAGGTTGCGCGCTCGCTACATGACGCGATCATGAGGACACCGAGCCGCCCTCGTCCTCGTAAGCGCCTCCTCCTCCCTCGCCCTGTCTCCCCCCTCGGGCAAACCGCGCCGCTCCAAGGACCAAACCCCCTTGGTCCCGCACCTTGAGCCCCTATAAAGCCCCTCCACCTGCGTGAGCTCCCACGCCCGCCGTCGCTCTGTAAGCCACAGCCAAAGCCACCCCCCCCCGTCTCCATTTTCGGCCGAACCGCCCCCACCGGCGTCTAGCCGCTCCGGCTACCCTCTGGCCACCCCGACCCTGTCACCGTGCGCCACTCGCCACTAGGAAGCTTTCCCCTCAAGTCTTCGTGAAGATCCGCCCCCGAAGCCGCCAGATTTCACCGTCTTCCTCACCTCTGGCCGGTTTCTTCTCCAGCACCCGCCGCCGGTTGTCGTCGTCCTCGGGTCCTCCTCCCTGACCCGGTAGGACCGCCTCGCCGAGCTCCACCTCATGCTCCCCTTCCCCGGCCCTGAGCGCCACTGGAAGCCCCACCTCGCCTTGGCCGAGACACCATCGCCGCCTAGCTCCACCTGGCCACCCACCTCCTCCTCCGCACCGCCACCCATCACCAAGACCCTCCCGCTTAGCTACCTTCCGCCCTCGCCTTGCCCTTGCGCCCTAGGCCTTAGGCGCCTTGCAGCCACGAGCAGCGCCGTCACATGAGAGCCATGAAGGCCAGTGCGTGGCGCCTTCGGACAGCCCACAGTGCCATCATTAGGGTGTTAATGACATCTTAAAAGCACTAATGACAATCATTAGGTTTTTAATTATGTCCTAACCTTCCCCTTTACTCACTGACATGTGGCCCCCCATGCGCAGTAAGCGCTAGCTCCTCCCCTTGCCCTCACTGCTAGTGGGCCCTTGGCATACTGTCTTTGTGGACCAGCCACCCCTCAAGCATAAACCGGGTCTACACTGTGTCTTTGTGGACATGACTCTCTCTCTCTCTCTCTCTTTTTCAATTCAATTTAATCTTCGTAAATTCATTTCTCCTCCGTTTTAACTCCAAAAATTATGAAATAAATTTCTAAAAATTTGTTAAATCAAGATCTTGCTAATGTAATAGGACTTGATTAATTTGGAGTTCATTTGTGTATTCTTGTGTATTTATTTGCTCTCTTTGCCGTTGTGCCTTTTTCCGGTATTGTCGCCCGATTAGGATTTGAAGACGCCGGAGATCCTCAAGTTGATCAAGACCAAGAGTATCAAGAACCCCTTGCCTTTAACCAAGGTGAGTCAATACTTTGACCATATTGATCCTACATTTTATGCAAATTATATTCGTTTAAATTAGCAAAATTGCATGCTTTATTTCCTTTATCAACTGTATGTTAAAGCTTAAGGTAGTTAAATATCCACTTGTTGATTAATTAATTAATATGCCATCCTTGATCATCTGAATCCATTAATCCTTGTCACCCTAGTAACTATATGGTAATACTAGTTATAGGTTGTACTTAAGCGACATGCTAGTCTTGCTTAAGTACCGGGGTATTAAATACCCCAATCATCATTTCCTCAAACATAAAAATGATTTGGGTAGTCATTGGTGGTCCATTGGCTAAAAGGTGTGAAAATAATTTGGTTTACTCCTCAAAACCCCAATTGCTAGTTCTATCTGGGCGGATGGTGAGGCGGTGGGTGCTCGGGGAGCATGTGGATGGTTGGTTTGTGGAATGAACCGCCTAGATAACCCTAAGGACTTAATCTTGTCACGACCTCCCGTGTTAAACAAGTACAACCACAAGTCTGCAAAGTGCAACTTGGCTTAGTAGAATTATTAAACCCTGAATGTGTCTTACTGGTGGAGTAATGGCACGTGCAAGCTTGCGGTACATCCAGCTTGACGGGGACA
This sequence comes from Phyllostachys edulis, assembly GCA_036346405.1. NCBI lineage: Eukaryota > Viridiplantae > Streptophyta > Magnoliopsida > Poales > Poaceae > Phyllostachys > Phyllostachys edulis. Next base: position 63,456,586 of record CM070554.1, read on the forward strand.
CCAATACTAGGTGAAGTTGCCAACGTCGTGGGTAGTCCAACTATGCCACACGCTGCGTGTACAACATCCCTCGTGAACGTATGGGCGCAACCCCATATGGGTGAGATAACGGAAAGGGCAAGGTAGTTTGAAAGGTTCTCGTGATTTGCCGCCCAACTACATGACTACAGAATCATGTGGGGGTAACAGGTATGACTATCTCTTGTGGGTAAAGTGTGCAATCTCTGTAGAGTCTAAAACTGTTTAAACAGCCATGCCTACGGTCAAAGGCGGACATGGGAATCATAACTTGAGTTAGTTCTATTTCAAAACTTGGTGGGTGGTATGGAAATGGTGGAAGGGCTCACCTAGCCCTGTGTTGGATTTTTCCTGAGCCGTCGAGCTCAGTGGGTGTGGTCATTGGAGGCAGCTCCAATTGAAAGGATGCATTGGTAGAGTTTCCGCCGGATGGAACCTCTACTAAAATAATTATTGCACATGCTCTCTTTATCAAAATGCAAATTCATTAAAATGCTAAGTGATAGGACTTTGTAAGTATGTTATTTGAAAAGCTTGCTTTCGCAAATAAAAGAACCCGAGCCATCCTTGTTAAGCCCTGCATGTATATATTTGCATTGTGTGTTGGCTCGCGAGCACGGTAGTAGTGCTCATTCTCGCTCTTCCCAAACCCTTCAGATAATGAAGATGAAGGAGACTACGCTTTCTACGAAGGCCCAGGAGATGATGGACAAGGCTATGACGAGGAGTAGTATAGTTCTGTAGTTAGGTCTCGCCCAGTCTAAGTTGACTCTATGGTACTCACGTACAGCCGATATTATCCAGCTCTTGGTTAATATCCGTCATACACAGGTCACCCCAGTCGCTTGCCTGTGTGAGATGAGCCCTACCTCACCTTTTGCTTCCGCTATAGTTTACGTTGCTTTTATGTGATGTAATCCATTTGGCCTGCTCGGCCCCTTTTGTAAAACTCGACCCGACGTGGTCTATGTCACTCAGTTGGTTGTAATATTTAATATTTCAGTTCACGCTTGTATGAATGATTCAGCAATGTGTATTGTGAAGTGCTAGCTACTGATCCAGGGAATAGCACAGTGATTTCACAGAGAATTTGGATTCTCGGAATCCGGGTCCGACATATAAAGTAGCAAAGCTAAACTTCAATCAACAAAACCTAATAAAACTAGAGGTCGGCGGCCACTATGTATAGGAACAAGAGGGAGGGGCGGCGGTAGTGTTCACGTATGAACAGTACCATGTGAATAGTAAAACCTAGCTCTATCTCTTGATCCGCCGTCTTGTTTCAATGATTTCGATTTTGTAAGTTCTCCCATACTTCAACATCATTATTCAGATTGTCAATACTAGATGGTGCAATAAGAGACGAATACATAGAGATTGAATGATCACTAAATTTTATTTTTCTCTCATAATGAACAAGATTCAGCACACAAGAATTGTAATTCAAAACAACAAACTTCAATTCATTTATGTGATCACAAGTTATGCATATTCGATATACCATAAATTGATTGTCTACACCATAATCTCCAATTAATTTAAAACAATAGGTGTAGGTGCTAGATAGAGAATTTAGCGATGAAAGTTCAAAAACTTTCTTCATAGCACATTCTAAACTAACGGGCTCATTAAGCATGATATAACACAACACATCAGCAGTGGATATTATATCAAGTACTTCCTTATGTGTAATTAATTTGACCTGTGCGAAATTATGTGAATTCAGATCAGCACATGGTTCGTTCAAGTCAACACAAGGAATATCAAAAGATTGCACTACAGCAGGTATATACTCACAAGGCTGCTCTATGTCTTGCTGTAGCATCAAATTAGTACCTTTGTCATTATTGTCCTCATCAGATACTGTAGGTACCTCAAACTTCTTCTCTAATGACATAAGATGCGCTAGATCATCATTCATCTCTTCAAGCGTCTCAGCGGTATCTGTAGATAGAGTAGGAGCCAAAACAATGTCAGCATTTTCAGTTACCTTAGGTTGCACCTCGCTTGTGACCATGGGTGGTGGAGGTACAAAACGACGTTGCAATTTCTTCTTCATCTGCTCCCATGTGTACATGAAGTGGTATTCGAGATTCGACCACCAATGTTGAACATCACCGATCAGCGCCGTCCTTGCCATGCTCATCTTCTCATAAGGATCAAGGTCATGTCTTTCAAAGTAGCTATCCAACATATTAACCCACAGAAAGTAGTCCAACGACGTACTCTCAGCGGTGAGTGGCAAGATGTATGCCGGTAGTTGTTTCCCTTTGAGTTCAAATCTGCCCATGATGTCATCGTAATCTACCAACTTCAACCAACCTGTCATTGTTAGTAGAAAACAAGGAAACAAATCACAAGTATATGTCCATATCAACTACTAGGTTCTGGAGGCTCAATAGTCACTCACACTGAAGCTTATACCAAGTTCTTACAAGCTTTTACCAATGCAGCAAGGAAGTGGTACAACCGGTGACTGATTCGTGATACTCTCACTAGCGATTGGCCCAACGATTGCGAGGAACGGTACCTGCTGAGTTAGTAGAAAGTGGAGCTCGGAAGGCTTCAATATGGAGGCTAGGATCTCACACATCAATTATTACAACTAGTTTTGCAAATGTAAGTGAAGCGTTTATGCAATTCAAATATCTAAAGTTGTAAAGTTGCAGTGGTAGCACATATGGGCAAATCTAGAACTTTTGGAATCAAACAAAGTTCATCCATATAATCAGATTTCAATCAAGCAATAGCAAATTCATCTAGCAGGGGTGAAAAAATTTGTAAGTTCTTCCATACTTCAACATCATGATGCAGATTGTCAATACTAGATGAAGCAATAAGAGATAAACACATATAACACATATCCATTAGATGATCACTAAATTTTATTTTCCTCTCATAATGAACAAGATTCAACACACAAGAATTGTTGTTTAAAAGCAAACTTCAATTCATCCATGTGATCACAAGTTATGCATATTCGATAAACAAGAAATTGATTTTCTACACCATAATCTCCAATTAAATTAAACTTATACCCAGGGGTGTAAGCACTAGACAAGGATTTTGAACATGCAATTTCAGAAACTTTCTCCATAGCATGTGACAATTTCATAGGTGAATCCAACATAATGTAACATGAAGAATCAGCAGGAGAAATTCTAGTAAAAACTTCTTTATGTCTAACCAATTCCACATGATCATTAGATGTGATTAGCCCATCACAGAAAACACTCAAAATAGCAAGCAATTTAATTATTTCATCACATGGTGCACTCAAGTCAATGTAGTCTGAATTCTCTACTTGAAACATGTGCATATTAGAATTGTTTTCCACTAATTTTTGCTCTAAAATAGCATGAACAGTGGACAATTGTAGTTCTTCACAAGCATACTCACCTTGAGTGATGATAGCACCATGATCTTTACCTTTTTGGCTATTCTCAGATGATGTAGGTGCATCCATCTCCTCATCTTCCTTCTCAACCAATGGAGTCGGTGGCTCAATCAATTCATTCTCCTCTTCGGTATGGTTCTTAACTTTCTACAAATTGTTAGTCACAGAAAAAGACACAAACACATGTTTGTTCTCATGTTTCCTATCATCAAGTATTCTCAATTTCTTCTCAATCTGACTTTCAACCTTACAGGCAAGTATAAACAAATGAGGGAGAGAACCATATTCTTTGTAAAAAAGAAGGTCCTGAATTGGTTGATTAAGCCCATTTAAGAATCTATTTTCTGTAGCTTCAGCATGTTCCTCTAAGACACAACGCAACAAACGAGTTTTCAATTTATGATAGTATTCCTTTACAGTTCTACGACCTTGTTTGAAATGTTGTAATCTAGCTAACAAATAATCAGCATGATATTTAGGAACAAATTCATCTCTCAAAAGTTTCTTTAAAGCATGCCAAGTTTGAGGCACTCTTCTATGTCTACGTTAATATTTTCACCAAAGTATTGCATGCTCAACAAAAACACTAGTGGCAGCTCTAATCTTTTGCCTATCAGACCATTCATAAAATTTAAATTCTTTGTCTAAAGCTATCTCCCAATCAACATAGGCCTCAGGATCAAATTTACCAGCAAGGATGGCAAAGTGATATTAGTTTTACTGGACATACTATCACGATCATATACCTTCCGTGGTGGAGAAACTTGGCTCAACCTTGCATCTTTCTCGTGGACTTTGTTTCACTCCCATTCAATGGCTCGAAGAAGACATGGATCTATCTCGTAATCATCCCACGAGCCTGCCATAGTTAATAGAAAACAAAGAACAAATCACAGTGTATATGTCCCTATCAACTACTAGGTTCTAGCGTTTCAACAGTCACTCTCTCACAACACCTTACCAAGTTCTTTCCAATGCAACAAGGAAGTGGTACAACCGGTGGCTGATTCGTGATACTCTCACTTGCGATTAGCCTAACGATTGCAAGGAACAGAACCTGCTGAGTTAGTAGGAAGTGGAGCTCGGAAGGCTTCAATATGGTAGCAAGGATCAGTAATAATCAAATCAGTTAATGCAAGTTAAAAAATTATTTAAAGTACTAGTCAATGTTGTTGATCCTAACCTAATCAAAGCTAGCTAATTAAAGCCCTACTAAGAGAAGTGTATGTACGCACACACAAAGATCAATATGACTTGATGTAAGCAATAGAAAACCTCACAACAAGTTCTAGGAGAGACAATAGCTAACTAATCAAACTTCTTTGTAGGGGCTCAAGATTGTTCACACGATGTAGAGCACAAAATCAGAATAACGTGCAATGTAAACAGCCTTCTAGTTTAAGCAGTAAACCAAAGCTAGTCTCAAAAGATGAACAAGCAAAGTTTTATATGTCTTATATATACTCGTTTGAAAGGTTTCGACGAGATCTACAACTTTGCAGTTGAGGTGAACCCCAAATTCCGAAAGGAAGACCGAAAGAAATGACAAAAACAGAAACCGAAAACTTCCGGCGCGAATTCGAGGCCGAAGATGGAAGATTTTGGGGGCCCTGGAGGGAATTTATTGGCTTATATGGAAATTATGTGCCTTGTCGTTAGCTTTCCAACGAGCACAAGAACGTTCAAAACGGACACTGTATGCAAAAGTTATGCCCGTTTTACTTAATGTGTCTCAGAAACGGAATCCTACTCGGAGTCGAAACTGTCGCAGGTTCAAATTTGAAACTGCTATATCTTTCAAACCCTTGGGCTAAACTTTCTGAAATTTTTTTGTGGAAATTTATGGCTATATGTAGAAGGTCTCCACCAATTTTTATACAATTTTCTTTTCCTTTCCTTTCCTTTCTTTTCTCTCTCTACCACGGCTTTTGTTCTTACGGTTGCCTTTTTCTCCTTCTACTATCTGGCCGGCCCTAGGGTTTTCCGCAAGTCACAAATAACATCAACTCTCCCAAAAGATCACAGCAATCCTCTTGTTTTTTTTTGGATTAACAACAGCACGAATTTTCTATTTTTTGTGCGGATTAGAGGAGTTCTAATCCACAAATTTTCTGTTTTAGATGCAAAAACTAAGAACCTAAAAGAACGATCAAGCGACACGAAGGAAAACACAAGAAGCAAACTAGATAACGACCAACTACACAATAACTAGAACTAAAGATCAGCAACTAGATACGATGATGCAACCAATGATTCAACGAACAAAAACCAAAAAGAAAAATTGCAATGGCTCAAAGGGCTTCGTATGGATGATAGATGCAAAAAAATTTGGGCAATTTTCTAGACTCTAGTTATGAAAACGAATCTACTACTAAAAAACTAGAAACTCACACAGATCAACTGTAGCTCTAATACCACCTAATGAACCACAGAGGTCCTGATTTGGCCCAATCTTTCGATGAGAAGATAAATTTAGTAGAAGTCGCTCAACTCTCACGATCCTGGCTGCGAACTCACAAGGCTCAAAACCACGCAATCGCTGAACTGCTCGACAAGTCATTATCAACCATGCACGAATACCCAGAAGACCTAATCACGAAAATCAATTCCTGCATACACCGAAGAAGCACGCAAGAATGAGATAAATAGCAATCTAAAATTGCGAATAGGAATTAAGATTGTATTGATAAGTGGGGTTCCGAAGACAATATCGTTGTTGATCTCGCCGAACAAGAGGACAAAGTATAAAGTAGCAAAGCTAAATCTCAATCAACAAAACCCGAGAAAACTAGAGGGCGGCGGCCACTATGTATAGCAACAAGAGGGAGGGGCGATAGTATTGTTCACGCATAAACAGTACCACGAGAACAGAAACCCTAACTCTGTCTCCTGATCCGCCGTCTTGTTTTGAAGATTTCGATGCTCTTATAAGGAACCTGAAGGTGAGGCTAGATCCATTGGAAAGGTCTTAGACTAAGATTTCCAACAAGCCCAAGAACACCCGAATCGGACTCCGTTTGCGAAAGTTATGACCTTTTTACTACGGGCCTGTTGGGCTGTCCCAGTGCCAGATTGTTTTAGCGATTCCGACGTGCACAAAAGGAATTTGGAGGTGGGGCTAGATCCGTTGGAAAGATAACAGGATAATCTTTCCATCAAGTACTCGTGGACCTCCAACGGACTCCGTATGTGAAAGTTATTCACGTTTGAAGTCGGTGATGTCTCTAGAGGCTGAATTGGATTCCAAAATAGGTGCAGCTCGAACTCTTGCAAATCAACCACTCTCTGTCTTTTATTCCTGAAAATAACAACACATTTATTAGACAATATCATATAGTTCATGTAATATAAAGGCACTTCTAAAAACGAGCTCACCTGATAATTTAAGTGAAGTGTACAAGCTCTTGTAATTGGAACAGCAACCATAACAAATATGGTTATATCCATAGGGGTCATGTCATCATCAATACATCTTCAGAAGTAGATGGACATCACATTCTCGTGTTAATTGCTTTGGTTATCACCTAGAGTGTAGTGGACATTTTATGTGACTAGGTGTAGAATATTTTTGTTGATAAATAATTGACAATATTACTTACTTATGTTATTTGAGACGTGTGGTGTGTGTGGACTTATGTCAGTCAAGTTGGGAAGAACTTGCACCGGGAAAAGATGGTACTTTGGTCTTTGCATGTGCAGGGTAACTCGGAGTCGATCGTGGTCTACGGCAAGGACCAGGAGATGGCTTGGTGAGGATGCTGGAGAGGCGGTCGAGCTCGAGTTGGGACGTATAGAGAACAAAGATGGATAATACGTGTTGGAGCTACGCAGGTACAGTTCGGAGGCTATGACATGTAACAATTTTGGGGTGTCCAAAATTGGAAAGCTAGGATAAATTAGAAAATCCTTGTTAGGAAGGGTATCGGATCTCTTAATTGTTGGGATTGAATAGATTTTTGTGACCTTGTTGATAAGGACATGTTTTTGTTTTTTTGGCTAGGTGTTATATCCAAGGAAAAATTGTCGGCGTGATGGGGAGAAAAATAAAAACAGAAAATCGCCTTAGGCTGCTCCCAATGGACAGTATCTTAGTGTAGTTTCTTAGTGCATAAGGAGTGTTAGGATACTATCTTTCCAATGCATGGTTTTTTATGGTGTAGTATCTTAGGCTGTTTCATTTAATTACATGTATGAGTATACAATAAATTTTACGCGTTGGATTTCGAGTCCAAACTGGTATCTAAATTAGATACTAGAGTACTATCTCTCCTCATTAACTATAGTGCTATATCATCAATTTGCTTACATAGCATACTTAAAATACTAGTCAAAGTGGAGGATTGGGAGCAGTCTTAGGGGTTGCTGCGGCCAGCCTTTTTGTTCACGCAAAAAACGTGATGCTTTTGCCGTTGGTGTCATTAATTACGTGAGGTGATTAGGTGCTGGCGGCTGGAGGTGATCAGGTGAGCGCTAGATGCAGCTGTGGCATGTGTGTGCTAGATGCGGCTGAACAGAAATTCTGGAGGTGATTAGGTGCTACAGGCTGGACAGATTTTTGCATTGACATGAGGTGAGGTATGCTTTTGCTGTTGCATCATGCGGATGACTTTTTGCATCGAGTTAATCCAAAGAATCGCTGCTGCTGGTTGATTGATTTTACAGCAAGCCATACATCCATCCACGGCAGTGTTTTGCATTAGCGTCGCTGCGTGTAGTTTGGTGGGAAGTGGGAGCCGGCCGGCTGCGCCTGTGCTCCATCGTGCGGATGTGCCATCCAGCCATCGCCATCTCTAGAGCTAGGCGGTAGCGATAGGCTAGACGAGGCCGAGAAAAACGCCTTGAGAAGCAGAAGTCGGCATGTGTGTGAGCGGAGGCCGGAGGGACGCCGGGTGTCGGCAGCCGTCAGAAACGAGAACCCATCTGGGGTTTTGGCCGAGGGCAACTTAGAGGTTGCTGCAGTTCAAAGCCGCACCTTGCTGTCAAATTGGATGCAATCAAGATCGCATATTGCTGCTGATTTGGACTAGTAATTTTTAGTAAACTAGGGGTGTTTCTCACTCAAAGTGAAGAAAAGGCACACAATCTGCAATTTCATGCAATTGGAAAGAACTTGATTAACCGGGTTTTAGATTCAATGCTTGTAATACTCATCTATCAAAGACTTGCTACAACCATCCTTACATATATACCTCGATGACATCTCTCAATAACTCAGAGATGCAGTACTGGTCCACTCCGCAGCTACAATTTCTCTAAACAGAATTATGGGAAATCCCATTTTGAGGTGTAGGCACACATCACTAGCCTCTCCTGTGTGCTCCACAGTTTTGGCTTCTTGGATTCCAGGACAAGATTAACCAAGTGAGTACGATGTGAAATTCTAAGTATTGCCGCAATGATCCCTCATGGGGTTTACATTCATATATATATGGATGATGTACAATTGGTTGAATCAACCGTGGATTACATGGTCACTTGGACCGAAAAAAGAAGAAAGAATTGGCGACAATAGAATGACGCGCTATAGTAGGAAACCAACCAACAAGAAGATTATCAAAGGGTTGTTGTGCCAATGGCTTGGTGAAGATATCTGCAAGTTGATCGGCAGAGCTTATGATCTACCTGACATCCAGCATTTTCACTGCTACTCTTTCTCGGACAAAATGAAAGTCCACTTCTATGTGCTTAGTGCGTGCATGAAACACTAGATTTGCTGTCAGATACGTCGCTCCAAGATTATCACACCACAACACTAGGGGTCTTGACTGATAAACACCAAGTTCCTTTAGAAGGGACTGTAGTCAAATAAGTTCAGCAGTGGTATTGGCTATTGACTTATATTATGCCTCTGTACTCGACCTTACTACTGTTGGTTGTTTTCTAGAGCTTCAAGACACAAGATTAGAACCCAGAAATACTACAAATCCACTAGTAGACTGACAATCATCAGGGCATCCTACCCAATCTGCGTCTGAAAAGGCGCTAAGTAACAGAGAGTTGGTCGTCTGAATAAGTAACACAGTTCCAGATGTGGCTTTAACATATCTTAGGATTATTTTCACTTCCGACCAATGGCAAGCAGTTGGTGCCTGTAGAAATTGACAAACCTGGTTAACATCAAAGGCAATGTCGGGTCTTGTCATTGTAAGATACTACAGAGCACCTACTGTACTTCTGTATTGAAAGATCTCAGTATTAGAAAGCTTCTTCCCAAGTACTTTTGACAATCTTTCCGAGCTTGACATAAGAGTTTACTGTACTGCATGTTCCTCTTCTTCAACAAATCTAAGACATATTTCTTGTGTATCAGTACAATACCTTCCTTAACTCGGTTCACTTCTATGTCCAAGAAACAGTTTAACTCTCCCAGGTATTTGATTGCAAAGTCCTTGGCTAGCTTTTGAATAAGTGCAGCAGTAGCATCTGAGGAAGAACTGGCAATGATGATATCGTCGACATACACCAAGATATATATCATAACACTCGGTTCGTTGAGCACAAACAAGGAAGTGTCTACCTTTCATGGAACAAAAATGAGGTCCTGTAACTTGGTACTCAACCGTTAGTACCACGCCCATGGTGCTTGTTTCAAGCCGTATAGAGCTTTCTTCAATTTGCAAACATATTGGGGAACTTCCTTGTCTTCGAAACTGGGCGGCTGCCTCATGTAAACTTCCTATTGGAGATGGCCATGCAGAAAAGCATTGTTCACATAAATTTGATGTAGTTTCCACCCTGACAACGACAATGGATAACACGGTGCATACTGTTGTTGATTTAACAATAGGACTGAACGTGTCAGAGTAGTCGATTCCATGTCGTTGATGGAACCCTTTCTGTAATATTCTGAAACACTTTAGAGGGTTCAATTGTATTAGAGAGGGAACTAAATGAATTAAAACAGGGAAATTCAGATTTTTTGAATGGGAAAAGAGAACCTGGGCCTTCGGCCCACGGCGACTCGACCCAAGTGGGTCGGCCTCAAGGGTGACCAGGGGGGCACCGGTAGCTCCTAACGCTAAGCCACCCCCTGCCACCTCCCCCCTCTCCCATTGAGCAATCACCCCTGTTGCCTCCCTTCCCCATTGCGCCACCCCCAACCCCTACATCCCTTGTCGCCCCATCCTCATGCGCCCCTGCCTACCTGGCCGGTGCCCTGCTTCCTCCCTATCGCCTTAGCTACTGGATAGGAGGAGGAAGGCCCGAGGAGGATTCGGCCAGAGAAGGAGAAGGAAGGAAAGGAAGGAAGAAGAAGGGGGGAAGAGAGGAACTCATGGGGTTTTGTGATCTTTGTCGTGATTTCCAAGGGTAACGATCTGAAACCCTCTAGTTTTTCCTAGTTTAGATGTTGTTTGAGTTGTGAGATGTTTGGTCAATAGGAAGAGTAATTGCTATTCTGCCCTAGTTCGTCAAGGTTAGGTGTAAAACCTTGTGGTGGTAATTAGGGTTATTTAGAATCAAATTTAGAGGTCGGTCCAATTAGAGAAAAGTTATAAAATCTTGTTAGCTTTTCAGCAAGGTCTAGATCATTAAAATTGGACTAGCGAGAGAAAAGATACAGCCTCGGGAAGATTGCTGTCCAGAAACCGATTGCTGCTGGACGCAGTTGTGGGAAACTATTAAATTGACTTGGTAGATGGCAGAATTGAATTTTGGGCATAACTAGAAAGAGGTATCTAACTTTCTGTAGATTCCAAAAATGCTATTGTTTACAGTACTTGCATATGTAGATTAATAGATATGAAAATATTAATCCTGCTATCCAAAAGATGGCAGAACGGTCTTCTGGGTTAAAAAACAGGGGGTTAAATGATTTAATCAGGAATTATGGACAACTAAGAAATTATGGGGAATTTTGTGTACATTCCAAAACTGGTGTGATTTGCCATGATAGAGCTTGGTGTTGATGATATGCCCTAGAGGCAATCATAGAGATGATTGTATCACGTCTATGTTTATGAGTTATTGATTAAATGCTATTCTGTTCCTTGAATGAATCATTAGTTATAAAGATTAACAAGTATGTGACTTGTTGGTGAAACTCTTTAACTTACATGATATCGTTCTAAATGTATCCCTGGTCGGATGTCACTGGTCGGAACACCAGTGACTCTACGACCAGCACATGTATTGATTGATGACCATGTTTCACCTGTCATGGATATAGGGATATCGAATCAATAATATGAACACATGTTGGAGAACACGGGGTTAGATTGACTCACCTTGAGACACTATTGAGATTGTTATGATTCTATGTGTCATTAGTTGGTCTCAAGCAATGATGATGTATAATCCTTGGACTTGAGATCGGCATGGTTCCCTACATGTGTAATAGCGCTCTTAGGGGTTGCCAAATGCTACTCGTAACTGGGTAGTTATAAAGGTAGCTTTCGGGTATACTATGAAACATGCGGAGAGATGTGACTGGTCAGATATGAGATTTGCCCCTCCTAACATAATAGGAGAGATGTCTCTGGGTCCCTCGAAGTGGTCGGATAATGAAAGTGCATGGCCATGCCACTGGTGGTCGAACAATTCGACCACATAAGGTTATCCGACACTCGATCGAGAAAGTATTGAACAGTCCATGGATGACATAATATCTCACCTAGAGTTCAACCAGACATCGTGAGGCAAATGGAGAATACATGAGTAGGTCGCTTAGTTCGATCAGTTATGGACTGGTCGTATGGAGATACGAGTTGGTCGTAAACGGGTCGAACGTAATCATAGAGTGGCCGAAACATGGTCGTAAGGAGTTACTAACTGGTTGTGACCAAATACGAATTGGTCGTATAGAGATATGGCATGGTCGTAAGTGATGAGGACCTGGTCGTAGATCGTATTGCATTAAGGTTGATCCGATATAATTTGTGTGTATTCTGGGATAGTTATGTCCAGCTAGGAACAGCTAACAACTCGTGATCGGAAAGGATTTCCGAGTCACAACCGACTACACATAAACCTAACGGGTCACACACTTAACAGGTTGGAACAAAACGTTTTCGGATAGGATCCGTCATGGGCACTATATAAGGAGATGTCTGAGGCTATTGGGTAAAAGAGATTAACGTGAGTTGCTCCACCGAAACCCTAGCCACCATCTTCCTGAGAGCTCTGTCGTGCGATTTGGTGCTAGCACATCAGCGTATGGTTGTTCCTTCCCTGGACGTGCAGATACCATAGAGGCGCTACTGCGGTTGCTGTTGCGTTTGAGGACGATCCGCGATCTTCATAAGGAACTGCAAAGGCTGCTGGAGGAGACAATCGGCCCGCGAGGATGCTGGCCAATCGACTACGACCACAACATCGATGCGCTCTACGTTCTACCAGGCTGCTCTAACTCCTCTTCCGCTGCTCTGTGCGTCTGGTGGTAATGATCTGTGATCATCTTCTTGCTTAGCTTCTTGGTTTACGTGGTAGAATTTTTGAATTGTAGCTATCGTAGCCTACCCGTATCCCATCAGTGGTATCAGAGCCATCATGCATAGTTTTTGATCTGGATCGGACACATATACTTGATATGTGGTAGTAGTAGATTGGATCTATTACTGGTCGGGTCTAGTAACCTAGATCACTTCATGTCGATGGAACGATCTAGGCACTGGTCGATAAGATCGATCGGTTTTCGATGCTAGCAGATGGGTTTATGAGGAGGTATGAGCTAAAAGGACCAGATGGTTTACTGTGCTCGTTCACAACCACACTACATAATACTCCTACCGATTGGAATTCCACCATCGGAGTATGTCGCAGTGCGTGGTTGTATCAAGGCAGTGATCAGATTGGTTTGAAATAGGGTTAATATGATTAATCTGATGATTTCCGAGGCTCGGTTACATGGATAAGATTCATGTCTCGGAAAAAAATTTCCGAAAGCGCTGCCCTCGACCAACGAGAGGCGCTACCCTTTCGAACCCCGCCCACTAACCGGCTAGCGGGACCACCATGCTGGGTATTCATACCGAGTGTTATAGATAGTATGTGTTCATGTCGCCCGATAGAATTGGATTCTATGCATAACTCGTTTTTACAGAGTTTGATGTGAATAGTATGGCCCATTGTGTATGTGATGCATGAATGGATTTTCATGGCCTGCGTGTCATGCTGTGAGATAGCCATTGAGCTACATATTATAATATAACGGACTGTGTACCGACATGTGATGCTTGAAATTATCCTATGTAATTCATTACTAGCTCTTAGGAGTAATTGCTTAGTAGATGAATGCAGTCGGAGATGTCAAGCATGGTGGTCGGAGGACAGGAAGTATGTTGATGGAGATCAACATGTTAAGGACCATACTATTTCACAATTTAATATGATTATCTGTGAATGTTTGTGTTTATTCCTGTTATGCTATTTCATCATGTTTTATCATTAGATGTTTTAACATGATAGAGTAGTATCACTCAGGAAAAATTAAGTAAAATTGATGCCTTTACAATTGTTGCTGCGCCTATCACGATTTTGATCGTTACTTGGCAAGTCTACCAAAGTAGGGTGCCATTAACTATCCTAATAATATGGGGTGGGTGTCAGCCACACACATGCATAGTGTTGGTTTAACTTAACAAGGCTATCAAAATAGTTTTGGGCCTTGGGGCATAGTGTTGGTCGCCGGGGCATAAAGATGCCATCCAACAAACAAGAGTCATATGTGATATGATTGGCAAAGGGTTGCTTACCTTAAATCACTAGGTTTCTAGCAGTGATGCCAAAGCTCACTAGGACTTAATGATTTTTGGATCTTGAACTCACTATATGATGTTAGAGGGAAATATGGTTTAGAACATATAGTGGGAGTATCTTTTATTGACAGGTTGATGATTAAGTTCGACCAGGTTTGGACTGGTCATATGGAGATACGACCAGATACAAACAAGTCGTATAGAGATACGACCAGGTCTAGACTAGTCGTATGGAGATACAAGCTGGTCGTAAACTAGTCGAACATAACCATCAACATGAGTGTCTAATAGAAGATCTTACATAAACATAGTGCTGAATCTTTGCATATTTTTCTGTTGTAGATCATAGCACCTACTACTTCTTCTACACCTACCTTTAATTTGCGATCTATTCTTGAAAAGGAAAAGTTGAATGGTTCAAATTTCATTGACTGGTTTCGTAATCTGAGAATTGTTCTCAAGCAAGAAAAGAAGGAACATATTCTAGAGGGTCCCTATCCCGAAGAACTGAGTGCCGATGCACCTCGTGCTGAAAAGAATGCTTATGAGAAGCATTACAATGACGCAGTCGATGTGCACTACCTAATGCTTACAACCATGAACTCTGAGCTTCAGAAGCAATATGAGACCACAGATGCTTACAATATGATTGTAAGTCTGAAGGGTATGTTTCAGGATCAAGCAAGGGCAGAGAGGTTTAACACCTCTAAGGCATTGTTTTCTTGTAGGCTATTAGAAGGTAACCTGGTCAGTCCTCATATGATAAAGGAAAAAGTCCAGTTTACTCCCTCAAACTATCAGAAAAGTCTGGTTTACCCCCTGACCTACAAAACCGATTATTTAACCCCCTAAACTTGTCAAATCCGATCATTTAACCCCTCAGGCCGGTTTCAAGTGGCGGTTTTGCTGATGTGGCAGTGATTTTGCCACGTGGACATCCACATCACTCTTTTGAATCTCCGGTGGACATCCACATCACCTCTCTCTTCACTCCACCTTTCCCAGTCATCTCCTCACCTCTCATTTCTTCACTCCACCTCTTCCAGTCGCCGACGCCCTTCACCTTGATGAGCTCAGCGAGGAGAGTGTAGTCGGCAGCTACGACGGAGGGAAGGAGGGCGAGGAAGCGCGCGTAGATGGCGGTGGCGGCGGAGGGGGCGAGCTTCTAGTGGAGGATGGAGCACGCGAGGGAGTGGAAGGCGGGGAGGGAGGGGGAGGAGGTGAAGGTCGAGGAGTCAGTGGAGGCGATGACCGTGGAGAGGAGCAAGTCGGTGGCATGGAGATGGTGGAGCGCGGCCGCGAGCTCGCCCAGAGAGGACAGGGCGAGCAGCACAGGCAGCGCCAGTGATGGTACCGTGGTGGCGATGAGGGGTTTGGCTGGTGGTTTCTTGACGATTTTGTGAGTGCGGAAGGAGATCTTAGCGGTCTAGGTAGCCGCGGCGGCGGAGGGGTGGGGCGTCGCCACCGACGTGAAATCCAGCTCCTTCTTCCTCCCCATTCTTCCTACTCCCATGGCGGACGCGTCGTAGCACCGTGGCTAGCGGCATAGTGGAGGGGCCGTGCGGCCCCACGGTAATGCTTTGCTCCTTCACTGTCTTGCCAGTAGAGCCCGACCACCGCCTGCCCTCGCCAAGCCACGGGGCAGCGATCAAGCGTCTCACTGGAGGCCCAGGAGGAGGTGGCGGTAGGAAGCTCCCACCTAAGTCTCCCTCGCTCCTGGCCTTCCAGAGCTTGCCGACGTCGTCCGCAGAAGAGGTGGATGACGTGGTCCCGATGGAGCGGGAGCAAGCAGCGGTGGCGGTAGCGCCCTTGGTGGCCAGGTGGGAGGGTGATGGGGACAATGGAGCGATGGATCTGAGGGTTTTTCTACGGGGTAGGGACAGGAGGTGTGTGATGATGGAGCTGGACTCCAGGGTGCTGTGCAGTAGTAGCGCCTTCTTCGCCGCCATGGTGCCAGGCGAGGGCGGCGGCAGCGGCTTGTTGGAGCAGCGGACGGGGGGAGAGCCACTTGGCGTGCATGTACTCGGGCTTGCGACTTGCAGACGGTGGCGGAGGCAGCAGAGTAGTCGGAGGGGAGGAAGAAGATGCTGGTTTTCACGTCTCTCTCCCAGTCAGCCTCTCTCTCTCTCCCAGTCATCAAAAACACTGCCACGTCAGCAAAACCATCGCTTCAAACCGCTATGGGGTGTTAATTGACCGGTTTTCACAAATTTAGGGGGTTAAATAACCGGTTTTGTAGTTCATGGGGTAAACCAGACTTTTCTGATAGTTCGAGGGAGTAAACTGGACTTTTTCCTATGATAAAAATGACTGGTCTCATTGAGAGCTTGGAAAAGCTTGGTTTTCCCCTTAGCCAAGAGTTGGCTAGTGATGTGATTCTCTAATCGCTCCCTGCGAGCTTTGAGCTTGTCATATTGAATTTTCATATGAATGGCATGGAGAAGTCGATGACCGAGTTGCATGGCATGCTTAAGGGTGCTGAGGAGAGCATCAAGAAAAGTTCCAATCATGTGATGATGGTTCAAAAGACTACTAGCTTTAAGAAGAAGGGTAAGTCGGGAAAGGGTAAAGGCAAAGGAAAGACTCAAGATGAGATCGAGAGTCTCAAAGCTAAGCTTAAGAAGCTCAAGCTGGGTTCTAAGCCTGACATAAAATGTTACCATTGTCATGAGACTGGGCATTGGAAGAGAAATTGCAAGAAGTACTTGGCAGAAACGAAAAGGAACGAAGGAAGTAAGACTTCCAGTTCATGTATAAATGTTATACAAATTAATCTTGTCACTTCTCTGACCAGTTCTTGGGTATTTGATACTGGATCGGTTGCTCATATTTGCAATTCGATGCAGGGACTAATAAGGAGTAGAAATCTGGCAAGAGGAGATGTTGATCTTCGGGTGGGCAATGGAGCAAGAGTTGCTGCATTAGCTATTGGCACTTTACCATTAGCTTTACCTTCAGGATTAGTTATGGAACTAAATAATTATTATTATGTTCCAGCCTTAAGCAAAAACATTATTTCTACTTCATGTTTAGGAGTAGAAGGTTATGAGTTCAGAATAAAGAACAATTGTTGTTCAATTTATTTTGAAGATATAGTTTATGGTCATGCTCTATTGGTGAATGGATTGTATGTTTTAAATCTTGAAGATGAGTCCATCTATAACATTAATGCTAAGAGACTTCAACCTAATGATGTGAATCCCACTTTTGTTTGGCATTGTCGTCTTGGTCATATAATGAGAAGCGCGTGATGAAGCTCCATAAATATGGTCTTCTAAACTCATTTGATTTTGAATCATTTGAAACATGTGAATCTTGTTTACTTGGCAAGATGACAAAGACGCCCTTCACGACCAGAGGTGAGAGGGCGAGTGATCTACTGGTCGTAATACATTCGAATGTATGTGGACCAATGAGCACTCCGACCAGAGGTGGTTTTCAGTACTTCATAACATTTACTAATGATTTCAGTAGATATAGCTATATCTATTTGATGAGGCATAAGTCGA
Source organism: Phyllostachys edulis (assembly GCA_036346405.1). Taxonomy (NCBI): domain Eukaryota; kingdom Viridiplantae; phylum Streptophyta; class Magnoliopsida; order Poales; family Poaceae; genus Phyllostachys; species Phyllostachys edulis. The sequence goes on from CM070554.1 coordinate 63,474,204, forward strand.
AATCTTTTGAAAAGTTCAAAGAATTTCAAAATGAAGTGCAGAATCAACTTGACAAGACAATCAAATGTCTACGATCTGATCGTGGAGGTGAATATTTGAGCCATGAGTTTAGTGATCATCAAAAGAAGTGTGGAATTGTTCCACAACTCACTCCGCCGGGAACGCCTCAATGGAATGGGGTGTCTGAACGACGGAACTGAACATTGTTGGACATGGTTCGGTCAATGATGAGCCGATCTGATCTTCCATTGCAATTCTGGGGATATGCTCTAGAAACAGCGGCTTTCACTTTAAATAGGGTTCCATGATAAACTGTGAGGACCCCTGAAATTGAATACGTTCCAAATTAAAATTTTATACCAAAGGTATAATCTTTAACAACGAACGAATCCAATTTTAAGTTCCCGGATATGTGTCATACATTAATTCCCAAGATCAAAGATTAATGTACACATATCCTAAACAACATTGTACAAAGTCACACAAAAGGTCATATATTTATAACAAAACTTTACAAGACCTGTGTTTCAGTACATTAATTACATAAGAGACCAACGGTCAGCTAAAACAGAAAAACTGCAGCGGAAACAACTATAAAAACCAAAATACCACTAAGTGTGCCCTAACACCCGCAGGCAACTAAGTGGAGACAGAAACAACATCATTCGTTAGCGTCGCCATAATCGGCGCTAACGGATGTGTCGTAATTATAATCGCCCTCACCTGCAACAAGTGGTTAAAGCAACTGAGTACAGAAGGTACTCGCAATACTTACACAAACTACTAAAAAGAAAGTGTTTAGTAGAACCTAACTAAAGGATTAGAATTTTTATACATGCTTAAGGCTGTTCAAAGGGTAGGTTATAATGGCATTAGTTTTGCATTAAGCAACAAGTTTTATTTCTACACTTTCTAATCTTTGTAAAGGCCATTTTGTAATCAAGTTTGGACTAAAAACAACAAGTAATCAAGAAATAATCAAAACTCAAATCATATCAAAGTGGCTGTCCACTTTGACTTAATTAACATGCATGAATATCCATTCATGCCGATACCAAGTATTCCCAGTTAATTTTCTATTTCAGAGTCTAACTATGATATCAATCAAAACAAGTGTCGTCCGTAACCGTGAACACGGCTATTTGAATAGTTTTAACCCTGCATGGGTGTACATCTTTACCCACATGACTTGGTTAGCCTGTAAGCCCCCGGGAGAGTAGCACACTACCTTAGGTATTTCGGCCGGGTAAACCAAGACTCAGTATTTTTTAGTAAGTTGATATTATTGAGTTGAATCACCCATGTGTGACGAATCCCGATTAGTACAAGCTACTGATAGAGCTTGCTAACCAGGGCACACAGGTTGTGTTGGGAATGCCAACCCAAAAGAACTAAACTAAAACTGTGCTCACTCGCATATATTAAATTGCAATCGGATCCCTATGAACATATCATCAAACACATATGTCCTCACTCCACCTGTTTTCTAACTCAATAAAATCTCCCCCTTACTTAACCAAGCAGTGCCCATATACCACGTGTGAAAGTATGTAAGGTACTTGAATTGATAGCCCAAAGTTCGGTCCTTAATGATCCGGACAAGACTACCACAATGCCCAATTTTCGTGCACGAAGCACCCTCACTATCAATCACTTGTCCAGATCTAAATCATGTTTTAATATACAAATTTTATACTCAAAATTCATGTTCATAGATCTGAACAAAATCATAAAGATATGAATGTTTAGTGTTTCCCAAGATTGACAGGCTAACCCCATCAATCGATCTACCGTATCTACTGACCTGCATGGCTAAGCATTCACACAAATAATAAATATATCAACACATGATTCCTAACTTAAGTATAGGTGTATGATCAGATTAAAGGTAAGCCACAAAGATTTAGGATATAACTAACTAGCCTCACAAAATTATTGATATACACAAAGTAGCATGCACACAATTACCATTGCATTTCAAATACTTAAACTATTAAAACTAGGATCAAAATGATGCAAGAGGATGCTTGACTTGATTATAATCCACTTGTTCAACCTCAAGTTGATCAGAAGTATATTTACTCACGTCGGGAAAACCAGAATCTAAAATAACAAGAGCAAGTAAATACCGAGAAAAGAAATGACAAAGTGCAAAACTATAGAAAAATTCATGATAAAAATTACAGTAGGATGCTTCTAACTTAAGAAATTTTTAGTGAAAATTTTAGTTTATTTGGAGTTCATTTGAATTTGTTATGAATTTTATAAGGTTAAAGTCTTTAATGTGTAATTAATTTAATTAACCAAAATTTCTGTAACAGTAGCATGTGTAAAAGTTATTCTGGATTAAATTTTAGTAAAAACTAAAACTAACAAAATTTATTTCACTAGATTTGGAGTTAAAATGAATTACTTATGAATTTTTGAAGTTAAAACCATTTTTAGTATAAAATCAATTCAATTCGGAATTTTAAAACGTATTCAAATCTTTTTATACCAAGCCGAAGCTAGCCCTACTCACAGCTGAGTGGGACCCAGGGTCCACATTTGACCTGGTCAGCCTTGACCCAATAAGCAATTAAAAACAAATCAAAGCGTAATCGGAAAATCGTTTTCTAGTTACAAAAACGTACTTTTGAATTGTAATGTAAAAGAAATATGTTTTCCTTTAACAGAACACGTACTAACTAACTTACGCAAATGCTTAACCCAGCTAAAGGGGCCCACGCATCAGTGTCACAGCGCGTAAGTTAAAGGCTAACATGTGCGGTTAAGTTCGAGGTCCCACCAGTCAGTGATACAACTAAGGACAACATTTAATACTAAACAGTGTTTAACTTAAACTGACAATGCTTAATGACTAACCGCCTTCATGTTGTTGTCGTATGTCCGACAACAGAGCGGCGACGATCGCGAGCTTCTTGCCGGCTAGTCGTGCCGATGATGGCCTCTGACCACAAGATCTGAAGGCCAAAATGGAACCAGAATTGGGTTGTGGTCCCAGAGATGGCCGGAGTTTGGCTGGCGGTGACCCATAGCAGCAGCGTGACAAGGAACCGCGGCGGTGCAAAAACGAGCAAAAATGACTACGCCAATTTGAACGTGCATTAAGCAAACTAGTGCATACTTATGCTACTAGGAGATCTTAGGAAACTACCTGAGCTTAGGACACGAAGGGAGAAGCAATGAAGCTCGCTGGCGGCGTGAGACTGAAAAACGACAATTAGGGATCCACGATGACACGAAAACCTGAGCGATGAAATCAACAGTGGGTGGTCAGGGTAAGTAACTTTGGCCCATAAGAAGCTAACTGGAAAAGGAATCGGAAGATAACTCACCCGGTCGGAGATGGAGACGAAAGGGGGCAAATTCGGCCGAAAATAAGAGATTTCAAAATTCGTCCAACCTGATAGATAATTGGCACAATTAGATGAGGGATTTTACTCCCTAAAGTCAAAGACATGAATTTACACGAAGAAAATTGCAAAGAACTTATCGAATGCAAGATTTACAAGAACTTGGCATTCGATGCGCACTCCGGACAGTAAGATTACAACCTCGGGTTCCAAAGCTACAAGAAAAACCAAGAACTCCAATTAACAGGATGAACTAGGCATGAAGATAGAAGAGCAAAGAAGCAAGAACGGGAGGTTACGCCTTCGCAATGAGGAAGAACCGAATGTGCCAACAGTTCGGCCGAAGATAGTGAGCGAGGGTTTTTATGGCTTCCTCACCGGAGGAAACGAGGGCGAGCGTGAATGGCGACAATAGACTGAATCATGTCAGCAATGCGAGGACAACTGGTGGTTGCATGCGATGGAACACGCGGCACAACGCCACCTTGCTCTCGGCACCATGCGGCGCTAGCATGGCTTGCGGAGAAGACGAGGGCAGTGCGGCTGACAAGGTGGGCCCGGGTCGTCAGCGAAAGAAGCAAATCGACGCGATCGGGTTCAGGTGCGTGCGCTAATGGGCTTGGTCTAACCGAATCAACTGGCGTGGTCGCTACAGTGCAACGTGGTTCGGTCTGAGTCCAACATTTGACTAGATTTAAAACCAAAACCTCTAGTTTGTCCGGGGTGCTAAATATAGCAAATAAATTTGTAAAAATGTGAAATTTTTCAAAGGTGCTCCTGGAATGATATAGATCCCATAAAAATTTTTGAAACACCACTGTTCATGTTTTAAAATACTTAATTAAATACTTTAGCCGAATAGGTTTAATTAGAGAACAAAGATTTTTTCTTAAGGTCAATTTGATCTCTAAAAATTTGACAAAAATTATATTAATTCGTGATAAATAATATAGTATTTGATTAAATTAATTCCTAGAGTTCTTTACTAGCAAAACTTTAAAGTTTCTTCTTGGAGATTAAATTCAAGTTTTAGGTTTGATTTGAATTTGAGGTTTTTAATTTGTAACAAATTATGCACATGCTCCAAATAACATGTATGCTTATGAAATGTAAATAATTATTATTTATTAAAATTGAGGCTGTTACAAAAACTGTAGAGAAGACACCATATGAGATATGGACCGAGAAGAGTCCTGGATTGTCTTTTCTCAGGATATGGGGTTGTGAATCATATGTGAAACGTTTGACGTCTGATAAGCTCACACCTTAGCCTGATAAGTGTTTCTTTGTGGGATATCCTAAGGAAACTAAAGGATATTACTTTTATAAGCGGGAAGATAACAAAGTGTTTGTTGCCTGAAATAGTGTCTTCTTGGAGAAAGAGTTTCTTTCCAAAGGAATAAGTGGGAGCAAGGTGCAATTCGAAGAAATTCGGGAAGCATTTAAAAATGTTTCAACTCCTACTGAACCTCTACAAGATGAACAAAATGTTGTTGAACCTGTAGAAGAGACACCAGTCCCACGAAGATCTAAAAGGTCATGTCAATTGCCTATAAGGTATGGGCATGACGTTTTATTATTGGATAATGATGAACCTAAAGCTTATTCGGAAGTGATGGTGGACCCAGACTCTGAGTCATGGCTTCAAGCCATGAGATCCGAGATAAAGTCCATGTATGATAATCAAGTTTGGAACTTGGTTGATGCACCTGATGGTGTTAAAACCATTGAGTGCAAATGGATTTTTAAGAAAAATATAGATATGGATGAAAATGTTCACATTCATAAGGCATGACAGGTTGCGAAGGGTTTCAGACAAATTCAAGGTGTTGATTATGATGAAACCTTCTCACCTGTCGCAATGCTTAAGTCTATCTGGATCATTCTAGCTATTGCTGCATATTTCGATTATGAGATATGGCAAATGGATGTCAAAACGGCTTTCTTGAATGGAAACCTAAGTGAGGATGTGTACATGACACAGCTTGAGGGTTTTGTCGATCCAAAGGAAGCTAGAAAGGTATGCAAGCTTAATAAATCCATCTATGGATTAAAGCAAGCATCTCAGAGTTGGAACATTCGTTTTGATGAAGTAGTTAAAGGGTTTGACTTCATCAAGAACGAAGAAGAACCTTGTGTTTACAAAAAGGTTAGTGGGAGCAAACTTGTGTTTCTGATCTTGTATGTGGATGACATACTACTAGTCGGAAATGATATTCCAATGCTTGAATCTGTTAAAACTTCATTAAGAAATAGTTTCTTAATGAAAGATTTAGGAGACGTAGCATATATTCTTGGTATAAGGATCTATAGAGATAGATCTAAAAGGCTAATTGGATTAAGCCAAGATATGTACATAGACAAAGTGTTGAAACAGTTCAACATACAAGATTCCAAAAAGGGTTTCTTGCCCATGGCACATGGCATTAATCTTAGCAAGAGTAGAATCCTGTATGCTTCGGCTATAGGATCTATCATATATGCCATACTATGTACACGACCAGATGTGTCATATGCTCTAAGTATTACGAGCAAATATCAATCGGATCCAGGTGAAGGTTACTAGATTGCAGTCAAGAATATCCTTAAGTACTTGAGAAAGACTAAAGATGCATTCCTTGTATATGGTGGTGAGGAAGAGCTGGTCGTAAATGGTTACACCGATGCTAGCTTCCAAACCGACAAGGATGATTACAGATCGTAATCTGGGTTTGTGTTTTGTTTGAATGGAGGAGCAGTAAGCTGAAAAAGTTCTAAGCAGGGAACAGTTGCTGATTCTACAGTAGAGGCTGAGTACATTGTAGCTTCTGAAGCTACAAAAGAGGCTGTGTGGATTAGAAAGTTCATTAATGAACTGGGTGTGGTTTCGAGTGCTTCCAGTCAAGTGGACCTCTATTGTGATAATAGTGAAGCCATTGCATAAGCTAAGGAACCTAGATCACATCAAAAGTCCAAACACATACTTCGACGATATCACATTATTCGTGAGATCGTTGAGAGAGGTGATGTGAAGATATGCAAAGTGCACACGGATTTGAACATTGCTGATCCATTGACAAAGCCTCTCCCGCAACCTAAGCATGAGGCGCACACAAGAGCAATAGGTATGAGATACCTATATGATTGACTCTAGTGCAAGTGGGAGACTGTTGGTGATATGCCCTAGAGCAATCATAGAGATGATTGTATCACGTCTATGTTTATGAGTTATTGATTAAATGTTATTCTGTTCCTTGAATGAATCATTGGTTATGAATATTAACAAGTATGTGACTTGTTGGTGAAACTCTTTAACTTACATGATGTCATTCTAAATGTATCCCTGGTCGGATGTCACTGGTTGGAACACCAGTGACTCTATGACTAGCACATGTATTGATTGATGACCATGTTTCGCCGCTCATGGATATAGGGATATTGAATCAATAATGTGAACACATGTTGGAGAACATGGGGTTGGATTAACCCACCTTGAGACACTATTGAGATTGTTATGATTCTATGTGTCATTAGTTGGTCTCAAGCAATGATGATGTATAATCCTTAGACTTGAGATCGTCATGGTTCCCTACATGTGTAATAGCACTATTAGGGGTTGCCAAATGCTACTCGTAAGTGGGTAGTTATAAAGGTTGCTTTCGGGTATGCTATGAAACATGCGGAGGGATGTGACTAGTCAGATATGGGATTTGCCCCTCCTAACATAATAGGAGAGATGTCTCTGGGCCCCTCGAAGTGGTCGGATAAAGAAAGTGCATAGCCATGCCACTGGTGGTCGAAGAGTTCGACCACATAAGGTTATCTGACACTCGATCGAGAAAGTATTGAACAGTCTATGGATGACATAATATCTCACCTGGAGTTCAACCAGACATCGTGAGGCAAAGGGAAAATACACGAGTAGTTCACTTAGTTCAATCAGTTATGGACTAGTCGTATGGAGATACGAGCTGGTCGTGGACTGGTCGAACGTAATCACAGAGTGGTCGAAACCTGGTCGTAAGGAGTTACGAACTGGTTGTGACCAAATACGAATTGGTCGTATAGAGATATGACCTAGTCGTAAGTGATCAGGACCTGGTCGTAGATCGTATTGCATTAAGGTTCGTCCGATATAATTTGTGTGTATTCGGGAATCATTATGTCCTACTAAGAACCGCTAACGACTCGTGATCAGAAAGGGTTTCCGAGTCACAACCGACTACATATAAACCTAACAGGTCACACACTTAACAGGTTAGAACAAAACGTGTTCGGATAGGATCCATCATGGGCACTATATAAGGAGATGTTTGAGGCTATTGGGTAAAGGAGATTGACGTGAGTTGCTCCACCGAAACCCTAGCCGCCATCTTCCTAAGAGCTCTGCTGTGCGATTTGGTGCTAGCACACCGACGTACGGTTGTTCCTTCCCTGGATGTGTGGATACCGTAGAGGTGCTACTGCAGTTGCTGTTGCGCTTGAGGACGATCCGCGATCTTCATAAGGAACTGCAAAGGCTGCTGGAGGAGACGATCGACCCGCGAGGACGCTGGCCGATTGACTGCGACCACAACATCGATGCGCTCTACATTGGACCAGGCTGCTCGAACTCCTCTTCCACTGCTTTGCGTGTCTGGTGGTAACGATCTGTGATCATCTTCTTGCTTGGCTTCCTGGTTTACGTGGTAGAATTTTTGAATTGTAGCTATCGTAGCCTACCCGTATCCCATCACTTGGGAGTCAAAAGTTGTGCTATTTTTAGTACCGAGACATCAAGGGGTGACTATCCGGTAAAGGGGAAGTGTTGCGAATTTGGGAAACATGTAGGAGCGATGTCGTTTAATTGTTGTTCTTGTACTGATGTAGCTTGTTATTGAGATTGGGTGTTTACTGTAGGAGGAGTGGTGCCGGGTTTGTTGTCATCTTCTAATCAAACATGTTCCTCGCAACTAGAAGAGACAAGTGCGTGGTAGACAGTGTTCATTGGTTGATCGTTGTATTTCTTTACCACTCATTACCATTATATTGTTTGTACTTTTACTTTATTCAATTGCAAGCAATGTGAATGGTCATGATTTTATTCGTGTTGATGGATATGATAATGTTAATAAAGATGAATATATGAATAGTTATGCATTCATAAACATCATTTCATATGAGAGGGTAATCATGTTGATCACAACTCCACGGGAGTGGAGAAGGTCCCTGATACTTGAGGAGGACGGGCTTAAGAGTGAATATTGCCGCAAGTGTTCACTCACGCTATACTGGTATACGCGAAAGAAGTGCATGTGAACATGTAGTATAGAGATGCATTGAATGAAAAGTAGTTGATGATTGTGTATGAGAATAAAGAGAAGAGAACTGAATGAATGAGCATGAAAATAAAGAAAAGAGAACAATTGATATTGATAATGATATTGTTTACTGCATATTCAGTATTGTTCATTGTTTATTATTGTACTTGCTGAGTCGTGGACTCACCCTTGCTCTACTGTTGTTATTAGATGACCGTTGACGACGTTGCTCATGGGAAGGGCTAGCACTCGCCTGGTTTCATGTCATTTACTCAATCACATGAACTATTGATCTTGAGACAGTTTATTAGTGTGATAAGTTATAATTAGGAATGGATATTATTGCTTAGCCTTAGTTGATTATTCATTAAATAGATTTGATTGGTTTGGTTATGCGTTGATCTTTGTTTATTATTTTGGCATACTTCCTATGAATTATTTATCCATGATTTCTTTATTGTTATCCTTGAGTTATTGTGACCCGTTGACGAGTTTTACCTTTGATGTGCTTGCTGTAATTTAATGATAATTGTTATTAAAATTGATAGTTATGTTAGTTTAGTGGCATTAATTCTGAGCTCCATATTGGACTAGGGTGTTACACTTTCGCTACTAGGCGCACCTTGTACCTGTCCACATATCCATCACACTTGTATTTGATCTTGAAGATCCACTTACAGTCAACAAGGTTATGGGCAGGTCGTCGCGGTACAAGATCCCACGTCGAGTTCTTTTGCAAAGCATGAAATTCAGACTCTACTGCTTCACGCCACTGTGGCTCGGCTAGTGCTTCAGTATGCGAAGATGGTTCAGTAAGAAAGGATCACTTTCGAGGATCATATCTGACTATGTCATCTGTATGTTCTTTGGGAACCTGAATGTTGTTGCGACACCGTGTCTCCATGGGATGGACTTGCACAACTAGAGTAGCAGTATCATTAATAGGTGATTGCGATCTAGGATCAACAACGGGTGCAAAATCTGCATGGACATCATTAGTAGGAGGAGCAATATTGCTCAATAGTTCATTATCTACTGCTGGTTCGAGAATAGCATTTTCAGGTGACAAGGATTCAGCCGAAGGAATAGTGAGCACTGGAAGCATAGTACTCGATGCAACATTGGGGTTAGGAGTATGAACATATTTGCGAATAGGCTACTGAATGTTTGCAAAAGGGAATAAAGACTCATTAAAAAATCACATCTCGAGATATGTAAATTCTTGTGGTGGACCTATCCAAGCACTTATACCCTTTAGAGCATCTACAACAATCCACCTTAGCTGTTACTAAGAGGTTGCCACATCAGCTTTTAGATGATGTGTAGGAGAGAAGATGAGGAGAGAAGGTGAAGTTGTTTCTACATGAAGAAACTATCAGATTGTTAATACCAAGACATAAGAAACAACAAAAAAACTCTATTGGAGGCTTAGTTGTTACCTAAACACTCATTTTGTGGGTCCCACTGCCTACCAACAAGCTTGTAGCAATTAAAGTCTTAGATACAAGCTTAAGAAACAATCCATTGGAATAGTTGTTTCTTTTTATTAGATTGAGTACTCTCTCTCCTCTTAGTAACAAGCTAAGAAACAAACTATTGTAGATGCTCTTATGACTTGGATTGTACCCAACAAAGACACATTGTTTGGAATGGAAATCAAGTTTATGTGCATTGTATGGTCTGAAATTTGGCCAACATGCACAGCCAAATGTACAAAGGAAGGTATAGTTAGCAGTTATTTTGAGAAGTCGCTCAAGAGTTATACAATTTCCAATCACCTTGCTAGGTAATCAATTGATGAGATAACAAGCAGCCCTGGAAGCCCCATCCCAAAATCTAACTGGCATTGAGGATTGTGCAAGGAGAGCTAATCCCGTTTCAACAATGTGACGATGTTTTCTGTCAATTGCACCATTTTGTTGGTGTGTATGAGCACATGGAAGCCGATGTGCAACCCCAATGTTTTGGGAAAAAAAAACAATTTTCTATATTCCCCTTCCCAATCAATCTGAACTGTGCAAATTTTGGTGTCAAGTAATCGTTCAACATGTTGGAAATGCAAGAAGGTACGCTCAACATCAGACATGTGTTTCAAGAAATAGACCCAAGTAAATTAGTTGAAATCATCAAGAAAGCTAATATAATACGTGTATCCTCCAACAGAAGTATGTGAGGGACCCCACATGTCTGAGTACACAAGTTCAAGTGGAAAAGATGAAACACTAACAAAACTTTTATAGTGTAATTGGTAAATCTTCGCTTGTTGGCAAGCGTCACACACATAAAGTTTTATTTGTTGTGCAACCTAAATTATTGGATTGAATGACTACTTGAACGACCATAGACGACAGATATCCCAGCCTCCTATGCACTGATCACTGGAGATTTTACCATGGAAAAGGAAGATGTCGAACGCTGATGATTAGCATGGAGGGGATAAAATGCCCCTATCACATTGACCGTGAAGGAGCACCTTCTTCGTAGCTCGATCCTTGACATAGCAAATTTTTGGGGCAATTTGCTCAGTAACATCACTCAAAAATCATGAATTGGAAAATAACATCGGTGTGAGGATGACATGTGGCCCCATGGCCCACCTGTCATCCTCACATTGGATGTTATTTTCCAATTTACACATCAACGCAATGTTACTGACCAAATTAATCCAAAATTTTTGGGTGAAATTCAAAGAAGACATCATTGTCTGAAGTAAACTTATGGATATACATGAGATGTTTGCTAATCTGTGGCACATGAAGAATATTTCCAATGGATAAAGGATCTGATCTACCAGCAATAGATAAATGATCAATATGAGAAATATTCAAACATATACCATTAGCAACTTGCACTTGGTCACCTCCACGGTAGCGTTAATTCCTTGACCGAGAGCTCATTCAGCCCCCACTGATTCTGCACGAGTGGATATGCACGTGACTAGAGACTCATAGTCCGGTCCCAGCTCCGTGAGGGTATAAGAGATAATCTCCTCTTCATGTAGTGGGTGGCCGATTGTAGAGAGGGTGTCTGCCAATGCCTTCATCTTGTGGAATGTCAGACTCGGATTTCATAATCTAGAATCCTCTACGAGAATGCTACGCTGTTCTCTAGATCAGTAGATAGCACTCACATGATACATCACTGAATCAATTTATATATAACGTAGACCGAACCATTCATTATATTACCAACATCGGAGTCACATAGACCGCATCGGGTCAAGTTTTACATTAAGGGACGCACAAGCCAAATGATTATATTACAAAATAATGGAAACAACAGCAGAAGCAAAAGGGGTAGAGCTCATCTAGCCACAAGCATGCGACTGGGGAAACCAATGTACAACCGATATTATCCAATGACTTGGGTGATATTGGTAGTACACAAGTACCAATTGAGTTAGCTAGACTAAGACGAGACTAGAACATATACAGACTAATCTATGCTTCATCATCTCCTTGGCCTTCAACGTCTCGATCCTTGTAGTATGCATAATGTGCGGGATCTGTGGCTTCTGAAGGTTGGGGGAAAGAGCGAGGATGAGCACAACTTTCGTGCTCATGAGCCAACACACAAGATCCAGTAATTATACATGCAAGGCTTTATCAAGGATGGCTCGGGTTCCTTTATTTGCTTAAAGCGGCATTTGTAAGTACCATAATTAGAATTTCCTATCACTTAGCATTTTAACCAAATCACATTTTATTAAAGAGATTGATTGTGCAATATTTATAACAGCAGATGTTACCTCTACATTATGCTTTGTTTTTTATTGTGGTTACCTCCACCTATTAATAACACTGGGTATGACTACCCAGGAAAAATCCAAATTCAGGGCCACAATGGCCCAACGAGTTTTCATCCCAATACAAAGGTTTTTGAAATAGAACTAGCTCTAGTAAGTTCCCATATTCACCTTTGACCGTAGGTACGGCTGTTCGAACAGTTTATTAATCTGCAGAGACTGTACACTTTACCCACAAGAGACAATCATCTTGATATGTACACATGCTTCCTTAGACATGTGAATCAATGGGAGATCACCACAAGGCCTTTACAATGCATGCCCTAGTATTAGTTACACCCGCTAAGGTTTCACCTGAGAACGGTTACGCTCACATAGACCCGTCAACCCTTACCTAGACCCCCCTCTTGCGCCTTCATGACTTACGCCTACACAGATGCGTAAGCGGTGCACCCCAACCCGTAGCCACGAAGCCTTACGACGTCTCGAGTCATCTACCTGGTGCAACCCGTACTGATGGATACAAATTATTTAGCTAGGTCGACACCATTATAGACTTATAGTTGTACTATTTTATATTGGGAGGTCATCACCAGATAAGTTCTTGGGGTTATCTAGGTGGTTCATACCACATACCACCATTTCACAAATCAACATCCTTAGGCTACATCAGCACCCACTATCATACCATCCGTCCAGATGTGGTAATAGCAAATTATTAGGGTTTTGGGGAAGTATAAACCAAATTATCACAACCATTTTAGTCATTTGCCCTAATGACTGCCCAAATCCAATTTCATGTTAAAAAGATGATGAGTAGGGCAATAGATGCCCTAGTACTTAAGCAAGACTAGCATGGCGCTTAAGTATGATTATAGCTCGTAGGTTACCACATAATAATCCAGGGTGACAAAGATTTAGGGATTCAATTTGTCAAAGGATGGTGTAATAATCATTTAATTACCAAGTAGGTATGTAGCTACCTCTTAAGGATTTGACATACATTTGTATATGGAATTAAGCATGAAATTTTCTATCTTAAAAGAATATAATTTGCATAAAATGTAGGCTCAATATGATTAAAGTAATGACTCACCTGGGTTAAAGGCAAGAGGGTCTTGATAGTCTTGAGCTTGATCAAGTTGGAAACCTCCTGCGTCTTCGAACTCTACTCGGATGAACACGTTGGAAAAGAGCAAAAAAGCAAAGAGAACAATTAAATACCAAACAAATAATAAATGAACTCCAAATTAAACAAGACCACTATCATTAGCAAGATCTTGAATTTAAACAAATTTAGAAACAAATTTTACTTAAATCGGAGTTATAACTTAACCTTCGGAGTTTGAGTGTGAAATAAATTGAGAAAAGAAAAAGGGAGAGAGAAATTGTTCCTCTAACATGCGGGTCCTAGTGAACAGTGCTCAGTCCATGTGAACAGTGTATGGACCGGAGGTCAACATGCACTGTACATGGTCCACGGGTCTACAAGAATAGCACCACCGCGAGGCCCACTTGTCGGTCACTAGAGGCAAAATCGAGTTAAAATTGGCCATTATTATGCCTCGGGTCCCACCAGTCAGTTACTCCACAAGCCATTAAACCAGTGCTCAATTAATGCAAATGATTGGTTAGCCCTAATGATAGAGATTAGGGGGATTAAACATGGGGCTACAGTGCCTGTCCCAACCCGACAGCATAGGGGAGCTCCGGGTGGCTTGCGGCTCGGGCTCGCCGTCGGCAGGGGAGGGCACGGTGGCGCCGGGCAAGGGTAGGGATGGAAAGCTCTCAGCGAGGCGGAGCTGATGGTGGCGGTGGCACGGCTGGAGGATCGCTGGAGCGGCGGCCCTTGACGACTCTCAACAAGAGATGGTGGGGGCATGAGCTGGGAGGGGGCTCAAGGAACTTACCAAGCCAAGGAGGAGTGCTAGAGATGGATGGTTGGAGGAGAACGACGGCGAGGAGCGGTTCGGCTGGAGGCGAAGGGGAAGAGCGATTTTGAAGGCTCGGGTGGACCAAAAGCAAATCCGAATGGGGGAAGAGTTCCTTGGCTCAGGGGACACCGGATGACGTGGTCAGCCAGGGAAGGCTCGTCGGAGCGACAAAAACGGCGGTGGGGCGACACGATCGAAAACAGGAGCACGAGCATTTTTCCTTGGTGGAGCTCACCAAAGGAGAGGGAAAGCAAAACGGGGAGGGCAAGGGGAAGCTGGGGGCTCTTTATAGCCGAAGGGGGAAGAAGGTGGCCGTTGAGGAGGCTCGGAGGCGCGCGGTCCCGAGGCGGTGCGGCGGCACAGGCGAGCTCTGGCGCTTCGTTGACACGGAGAGGGAGAGCCGGTGGGAGAAGCTCAGGGACGGGACGACACGGCCAGGTGAAGCGCAGCGCGTGGACCGGGCGCGGCAGAGCGACGAAGATGCGGCAGGATGGGCGCGGGCTCTCGCTGACGTGGCCACGACGCTGGTAAGGTGATGCGACGGGGCTAGAGTAGGTGAGGATAGGTGTGCGTTGATGCGACGCGCACGGATGCGGAGGCGCGGGCAGGGGCCAACTGGGCCCGCAGGGGGGGGGGGCAAGAAGAGAAAAGGGCTGAGCTAAGGGAGAATGGACCAGACCCAAGGGGGATTTGAATTTTTGACAGATTGTGCAAATACAAACTAAATTTGAAATAAGTTTTTGAGACTCCAACTTGTAGCAAACTTTTAAACCAAATTAACACCAAATTAAAACCAATTTATAATCATCCCAAAAATGGGATGTTACATGGAAGTAGTCGGCCACGGGCATCTCCTTCTTCAGGTTGGCCAACTGAAACCTGATTTGCATCATTCTCCCTTGTGAACGTGAGCAAACATGGCATCTAGCGCCCTCCATACTTCATGAGAGGTGATGAAGAAGAGAACTTGACCAAAGGATCTCCTCCGCAACCGTGGATTAAATGGTCACTTCCGAAAAAATGAAAGGAAACGGTTACAATAAAATGGCACGCTACAGTAGGAGACCAAGCAACAAGAAAATCTCTGGTTCCTATCTACACAACGACCGGATCAAATTATATCATAAGATACTGATTTGTAATCCTAACATACCTTTTGACACACGAGAAAGACATAAAAAAGCATCATTCACCGGGTGTGCATACCAGGAATTTGCTCGTCCGAAAAACTTGCCATCCCAATGCCTCCCAAGCTTATTGACCTTTCAAAACTCGAATAAATGATATCTATCTGTCAACTCAACGCCATAAGAGAAAAAAAAATCAAAGGCTGAGGATGCTTAATGCATTACAGGTTATACTGTTTTTGCAAATGACTCGTAATATTGAAAAGGAAGTAGAAGAGATAGCTACTTCCTCTCTTTGGTTTCAATTACTTCAGTGAACTAGAGATGCACAGGCAGTCTATATATACAGCCAGTCCTATTGGACCAGTTCCTTTACTGCGGTCAGGGAAGAGCTTAAAGTTTAATAAATTCTAGTAAGAGATGAGATGCCAACTACCATTTACCTCATGCTGCTCTATTTCATCTATCTTCTGAAATGATTATTGTCTTCAGAGATCATTGCAGCAAAGATGTTGCCTTGTTAGTTGTTACCATACTAGTTGGTACTTAAGCACACTAGCACTTGAACTTTGACTGGTTTTAATTTGATGGAGCTGATGAAATTTTGCTTCTTCAAATAATAAGAGATAGATAGCATGCCAACGTCCTTCAAGCCACAAGTATTCTCTATGGAATCGAAAGGAGTGATCCTTAAATGTTGCCACGTCAGAGTATATGAGGTTCTAGTTAATTGGGCACTTGACGCTTTTCTCATGTAGCTAAACCAATTGGCACTTCGTCAATCCCCGTCAGCACTAATATTTCAAAGTTTTCAACAGCTTTATAACTGCTTGTGAGTTGTGACTAAAAAGTTCTTCCTTCTTCAAAATTTTGTTGCTAGAATGGCAACTGATCTCTTTTGGGAAGTCCCTGTAGACAACAATCATCGGTTGCAAATGAGTGATTTACAATGTGAATTTGAATTGTTACTACTGTTGTACTCTAGCTCCTAGATCGGATCAGAGTTGTGAGATACGACACAAGTATGTACGGTATCAATAATAAAGTAGATGAATCTCATAAAGAGAACCAAAATAACGGCGACGAAGCAACTATGACAAGAAAGAGAGATTTGGCGAACCCAACCCCAAATTTTTTAAGCACAACCTTAAAAGGGTACAAGGATTTTTACTCTCTCTCACGACCATCTCGAAACTTTTAGGATCATTGAATCCTTGCACTATATAAGAATCTAGCGTTAAAGAATACCCTTTCGCTATGTACGAACGGGTGCTTAGTACCCTCAACTGTGTTGAGGGGTGCCCTTGCTTGTATTCTTCATCAGGTTGGTGAGAGCAGTGGGCCACCCCTACGACAGCGGTTATTATCTAGCTATCCAATCAGCTAAGCTCAATCAAACAAGAACAAGGAATCGTTATGAGAAGTGGATTTTCTTGTGATTCAGCAGCACTCAATTTGCCAAACAGACATGCCCGAGCATGTAGTTCCCACTGTCTGCAGATCTGTACCCTGACTGGTGTACATGGCGAGAGCTTCCATTCAGTCTGGAATCATGTCGAATTTTTTTTTCAAATAATCTATTTTTTATTATTAATTACAATATTATACCCGCAATAATATTTTTTACAAAAATATACTCCTGTCGCTCAACCGTTGGGCGACTGGGACACTTGTCGCCCAACGGGCACAATGCATGCCCTGCTAGATAAGTGAGCTGCACACTAGAACCAACCGTTGAGCGACAAGTGTCCCAGTCGCTCAACGGTTGAGCTACTGGACCCAGTCGCTCAACGGTTGAGCAACAGGAGTATATTTCTGTAAAAAATATTATCGCAGGTATAATGTTGTAATTAATAATAAAAAATGGATTATTTGAAGAAAAAAATTCGAATCATGTCCTTCAGACCTTCACCATGGCTTGTGTCTATTTACTTTCTTTTGCAGCGTCATTTCATCTGGCTTCTATGGAACGATTGTTACCTTACCTAAAGACCATCATGGGACAGTATCTGTCATGCAGCTGATGTGATCATTAGGATGTAAATTTGTTCAGTACTGGCCTTCAAACCTAATGTTGATTTCAGACAATGGTTGGCAATTTCTGTGGCCGAAGCCTTCTTTAGGTGTAGATGTCAAAATATACATTTTCACTTCGATTTAAGATTAATTATCGCCTGCCATAGTGCTAGTCGCTGCCTCAGAGATTACTTGGTAATTAAGTTCTTGGTAAATTAAACTTGTGCCGCGGTTGATGTCTCGGAGATTACTTGGTAATTATGTTTTGAGCAAGTCTCACACTTGGTATGTCATGTGCAGAAATTATTGCACAGGATGACTTCTTCCCTACCAAGTTATTTATTTCCTAACTAGTTTGATTAGTTTCCATTTTCCTAAGATAAAGATTAGTTGTTTTGAAAATTATATATTAGTTAGAAAAGTTATTATTTGCATTGATCTTATCCATAATTGTTAGAAGAGCCATCTGTATAAATAGGCCTATTGTAATCGTTACTCAAGCAAAAAGATGAATTAGCCTAAGTCTTTCTCAATTCCATCTCCCTAATCTAGATCTTATTTACCCCAATAGACGCCCTCTCCTCTAAGCATCATTCTACCTCTAACCTTCACGGTTAGTCTCTCTTCTACTGTGTTTACCACGTTATGTACTAAGGTACATGATACGGTACGAATCTTTTCCGACGTGGGCATTTCAACTGGTAGGTGGTGAACGGTGACTCCACTCCTTGTGTAAGCTACCTACTACAAATCTTCATTCCTTGTAGGGAAACTGCAGGATGAAAAAGAAGTTTTGTGAGAAGTCGTTTCATATGTTTAGTTTATTTTTCTAAAATTTGGATATAACATCCGTGGTGGCAGACCAACTGCGCAATGAGTTTCCAAGAGTAACTAGTAGATACAAGGTAGCAATAGTATTACCTAGGGTGAAAACGATGCAGATAATTCCCGTTTGATCCGATGTCGTATCCCGAAAAAAAATTCGGCCGGGGTACCATTTTTTAGTCCCGATTGGCAACCGATATTATCCGTATACGTATCCGCAAAATCTAATGGAATATGTGTTAGGATATGAGAAGAGCAATATCCTATCTGCATCTGAATTTTATAGGATATCTGATAAATTAACAAAATGGATATCCGATAAATATCAATATCCTTTAATATTCTCTATGGCTTTCTAGTCATTGACTAATATATAATATGAATTTACATTTGATTATATTTATGTTGTTAAGTACGATAAATAATTATCTAATAGGTAGTATAATTTAACATTTTTGTTGATGAAGTTGTATCTTTTTTTTTATGTGTACACTATCCGCCAAGTTATCCATTACGGATTTGAATCCAATCCGCATCCGCCCTGTGCCAGTATCCTGAAAAAATCGTATTAAAAATATGGGCTTGGATACAGAAAGAGCAATATCCGTCCATATCCGACACGTTTTCACCCCGTGTTACCTTGGGTGAGGCGCTCAGCGGATTTGGTCATTGCTAGAACAACAATGAACAAGAATACTGAAGAGTGAAAGAAGAAACAACAGAAAAACTTAAGGTACTTTGGAAGGCTTTTTGTCAGAAACTTGAATTATTTGTTATGGAAAGGGTGGGAATTAATAGAGCCTATCACCTTCCTTGGGTTTCCTCATTTTCTCCTCTCATTTCTTGACATGTAAGCATTGTGTCTGCATTGACAATTTGTCATGTTATGTCTAATTTATATAGCCTGCACTCACTGGGTTGGGACCAGTTCATTAGACATGGTCAGAAGAGATGTTTTATCTCTACCATTTACTTCCTGTTGTAATTTTTCATCTACATTCTGGAATAGAAGTAAGATTGTAGACATAGTATCACATTGTCTCTTTTCACCATTAACTTGGTACTCATTTGCATGTGTCTCTTATATTTCGACTGGTATTGATTCCATGTATGTAGTTCATCCATATACTTCTGTCTTCATTTCACAGTATGCTCTTCTTCACTGACATTAGGAATGCAAATCCAAACACAGTAACTGCACAGAATTTCATTAGCGGAGCTGCATATGAATATCAGTAAAGAGTGGCTTTATCATTACTAAATCTCAACTGTACTCTTATCAAGCAACATCAGTATGCTCCTACAATGTGTTGGCATTGGCATGCACATGTTCAATGTCAGCAGCAGGTGTGCAATTGCTCAGGCACCTATCCGATCAGAAAAGCTCAGTCAATATATAGAAGAAATTGACAATTTACTATGAGAAATTCAGAAATCTGATTCAACGATAGAGCAGCTCTCAATTTTCTGGTAGATGGACGTGGTTTATTTGTAGAACATTTTTAGAAGAGTTGTCTCTTGCCAACTGCCAAAGTTTTAATTTTACCATCTGGGTTTCAGGCTAGATTGTAGATCTTGATTATAAGCTGTGGCATTGCTTATAGGCAAATACAAATATTGAACATTCTTTATATAAAACAAGTCATCAGGGTTCCTTCATTGTCTTTAATACACGTATCTAAGAAGTAAGACTCACTGCATGATGAACCAAAAATTAGGTCCAATTGGTAGTCGCTCTGAACTGCTAGAGTTGTTCAATCCCTTAATGCAAAGATCTTGCACAACAGCAATATAAATATCATGTTTTTGCATCACAGTAATTGGTCTCACCAGATTTTCAGTAGTCTTGATTGCACGTATTACAGGTATGGTTTTTCTGCACAGGTAGTATTCCCCCATGTGCCATGTTTCTTGCTCTTTACACGTTAAGACTCATCTAAACTTGGTCAGTTAAACTATTCACTGCCAAAATGAAGAACAGTTCTTAGATTAACACAAGGTATGCAAATTTCACAATTTGGAAGAAGTGCACCTCGAAATTGTTTGCAAAATCATTATTCAGACGCATTTGATTCGGTATATTATAAGTGTGTGTAAAGTCAAACTTGAATTAGCTTTTGCAGGAGATGATATTGAAGACCTAGACATGGATAGTGTGACCTTCCTGGAGTGAAGTGCGTGCCTCCTTCATGTGTCTGGTTCCACTAGGTACAACTACATGTTGAGTAATATGGATCCCATACGTGTTGTTGGCATCTCGATATACACCCCCACCCCCAAAAAAGCCCATCTGAAACAAAACTTTGTAGCCAATATCCTCTGTCATGTCGAAAGGTATAAAATAGCATTGTGTTTGAAACATAAATGCATTTTTGCAAAATGGCTTACAATTGAGAGATAGGGAGACACATTGCCTTCTTGCTGATCCTGATTCTTCACTTGACTAGGACCCTGACTCTTCTTTACAACACTTATCTTTTCTCTTCCTGAAATGCAAATAGGATGTCCATGTGTGCTATTTTATTGCTAATGGGTGTGATCGGTTTGATTGACTAGAGCAGGAGTGTTGGAACGCACCTTGACCAGTGTTAGATATTTATACACTCCAATGACATGTTTCTTGTACTGCTTTCTTCGGCTATCTTTGTCTCATTCTTGCATCTCATATATATGCAACAATGCATTCTTCCTTCCAACAAAACGGATTAAAAAAAAGGTAAGCTCCTTACAGTCATAGAGTGAAACACTGTTAAGATTCCTTCCATAGGTTAAATTCAAGTTCAACATACTAAAGCAGAAACATAAAAATAGGATGAAAAAGATAAGACCTGAAAGTGATAGGATTTTACACCCCCCTTCCCCCCGGGCCATGAATGCTAGTTCGTCTTACATTATGTGAGACCATAGCATTTGTAAAATGTCACACACTTAATAGCAGATGAAATTGAACTCCTTTTTATCAAATGATACAAAATATCCATCTGTATCAACGTAACAGGAAACTGCTTAATGGTCGTTTGAAAGCAGCATCATGAAGAACATCGCATGTAGCATAAATGCTATATATGCACATAAGCAAGTAAAAGCATAATACCTTAGGAATACTCTTGTTCCATTTCCCAGTCTCCAAATTGGACAGATTATCGTCTCCCAGGCAGAGGAAATTTATGGCACTAGGACTAATGAATACCCACCAGCTAGGACAACTTCACACTGCTCAGAGATTCAAAGTAGCACTGACCAAAGAGCACGATAAGAAATTGCACATCATATGGTCCTTGCAAAGGCATCACCCATATATCCTCCTTAAATAATCAAGAGTCTGCAATACATCCACCAATTCAGGTTGAGATTGGTCAGCCATTAGAAAGACATGGACTCCATCATGCAATTCAATCCAACTACAACCAGGTTCTTTCTTCACACACTCTCTGTTCATGTTCTCCCGGATCATCCAGGTCTCATGCCAATCACTCTCCAATGCATGAATACTTGACAGAGCAACCCAGTTGCTATGGTTCTCTGGGTCAAGCTGGAGCAGACGGGACGCTGCAAGTTGGCCCAACTTAGCATTCCCATAGATTCGACATGAATTGAGTAGAGCACTCCAAGCAGCAACACTTGATTCAAATGGCATATTCTCAACAAATTCAAGAGCTTCTTCTAGGTTACCGCTCCTGCATAGGAGATCCGCCATGCATCCGTAGTGCTCAGGCTGCACCTTAACTGAGCTCTGACCATCAAAGATCAACTTGAAGTAGTGCCAACCTTCTCTGACAAGTCCCCCATGGCTACAAGCTGACAACACCGCAAGATATGCTACTCCATCTTGTTTTATGCCCAACTCTGCCATCCTATCAAACATGCAGACCGCATCTTGTACACGGCCAAACTTCCCATAAGCTGATATCACTGTAGTCCACAGGACAGCATCCCGTGATGGTGTCCCCTTAAAGACTAGCTCTGCTGAATCGACACAGCCGCACTTTGCATACATATCCACCAAAGAATTCCTGACAACCACATCTGCCTCAAATCCACCTCCAACAACCCGTGCATGCACCTGCATCCCCTGCTTCAGCAATGCCAGCTCCCCACACGCATCCACAACTATGGCATACGAGAAGCCATCCGCGCCAACTCCGCAAGAAACCATTGACGCGAACAACCCCAGAGCCTCCTCAGCCTGCCCACTCCCAAGGCACCCAGCCATCATGGAGTTCCATGCAACAATGTCCCTCACTAGCATCACCCCGAACACTCTCCTCGCATAGTCTACATTCCCGCATCTCGCATACATGTCAAGAACCCCATTTTCCACAACCGCGTCAACCAGGCCATGCAAACCCATCTTGACAACCCTGGCATGGATTTCCTTCCCAAAAGAAAGAGCACCCTGCCCAATGCCGGCGCACGCGAGCAACCCACCGGATAGGGAGTACCCGTTGGGCACAATACCGGAGGCCACCATGCGCCGGAGCAGGGAGAGGGATTCGCCGTACAGGCCGTGGTGGGCGTGGCCGGTGATGAGGGACGTCCAGGAGACCACGTCCCGGAGGGGCATTTCGTCGAACACGTCCCGGGCGTAGCCCGGGAGCCCGCACCGGAGGGCAAGGTGGGCGAGGGAGGTGGCGAGGATGGCGGAGGCCGAGAGACCGAGCTTGAGGAGGACCGCGTGGAGGGGCCTGACGTGGGGAAGGGCGCGGCGGGCGGCGGCGGCTTTCAGCGCGCCAGCGAGGGAGGTGGCGTCCCACTCCAACGCCGGGCTCTGCCACGAGGAAGAGGAACTAGGCATGGCAGCAACGGCGAGCCAGCCGCGTGAGGGAAGAAGAGCTTCTTTCCCGGGTCAGCGGGAGAGGATGGCGGCGCGACTGGTCTCGCCGGCGGGGAACTCGTGGACGCGGCGCACTCCAACCCGCCGATGAAATAATGAGATGTCCGCGGCCGTTAGATGTCATCTAAGATCGATCATGTGTAGATGTCATCTAAGATCGATCATGTCCTTCACGGCGGCTTTAGCGTGGTGTCCATCTACTTTATTTTTGCAAACTTGTACGGGAGAATTGTTACCTACGTATCCTTATCGGACAATAGGTTTCGTACAGATGAATAGATGATCACTAGGCGTTGTGTTGGCTGTGACGAGTGTACATATCAAAATACACATTTTCACCTTCACATAAATTAATGAGGATTGCTATATAACTTCGACAGTTTTTTGAAGTCAAAACTGTCACTTTTCTATTTGTTAGATGTGCTATAAGATACGTGTTTATTGATGTGCTGTAAGAAAAAAAATCATAATAGTTGAATTTTCATCCGTATGATATATTTTGAGATTTGCACTTTTTCCCATCTGATAAATTGGGTCCGAATTTATTATGATTTTTTATTCGGAACATAACGAATTCACCACATTGCCGTATTTTGTTGATATATAATTTTATTTTTTTCTTTGTTCTTGCTCAACCTCTCAAAGTATATGCGAAGAAACTAATGGGTTCACCACATTGTCGTATTTTGTTGGTATATATATATTTTTTTTGTCTTTATTTTTGCTCAACCTCTCAAAGTACATGTGATATTTTGAATCATGTGATGGAAATATGAGTTATTAAGACTTTCAAGAATAATTACAGTGATCAAGAACCAAAATTACATACATAATTTATTGTAATTTATGTATAATGAATAGACCTGTTCAAAGTCGGCTGGCTCATGAGCTGTACTTGAGCCCGACGCTATCCTGCCTGCTTGGGACTCAAAACCGGCTGAAGGAAGCCCGGCCACCAAATTTTGATAAAACCAATTAAAAAATAAAAATCTATTTATTTAATCTTTGAAAATGAATTAAATATTAATTTTTATTAGAAAAATGAATTAAATAACATTTTTAAATCGAAAATCACGTTTTGGTAAATGTAAATAGACTCGAACTTTGATGATTTTAATTTGGGCTTTTCAAGCCCGGCCCAGCCCGACGTTTGAACAGCTCTAATAATGAAGTTGTAAATGAACTTTCAAAATGTGACAGTTTTTTACAGAGAAAATTGTCAAATTTTGTGTAGACAGACCCTAAATTAATTATTATTATCCCTTGCAATGTGGTGCCTCACATCTTCCAGAGAATAACTCCCATGTATATCTTCCTCGTAGAGATACACCCTATGGATCGTCCAGATAGGGGTGGATCTATCTGAGTTCTTTGGTGTTCAGCTATTGCGAATGCTCATCTTAGAAATCCAGAGTT
The DNA here is from genome assembly GCA_036346405.1 of Phyllostachys edulis. Classification (NCBI taxonomy): domain Eukaryota; kingdom Viridiplantae; phylum Streptophyta; class Magnoliopsida; order Poales; family Poaceae; genus Phyllostachys; species Phyllostachys edulis. The sequence continues at coordinate 63,498,736 of CM070554.1, forward strand.
TGCCGTTGCGTCCGTCGAGATAGCGTAAAAAGAAACAAGAGAGAGATGGAGTAAGAGGGATATTTTCTGTTTGTTGGATGGAGTTCCTTGTGTTTCCCCGTTTTTCACTTATTTATGTAACGTCCTCAAAATCTCGGACCGTTAAACCCTTCACAACTGCCCAGGTGTGCAGTTGCGAAGTAAGCAACGTCTCAAGCAAGCTTCCGATTACAACAAAAACAAGACTTTTATTACATAAGATTAAGGCTTAACTGCCAGTTGTAACCTAGCACGGGCATCCAAGCCCAAAGTTAAAATAATACAAGACAAAAGAACTTCAAACCAAAGGCATGCTTGAGCGCGGTCGAGACCTAATAATCGTAATTATCATCATCTAGTGATCCTGCCAAATCTTTCCTCATCAAGATCCTCGAGATTTTCCCAGATTTCTTCTATAAATGATTTGCAGATTTTGCAAGAATGAGTACTACTACCGTACTCAACAAGCCACATGAAAAAGCTAAATAATTATATGCAAGAGGTTCAATGGATGGTTAGGGTTTACCTTAACAGGCATATGTGGATGCATTTTGCGTTTAAAGCAGTTTATAAAACAGTAAAATGATAGTAAATATATCATCAAGGGTTTCTTAACACTTGCACAAACCAACTTAACATCTCAAAATCTCTACTTATGCCTCATGTACTAAAATCACCTATTAGCACAGCTTCATTAACCGGAAGCACGGCGTATTTGAATACCTTTGATTATACACTCTGCAGAGTTACCCAACTTTACCCACAAGATATCTCAAACTCACACTGTCAGTACATAGACAAGCAACACGTTAGCGTGCGACTGAGCTGAGATAACAAAGTTTTTTCACCGCTCAACCTTTCTAGCCTCTACCCGGTAGGTTCTATTCCATACACCCCTCGAGAGATCACCAGCCAATGGTGGAACTTGTGCCCCGATGCTGATGGGACCATACTGTTGTGTAGACCAGCGAGTATCCCTTCAGAGCCACCACTGTCCCACCCCTATTCCGCGCTACTCTATCTCACAAGAGCACACGTCTGTCCTGCAGATATTCAATCGAGAGAGCAGTATACTAAGCTAGGCAGTAATGACCACACATATGGTTGAGCGGTTTTCTGTGTCGGTCACTTTGGCACAAGGTTCTTGTCTTTACTTGTCTCTAGTGAGGAAATGAACCAACACCAACTTGTGGTTGTCCACCTTCGCCTTCGACTCACTTTTAACCAGTCTATTGGGTTGTCCAATTTCCTGGACGCAACCCTCAACTCTCCACCAAAACCATTGGTGAACAGCCAATACTGATTTTCAGGATTTATAAACACATTTTTGTGACAAAGCTACTTATATAGATACCATTTTATGTGAACTTGTCAAGGTGGATATAGCCTACAAGTGCTAGATGGGTTTGTCTGTGGGGTAATAGGATTTATCTAATTATCATGGCATTCAAAAGTATTATTTTAATATTTAAAGTAATTGGTACAAATACAATAATGAAAGTACTAATATAAATATATGAATTATAAGCTCAAAATGATCAAGGAATGCAACTTGCCTCCTTACACAAAGTCTTTTAGTAACAGGTCTTGTTCGGCGTCTTCTGGAGTCTAGTCGTCGAAGTCGTGACCTAACGCGAAACAGAACGACAATAAACCAAATAAAATCCAACTCAACATGGAATGAGCTGGGAACAACACGCAAGTAAATAATTTCAAAAGAATCATAAATAAAGATGGTGTGGGAGGGTAGGTATTTATTTGGAGCTTCATTTGGCTGAACAGAGTGGGGAAATGGGTTCACGGGCTCGAAACGGTCGAAATGGGTATAATATGTCAAATTAGGGTTTCGGAGTGAAAAGTGTTGGATAATGAATAGTATTATTTTACTATTTATGGATAAAAAGGATTAGTGAACAGTAACAAGAATTACTGTTTTTAGTTAATGAACAGTAAACATGTTTTACTATTTTGGTTTATTGAACAATAATTACTGTAAATAGTAACGCCTATGAACATTAATGAATTTACTGTGTTGTGAACAATGCTTGGGCTGATATGAATGAACAGTAATGGGCTGAACCCAATTACTATAGTGGTCCATGGCCAAAAGGCTAGGCCTTTTAAGGCCAGTAACTTAAGCGACCTTAAGTCAAGACTCTCGTGAAAACGAGCGTCTTCGGCTTTGCGAGCCGGCACGGCGCTTCTTGATGGCGATGGTGACCGGCGGCGGGGGTGGGTGGTGTAGGGAGCTTTAGGGAAGCATGGGCAACCCATTTTGGGGGTTTTCCTGGCCAAAGATGGCTCAGTGAAGGGTGCGTGGCGGTGGAGGCGCACGGCCGAGGTAGAGGAATGGTGCGGCGACGCTCTAGCGAGGTCCTGGCCAAGGTGAGTGGTGGGTGAGCATCAGGGAGTATAGGGGGTTCTAGGGAGGGTGGTGGCATGGCTCGGGGTGCACCGAGATGCTTTGGAAACGGCGGCCGCGAGAGGGGCGGCGGTGGAGCATGGTGCCGGCAAGCTCCGGTGCCCTCATCTCCATCACCATGCTCCGGTGGAGCATGGTGATGGCGTCATGGAGATGACGACCGAGAGGAGGAAGAAAGGGAGAGGCGTGCAGGGAGAAGGCGCCTCCGGGTGGAGAAGACAGAATGGCTGAGAAAGGAAAGCGGAAATGGGGAAGAAAATCCAAATTGGGAAAGAAATCCGAAAATCAAGAAAAAACTTCAAAAAGTTTTGAAATTTGAAATTTAGGGTTTTTTCAACCTACCCCCTTAAAAAGAATCTCATCCCGAGATTCACTCAAAGTCAGTGGACAGGTTGGGAAACTACGCTGCATTTTTTATTCCTTTTTCCATGCTGCTTTTTCTGTTGTAATATTCTGTCACAAAAACTGGAAAGGTGGCTCCTAGATTAATTAAAATTAATACTAATCCTTGCATGTAGTAAAAACATACCGACAATGGTATTGACGGTCTCTGCCATTTCCTTGGTAGTAATATAGTTGATTTTGTCCTGAATCGATCCTATTGTTGGTCTTCTTTCTCCTAGAATTTGTCTCGCTTTTCTTAGCTGTTTTTTGGGTCGTAGCATATATCCTTTGTATGCTTGTTTTATTGGTGGTGTCTTGTTGATCTGTAGTTGACTTTTCACTTGAGCTTTGGCTGCCTCTGATGGCATACTCCTTAATGGGCTTCAAGGAGGTGTGGGCAACCCATTTTGGGGTTTTGCCCGGCGGGAGGTGGTTCAGTGAAGGGCGCGCGGTTGAGGCAGAGGAATGGTGTGACAACACGACGGCGAGGTCCTGGCCAAGGTGAGTGGTGGGTGAGTATCAGGGAGTATAGGGGGTTCTAGGGAGGGTGGTGGCATGGCTCAAGGTCCACCGAGTTGCTTTGGCGATGACGGCCGCGAGAGGGGCGGTGGTGGAGCATGGTGCCGGCGAGCTCCGATGAGAAAGGAGGGCGGGGAGGTTAAGGGAAAAGAGCGGGGCGACGAGGTGGTGCTATAGCCAGAGGTAGGAGGGAAGGGGGTGGACGGGCGCAGCGAATTTTACCTCGGCCCGCCGGAGAAGAAGCACAAGGCGGCGGCGATCCGATCGATTGGCTGACGTTGGAAGGGAAGGGAGGCAGTGGGAGGTGCTGGGGTGGTGGATGGAGATGAGGGCTTGCCGGGGTGGCCCTTTTATAGGCTTGGAGAGTAGGTGGGGAGCAGGAAGGCGGTGCAGCAGAGAGGCAGTGGAAGCAGGGAGCGGCAACATGTGCGGTCGGGAGTGGTTGGGCGGCGCTGGGAGCAAGCAAGGTAGCGGGGGAGGTGGCAGAAGGTGCTGGTGGAGGCGGTGCGTGGCGCGGGAGGTGGCGGCTGACGGCAGCGGTGCCGAAGGTGATGGCATCGTGGAGATGACGGCCAGGAAGAGGAAGAAAGGGAGAGGCGCGCAGGGAGAAGGCGCCTCCGGGTGGAGAAAGCGGAATGGCCGAGAAAGGAAAGCGAAAATGGGGAAGAAAATACAAATTGGGAAAGAAATCCGAAAATCAAGCAAAAACTTCAAAAAGTTTTGAAATTTGAAATTTCGGGTTGTTTCAATTTTTTTCTTTTACATTCGTGATTTATGTAGGGAACAAGGCATGCATTGCATTCCTGGTGCACTTGCCACGATCAGAAAAGATATTTTAAATCCCCTCCCCCTTCCCCCATCATTTACTTCACATTGTACTTTTCATTTACCCCCTTAAACGGGTTATGTAGATTCAATCTCTCCGTCTCCTGTTTAGCCATTTAATTGGTACGCATCTACATATTTGTCTTTACAACATGGATTTTGAAAACCACGGTTGCCACAGGATTTTGAAAACCTTTAAGGGACTGGTTCGCACTACCTGGTTGGCGATAGCCCATTACAAATTCTTGGCAGCACCGCGGTTGGAGGGGTGCAGGCCGGCGGCGGGACGAGGGGAGGAGGCCGGCGAGAGGAGGAGGAGGTCGACGGTGGGAGGTGGGGATGCTGTGGCACCGGCAACTGGAGGGGAAGAGGCCGGCGAGAGAAGGAGGAGCCGGCGGCGGGACGATGAAAGGAGGTTGGGGCTCTCCAGAGAGACAGAGAGAGGGGAAGAAGGTTGAAGAAGAGAGGAGGAAGAAGATGTCTCAGGGTAAGTTAGACATTTTGATAATAAAAAATTGACAAGTTTTTGGGGAGTTGACGGTAGCTGTTTCTAACGGAGTTGACAGCAATGGAAAATAATGGATGAAAGTTAAGATCCAATGGCAATGAATGAATGAGCATTTTTTTGATGGCACAAGAGGGATCGTGCCAACATTCAGTGGTAAATAAGGAATTAATCCTTGTACTTTTCATCTACCCTCTTAAACGGTTATTCAGATTCAATCGCTTCGCCTCCTTTTTAGCCATTTAGTTGGTACACATCTACAGATGTGTCTTTACAACATGGATTTTGAAAACCATGGTTGCCGGATTTCAAAAAACGTTAAGGGACCGGTTCACACTACCGGGTTGGTGGTAGCCCATTATAAATGCTTTTCGACCAGTTTCCCATGCACATCGATACATAACAAAGTTTAGATGAATATAGTTTGAAAAGCCGAAAAACAAAATAATGGTCTAAATTCCGTCTTCTACCGTGGGTAGTAACGGCACTTGGCAGGAGCGGCAAGCATATCAATATATCTACAAACAATTGATGATATTCAATATATCTCCTTCGTTTCAAAGGTCAAGAAAATCTCACAATGATACCTAAATGAGAAGAAAAAAACAATTTTTCTAGAAATTCCCACATTATAATCAAGAGAGAATATCTACACCACTCATTTTGGTGGGCCTAGATTGTAAGTTTATAACGATATGGATTAATCATGTATACATATTGTCGACGATCAAGTCGCCGATCTTACGAAAATGAACGAGGAAAATAACGTGGAATATCCTGGAATGGAATGGGGGTCGCTCTTTATTGATATGAACTGGGTTTTACAAGATGTGGCTAAGTACTACTCTAAATTACCTTTGAATGGGGAATGTCTAATCGGTAATCGACTTAGAATATGGGTCTAAGTCGATTATCTAGCTTCTAATTCCACCGCTTAGGCTTCTGTGTATTCTGTTGAACTGTCGTAGTTCTTGTCTTTGTTGGTCTTGGCCTTGTTGTCTCTGTGTCTGTGTCCTGTCCCTTTGTCTTCTGCGCTTCACCTTTAAATAACTTCCGAAGAGGTGGCAGTTACTCCTGGAGAAGACTTCCCTGGTGAAACGTTACGACTGGTCGGAACGGTGGAGCAGTTAGCAACGTGCTAACTTCCTTGCGGTTGCCTGTGAAAAGCTTAACCGTAAGGTAGTTAATAGTCAGTGTCTCAGGGTTGTACCATCGCATGGTTTGGAACGTATAGCACGTGTTCCATTTATCATACGATAAGAAATATCAGTCCAGTAATTTTACGAGCGGTTATCTGGTCAGGGATTAGACACAAAGCCTCATCCGATCAGGGTACCCATTAAGTAACCTCTGAAATACTAACGACCAGGGAGGTCGTTAGTCTTAGGGGTCACGACCATGTAGACGTATAGTCTTTTATTATGTATTAAAATAATACATAGAGGTTTTAATCCTCGTCACATATTATATCTATTACAATTGTACATCATATACAACTATATTTTCAAAAGGCTATGGAATATATAAAAAATACAATATGTTGCAGTACGCAGGTAACGCAGCTGCGTAGCCGTGCAGGAATTTCGGCCTGCTTGCCTAGTCGGGCCGACTTTTGTTTTGCGAGGGGAGGCGGGAAAGGTGCTAACTTGCTCTCGATTGAAGACAAAGAGCACAAGTGCCAGTTGATAAGTCGCTAAGGTTCAGAGTATACCGCCGATTGGTACTAGTATTTTGCATCAAATCGAAAGTTCCTCAACCTAATTCAACCCACCTTCTGTGGCTTTGTGCGCGCTAGCTATACAGTACTTCCTCCTCCGTTCCCTTTTACTCGAGTTTTTATTATTATTATTAATTAACCATTTTTTAATTTTTATTTTAAAGTTCACCCTTGACGAACTTTATTTTCAATTCTGACCTTTTGATCACGCCATCACTCGTGACGTAACAACACAATATTGTCATGCTTTAGAATAAGTCCCCAAAATAGCACTTTTGATCATGCCACCACCCGTGACGTGACAAAACAACACTGTCACGCCATTGGTTGTGACGTAACAAGAGCTTTGCCCAGATACGAGCTGGCGTGACAGTGTTGTTTTGTCACGCCATGGGTGGTGGCGTGATCAAATGGGTCAGAAGTGGAAATAAAGTTCGTCAGAGGTTAACTTTAAAATAAAATTAAAAAAGATTAATTAATAAAAAAAATCCTTTTACTCCTGCTTTTAGACATTAACAAGTGATGTCTCCAGTACACACCGTTAATCATTTACTTTTCCTACCTGTGTGAGCAAATGTTACTGAAAACATAATGATACGAATTAACATTCGATGATCCTGATCTACCAAATGTCAGCATTTCCATCCTAGTATTTTTATGCTGTTGACTGCACGCGTTCTGGTACGACCGGTGAAAGAGAACCGAGTCATGTAGTGTACTACTCCTACTTACATAGCTGATCGATCTCCCATTCGACAGATAATCAACTCCTACTTGCTGGAGTGAGAGTATTCAGTAGCTCTTGCACACGTCACAGATTACCGTGTCCCTGCAGCAGAATAATCCCGATCGATCCGGGCATCCATCGCAGCTTGCGTTTGGCAACCTAACCCATGCTCCGGTCGATCCATGCATCTCCATGTCGTTCATGCGTGCATCTTGTGCCCACACGTATCCGTGCATGCACATCGATAATGCATGTTATATATGTAGTTACGTGCGTGCCCATGCAATTGGCGACTCGACCACTATGCACGAGACCCATGCGCAGCTAGCTAAGGCACGCGGGAACCACCAAGCCGGACTCAAATTCTGATGCCTACTTTTATATATGTACACATAAGTATATTTCAGTTGGAATTTTATGAGATTATTGATTTATTCCTGACCTCGTCTTTTTAGACATGCATGATGATTAACGACACACGTACGCATATGACGACAGTGAGACTGAGATCCCAGTGGCATGCAAGTGGCAACTGCACACCGATCGATCATCCATCCCGACCGGTCGGCTCACCTCAGTCATGGCTTGTTTGGATAGAAAGAGATTAGAACAAATCTTTTCGGATTAGAAGAGATTTTAGTTCAAATTCCGAGTCAATCCGAAGGGATTGAGTCGGATCACATTGTATCCAAACAAACCCTCACGGAATTGTATCTATGGGCGGATCCAAGTAGGTCTATGGGGGTGCACAAGACACCGGGTCGGATTTTATGTTACCTTATTAAAGCCCATGTATACATAGGTGTGCACCCCGCAACATAAGCTTAGTGACTTTATACACATGTAATGATATATTCGAGGGACACCCAGTTATTTTTCTTCTAGATCCGCCACTGATTGTATCCCCTACCGTTGCATAGGAAAGGCTGAGGGAAATAGTTCCATGCATTTGAGTTAATACATGTCGTTGGATCGAGAATGAACGGTTATGTTGTAGGGATGGCCAACCACTCCTACGGCCCGGCGAAGAGCCAAAGGAATTAGCCCATTCGACATATGCAAAGGGGGAAGGGCACTACCTCTATGCATCAGCCAATCAATCCACCACCTTGGCGTTCGCCCGAAGGGGTCCCTGGTCAAAGGGGGTCTTCAGGCAAAGGATGAAGGGGGAGGCCGAGGCCCCGCAATGGACCATGAAAGGTGACATGATCAACACCGTCCACAGTGCACGAAACCTACCAGTGAAGGAGGAAAAGATCACAAAGCCCCTATAGTCGTAGAGCCTTTATATGGGCATTGTTATAATCTCCTACCTTCTAACTTGTAATGCTATAAATAGGTACTCTTGCATATCAAGCAGGAGTGGATTTTAGGTGAATTCAACACAACTAAAGATAAAAGATACCATTCATCCATCTGTACCGTTTCCCATACTTCAGGGATCTTGAGACCTCTACCCCTCTCCTGGTGGGTAGTGGCTCTGAGGTCCTCCACTTTTTTACTGTTTGATTTGTAACCGCAATAGTTGGCGCCATCAGTGAGAACGGCAGAGAAGCGCTGTCAGTGGAGAGCGGCAGAGAAGCAGCAACCTCTCAAAGTAGCCGCAATAAACCCGATCGATCCGAGCATCCATTGCAGCAGGCGTTTGGCTACGTACCTAACTCGTACGTGCATTCGATCGATCCATGCATCACCCTGTCGTTCATGCGTGCATCTTGTGCCCACATGCATGCACATCCATCGTGCAGATGATCATACATAAGTTGTATACAAAGTCTGTCTATACAAGAATCGGCTATTTTCTCAGCCTAAAACAGTCGGATTCTACACAATACGATCAAAACAAATAACAGACCAGATTTCAATCCAAAAAACAACATACATTTAGTAAACGGGCCTGCTGATACCAATTGGGCCGGCGTTGCGTTGGTTTTGTCTCCAAAATATAATATGTTATTTTAATTCATTTTATTATACATAAATTACAGTAAATTATTTATGTAATTTTTATTGTTGGTCACTATAATTATTCTTGGAAGTATTAATAACTCTGATTTCCATCACACATGATTCAAAATCTAGCATATACTTTGAGAGGTTGAGCAAAAACAAAGACAAACAAACAAAACGTGAAATTTTATACCAACAAAACAGTGTGGTGAACCTGTTATCGGATATCCACCTTGATTAGCATGCACTGAGACAAATCACAATCAGGAAAACAAAAGATCAAACGTAAGCTTCGTAGCAGGTAAAATTAAGCTCGTAGGAATCGTCTATCGCCTGTCAAAATCCGATGCCTCTCTCACTAGACGAATCTCAAAACTCTCAGATCTTATGAACAAAATCAAAAATCCCCAAACTCTTAGTGCTTACGACACAGAAGAACGTAGGAAATCATCGAACAACTCATCGTCAAACTTGACGGACATGTTGCCGGCGACAAAATCCGGAGGAATCCGACGCCTCACCAACTCGTCGACGAGATCGGGTCTCCTCTCCAAACTATACTGCTAGCTTCCTCTCGGTCTCTCCCATCTCAGAGCAACGTCTCAATCTACCCCCTTCTCGAAGCCTCCAAACCAATAATGAATTGAGTCGTTGTATCGTGCATTAAATATTATAGCGTATCTTCCTAATATATTGTGGGTTACTCCATGGCTCTCGACTCTGACCTTTCTAGCTAACACGCGCTACCATCGAATAGCAGGTATGAGGTATGTCAGTATGCTATGGTGTTTTATCATGCATGATAAAGTTTATTTCATGCCTATATTCTGTATGTATACTTCCAAATAGCATACTACCGGACACCCTCTCTTTGCCGAGTGCCTGCGGCACTCGGCAAAACCCGAAATACACTCGGTAAAGGTTTTGCCGAGTGCCGCACTCGGCAAAGGGCACTAAGCACTCGGCAAAGATTTACACTCAGCAAAATAAAAATCGAAAAAACCCAAAAATAATAGCAAATTTTTTTTTTGAGGCCATGCCACCGGCCAAATAGCTACCATCGAATAGCGGTATGAGGTATGTCGGTATGCTATGGTGTTTTATCATGCATGATAAAGTTTATTTCATGCCTATCACTACAGAGGCGGGCTCTTTCGCGAGTGCTGTTGCACTCGGCAAAAGCGACTTTTGCTCGGCAAAGTCTTTGTTGAGTGCAACACTCAACAAAAAGAGCCTCCGTCGAATCTCCTTCCGGTAAAAGGTCGCTTTGCCGAGTGCCAAATTCGGGCACTCGGCAAAGGCTTTGCCGAGTCTTGAATCTTGAACACTCGGCAAAGATTTGACGCCGTCGGCCCTAATTTTTATTTTTTTTAAATTTTCTTTCTTAAGTCAATGGTCATTGCACTCGACAAAGCGTGTTTTTTTTTTTTTTAATTTTCTTTGCGAGTGCAATGGTCATTGCACTCGGCAAAGCCATCTCTAAAATTGAACCGAAAAAACCCAAAAAATAGCAAATTTTTTTTTTAATCGGAGGCCCACCGCTAAGCGCTTGCTTGTCTCTCGCGTCGCGTCGCAAGTCACGATTTTTCGCGCAAAATTCCCGTGCTACTGTGACGTGGATTCGAACCCGCGACCTCTCCTCGTGCATAACCCCTCTACCACTGCACCACACCGTCACTTGTGTCTATATTCCTTTTGGTTCCCAAAATATTATACAAAACCGAGTGTAAATTGCTTGTTTGAGGCCCTAAACGAATTCAAATCAAAACGTTGTCAACTACAAAGTTTCATAACTTTTCGAGATCTACAATTTTCATTTAGGAGTTTCTCCATCCGAGGTCGTTTACAAAATTTGAATTTCAAATTTAAGAAATTCAAACGTAGTTTTGCATGAAAAGATGATTTCAAATCAAAAGTTATTAACTAAAAGTTTCATAACTTTTCGAGATCTACAATTTTATTTTGGTTGTTTTTCCATCCGAGGTCGTTTGAAAAATTCGAATTTTAAATTTTTCAAATTCAAACGCAGTTTTCCTTAACAAAACGAATTCAAATGAAAAAGTTGCCAACTACAAAATTCTATAACTTCTCAAGATCTACAAAGTTTATTTTGGTTGTTTGATCATTTGTTCATCCGAAATGGTGGTTCTAACATTGTTCACAAATTTTTGCCAATTCCCTGCACTCGGTAAATCCTTCTTTGCCGAGTGCCAAAAAAAAGCACTCGGCAAAGACTTTCTTTGCCGAGTGCCAAAAAAAAAGCACTCGGCAAAGATTTTCTTTGCCGAGTGCCAAAAAAAACACTCGGCAAATTTTTTTTTTTTGGGTTTTTTTTGCCCCATTATTTTTTTGCAGCCTTAATATATTATTTAAAACTCCATGTTCAAATTTGGGACAATTTTGACTTTTTTTCCTATATTTCGTTAGTTTTTTTTGTTTCGTTGAATTTTATGGAATATTTCAAATTTGAACTGCAGGTGCATGGAATAATCGAATTTGGTCATTCAAAAAATGATATTCATGATATTTGGTGTATGTTGAGGCCGTATCCAGGAACTCACATGAAATTTCGAGCATCTTGTTGGCGTAACATGGCGAGTACTGCGGGAAAAGTGTATTTAAATTATATAAAATCGAGCGAAGTCGAAAATAGCGAAACTTGTCGAGGTGTCGTGTTATCGCATATAGAGTCTATGGTAAAAATTGAGAAGGTTTGAGCAAGTTGCGGCGTCGGATGCCTAAAACCGATACATCTTGCATGACTACATATGCGATAACATGTGGAGATATACAGGTTTTAAACATCATTTTAGGACTTACACAATTTAAATACACTTTTCTCGGGTAATTAATCAAAAATGCTCGAAATTTCATGTGAAACTCAACATAACAAAATATCAAATATCATTTTTGGACCAAATTCGATTATTTCATGCACTTTCAAATTTGAAATATTAAAAATTCAACGAAACAAAAAATATAGCAAAAAAATCAAAATTGTCCCAAATTTGAACATGGAGTTTTAAATAATGTGGGAGGCTCACAAAAAATGGGTCAAAAAACCAAAAAAAATTTTTTGCAAATTCCTGCGCTCGGTAAAATCCTTCTTTCTTAGGTGCCAAAAAAAAGCACTTTCGGCAAAGACTTTCTTTGCTTAGCTAAAAAAAGCACTCGGCAAAGACTTTCTTTCTTAGGGTGCCAAACTACTCGGCAAAATTTTTTTTTTTTGGTTTTTTGCCCCATTATTTTTTCTTGACCTTAATATATTATTTAAAACTCCATGTTCAAATTTGGGACAATTTTGACTTTTTTCCTATATTTAGTTAGTTTTTTTGTTTAGTTGAATTTTGTGGAATATTTCAAATTTGAGCTGCGGTGCATGGAATAATCGAATTTGGTCATTCAAAAATGATATTCATGATATTTGGTGTATGTTGAGTAGTATCCGAGGAACTCACATGAAATTCGAGCATCTTGTTGGCGTAACATGACGAGGTACTGCGGGAAAAGTGTATTTAAATTATATAAAATCGAGCGAAGTCCGAAAATAGCGAAACTTGTCGGAATTGTCGTGTTATAGCATATAGAGTCTATGGTAAAAAATTGAGAAGGTTTGAGCAAGTTGCGGCGTCGGATGCCTAAAACCGGACATCTTCGCATGACTCATATGCGATAACATGTGGAAGATGGAGGTTTTATCGGCGTACGCAACTTGCAGGACTCTTGCGATAAAAATTTAAACTTTTCTCAAAAAAAATCAAAATTGTCCCAAATTTGAACATGGAGTTTTAAATAATGTGGAAAATTCCTCACAAAAAATGGGTCAAAAAAAACAAAAAATTTTTTATAGCCAATTCCTGTAGTCGGTAAATCCTTCTTAAAGAGTGCCAAAAAAAAAAAAAAACACTCGGCAAAGACTTTCTTTCTTTGCAGGTGCCAAAAAAAAAACTCTCGGCAAAGACTTTCTTTCTTAGAGTGCCAAGTGCCAAAAAACACTCGGCAAAATTGGCAAAATGGCGGTAAGCTCGTAGTCAAGGGCCATTTTTCTTAGAGTGCCACTCTTCTTGAGAGTCTTGCCTTTTCTTAGAGTCTTAGGGCACTCTGAGGCACTCGGCAAAAGCCACTCTTCTGCCGAGAGTGCTAGACTTTCTTGAGTGCCGGTAGGCCGGCACTTTCGGCAAGAGTGGCCGCGAAAGTGCGATTTTTGGCACTTTCGGCAAAGTTCAACGACTTTCGGCAAATCTGCGTTCTCCGTAGTGTATATTACGTATGTATACTTCCAAATAGCATACTCTGGGATACCCTCTCTTTCTGGGAGTGCTGCGGACTCATCAAAACCGAATACACTTTCGGCAAAGGTTTTGCCGAGTCCGCTTCGACAAAGGGCACTAAGCACTCGGCAAAGATTTACACTCGACAAAATGAAAATCTGAAAAAACCCAAAAATAATAGCAAATTTTTTTTTTTTGAGGCCGCCACCACCGGCCAACGTCACTTGATCTCCATCAAATCATTGCATTTTTGCATAAAATTCACGGCTAACTTGACGGCGGGATTCGAACTCACGACCTCTCCCTCGCGTGCCTGCTACTCTACCACTGCACTACACTGTCACTTGTGTTTAGATTCCGTTATCTATCTTCATATATTATACTAAACCGAGAGTAAATTGCTTGTTTGAGGCCCTAAACGAATTCAAATCAAAAAGTGGTCAACTACAAAGTTTCATAACTTTTCGAGATCTACAATTTTCATTTAGGAAGTTTTTCCATCCGAGGTCGTTTGAAAAATTCGAATTTCAAATTTGAGAGATTCAAACGTAGTTTTGCATGATAAGATGATTTCAAATCAAAAAGTTGTCAACTACATAGTTTCATAACTTTTGGAGATCTACAATTTTCATTTAGGAAGTTTTTCCATCCGAGGTCTTTTGAAAAATTCAAATTTTAAAATTTTCAAATTCAAACGTCGTTTTTGCATGACAAGATTATTTCAAATCAAAATTTTGCCAACTACAAAATTTCATAACTTCTCAAGATCTACAAAGTTTATTTTGGTCATTTGTTCATCCGACATAGTGGTAGTAACATTGTTCACAAATCTTATATATCTCTCTTCTACTTTCATGAAACTAATATGAGAGAGATGTAGATTTTATGAACAACGTTATTGTCGCTTTGTCAAATGAAGAAATGACCAAAATAAACTTTGTAGATCTTGAAAGTTATACAACTTTATAGTTGAAAAGTTTTTCATTTGAATTCATTTAGGGCCTCAAAATTGCTTTGAAAAAATGATTTCTTAGGGCCAAAAAAAATGCACCGCGGCAAAATGCCTCTTTGCCGAGTGCCAAAACAAAGGCACTTTCGGCAGGGCGCATGGCACTTTCGGCAAAATATATTTTGCCGAGTGCCAAACACTTCGGCAAAGGCGCATTTTGCCGTGTGTCGAAAAAAATACTTCGGCAAAATACATTTTTTAGGAGTGCGAAAAAACACTTTCGGCAAAGCCATCTTTGTCGAGTGTTTTTTTGCCGAGTGTATTTTATTTGGCACTCGGCAAAGACCGTCTTTACCGAGTGCCCGATAAAATACACTCGGCAAAGCCTCCGGCACTCGGCAAAGTGCCGGTTTCCGGTAACTATATAGTCATGCATGTACATGTGCATGTGTCGACATTTCATCGTCCCAATTGATCAATTTATCGAGCTAATTAAAATGTTAACACTAGTTAGATTTAATTACTTCGGCGTGGCGATTGATAATAATTTGAAGTTTTTTTTAGAACAGGCTGCAGCTTTACTTCACGTAATCAAAGTAGAGTTACATTTGGTCTGAATGCAATTTACAAGAAAAGAGTAATTTTGGTCTAGCCATTGATGTGATCAGGTTTTTGGATTTTGTCATTGTTTTCACCTTACTGGTTTTATGTTATCAGAATCGCAAACTTCTTCTGAAAATGCCGACTTAACTTTTCTCAAAATGTCAGAGTTGTCCTTACCATTTTGTCCCATGCCCTCTCGTGTCCTCCCCCATGACCCATGTGTTTCTCTCTCCTAGAATGTTTGTTGAAATGCTGGTACGAGAAACGAGCAAAATATATGTTATGTAATGGTGTACTCGACGTGGCCTATCTTGGAAGTCATCAAAACTCTTTCTTAGCTCCTCGATGTCACCAAGCACTGCACCTATATGTTATGTACGACCGCTGAGCACTGCGTCCCTGCTATAAGTTGAGAGAGAATTTTGGACTGTTTTGGCTTTATAGCGCACCGTAATTCCTAAACTAGCTCTCTTAGCGTTAGAATTCTATTTTGACTCCTCTTAGCTTTTTCTGCGCGATGCAGGGCGGCGACAACTTACCTCATGCGTCGCCATTGGCGACACCAAAGTCTTCTTGTGCGTGCGATAAGCGACACCAAAGTCTTTGCCATCCCAGCAATGACAAGGTCTTGCAAGCGGTGACAACGACACCTTCTTGGCCCCGCGCTCCTTGAACAAAAGAAAAAAAACAGGATTAGGGTTTCGAAATGAAAAAAAAAGATTATGGTTTTAAGCGGGATGGAATTAGGGTTTCTAGTTTGGGTTAGCGCTTATACGAATATGAAATTTTCTTCAGTCATTTCAATTAGGGTTTAAACAGGCACTGATATTTGTAAAAAAAAACATTCATTAAGAAAATATGAGCAAGGGTTTGTAAATTAGGGTTTCCTTTTACGCAAAATCGAGTTTAAATCATGCGGTTTATTGTTGTTTGTAGTAATTTTAAAAATATAGGAAATGAATTTAGAAAATTACGAATCTTTTGTGGAGCCTCTGTCATGATGTTGTTTATACGTAATTTTTCTATTATTTTATTAGATTACGAGAAAGGATGATTGATAAGCATATCGGACGAGGTATAACCTTGAGGATGTCGTCCAAGCAAACTTTATGTCTTTGAAATACTTGTTGTCTTTTAGAAGTAGGATAAAAAGGGACCAGTACTATTGGAGTCTCTCCTCGATGAAGTCGTCTGAGCGATATCTGGCGTATAGAGCCAGCGGTCGATGAAGTACTTTATGAAGCTTATCTGAGAATATGATTGAAGAAATGGCCTTCGTTGTGATTATGAAGATGCCCTAAAACATGGAGGATTCGATGTCGGTGCGAATGGTTGTTTTTGGGATTCCACTAGAAGAGGCATACTTGCAATATAAACTTGCTTTGATGGCTTAGCGGAGACACAGAACCAGAACTACATTAGAGTCCGCGGACAGAAGCACGTTACACATAGTGACATAGCATGATGGTTCGACTAATTGCTTTAGTCATCCTCGCTACTACTACGGTACACTGCGACACAAGCATCCGGACCATATAAGTATACATGCCTTTAGGGGATAGTAAAAAATATGGGGGGTAGGACGAGGGACTACTACGTAATGACATGACCTACTGCGTGGACTGAGGCCATTTTCCCTTCCTTGCTAGCTCGGCGTTGAATTCCTCGCCGGCCTTCCCCTCCCCCTTGTTGCGGGAGTGTCCACGTCGGGCTGGTATATCGAAGTCGTCCATGTCCTGCGATTCCATGATGTAAGTGCACCGTATAGTGAAAATCGTAAGAAGGATGTAAATTCTTCATAACTCATGTCGTCGTCTGGATTACACGGGCGGCCGGATACCTTTGTGGCGGGACTCGGTAGCATGAGCCTTTCCCTTGCCCTTGTCGCGAGACTGTCCATGTTGGACTGGTATGTAGAAGTCGTCTATGTCCTGCGATTCCATGATGTAAGTGCATCGTATAGTGAAAATCGTAAGAATGATGTAAATTCTTCATAACTCACGTCGTGGATATGGATTCGCCGGCGGCGGCCGGATCTGTTGTGGCGGCTGGCTCGGTAGTATGAGCCTTTCCCTTGCCCTTGCCGCGGGACTGTCCACGTCGGGCTGGTATGTCAAAGTCGTCCATGTCCTGCGATTCTATGATGTAAGTACACGTCTGATGAAAGCGTAATAAGGATGTAAATTCTTGATAACTCACGTCATTAATATGGATTACGCCCGGGCGACTACTGGGCTCCTTCGATGCCTCCTCAACAGGGTTCGGTACATAAGGTTTCCACCGCACGAAGTTCTCGGCCCGCATCGAGTAGTTCAGCATGTACTTCTGCTGGATGAATGCCCTGTCGTACATCTCCGGGCCGTCGATCCACTGGAAGAAGTGGCAGCGCATCTCGGGCTGCGATTACGTGGGGATGAAGTTAAAAATTTAAGGAATTCAACGTTGATGAAAATCGATGCGCGTGAAAGAAACGCTTACAAGGTGGTGCCTGCATGTGTAATGCGCCGCAGGCGCGTGTATGCAGGTGTGTGGGTGAATGATCTATCTTGGTTAGCCACACATACACATGGGATCGAGAAAACATGGTGGTACTTGAGCATCTTTCATTGAAAAATCTGAGTATTGTAGATGTTTTCTCTTCTACGCAAGCCACTTACGCTTCCACAACATCCTCGCGTAGAAGTTTGCCGAAGAGTCCATAGCTGGGTATCTGTTGTGTAGTGTTGTGTAGTGTTGGGTTTGGTTCAACCCCCTTTTATAAGCCCCATGGTTGGCATGGTGTGGTTAGTTTCATACAGAGTCCTATCTTTTAGTTCTGAAAAGCTGAGGAGGTAGAGTGTTGTCACGTCCATCTGAAAAGCTGACGAGGCATAGTGTTGTCACGTCTTACTTTGCACAGAGAAGTCATGTCGTGCTTTGCAGAGTGTTGTTTTATCGGTTTGAAAAGCTGGTGAGGCAGAGTGTTGTCACGTCTTTCTTTCCGGAATCTTGTCTTTTCGATCTGAAAAGCTGGCGAGGCGATCAGGGTTGTCAAGTCGATCTGAAAAGCCTAACCCTAAACCTAAACCCTAAACTACGCAAAGCTGTCTCCTTTGATCTTATCACTGCGTAAAGATACCCCCGTGTGGTCTTGTCACTGCGCAAAGCTGGCCAGTGTAGGGGTTGACATGTTGCATCAATGTGTCGCGTGCTTTAAGTTATAGGCGTCGATATGCATTGAACAAACTCATTCATGGGTAGATAATGTTACTGATTTATTCTCATTCATGACGGACTGCGATGCATAGATAAAGAGTGACATTAAATCTCATTACAACTGAACTTCTACTTGGCACCAACAAGAAATAATAGAAGAAAGATCACAAAACTAACTAGCTTAACTAATTTCTGAAGCATGTTCTCAACTCTTTCCATCCTTTCATCCAGTCTTTTAAGTCTATTTTCTTCATTCTGCGTTGGTGGTTGAGAGGGTCGAGCCACTAGACGAAAGAAAGCAACATCACGAGAGTCATCTTGCAAGGCTGCAATTTGCATTGCAATATCTTGAACCACTGGGACAGCTTCGTCAGCCCACTGCCAAAACCGATCATGTTGTGTCCTGAAAAAGAATTGTAGCTTGAAGTGAAAAAACAACAACATGTTGTTTCGAATGGAATTGATTAGGCGCAAGTTATCGTAAGATTTGAACACTTTATGAACACTCGGGATGGATTCGTCGGCGTATGAGAGGTGAAAACATTCACCGGATCACTGCAACGAGGGCAAACCAGCTGCTGCCGCAATGATTGTAATTGTCTGCTCACTCAAAAGTAAGATGAGGCCGAAGACATCCCGTCTAAGACTAGAAGAAAGGAAAGGAGAAAATGAAGAGTGAGGTGAATGTCAGCCAAAGCATCCATATATAGCATGTGGTTGAATTGCAATTGGGTTGAAGGAAATTCACGTCTGCGAGGTAGCGGGCTCGAGGAGGAATCGTGTGGCAGCGTTGAAGGTAATTCATGTCCGCGAAGTAGCGGGCCCGAGGAGGAATCGTGTGTCAACGTTGAAGGTAATTCGCGTCCACGAGGTAGTGGGCTCGAGTTGTCATTTGTACTGAATATTTTGGAGAACATTTTGTGTCAATAAATCACAATATCATACCGCACACTGGCACTACATAAATCACAATGGCACAATACACAATGATATTACATAACATGCATTATACGACTATGATATTACTTATGGTACATCGTCCTGTCGCTTACCCGGGCAGCGTAGCTGATCCTTAGGGAAGGTGAACCTATCAGGGGAGCGGCGTACGTCTTGTAAGCCGTAGTAGGGGTGTTGCGTGGGAGGCGTCGCAGTGTAGGTGTCTTGTTCAAAGCTAAGTAGTCTGTCGATCCACTCGTGCTCATCCTGCGAGAAGGGTACTTGGTGAGTTAGTCCTTGATTTATGCAATGGGAAAATTGCTGTAACTACGTTAAAGCGTACCTGTGTAGGTTGTTGTGTAGACGAGGATCCTCCTGGCCAGTCTGTGCCCTGAGTAGGTTGTTGTGTGGACGAGGATCCTCTGGCGATCTGTCTTTGTAATCTTTGCCGCGGTGTACCCTTGGTGCGTCTCGCCGAACCACTGGTCGTGTTCCTGCACGTGCGACTGAATGCCACGCGCCAATTATCCCAACCTATCGTCTCGGCGCTGCGACGAGTAAGGGTTGCTGTCTACAGTGGAACAACGTCGCGTCGGCGAGGAAGTCGTATGCTACGCCTCCCTCTGTGATGACGACGGCTGAGGTAAAGTGTTGTCCCTTGCAAGTCTTTGCGCCTCCTCGCGTGGCGGCGGCAATTGAAGCAGTGTTGTCCCTCTCAAGTCTTTGCAAGAACAAGCAGTTATTTCAAATCGTTCGAAAGGAGTGCATGGACAAGTATTGATGAGCGACAACTTTGTGGCCCGGCGCGTCAAAATTTGGCGGCCGTAGCTCGGCGACTTCAGTCTGACGGACGTCGCGGAGGCGATGCGAGGTGGTGCCGACGGCGGAGGGGGTAGAGGGTGCCCTTGGTGTCCTCGATGCTTTGTCGTGAATGTCATTTGTGGCGACCACAAGTTATGGTCCTAATTGAAGCCCTCGCGTCCTCGGTCATGGTGCGCACCGCATGTAGAAGGCGATCAAATGTGTTATTGCGACCATAGCGTAGAGCTTCTAAACCCTCACGCTTGATACGATCAAGGTGGTAGTGCTGTAAGGAAACCCATAGTAAGTTAGAAATGTGTTGCCGGATGAAATTTGTACGAAGAATTTTTTACTGTCTCGTCCTGGCAAGCCGCTCGGTGATGGTCGGGACCTGCTAGTACAACAACATCTTACATGACCTCCACTGGAAGCTGTGGCGCTGGCCCAGTAAGCCTACACCTAGCGTGCAGAACGTACCACTGCAAGTACGCAACATACGGCTGGATGGCGTAGCCTCGTAACTCGTGCACCACGTCTGTCACCGCCCTCTCGCCCCACAACGCCGTCCACGGCTGCTGTGTCTGCCTCCAATCGTTGCTCCTTCGGCCTCTCCTCATTTGCCTGTAATTGAATTTGGATGTCAGAAAATGTAAGTCAGACATGTGGCTAATATGATACCGAAAAACGACATACCGGTGGGCCTTCTCGGTGAGAGGTCGTCCTGGCGGCGGTGGCACCTCCTGGTAAAGGCCAAACTGTCTCATGACCCACTGTGGATTGTATGGCTCGACCATGTGGGAGAAGACCAGGTGACATGTCGTCAACCAGAGCGTCTCATCCTGAGTGCACTGCGAGGATAATCCGTAGGGGGCCGTCTCCGCAAGGAACTGTGCAGTCCATGGCCACCAGATGACATCGTCATCGTGTAGAGTCTCGAATAGGTTGTGGAACTCAGGGTACACACGCTTCGGTCTCTCTCTGACCCAACCTAGGGTGGCAAGTGTCCAACGCATTCCTATTGTAGGCCCATAGACGGGGTCGTCGCCTCTAGTATTACCGTAAAGCTCGGCGCTCAACTCGAAAGGGTGCACCCTTCTCCGAAAATACGGCCGGACAACAGGAAAGTGCTCCCATGACCATAGCTGCAGCAGTGTGTAGCATACCGCGAGGACTAGCTCTCCGCCCGTACTGCGCTGAGTGGCATCGCACAACCCTCGGTAAGTGGCACAAAGCACTACGGAGCCCCAACTATATTGTGGCACCTCGTCGGGATGAGCGTCCACTAAAGACTCTGCGAGATGGATGTAGCTTGGGTACACGCAGTCTCCCTGAGTCGTAGGAAACAAGATCCATCCGAACAAGAACAAAATGTACGCGAGGAAGTGTGTCCTAATAGCCTCGACAGGCGCATGCAAGGGGCAAGTCATGTACTCGCGCATTAAGAAATGTGGCACACCGATATGTTGTCAGCAATTGGGTGACCGAATCTATCAGCCATACACACCTTACAGTCTGGTCGCCTTGGAAGTGGCACTACTGGAAGACCACTCGTGATGAGACACGTAAGCATAGCTCGTTCTCGAGTTCTGATCATCTCCCCACGGATGTGGAAAGTGTGAGTCTTTGGTCTCCAACGATCCACGAGCGCAGATAGGAGTGCCGCGTCAAATTGAAACGCGTGTGATACGTCCAACATGTGGGCAAGGGGCAGGAGGCCGGCGTCCCATAGTCTTGGGACATACCGCTCGTCAAGAGGCCACCTCTCTCTAGGGCGCTTCGAGACCCGAGCTCGGAGGGCGGCGCCAGAACGACCCGAGTTCGACATCGGTGTCGCCCATCCCAGCGTGCTCGAGTAGCTCATACGGGCCATCAACTGGAGGCTATGCCATCTCCTGCCTAGAGAGAAACAACACGTTAGTCCGCATATAAAATAGAATGTATGGCACAGAAAAAGAAAGCAAAACATATCACAACAGAATGTAAGACAAAGTGAATAACACCATAAACACACCCATACAACATAACAGTATATATGACCATAATGAGTTAACATATGACCCAGATAACATAACATTATGTTCGTACAGAAAGGCATGGTTTGACAATGATACAACTCATACAAGCCATTAAACTAAGCATGCAACATCACGACTTAGTAATTATATCTTGAGTAAACTCTGATCTTGTTGCTTGTGCTAGATCTGTTAGGTAGCGATGCTTTGGGTAATAACCGTCTTCCACATGCGCATCTGGGCGGCGAACCTGTTGCCCACGCTGGCTGTCGTCCATGTCGTTCCGAATGCTTCGTGACTGGCGTCTTCCACGGGCGGGGTGCTTCAGTGCGTCGTTCGGCACCCACTTCACCTATCCCAGCCAGAGGTCCCTATAGTGCATGTCCAGGCCATACGAATAGAACTCGGCACTCCAAGTGCCATACAAGTGGTGGATGTCGTAGTACTCGGAGATGTAATGCTTTGAGGCCTAGCGCCACGCCGCGTACACATGGGAGCATAGTTTGTGCAGAAGCTGTGGCTTGTTGCAGGTGCACGATGCTTCGTCAGCAATCGTGCAAACCTACTTCCGATCCCCTCTAGCGTGGCCCATCACATACTTCTCCTTGAGCTGGATCTCGAACTTCTGCCTGACTCCATCCATGGTACGCGCAACGTGTGAACAAGCCTTGCTGATCTTCTTCTCCATGTACGCGTGCATTACTTCGGAGAATTGCTTCCCATCCTCCAAATGCTTCTTGGCTATCATGGCTCTGTTAACAAAGTATCCGACGGTGCGGTTCCAGCTCTCCTCCACGATCGCAATGATCGGCAGGGATCGGACACCCTTGAGAACACCGTTGTACACCTCAGACATGTTGGTCATCATGATCACGTACCTTGCACCACCGGTGTCGTGCAGCAGGGACCATTTCTCTAAGTCGGGTGTGTGCGAGTTAACCTACTGTGTGAACTCCCCAACTCTTGCAGACCCTCCTGCCGCTGCCCCTGCCTCGGCGTCCGCCGAGTTCCTTAGATGCTTCCCGGTCTCCTCATCGAGCTGTCTCCACACCGCATCGAACTTCCGCCTTCGGTTCTGCATGCAGAGTTTCTTGAGCATCTTCATCAGGTCCTTGCTCCAAAACCTTGTGTGGAAGTTCGCCGCGAGATGCCTCATACACCAACGGCTCTTCACATCATTCCACTGGAATGGCGGCTGTGTCCCGTTTTGCATCATACTCAACGCGGACAGCAACCCAGCATTGCGGTCCGAGATGACACACACATCTGGGCGGTCTTGGACCACCGCTTGCTTCACATTGGATAGGAACCACAGCCAGCTATCAGTGTTCTCGCTCTCAACAATTGCGAAGGCCACAGGGAGTAACTGGTCGTTCACATCGGCTGCAATAGCGGTGAGGATGGTACCCTTGTACTTCCCACATAGGAAGGTGCCGTCCATCGTCAGCACGGGACGACAATGCTTGAACCGCCGTTCACGGTTGAAGGCCCGAAGACCCTTTCAAGAACAAAATAATTGGGCCCTCCGTCGGTGCACCCGATCAAGCTTGTTTATGTATGTCGGGGTTTGATTGTGCGATTTGATCAGACATCCTTGGGACTAAGTTGTAAGCCTCTTGAATGTGCGAACATTTGCTCTCGACCTTCCGTTTACGCGCCATCTTAGTCTTGTAGGTATTGCGAACCCCACCATATTGGCAACCTCGCGGTAGGAGCTTTGGTGAAATGGACACATCTCGATGGCGAGGTGGCTTATCGGTGGCAACATACGAGGGCGTCATGTTGCGGTGCCTTTGAAGTGGCTCACCTAGCTCGTATGTGTGGTCCTTGACATCATTATCCGGAAGCCGTGGCCTGTGAACCACTGCGCACGGACCTTGCCAGCACAGGGTTCATTAACACACCTAACGATGTAGGTGTTGGGGTTGGACCTCTGCACCCGATACGTCCGACCAATGTTAATGACGTATCTAGCAATAGCATGCTGGGCGGCGCTCTTGTTAGGGAAGCACTACCCTAGGAGCAGGGTGTCCTCATTGAACCAACACTCGGTCCCCTCCGGCTGTGGCAGAACCAACGATGCCGTTGCAACATCGTCCAATCTTGAGGAGACGTAAGAAATGTCGGTGGTCACAACACCGCCAACTACACCTTCCGTATCAGCTTCTCCATCTTGGTCATCTTCAGAACTAGTTGTTTCCACATCCTCCTCCTCGCTTTCCACCTCTTCCACCTGGTCGGCCAGGTACTCGTGGCAATCAATACGGGCTGCCCACCATCGCTCCACTCCTTCGTTGGGCTCGAAGTTGTCGGCATGCCTCCTTAGGTCTCCATCACCCACTTCTGGCCTGCGTCTCCTCCAACATCGGAGACCAATGCAGGCTCCTCCTCACCAGCAGCTTCATTGGAACCACCAACACCAGATGTCCCCGCTCTCTCCACGAACTGAACATAGACCATCGGCCGCACATATATCACAGCAGCAGGGTTGCAAACAGCCTCCATGTAATATGCCCATGAAGCGTAACTTGTCACCTTCATAAGTTGCCAAACTATCTCGTCTGTACCACCCACCACCGAGGCATACAACGCCTCGATGTGTAGCTTCTTCCTTGCGATTCTTGCGATCGAGCCTTGGAACACATGCATCGCCTTAGCTCCGAGAGGCTCATGTCCTTGAAACCCGGCGCCCGGATCACGGTCCAGCCACAATTTGACAGGTCCGCCCCGTACAGCCTGTCGCATACAAGAGCGTCCCCGTGGAACACGAACAGATCTTGAATCTCCGCCATGAAGTACCTAACACAGGTGCATATCAAACCACTGATATGCAATGCTCGGAATATTTTGAAATTTTTGGTTCAAGTTCACGACATACGTAATTTGTTCATAATCTAATATAGTCTTGCACATAAAAATTACATTGTTGCAGGTTCAATTCTATTTCTATTTAAACATCTCGCATAAAATTACAGAATACTAGTGGAGATAAAAATTACATGGTTATCTACAGAATAAATTTTCATGACTAACAAAAAGTGATTCATGTCAATTGCGGTTTATATGAATTTTACGTGAAAAGAAAAGTGGAAAAAAACCTAAATTTTTTTACACTTAAAAAACAAAAAAACTTGGAACATGAAAAGATTTAATTAAAAATGAATTTAATTGAAGTTTATTTTATTCATTTAAATTGTTTTCATTTTTAAAGACTCTGGCAGAAAGGCGATAAAAATAATATCTTGGTATCTACGGTTCTTAATCACGTTACTTCACTATGGTGTAGTTAAAGCAAAGTACTTTATGGAGCTTGTACATAATGCAATTGAAGAAATTTGAGCAGCAGCTCGTTGTGATTACGAAGATGCCCTAAAACATGGAGGATTCAATGTCGGTGCGAGTAGTTCTTTCTGGGATTCCACTAGAAGAGGCATACTTGCAATAGACATGGTTTTGTCTTCGGACTCTAATGTACTTACAATATAGGCTTGCTTCTTCTGGTTCGTGCAAGCCTATATTGCAAGTACATTAGAGTCAGAAACGTAACCATGTCTATTGCAAGTATGCCTCTTCTAGTGGAATCTTCGAAAGAACCACCCACACCGACATTGAATCCTCCATATTTTAGGGCATCTTCATAATCACAACGAGCGTTCTCAGCCTCTTCAATTGCATTATGTACAAGCTCCTTAAAGTACTTTGCTTTAACTACACCATAGTGAAGTAACGTGATCAAGAACCGTAGCGACCAAGATATTATTATTTTTAGTTCTCCCGTTTTTCAAAGTCTTTCAGAAAATGAAAAATAATTTAAATGAATAAAATAGACTTCAATTAAATTCAATTTTTTTTAATTAAATCTTTTCATGTTCCAAGTTTTTTTTTGGAATTTTGTGATTTTTTTAAATGGTTTTTTTCCACTTTTCTTTTCTTTCTCTCTCCTTGTACAGATTTCGAATTAAAAGCTAATCACATTGCTAACTACTAAGTCTGCTAAGTCAATAATTTTACATTGCTAACTACTAAGTCTTAAAATATTTCCTAATGCCCCCGATTATTTAATTAATCTTGTGAGTTTTATTGGTGATTAATTTTCTTATATATACTATGATTAATTTTACATTTTATTTATCTCGCACTAATTATCTATCGTCGGCCTACTGCTATTTGACTCGTACACGGCTTAATTAAATATATTGGTCTAAAAAAAATACCTTTGCGTCGATATTTAATTTTACTAGTGCCTAATTAGATTTGTTACTACTAAAGCTGTTAATAGTATTACTAATTTGCTACTTCCTAAATTTCCCTTCTCACCTAATCTCATCCCTAATCCTTCCCTTTACTTAATCCCCTTACTCTAATCTTCTCCTCACCTAATCCCTTCCATTTATCTCTCCTTATCTCCTCACCACGAAATATCCTAGCCGCCATCCTTCCTTCCCCATCGTTCTTTCTTTCCCATTCCTCCTACAAGGCTTCTCTCCCCTGGAATTATCTCCTCACTGGAAGGTACATTTCTAACTCTATTTAATTTACAACACTAACAATAATAAGTCTGCTAAGTCAACTAATTACTGGCTAATCACATTGCTAACTACTAAGTCTTCTAATTACATGCTAGTCACACTAAGTCTTCTAATTTTATGTCCGAACACTAAGTCAAAATACACCGACTACACAACTATAACTACTCAGTTGCTACAATAAGAAACTACAAATCATCTAATTATATCCTAATCACATTGCTAAAACTATAGTTGGATGCG
Source organism: Phyllostachys edulis (assembly GCA_036346405.1). NCBI lineage: Eukaryota > Viridiplantae > Streptophyta > Magnoliopsida > Poales > Poaceae > Phyllostachys > Phyllostachys edulis. The sequence continues at coordinate 63,525,339 of CM070554.1, forward strand.
AATGACACTTACCTTTTCTAGGTGCTCACGAGACGATGCACGACTCCCGTAACTGAGCGAACTTCAACTTCTCTGATTGCCTTCTCCCTTCTCCTCTGCGAGCTCTCTTTCTCTCTGGCTCTCTTCCTCTCTGGCTTGCAACTGAAAATGGCGTCGCTGTGTTTGCGTCCCGCTTGATTTATGCATTCTTCACTCAAATGCGTAGGCACACTCAAAGCCAAGGCTAGCTAGGGCCTGGCCGCTCCATCGCAGCGCGTGGCGCTCAAGCAGCCAAAGAAGGCAAAGGGGATCGAGGCGAGTCGCGCGGATCGTGGCCTTCGCGCGCAGAGGGAGCAGCGGGGGCCGAGCCGTGGCCACGCGGCGCGTGGCGTGGTGAGGCAACCTCTTGTCGTGCTGTTGGCGGCGGAGTTCTTCTTCCACGACCCCACCACAAGACAACTCGGTTGCTCCGAGCCCCGGCGACAAGTTGATCTTGTGTCTTTGCGGCAACAGTGGTGAGTTCTTCTTGTCTCCGTGGCGAAAGCGCTAGAGGGGGCCAAAAATGGAATTCTGATGCTAAGCGGGCTACTTTAGGAATTACGGTGCGCTACAGGGTCAAAATAGTCCAAAATTCGAGGAGAGAGACTGGGAATAAGTTTCCAGCACAATTTGCAGTTTTATTTTAATTTTTACGTATACAAATGTTTAGCATCTTGGTACGTGTACGGCCAAATTTCTCCACTTTAATTTTGATTCTTAGCGGGGAGATTCAAGGATTTGCCATTGTACTTTCAAGGGAAATTTAGGATTTGTCACTCATGTGAGGATGACATGTGGGTCCTGGACCCACATGTCATCCTCACATGGAGTGGCAAATCCTAGATATCACTCTTTAGTAGTGGCAAATTCTAAATTTTTCCCATTTATAAACGGCGGGAGTGCTACCTCCGGATATGGTAATTGATTAAAAGATATCTTTGTCCAAGCTATACTAACAAAAACTTAAAAAATATAACATCGTGACACAGCACAACAACTGACCCTTAAATCCGCGGGCAGGTAACACTGAAATCCGATGAGACAAGGATAGGTTGTATGTACATGCCATGTCGATCGATCCCATCACAGTTCCAACTTGGATAATCTTGGCTTCTATATCATCAATGGCGCGCGCGGTCAGCGTGTGTGCTAACTTTACGCAACTACTTGCCTATATTAGTTTCACCTGCCGCGCGCTCGGTCAATTATAAGTCAGCTACTACCAAACCATAAAATATCGACACTAGTCGTGTGCAAACAAAATTAAAGGAGGTTGTGTACTCCATCGATCTAGCGTGTGTGTGTCTATATATACACACACGAATCTCAAGTGTAACATTCCGTTTTTTGGTTTGTGAATAGTATTTGGAGTTTCAAACCCTAATTTAAATTATTGTGTATTTGAAAATTCTCAACTTCAACCTCAATTCAACTTTCAGACTCAAATCTCAATTTGAATCCTTCAGTCAATTTCTCCCTCGGCTCGGCCCAAATCCCCTTGGGCCGTCTGGCCCATCCCCCCCCCCCCATTTTCCTCGGCCCAGTTGGCCCAGCCCATCCTTCCCCTGCCCCTTTCGTTTTCTCTCCTGGCTAGCCGAGCCACGCAGAGTGTAACCTCGCCGAGCGCCCGCTTCGATGGCCTATTCGCGCCGCCCTTTCTTTCGCTTTGCTCGCCTCGTTGCATCACCAAGCCGCTCCCACCTGCTCCGCCCTCCTGTTCGTCGCCGTGACACCAGCGTCGCCCTCGCCTCCCTGCGCACGCACCGTGGTCGCGCCAGACCCGCATCAGCGAGCCTCGCCCCGTCGCATCGCCTGCTCCACTCACGCGTGCCCGCGGCTGCCCTCGCCAGTGCCTCGTCCCATCAACGCGTGTCTGCGCCGCCCCACCTGCTCGCCACCAGCACTTTGACCCGTTAGCACGCCTGTGCAAGTTTTCGCCGTGCGCAGAGCACCCGTGTTGCTCTCACCTACCGCGCCTCGAAACCATGCGCCTCAGCACCCAACGGCTCCCCCTCCCTCCCCTCCCACGCAGAACCACCGAGCCGGACTTAAATTCCGATGCCTACTTTTACGCACACATGAGTGTGTTTTAGTTGGAATTTTATAAGTTCATAGGTTTATCCCTAACCTCGTCTTCCTAGACATGCATGATGATTAACGACACACGTACGCACATGACGACAGTGAGACTAAGATCCTAGTGGCATGCATGCAAGTGGCAACTGCACACCGATCGATCATCCATCCCGGCCGGCCGGCTCACCCCAGTCAGTCAGTCACGGAATTGTATCCCCTGCCGTTGCATAGGAAAGGCTGAGGGAAACAGTTCCATGCCTGAGTTAATACACATGTTGTTGGATCGAGAATGAACAGTTCCATTGTAGGGATGGCCCACCGCTCCTATGGCCCGACGAAGAGCTAAAGGAATTAGCCCGTTCAACATACGCGAAGGGGGAAAGGCACTACCTCTATGCATTAGCCAATCGATCCACCACCTCGGCCTTCGCCCATAGGGGTCCCTGGTCAAAGGGGGTCTTCAGGCAAATGACGAAGGGGGAGATCGAGGCCCCGCAATGGACCATAAAAGGTGACATGGTCAATACCGTCCACAGGAGTCCACTAAGCACGAAACCTACCAGTGAAGGAGGAAAAGATCACGAAACCCGTATAGTCGTAGAGCTTTTATAGGGACACTGTTGTAATCTTCTATCTTCTAACTTGTAATACTATAAATAGGTACTCTTGCATATCAAGCAGGAGAGGATTTTAGGTGAATTTAACACAAATAAAGATACCATTCATCCATCTATACCGTTTCCCATACTTCAGGGATCTCGAGACCCCTACCCTTCTCCTAGTGAGTAGTGACTATGAGGTCCTCCACTTTCTACAGTTTGGTTTGTAGCCATAATAGTTGAATTTTTAAAAAAATAATCTACTTTTTATTTTGAATTACAGTAATAATACAACTTTTTTTTTATTTTACAGGAATAATCATATGTCGCTCACCTGTTGGGCGACTAGCCCAAGTCGCTCAACCGTTGAGCGACTTGGGCCTAGTCGCTCAACAGGTGAGCGACTTGAACACTTGTCGCCCAGCGAGCATAATGCATACCCTGTTAGCTTAGTGAGCTGCACACTATGATCAACCGTTGAGCGACAAGTGTCTAAGTCGCTTAACGGTTGAGCTACTTGGACACTTGTCGCTCAACCGTTGAGCGACTTGGTCTAGTCGTCCAATGGTTAAGCAACATATGATTATTCCTGTAAAATAAAAAAATATATGGTATTATTACTGTAATTCAAAATAAAAAATAGATTATTTTTTTAAAAAAATTCTATAATAGTTGACGCCGTCAGTGAAAAACGGCCGAGAAGCGCCGTCAGTGGAGAGCGACACAGAAGCAGCAACCTCTCAAAGTAGCCGCAATAATCCCGATCGATCCGAGCATCCATTGCAGCAGGCGTTTGGCTACCTAACCCGTAGCATCCGATCGATCCATGCATCTCCCTGTCGTTCATGCGTGCATCTTGTGCCCACATGCATGCATATCTATCTTGCAGATGATCATACATAAGTTACAGAGTCTGTCTATACAAGAATCGGTTGTTTTATCAACCCAAAACAGTCGGATTCTACACAGTACGATCAAAACAAATAACAGACTGATTCAATCCAAAAAACAACATATATTTTGCAAATGGGCCTGCCGATACCAATTGGGCCGGCCTTGCGTAGGCTTTGTCTCCAAAATATAATATATTATTTTAATTTATTTTACTATACATAAATTATAGTAAATTATTTATGTAATTTTTTATTTTTGGTTACTTTAATTATTTTTGAAAGTCTTAAAAACTCTGATTTAATTCACATGATTCAAAATCTGACATACACTTTGAGAGGTCGAGCAAAAACAAATACAAAGACAAACAAAACGTGAAATTTTATACCAACAAAATACGATCCCATCAGTTCCACCTTGATTAGCATGCATTGAAACAAATCCGATAAGACAAGGATAGGTTGTATGTACATTCCATATCGATCGATCCCATCAGTTCCAACTTGGATAATCTTGGCTTCTATATCATCAATGACGCGCGCGGTGAGCGTGTGCGCTAACTTTGCGCAACTACTTGCATATATTAGTTTCACCTGCCGCGCGCTCGGTCAATTATAAATCAGCTACTACCAAACCATAATATAGATAGACACTAGTCGTGTGCAAACAAAATTAAAGGAGGCTGTGTACTCCATCGATCTAGCTAGTATACTGTCATGGCCAAATCGTGAGATGAGATGGCACCATCGACGACACGATCGATACGCATCTTATCTTAGGCACTTAGGCCACAAAGTCATTATTGTGTGTGTCTATATATATATATATATATATATATATATATATATATATATATATATATATATATATATATATATATATATATATATATATATATATATATATATATATATATATATATATATATATAGTATTTCTAGCATGCGTACTCTACTTCTCGTATACCACTTAAATCGTATGATGATACCTCTTTATCTATTTGAGTATACTATAATAATGATTATAAGATACTCCAATGTGAGTTCTATGAAAAAATTCGTTAAAGTCCACTTTTTAAAGCAAAATTTGTGTATATACTTCTTTTATATATGAAAAAGGGTATATAGCAAAAATAAAGGACTTCTATGAAAAACTTTTAATCAAGTAGCATTGGAGTATCTTATAATTGATATTTAAGTATATTGAATATGATAAAGAAGTATAATATATTCGTTTAAATGGTATATTCGAATTGGGAGTATGTACTCACAGAATCTATCCTCGAGTATCTGAAAGCTTGCGTCATATATATATGTATATGTATATATATGTATATATATATATATACATATACATACATATGCATACATATATCTACATATACATACATATGCATACATATATCTACATATGCATACATATATCTACATATACATACATATGCATACATATATCTACATATACATTCATACATACATATATATATAGATACATATATATATATCTCTCTCTCTCTATATATATACACACACACACACACGCACACATATACACATATACATATATACATACATATAATACCTACACACACACGAATCTCAAGTGTAACATTCCGTTTTTCGGTTTGTGAATAGTATTAGGAGTTTCAAACCCTAATTCAAATTAGTGTATATTTGCAAAATTCTCAATTCAAATTTTAGATTCAAATCTCAATTTGAATCCTTCAGTCAATTTCTCCCTCGGCTCGGCACAAATCCCCTTGGGCCGTCTGGCCCATTTTCCCCCTTTTTCCTCGGCCTAGTTGGCCCAGCCCATCCTCCCCTTGCCCCTTTCCTTTTCTTTCTGGCAGTAGAGCAGCAGAAGAGTGCCCTCATCGGCCTTCGCTCGATGGTCTGCTTGCACTCCGCGCTGCCTTTGCTTGCGTTCGCCACCCCACCTGCTCGCCTACCCACCTCGCCGCATCACCAAGCCGTTCCCACCTGCTCCGCCCTCCTAGTTGTCGCCATGATGCCAGCGTTGCCCTCACCTCTCTGCGCATGCACTGTGGCCACGCCAGACCCCGCATCAGCGAGCCCCGCCCCGTCGCGTCGCTTGCTCCGTTCGCAGCGTGCCCGCGGTTGCCCTCGCCAGCACCTCGTCCCATCAACGTGCGCCTGCGTCGCCCGAGCTGCTCGCCAGCACCTTGACCCGTCAGCACACCTGTGCAAGTCGTTGTCGTGCGTAGAGCACCCGTGCTGCTCTCACCTGTCGCGCCTCAAAACCATGCGCCTCAGCGCCCAACGGCTCTCTCCCCCCTCCTTTCCTTGGCCATAAGAGCCCAGGGCCTCGCTTTGCCTCCCCTCCTTGTCGCTCTCGCCCCTGGTAAGTTTCACCGAAGAAATCGCCCGCTCTCCCTTTTCTACCGTGCCGCTCCACTGTTGAATCGCCGTTCCAGTGAGTTCCTCGCCGCTCCACTGCCGTCATCCCATGTCCCAGGCCGCAAGGAAGCTCCTCTCCAAGCCAATTCACTTTTGGTCCACCGAAGCGCCCGGAATCGGCCTCCTTCTCCAGCTCTGGTCGCAACCTCACCTGCCGCCGATCTCCGTCCATTGACCACCTCCGGCTCCCTTCTTTGTCTCGGTGAACTCCCCTTGCCTTGCTCTATCCCATGCTCCCACCATCTTTTTCCCTGCGCCACCCCATCGCCGGTTTGCTGCGCCACCCATGGCGCCTCCGCCGCTCACCTCGTCGCACCGCCACTCCGACGATCCTCCGGTCGTGCCACCGCCACCATCAGCTCCGCCTCGGTGAGAGCTTTCCATCCCTGCCCTTGCCCGGTGTCGCCCGTGGCCTTCCTCTGCTGTCTGAAAATCAGACAACTCTATTCCTCTATCATTAATTAAGTAAATCAACGTATTAAGGGTTGTGTGATGATTAGCTTTAATTAAGCTCCGGTTTTGTGAGAACCCGGAGTATTTAGCTCGTAATGCTTAGCCATCCACTTGACTCTAGCATCACAAACCAAATATCCCGCGCCTCGGAGTAGTATGTACCTTCCAGGAGCGGTACACATACTCCTTCACAAAATATAGCATCCATTCCATACATAAGTCAATACCATACCGAGTCTTCATAATTTACAACACAAAAGACGTACAAGTTCAAATTACAGAGGGGGGCGACCGGCCAAATATAAGAAACATAGCCATAAGATGGCACCAAAAGAAAAGGCCGGCTGGTTTGCCCTTACCCACAAGGCAACCGACCGGACCGCCAAGCTAATCATCAACGTTGTAGTCATTCTCACACTAGCTCACCCCTTGGGGGTCAACCTCCTCTACAGCGTGGACAAAGAAGCTGAGTACAAAGTTGTACTCGCATGACTTACAAGCAAAAGAAATATATAGATGCATTCATGTATCAAAGGAAAGCTACTACACTAAGCAGGTTTCAGCATAAAGCAAATATTCTTTGCAATAGAGTAATAGATTATAAAGTAATTTGTCAAGACTGTTTCTATTATTTTAAATAACATCGAGACAACATTTATAGACATAATTAACATCCTAGAGGTGACATCCCAACAACCACCACAACATAGCACGAATTGCCCATTCATACCACCCGAATTCAAGTTTTATCAAAATGTTATAGTTTAATTCTTGCGGGAAATAACCAAGCGTGTCCATAACCTAGGACGAGTCTATTTGAATAGTTTATACCCTGCAGGGGTGTACAACTTTACCCACATGTCAGACCGCTTTTTGCCAAGCTATATAGCACACTTCCTTAGGTATGCCGGTACGGCTAAGTCCTACGAGATGTTTTTCAATATTATGTATTAACTACGAGTCGCCCGTATGATGGAAACTATACGTTGTATCGGAGTCATCAACCTTGGAAAAGTATTGATGCTCCTCGGGTGTGGAGAGCCTTGATAGGAACCCACCCCGCACACCCAACACACATAGACCATTTCTTTTTTTAACACAACACACACAACCTCCTATGACTCGGAGCTAACACACGCCAAAATACTAAGTCAAGAGGGTTCCCATATGCCCTCATGTGGTTGCACGCAAAAATGCTTGGATCAATGGCACAAGTAATTCGGTCCTTGTTGACTCAAGCACCAAGCACACACCCAAAAACACACCATCCAACCAATGCGTCCAAGTCTAAAACTTTTTATTTTTCAATTTTAGTTTTCCAAATACGATTACATACATGAGTACCCTGACTCAATTATTTAGAGTGATGATATACTGACCATCACTGAGGCGATGATCCCCATTTTACCGTTCTAAGCAGTGCTAAGCGACACATGCAACTCGTATACAGTATATTATGACCATAACTCATCCACCGAGCTCTAATTCATCAGCGGGGATATTAACCTAAGTTCAGTGGAAATTGATAACATTTACCTATAGCTTATGCAATTACTTGGATTAACTACCTCTTATGCAATTACCCGAATTAACTACCTCTAATCAAGAAATTAATCATTAATTAGAACATGCATACATACAGTTGTAAAACAAGATATTGTACTAGGATCAATATGATCAGGGGGGCTGCTTGCCTTGCTGGAGATAACTTTCTTGCTGCAGAGGATTACTCTCATACTCAACGAATTCGTTGGAACCTATCGAAAGATTTGAGAAGAAACAATAAAAACGAATAACACCGAAAATACTCAAAAATTCAAAATCATCCAAAAATCATGAATTTACACAAAAGGTAGAGCATGATTTTAAATGAATTTATAAATAAAAATCAATTGATTTGGAGTTTGTGTGAGGAATTTATGGTAGTTTGAAAATCGGATTTCAAGAAAATATAAAGAAATTGCTATTTGTTACTGTTTATCCGAATTAAATGTTTTGGTGAAAATTTCCAGAGAGGTGGTTAACATGAAAATTTTATGGTAGACATAGAACCACATGAGATCAACAATGAAATTTGATTTACCGCATTTGGAGCTAAAATGAATTTCTTATGATTTTTCAAAGTCATAAAAGTAGTGCACAATTCATATGTAAAATAAGATTTTCAGAGGTAGTAAAAAACTCAAAACCTATTCTACAATAAAGTATACTAACATAGGAATCCAACAAAATTGATTTCACTCAATTTGGAGTTACAGAAAAATACTTATGCATTTTTCAAGTTAGACGAATTTTTAGTGCAAAAATAATGCTAAACCGAAAGTAATTCTACTAAGAAATAATTTCTGGAACAGTAACAAGCCTCAAACCAATTTTGGATTAAAGTACACTAAAAATGTCCCAACAAATTTTGAATCATCCAAAAATGAGTTAAATTGAAATACTTATGTAATTTTGAAGTTTAAAGCAATTAATGGTTCACAGTTTCGAGTGCACGTGGTCGGAAGGAGTTTACGACTACATGTGGTCGTAGAGAGCTTCAACTACTTGTGGTCGTAGAGAGTTTCGACTACATGTGGTCATAGAGTGGTCCGACTAGGTGATCGTAGGATGTTTCGACCAGATGGTCGTAGAAGGTTTCTAGTAGGAGGTTTTGACCAGATGCGCACAGTGCGCGGTCTACGGGGCGGTGAGCTGTGTACTTAAGTGATTGTGGAGTCTGCAGGCCAGACACACAATTTAACCCAATTTTATTAAATCACCTAGATTCCTGTTCATGGCCCCACTAGTCAGCGACACAACCCAAAGATTACTCAAACTTAAATGATGTTTTAGTCCTAATCCGACAACGCTTAACGTTAACTGTCTAGCTACAGTAAGTGTCAGGCAGTCCGACAACGGAGCTACTCCTGAGTGCAAGCTTGCCTGGTGTGTCGCCAGCAACGGAGGCTACGGCGACGCTGGCCAAGGACCAAAACAGAATCTACACGCTATTGCGCACCCGTAGACGCCGGCGGTGAGGTCAGAGGTAATCTGACACGGTGGTGCAACGGAACGGGGTGGAGGAGTTGCTACAGTGAAAACGGCAATGCCGACACAGCAACGCTTCACGCGAACTAGAGCGCGCACGAGCACTAGAGGGGTTCAATGAGCCTACGAGAGCCGAGAGGAAGGATGGAGCTAGCCGGAGGAGGGCTGGTGGCGAGGAACCGATGCGACGGCGACGAAGTCAACGAGGGAAGCTCGGCCTGAGCAAGGAGGGAGGAAAATAGAGGTAGGAGCAGCCAAAGAGAGGTCATTTAACGGCAGTATCGCGAGGAATCGACAAGTGACTCACCGTATCGGAGGTGGGGACGAAGGCGAGTACTTTCGGCCGACAAGGAGGGAAATCAAATTCCGGCGAAGTTTGAGCACGAAAAGAAAAATTGAGTTAGGGGTATTACTCTTAGAACCCTAAAGCAAGATATGACGCGAATAGAAGTGGAAATGAACCCCTGTGCCGCCATAACGGCGTTGAGGTGCGGCGGTCGAAATTGGAGAGCTCGGGCTCTTCGCGATTTATTTTGGTGGAAGAGGGAATAGAGGTGGGAGATGGCTCGGTGGTGTTGAAAAGGAGACAAGGAAGCCCCTGGTGAGCTTTTATAGCTTCTAGGGCAGAGAACTCGCAAGGAGGGAGCTCCACGGTGAGCTTGGTCCATGGGCTGCCATGGACTATGGCGAGAGGATGTGAGTCGATGGGAGTAGGTGCGGGTGATGCGGTCGAGGTCGAGGAACCCTGGGCGTGTGGTCCAAAACTGGGGGCAAGCCGTTGGCGCTGACGCGGGTGGAGCGGAGGCCATGGCGAGTTGGTGAGGGTGCACCCGCGACGTGGAGACGAAGAATAGGCCGGTAGGGCCGGGCTGCTAGCGTCACAAGAGAAAGGGGCTGATCAGACCGCTGAGCACAAATCGGACAGCCCACGTGAACGAAACATTCGGACAGTCCTAATGGCCTAATCAATCCTGACCGCTGATTCCCAATCGGACGGTCCACATGATGGGGACGTTCAGACTGTCCGATCGGCCACTTAATCCGGACCGTTGAAATCCAATCGGATGGTTGGATCGTTGCACAAAGATGGTTGGGCCCGATCGCTTAGGAGAGTGGTGCGGCTCGAGTTCAGGTGTGGTCCGGTCGGAGGAGTAGTAAAACTAGGTTTATGATAAATAGGCTGACAGAGAAAGGGAATTTTTAGAGGTAGAAGAATAACTCCAAAATTCCTAAAATTTGTACATAAGGTTTAAGACTCCAGGAACAACCTTGCATAATGTTTCCAGAATTTTTCATGCAATGTATTTCTTTCTAGAAAAATCACTAGGTGCTGCCCTAAGGGTTTGACCAGGGGTCTAACTGGTTTAACTCGCCCCTAGAAAATATCAAATAAAATCTAAAAATTATGAAATTTTTCAGAGGAGTCACTAGGATGATCTAGAACCTAGGAAAAATATTTCCAGAGGTTTATAATAAAATTTGTTTTAAAAGTTTTAAAGGGTTATGCTTCTAGTCAATTGAAGCATTAGGTTTTTGAAATCAACAAATCCTTAGAAAGAGTTTCCAGAAAATTCAAATACAACATGATGCATCAAAAGTTTTAAATTATTCATATTTTTATATATTTAAAATACAAACCCAAGTTTGGGATATTACAGGTTTAATGCTGCCTTGAATCATTGCCATGTTGGACCTGAGAATAGCAATGACACATTAATTCCCGGTCCCCCCTTCGGCTGACAAGTGGGCCCGGTGCATAGTGTGCACCTGTGGACCGTGCACAGTGCATGTTGACCTCTGGTCCATGCACTATTCATATGGACCGAGGCACTGTGCAGTGGGTCCCCGATGTCAGTGAGACGTTCTCTCTCTCCTCTTTTTATTTTCTCAATTTAATTCAAAACTCAAACTTCGGAGGTTCCGTTATCCTCCGTTATAACTCCGATTTAAGTGAAATTTATTTCTAATTTTGTCTAAATTTAAGATCTTGCTAATGGCAGTGGTCTTATTTAATTTAGAGTTTATTTATTATTTCTTTTGTATTTATTTGTTCTCTTTGCTTGTTTGTTCTTTTCCAGCGCGTTCGTCTGAGTAGAGTTTGGAGAAGCAGGAGATCTCCAATTTGATCAAGCACAAGACTTTTAAGACTCTCTTGCCTTTAATCCAAGCGAGTCAATACTTTGATCATTTTGAGCCTATATTTTATGCAAATTATATTCTTTTAAATTATCAAATTGCATGCTTTAATTCCTTATGCAAATGTATGTCAAATCTTTAAGAGTTAGTTATATGCCTACTTGGTAATTAAATAATTATTATACCATCCTTGACAACCGAAATTCATTAATCCTTGTCACCCTAGTAATTATATGGTATCTATACTAGTTATAGGTTGGACTTAAGCGACGTGCTAGTCTTGCTTAAGTACCGGGGCATTAAATGCCCTAATCATCATATTTTAATCATGAAAATGGTTTTGGACAGTCATTGTGGGTAAAGGACTGGAATGTTTGCGATAATGTATTTTGCTCCCCAAAACCCTAATAAATTGCTATTACCACATCTGGGTGGATGGTATGATGGTGGGTGCTAATGTAGCACGAGAATGTGTGGAATGTGGTATGAACTGACCGAATGACTTAAGAGCTTAATCTTGTCATAACCTCCTATTGTAAAACAAGTACAACCACAAGTCTGTAAAATACAACTTGACTTAGTTAATTTGTTGAACTCTGAAAGCCATCTCGTTGGACGGTGAATGATCGAGGTAGTGCAAGCACTAGATACATTCCAGCTTGAATGGGACACCGATGTACGGTGGAGTTGCCAGTTGCACTAGTCGTTGCGGTGTAGTCCAGCTACGCTAGTCGTTGTGGTGAACATCCCGCACAACTTATAGGAGTAGCCCATATGAGTGAGATGACGGAAGGGGTGAGACACTTTGAAAGGTTACTGTGATGATCTCTCAACTACATGACTAAGGAATCATGTAGAGCAACGAGTTGATTGTCTCTTGTGGGTACAGTGTACATCCTCTGTAGAGTATAAACTATTTAAACAGCTGTGCCTTTGGTTAAAGGTGGATATGGGAACTTACTAAAGTTAGTTCTATTTCAAAATCCTTTGTAGGTGGAATAAAAACATGTCGGGCTCACCTAGCCCTGAATTTGGATTTTTGCCTGGGTGGTCATACTCAGTGATGTTAATAGGTGGAGGTAACCACAGTAAAAAATAAGCATAGGTGGAGGTAACATTCGCTTTATTTAATATTGCACAATTACTCTATTTAATAAAATGCAATTTGGTTCAAATACTAAGTTTTAGGAATTTCTAGTAATGATAATTGAAAACATTGCTTTAGCAAATAAAAGAAACCGAGCCAATCCTTGTTAATCCTTGCATGTATTATTACTACATCTTGTGTGTTGGCTCGCGAGCGCAAAAATTGTGCTCATTCTCGCTCTTTCCCCAAACCTTCAGGACCCATGGATCAAGGTCACTATGCTTACTACGAGGACCCAGATGTCGACAGACAAGGCAATGATGAAGAGTAGTTTAGTTCTTTAGCCTAGGTCTCACCTAGTCTAGCTGGCTCAGTCAGTGCTTGTGTACAACCAATATTACCCAAATCATTGGGTAATATCGGTCGTACACGGGCTACCCCAATCGCTTTCTTGTGGAGAGATGCGCTCTTTTTGCTTCCGCTATCACTTCCGCTACTTATGTGATGTAATCTTTTGGTCTGTTCAGCCCTTAATATTGTAAAACTTGATCCGACGCGGTCTATGTGACTCTGATGTATGTAAATTAATGTATGGTTTGGTCTACGTTATGTATGAAATGATTCAATAATGCATTCTGTGAGCGTTATCTACTGATCCAAGGATCAGCGCAATGTTGTTCACAGAGAATTTTGGATTATGAAATCTGGGTCCTACATCAAGGTAGATTGACGGGTGGTTACTGAGAGTCCATTTTCGCAGAGAATAATGGCACTTACCATATCACGATCATCGGGCGAAGTACCACCGGCAAGCAGGCGCCTACCGGGTGTTCGAGCGGACTCCCGGCCCACCACCGGCGCCATGAGTCTTGTGAGCGCTAAGCCGTAGTCCCCACGCCGCGTTGGCTGTGGGCCGAGATGCCGAGTAGAAGTCGGCCTAGCTACAGCTCAACCCAATGAAATGCACAAATGCACAACATTAGGTAACCCTAATTTCCTAAATCCCCAACCATTCCATTCCTCATTCCTCGAAGGCTCCAACACACAGCCCCTCCATGCTCCACTGTGCAGCCGCCGTAGCACGACACGAGCGGCTCTGAGGCGCGGCGCGGTGCGAGGGCTGTAGTGCGGGCGTGGCGGTGTGGCCACGAGGCGGCTACAACGCTTTGCGAGGGCTGCAGCGCGGGCACGAGCAGGCGTTGAGGCACGACGCGGAGATAGCGAGGCATCAAGCCACCGACTACCAAGGCAGTGGGCACCGAGGTCAGTCTTGACTCCTCTTGAAGTCTTGAATTTTGATTTCCTAGATTATTGAATCACATTGTGCCTCGATATATTTTGTACTACAAGTTTGCCTCAGGTCTCCTAAATTTCTGGTTCGCCAATGGCAGTCATCTCCTTCAGGCCTTCAAGATGAGTTTTCGCGCCTAGATTAGATAATTGCATGTTGGCCGGCTTGGATCATGTGATTAATTTGCAGTATCACATACTACTAACAATATATGCAGCAAACGCCAACAATTACTTAATTAGTCTCGCCTTACCTAACAAGCAACTGGGTTAGAATAATAGCATATCTACTTACCAACTCCCTATAATATATTTGTTGTCACTGTGAGTTAATACGACAAAATTTTACCAATCGTCTTTGGACGTACTTACAGACACGTTAATTGGTGCATACTGATCGAAATTGCCATTACAAATATTGCAAAACAATACAGGGAATGGTTAACCATCATATGAATCATTCGAATTTTTGGGCAGTTCAATGGGCACCGAACGATCAGCAAACTCTACCCAAGCCCTTAACCCTACTGCCCTCTCCTCCCTCCCGAGTGCCCCCACCCACCTGCACCTCCACCCGACCAGCCGCTGCCCTGCCGCCGCCTTCTCCCCTCCGGCTGCCAATACCCGCCTCCTCCTCCACCACCACCGTCGTCGCCGTCCGCCTCAATCTCCCCCATCCTGCCCTTCTTTCCCATCTCCCACCTCCTAATGCTCGTCGACCCCGCCGCCCACCACCCACCTCCGATCCGCGACTGGCGGCACCCACCACCGCCTCGCCGTCTCGCCGCCCTGGCCTCTCTATATGGCTGGACCTCGGTGAACCTGAACCCTAATCCAGCAAAACCCTGCCCTAACTCACCAGAGATGAAGACAGAGATGGTCAGGCACCTGAATCTTGATGCAGATCGCATGGTCAGAAATTTGAATGATTTACACAAGAAAAACATGTGCATGATATATAGCAATTATTCAGTAGAAATTTACACATCAACTTTACGTTATCCTCAACACCCAAATTAATGTCTCTTCTCCCGGAAGCTAATTACTAATTTGACTATCATTAGAAATTGAGGAGGACGCCGGTCCTCTACAGTAATTTGAGTTGTTGCTACAGTACTCTGCAGTGGAACGGTTGCAAAGCATTGTTAAATCAGTGTCGATTTTACTATGTGCATGAATACTGTAGCGATTTTATTGTTTATCATTGTAGCGGCCGTGCTATATACTATTGATCTAAGCTGTTCTCTGGCGATTGGACGGTCTGGATAAGGACTAATGCACCTCTACGAGGGATTTCATAATTTGCCATTATGAGATAGATAGATTTCAGAATTTGCCCCCCATGTATCTATGATATGTAGGTCCAGGACTCACATGTCATAGACACATAGGAGACAAATCCTGAAATCTATCTATTCACTATAGCAAATTCTGAATTATTAGTATTTTTAAACTATGTTGACCACATACAAGTCTGCTTATCATATATCTCCTCTAGGATCACTTTATTACTCCATGCATGCTTCTCTTAATCCGTTGAGGTGAAGTGGGTGGAGGAAGAGGCCGGGGTACTGAGGCACAATTAACGAAAGGAAGGGGTGAAAATTAAACTCTAGGCCTCCTTGAGGATGGACATGAGAAAGAACATACGTTACAGAAGAGTTGGAGCTCCGATTTATGGATGGACTCATTTGGGTTAAAAGTGTTTTGAAATATCCAAACAAGGCGGGGGGTTATGAAAAAGATAGTGCTCTCCTACTTGCTTGAATCTACTCCATTGGTGCCTACTTTGACGGTCCAGATGCATAGTATACGTGCATGTTATTTAATATTGTGGAAGAGGTTTCCCCTACATAACTCTCTCAGTTACACACAAAAGTGCGGGGGTGGTATATATGTGTCCGTCTGCGTCCTAACTTTATAATCTGAAAAAAGAGTACCGGTTATAAATGAATGAATAACACGGAAATGCAATACATATGGTATAGTACCCATGTAATGGCAGAGTCTAGAGTCCAATGGGTTGTCACATAACCCACTGAAAATTTGCTCGTCAGCTCATCTATGTTCTCCCGATATATTAATTTGCATGCAGGATATAATATCCCTTATGGTTTTTGGCCGTCACGAAAGATGCAAGATCTGGCAGTAGATGCAGGGCCAAATACCAGGAAAAACTCAAGGAGCGACCCCACTAAGGTAAGTAAACCTAAAGAGGCCCGTACACATTCACCTAAAGAGGTCCATCTACGTGGATCTCGGTCAAAAATAAACTTTTCAAACAAAGCCTCAGCCTTTTGTTCTTATAGAGGCCCCACCAGATATATTTTCTAGATCCGCCTATGTAATACAAATTATACAATGCTCGACCGATTAATTAAGCTAGACCATCTAATCTCAATCCAAATCCTGAGCTAGGTAGCACACTTCTAGAGTTAGTAAACCACCGCCCAAAATTAGTAAAAGCACGTGGGGGTCAATCGATTCGAGCCACAGCTCACATTATGATTCACGTGCTGCTGACTGGCTACTCCAGTCACAGTCAGAGCATCTACAATAAGAGAAGAGAGAGTACTCAATTTAATAAAAAGAAATAAGTCTTTCGATGAATTATTTCTTGAGCTTGTGTCTAAGACTTTAATTGCTACAAATATGCATAATTCTTGATGATCAATAATAAAGTATAACTTTGTGGCCTATATGTTGTGTCTCATTTATCATATTAATAAAGAAGTCGGGTCTGATCAGATGGATATTTTGTTTGGAGACAGTGAGACCCATAGAACGTGTGTTTAGATAACAAGTCAGTCTCTCATAGAGTATTTGGTTGTTTCTTATGGCTTAATATTAACAATTTGCTGGTTTCTTCTTCTAGAAACACATTCAACCCGGCCCAGCCCGGCCTCCTTCGAAGCCCTATAAAAGGCACCCTTCTCCCCGGCGTAGCGCCGCGCCTTGAGCTTCCTGTCACTTAGCAGCGGGCAGACACACGCATCACTCAGCTAAGCTAGGACTAGGAAGAAGCACGTATATACAGCACTGAGCTCGCCGGCCGCCGAACATGGTGGCCAAGAAGATCGCCGGAGCTGCTGCTCGTCCCAAGATGGGGGCGGAGAAGCTGATCATCCGGTCGGAGAAGGTGCGGTTCGTCGACATCCTGTCGCTGCTGCTCCTGCGGCGGCCCATCACCAGCTACCCCTTCGTCGAGGTCGGCGACCAGACCGCCGCCGACGTCGGCAGCACGCCGGGCGAGTGGCTCGTCGCGCTCACCGAGCTCATCCAGAAGGCGCTCACCGCCGCCTACTACCCCGCCAAGTGGATCGGCGTCGCCGTCGAGTTCCTCCTCAACTTCCTCGCGCTCAACGGCGGCCTACTTGGCATCATATGGAACATCTTCAGATGTACGTACACACATATACATACACGCACATTACACACACTACATATACATAAGCATTTTGATCTTAACTCATGACTAATGAATATCATGATCTTAATCCAACTTGAAATGAAGACATGACAGAAATTGAAATGAAGATGTACACTACAAATACAAGCCCATGCAAGCTGATGATCAACTTAAATATTGAGTTATATGCACTAACCAATTCACCCAAAAGTTTACGTATATGCTCCCTTAGATCTAAGATGTGGAATAGAAATGCGCTGCAATTATTTTTCTTAATTGCGCCAGCTGGGTCTTGAACTCAAGACCTTTTGACTTTGATACCATATTAAGTTGCATGCACCAATCAATTCACCCAAAAGTTTAAACTGATGAGAAAAGACGAACAATTCACTTATACTTCAACATTAAATTTGTTTAATTTGCAACTTAATTCAACTTGAGTAATAAAAATGTACTATGTACACATATCTCTAACTGATCAATGGACCAACAAAATAAGGACGGTGAGAACGTATGGAACCATGGCTCTACAAGGACGACAGAACAGCAACATGAGCTCTCTCTCTCTCTCTCTCAACTCTCATAGTTCTTTTTCATGTTTTTTTGAACCAAGTGTCATATATGTTGGGATCTTTTACTTTTTGATGATCGATCAGGTCTAGTTGTTGCCATTCTGATCAATAACAACGTGCATGCAGTTAGCAGATCAATTCTATTAATTGACACAAGTCTAGGTTCGTTGGGTCATATCAAAATCAAAGCTTGCATTCATGCATGCCCTTTTAGTGAAGCAGCTGCTACAGGACCCTCGATCGTACGTTGCTAGAACTAGGTATCTTTGGTTAAGGTCGTCAAAACATCGAATTTAGTTATACGATCTAACGTTTCTACAACCTAGATTGACGGAACCGATCCAATCCTATGTAGAGTCATAATTTGGTAGAATCTTAATATTATTATGATTCTAATAAAAAAATTTGTAGGATCGTGATCAAAATTTGCATATGATCATACTGATTCTACTGATTCTAGTGATTTGTTATAAATAATTATTTGTATATGTATCTTTCATTGTAAATTTTTACTTTTTATTTCTTCGTATCCATTATAATTTGCATAAATACCGAATGATCTTCCTTTGCACTACATTTTGGTAAACAAAACTCTAAAAGTATAGGTTTAAAAATGATACTTATCCGATTCAAGATCGCGATTCGGACAACCTTGTTTCTAGTAATTAGGCTCATCATTCAATTGCTAGTTGCTACAGGACTCGATCTCGAAATTAATCGCATGTTGCTAGTTGAATCATCACCGGATCGATCAGCACGCGTGTACGAAACAATAATTAATATGCATATACAGATCGACTCGATCTGGTTGATCAATCGATGGCTCATCGATAACCATGCATGCATATATTGATAGGTAAGCTGGTGATTCCGTTTAACCGGGAGGCGCCCAACTTCCGGTCGATGATCGCGATGATCGACGGGAGAACGGAGCTGAAGCCGGGGAAGCAGCAGCTGCGGGTGGCCGGCTGGGAATCCTCCGGCGAGGCCGCGGACCTGGAGAGCGGCGGATGCGCCGCCGCGCCCCTCATCCGGCAGCAGCACCTTGACGGCGGAATGGTCCGCCTCCGCGACCTGTCCATCTTCGATGTCACCGTCATGGCCGCCAAGATCGCCTACGAGAACGCTGCCTACATCGAGAACGTCGTCAACAATGTCTGGAAGGTATATACACTTACAACAAATCGCGATCTAATTAAAAAATTGTACAATCGAAGCGTAATTCATCATACAGTGACTAACTTGCCAGAACAGGGTTCACAATTTCCTTGAAATTCATCATACAGATTCGCGTGCACAATTAATTAATTGTAAACATCAACTAACTGCGTCATATAACTACAGATAAATCATCCAAGTAGCACGTAGAAATTTATTTTATTTTTATTATAGCTACTAACTAACGGATCTTAATTTCATATGCAATCTTTGCAGCTCAATTTCGTGGGGTTCTACAGCTGCTGGAACAGTAAGTAGCTTGCAAGACCGGATCATCGTAAATTTCATCACAAATTAACTGAACCAAATGAAATCAGCGTAGCTATGTAGTTGGATCTAATGACAACTAATTCACGCATGCAGAGTTCATCGGGTCGGAGACGACGCAGGCGTTCGTGATGACGGACCGGGCCAAGGACGCGAGCACGGTGGTGCTGGCATTCCGGGGCACGGAGCCGTTCAACATGCAGGACTGGTCGACGGACGTGAACCTGTCGTGGCTGGGCATGGGCGCCATGGGCCACGTCCACGCCGGCTTCCTCAAGGCGCTCGGCCTGCAGGAGGAGGACGGCAAGAACGCCGCCCGCGCCTTCCCCCGGGACGCCCCCAGCGCCGCCGGTGGCAAGAAGTTCGCCTACTACGAGCTCCGCTCCGCGCTCCGGGAGCAGCTCAAGAAGCACCCCAAAGCGCAGGTGATCGTCACGGGGCACAGCCTCGGCGGCGCGTTGGCCGCCGTCTTCCCGGCGCTGCTGGCGCTGCACGGGGAGGCCGACATCCTGGACAGGATCCTCGCCGTGCGGACCTACGGGCAGCCGCGCGTCGGGGACTCGGCCTTCACCAAGTACCTCGCCTCGTCGGCGCCCGGGATGACGTACCTGCGGATGGTGTACCGGTACGACGTGGTGCCGCGGGTGCCGTTCGACGTGCCGCCGGTCGCGGAGTACGCGCACGGTGGGACGTGCGTGTACTTCGACGGGTGGTACGACTGGCGGGTGCTCGCCGGCGACGCGCCGAACCCGAACTACTTCGACCCGAGGTACCTGCTGTCCATGTACGGCAACGCGTGGGGGGACCTGTTCAAGGGGATGTTCCTGTGGGTGAAGGAGGGGCGCGACTACCGCGAGGGTGCCGTGTCGCTGCTCTACCGCGCCACCGGCCTGCTCGTACCCGGCGTCGCCTCGCACAGCCCCCGCGACTACCTCAACGCCGTCCGCCTCGGCCGCATGACCGCATCGCGCCCAAGCAAGTCTCTAGTTAATTAATTAATTACTTAACTGTTGCAGAGAGATCGAGAGAGAGAGAGAGAGATGAATAATTAAGTTGTTTCTGTGTGCGTGCTACTGCTCGATGAGATCCCTGCCTACTTGTCAATAACTGAAAATAATGTGCAAGTTTGTTCGAAAATAATGCAATTAAGGCGTGTTGGTTTTGAAGCCAATGTTTGATTGTTGCGGTAATTGATTCGCCCATGCGATTAGTAAAAGCGACGTTCACAGGCTCGCCCTCCGGGGGCGGACAGTTCTTTCTCCTTTCCGGGCTCGCCCTCCGGGGGCCGGACAGTTACATCCCTCTATGTGTGTTTGTTTGGTACTACCCAAGGCTGTAAGTGATAAGCTAATGCCGTCGCCTCCTGGGATGGTAGGCTAGTTACCAAGTAGTAACCGGGAACAACTGCACATCAGTCTCAATCTATGATCCTCATCGTCTCTTTTGTCTTTAATAAGACACTTATCTTTTAATAAGATCCATCTCTTTTACCTTCTTCTCAGGGTTTTTACCAGGACGAACCATCATATACCCTGCTGCATAAGGCATATGTGTTTTTTTCCTGGTCATTACCCACTTTATAGGGAAGTGTCTCTGTATCGCCAACCATGCATGAATTGTCTTGGGGACAGCTTAGAGCTAGTAGTAGTTTTGATCTTTATATAGGTTGGATACCTGGAGTTATCCCCGTTCTCACTTGAGTAAGATTTTGTATTCTTTAAGTTCTGGATAGAACGTGTTCTCTCTAATAAATGTCGAGTTTAGTATGATATCACTAACATCAATAGATGGGCATTTCACACTATCCCTATCTTTTTTACCCTGACAATATACCCTGATGCTGACAGCTAAAACCTCAGTACCACTGTTACGTTTCAGCGTAATGGCTAACATTCTTGTACATCTCAAGAAGTATGACTTCCTTTGGAATGAGGGTATTATCTTCAAACGTTAAATTTATTGCAGTCGAAAGAGTTGTCGTTGCTGTATGTCCCCGTCTGTATTCATTTCGTAGATTAGCGTAAACTTAGCCCTACCTCGTATTCGTGGGTATACATTCTGTATTAATAGATCCATAAAGGCCACACTAATAAGGCTGCTCCCAGTGGGCAGTATCTTAGTATAGTTTCTTTAGTGCATGAGGAGTGTTAGATACTATCTTTCCAATACATGGTTTCTTATGGTGTAGTATCTTAGACTGTTTCATTTAATTACATGCATGATTTTTACTAGTATTTGAGCATTGTGGCCTATTTATGGCATGTACTAAAGCAATGCATGCATGATCTTCCTAATGCACCGGATCGATCACAATAAATTTTATGCGTTGGATTTCGAGACCGAACCGGTATCCAAATTAGATACTAGAGTACTCTCTCTCTCTTTATTAACTATGATGCCACATCATCATTTTGCTTATATGGCAAGCTTAAGATACCAACCAGGGTGGAGCACTGGGAGCAGCACCGATTAATAAGGTAGCAAGCAGTGGAAGCGGTTTCAGCCCAAAAATGCCTATGCAAACCTGCATTTGACAACATGCAACGGGCCCTGGAAATAATGGTCCTGTTCATACGCTCAGCTATACCGTTTTGTTGAGGAGTACCAGGAACGGTGTAGTGCCTAACAATGCCTTTAGTCTTACAATATGATTCAAATTCATCAGAACAGAATTCCATCCCATTATCAGTGCGAAGTTTCTTTACCTTCTTTTCTGTTTGCCTCTCAACCATAGTCTTCCACTCTTTAAATGCTGAAAATGCTTCTGATTTATGCTTCAAAAAATAGGGCCACACTCTTCTAGAGTAATCATCAATAATTGTTAGCATATAACGAGCACCTCCTAGCGATGTCTTGCGAGATGGCCCTCATAAATCAGAATGCACATAATCCAAAATACCTTCTGTGGTATGAACTGAAGTATTGAACCTCACCCTCTTGTGTTTGCCAAACACACAATGCTCACAAAATTCAGCTTGCCGATGCTATATCCATCAAGAAGTTCTCTCTTGGTCAATTCTGTCAAACCAATTTCACTCATATGCCCAAAGCGCATATGCCAAAGATTAGTAGCATCAGAATCAGATAATGAACTTGAAATTACAGCAACATTACCTAATATTGTAGTACTCGCGGATTGTACAGATTGGTACATTTAATATCAGCTTTCATCACAACAAGAGAGCCTTTTGATACCTTCAAAACTCCATCTTCGCCAGAATACTTGTACCCTTTACCATCAAGAGTACTCAAGGAGATAAAGTTTCTTTTCAAATCTAGAATGTGCCTCATATTTGTCAAAGTTCTGACAATGCCATCAAACATCTTGATCTGAATTGAATCAATTCCTGCAACCTTACAAGATGAGTTATCACCCATCAACACAGTACCACCTTCAACAGGTTTATAGGTGGCAAACCAGTCCCTATTAGGATACATATGAAAAGTACAGGCAGAATCAAGAATTCATTTATCATTAGTCTTAGTACATCCAGCAAAGGCAACAAGAACTTCTCTATCAGAACTATCATCAGCAGCAAGGGAAGTTTTACCTTTATCATCTGGTTTACTTTTTTCCAATTTGTGAGAGTACAACTTCTGCTTGAGATGCATCTTGCTGGTCAGATCCTTTGTCATGCAAATTTGTTCTAGCTTCAGCCATAATGTAGTAGCTGTCTTCTCCTTCAAAGCCTCCTGCAAAATATTATTTAATAGATGAAGGTGAATCTGAGATAAAGCCTTACGATCTTTACGCTTCTCATCTACAGTCCATGTGATAGGTTGTTTCTCAAATCCTTCCAACGCATCATCTAAATCCATTTGTACACAGCCCTCATCTTAACTTGCCACAGCGAAAATCTTGTGTCTCGATCCAGGAGTGGAAGATCATACTTCAAAGTCGCATTAAGGAATAAATTCTGAAAATTGCTAGTACTGATCTGTGTAAAGCTAGCAAAAACCACGACCTCTTTGGTACACGAACTGTGTACAAGAATCAAAGATCTTTAACTCCTGGTATGCTTCACGTGTAGACCTAGCAAAGAATTCCAAATCTACCAAAACCAGCATCTCACGAATCAACAGGACTCCACGTGAACGATTGCTTGTTTATTAAAATAAACAAAATCTTGACCAGTGCCACTTGAATCAATAGAACAAACGTTTGCTTGATGATTAATTAAAGGAAAAATGATTACTCGGGACCTGTGCTGCTGCTGGATTACGTAGCGCGTGGCACGGGTTGATTCTTCTTGGGACCTGGTGTTCGGTTTTGGGACCTGTGTTGTGGATGAAGCGCTGAGGAGTTGCTGGCGCTGCGCCCACTTGACCGAGCGACGAAAAAATGATGTTGGCGAAGGCGCGGCGCTTGCACGCACGGACCGAGGAGCTGGCGAGTTGGGACCGAGGCGACGAAAGGGCGCAGCAGATGATGCGCCGAGGAAACGCATGGATGCGCCGCCGGAAGCGACGCACGACGGGAGCTCCGATTGGATCCAGGAGAAGCGCACGCGCGTAAGACCATCTTCAATGCTGTGTTTTAGTCAGTTCAAACGAGGAGAGAGAAAGTATTGAATCGATTTAATATATTAGAGGGGTCGATTCAAAAAAAAATACATGAAACCGAACTCTACTTATGGATCAATTCAAAGCATTAAACAACTCATATGAGCATTAAACAGCTACATAGAAGAGAGTGCGTTTGAGATATGATATTATTATTTTGTGGTTTTTTAATGTAACGTGGATCCCAGGTACTAGCTAGTAGTAATCGGTTCAATACATTGGAGGAAAACAAGCTCAATTTCTAGAATGCTTACGTGGCATTACTTTGAATCGAGGTTGGTTCAATACACTAAAGATGCTCCAACGGCGGCGGTAGATCAATCTACTATTTTTTTCTTCGTATCTCTTCAAACCCTAAACTCTCCTGTACCGGGAAGAGGTTTGCTTTGAGCAAATTAAGAAAGTGCTATTCAAATAAAAGGCAAATGATAAACTATAGCAAATAAAATTAAAATATTAAAACAATAGAATGATATTCAAGGAATAATATGCAAATACTATTCAATATTAAACCAAAGAAGGTTTGATATATAGTATTGCTATATTCGATATATAATATTGATATGCTCGATATTGATATGTATTCACAGATATATAAGATATTAGCAAGAGGCTTGCTCGTAATACATTCACGTATATATATATATGACACCAAGATTAGCTTTGATATTCAAAAGTGCTATGATATTATGTTGAATATTGCTTCGATATAATATTGATGAATATAATATTCGAGTGTATTATTCACTTACTATTCGATGAATATAATATTCGAGTTTACTATTCAACAGATATAATATTCTGAGTTTACTATTCTAACAGTATTCAGAGAATATTCAACAGTATTGTGAATAGCGGAACATTCAACAGTATTGTGAATAGCGTGAATAGTATTCAAAATTTTAATAGTAACTTTATCAGGATCTTGTAGGTTGGCGAAACCAAACTTACAGCTGGTTGTGCAGCAATAGTTGTAAAGTCCTACTCAGTACTCACCATATTTCATACTACTTTGCTTCAGAAGTAGCTAAACTTTCCCCTGGACACCCTTAGTTATGGTCATATAAGGCAATTTTTTATCGTCGTTCCAGGCAGTTCCACCCAAAGGGAA
This sequence comes from Phyllostachys edulis, assembly GCA_036346405.1. Lineage (NCBI taxonomy): Eukaryota > Viridiplantae > Streptophyta > Magnoliopsida > Poales > Poaceae > Phyllostachys > Phyllostachys edulis. The sequence goes on from CM070554.1 coordinate 63,550,476, forward strand.
CACTTCTCGCAGCATTCACACACCCTATAACGGCCACATGCCTAACTCAGGGGGAATATACAGAACAACTATAGAGGTTTCTCCTATAGAGTCCATAGCATAAAACCTTGCCCCATATGAACACACTAATAAATGACCGAGGCATTTTCAAAGGAAAACTACTTCATTTCCACAAACTAGTTTATATATGGCTTTCCCTTTCGGGAACCCCGACTAAGGGCATGTATCCAGCTTATGCCATACTGCATTCTTCTGCTTCAGGATAGAGATGCAGACGTGCATAACTTTTTGGAAAAAGTTAAGCCACGTTGCCAACTTCTGGAGTCTTCTGATATATTTGTAGCTTGGTGGGAAAATTCCTCAAATGCTCAGATGAATATATATCTTTGGTGTATATTTGGCCTGAAATATTCGTTTATATGATTGATAATACCTTTCAATATTGATGTACCTTTTCAATATTGATGTACCTTTGTATGGATATTTCATCATTATATGGCCTGTTATGCTCTTTTTTTTTTGCAGGTGCTACTTTTGATATATTTTTTTACTCTAGAGTTTGTCCATGTCTGGTAATATCCATAGTATCTATATCTGTAAATGATATTTCAAATTTCTCATCAATTTTTTTTTTCATATTTTCAAACTTATCATTCATTTCATTCTTTAATTCTTTCAAAATATCTTCTTTTATATCATTTTTCCATTGTGGAGATATATTCTCAAATTTTTCATTTATTTTCAAATCTATATATGATGCATCTAAAGGATCTGTCCCTTTGAGTAAGCATTCTTTATATGAAAATATTTTTGATGTCTCTTCTTCTTTTATATTTACCGAAAGAGAGGACCCTGAGGTCTTCTTATTTTTTGCCATTCTATATTTTTGGATATATTCTTTGGCGGCTAGCTCCATATAATAATTTATTCCCAATAGTTTCCTGGCTTGAGCCAAGGCTTCGTCAATATTTGCATATTTCTTCCAAGATATTCCTCCTGGTAATTTTGAATCTATTTTTTGAGCCACAATTTCTTCAAATGATATATATATTCCAAGTAATTTACCTTGAAATACCACATATATAGGCTTCAATTCTATATATTCAGGGGTTTCTTCAATAGGTGTTGCCTTTACCCCATTTGACATATAAAGATATTCAGCGAGACTATTTAATATTAAAAGCATATAACCTTTGTCTTCTCGCTTATTATTATGTTGATACCAGAAATTATCAAGTATGCATTCTTGCACTTCATCAATAATTATATGATCCTTCGGCTTAAATTTATATGAATTTGGTGGGAATATTCTTAGCTTATTATCAGCCCCAAAGCTGAAGAATTCAGTCCCATTATAATTCATAGATCTCTTCATACCTGCAAGATAGATGAACAAGTCAACAAAATATATTAACTTAAAGTTTCATATTTGCTCAATATTTGTACTAAACTCATCCTTTATTTTAACTCCTAGAATATTATCTTGATATGGAATGAGTGTGATTCCTTGTTCATGTAAAATTGTGGTTTGCAATGATTGTAAAAATCTAAGACCGATTATCATATCATTATTTATTATTGTTAAATCTCTTATAGTTATTTCATCTATTGTATACTTCACTTCATTTATGTGTATCTCAAGACTATATACTAATTGGTTATTGATCTTTTTATTCCGCACATATTTGTAGATATTTCACTTCATTGTCATTTATTGTGTCAACTATTTCTAGACATTTTGTAAAATATTTATTATGGATAATATTTTTGTGCATCCTGTGTCTACTAATGCTAATATTTTATATGTAATATTTGGTTTTAGCTTTACCATTACTGGGATTCTTATCCCTAAGATTGCTTTAAAAGGTACTTTGACTAAATATTCATTTCCAAAATTGGCTATGGCATCATTTAACTGAATCATCTTATCCCTTTTATTATCTTTTAAAATTATTGTTTGCTCCTTAAACTCAGTATTTTCTGTAATTTTATCTTCTTGAAGGTTTTTAGTACTTATATGAATCTTTAAATCTTCTAATTCGCTTCTAATTTATTTATCCTATTTTCTAATGTTCTTACTCTATTAGACAATATTTTCTCATCTGGTTCTAATTCTATTTCCTTTCTCCATTTTTGATCTTTTGCTTTTAAACATGCAGAGCATGCTTGTTTTAAACATAAACTACAAGTAGCTCTATTTTCTTGGCTTGGATAATATATACAGAAAATGCATTTTATATTGTAATCTCCCTTTCCTTTAATCCAATCATGTTTACAGCTTACTTGATCCATCATTTCAATTCTTAATCTAGCTAATTCATCTATTAAGTCCATTTCATTATCACTTGACTCATATTCATCTTCACTTTTCTCAATTTCTTTTGTTTCTACTATTAAATATATTGATTCATCATCTTTTGTTTCATTATCACAAATTAATATATTTTCATTTACATTATCAATTATTAAAACTCTCTCTTGTTCTTCATATTTACTAGAATATCTTTTCTCGATCTTTATTTGGACAAAGTTGTACTTAAATGATCGACGAATTGCATATAAAACATCTACATGTTTTATCATAAGTTTTCTAGGATTATAACGCCTTACATTTCTTTTATGTAAATATGGTATCTTATTGTCGATTTTCTTAAGAAAAATCTTTTCTTATACCCTCTATTTTGAGGTTTATGATATTTCTTCTTAATAGGTCTATCTTCTCCATATGTTAATGGTATCTGCACTATCTTATTGCAAAATTTATAATCAGCATATTTCATAGATCTTTGAGCCTATATATTTATGCATATCTTCTTTAATTGCTTAAAAACAAATGTTATAGCTTGAGATATATTAATAACTCCTCCAGTTTCCTTCTTATATTCATCAAATATCATACTTCCTAAAGGATCGGGTAATTTATGGAAATATTTTTCAACTATTCCTTTATTATAGCCTTGTTTAGAAGTAGTAGCATTATATAAAAAATGTTGTGAGATTTCCTTTATTCCTTTCCAATTCGTTAATGTTAACTTCTCTATCTCTCTCAACCTTTCATTTTGTAATGTAGAATATCCTAGTTCTGGATCTTCTGGTATAATAATATTTGATATTAAATTTGCAAAATTATGTGGATTACTACCTGCTCTTTTTAATTCCTCACATTGACTATGGTTTTGTTCTACCCATTGTTCCCATAAGACTTTTACAGATTCTCCCAGAAAAGTTTCTAAATAGGTTAACATATCTTCAACTCTATTTCCTATATTATGTTGATTTTGTATATATTTTTGCACTATCAGGCCTTTCTATATACTTATTATATTTGACCAATCTATAGGATCATGTGCAGCTAAATTTAATATTGCACCATCACTTTTATAGTTTTGAAATTTTACAACTTTTTCAAATTCTCTTCTTTTAGATCCCATATATCTATATTGCCCTGGAATATAATTATATGAATAATCTTCCTTTTCTGGAGGCCAAGTTCCTGCTGCTCTAGTTGGTCTCTCCATTTCTCATTCATTTTTAACTGAAATTTCACCATATCTTCTTTTCTTTCCTATTTCTACTTCCATTGCTTCCATTGCATTATCTAAGTTATGTAGACTCATTTTATCTAAGGAATATATAAATTCATTATATTGCTTAGTGGCGTCTGTATTTTCTTCAATAGATATTTCATTTATTACCCATTTCTCCTCTTTACTTATTTCCTGTTTATTTTTAACATCATCATTTTTTATCTCTTCTTTATTAGTAGATTCTTTTATCCCATCATATTGTATTTCTGGTTTATCTATAGCTAACTTCTTATCCTTCTTACCCTATTTAATTCTCTAATAAAATAAAGCTCTTTATCTCTTAACTTAGGCCAATCGCTTGTCCAAGTATTATTATATTCTTCTTCTATAAGCTTTAATTTATTTTCATAATATTTTATTTCACTGCCTAAATCTAATGTCTCCACGAATTCAAAAACTCTACACCTTCTAATATCTTCTATATTTTTACCTTTCATTAAGGCCAGAAGTTTCATATCTTTGTCTACTAAGTGGATTGTGTTATCTTTTCTATTGAAACTTTCAGATATATCCATCTTTCTGAGTTTATGGCTCTAGTAGATGTAACTATTCCTGGTGACGCTAAGACTATTTCCTTACGTCTTTCTTTAGTATCTAATTTATTCAAGATCTGGACTAATAATTGAAGGATAGTATTATTCTATCTTATTATTACTTTAAAATCTTTTTTAGGTGATTCGTAGTTTGAAAAGCCAGTAGGACGCTCAAGATATTTTTCTGTTTCTTCTAATGCCTTAATATATTCTGACATACAATTATGAGAGGACTAAAGTTTTAATTTCTTCTAATAAATTCTTAATTTTAAGAGCTTCTTGATCTAATTCCTTTAGATCAGCAAGAGGTTTTATAGATTCTTTTCTAGTAGAATTAAACTCTAATTTCTTATATATCGAAGAGACTTCTTCTTTAATATAATCACTATTCTAAACACCTTTTCTTTGTTGAACCTTATTCTCTTCCAATATTTGCAAGACTAAATTTATATTATTATTTATGAAGAGATATTGCTCACTAATCGATTATACTCTTTATAAAAATTTTCTAACTTAAATTCCAAATCTCCTTATCTTTTGTTCCAAGTTATATAAAAATTGTAAAATAAATCAACAAGCAAATTTAATTGACTATGCGAAGTATGCCAAATATGCTTTTCAGAGGGGTTTATTCTGCACTTTATATTTATATTATCCTTGGTACTGATAATTCTACCTTCAGAAATATCTGTGTTTGAATATTTTAATTTTTCAATGATGTCTTTAACCTAAGCTCTGATACCAGAAAGAGGTTTGCTTTGAGCAAATTAAGAAAGTACTATTCAAATAAAAGGCAAATAATAAACTATAGCAAATAAAATTAAAATATTAAAGCAACATAATGATATTCAAGGAATAATATGCAAATACTATTTAAACTCTGATACCACTTATTAGAAAAATAGGGACAAAGGAGACATGAATTTTTACGTGGAAAATCCTTGGAGAAAAAACTACGAGCATCAATCGACGATGATCACTATATGAGGAGCGATTACAAAACGCAGGGGATTACAATGAGGCGTCTCTTTCCCCGTGCGACTTACAAGAGGTATATAAAAGGGTAAAATGACTTAGAGTTCAAGTAGGAAACTAATCCGCTAATATAGCATATTTTAGATATTTTTATATTAGAAATTCGAATCATATACGAATCTAAATATCAACATATAGCACGCCGTCTTGGCGGCGCAGCCGTAGGCGGAGTTGGGGCACGGCACCCGGATGGACTCCACTAGGTGTTCCATGGCGTGGCACTGGCGGCAGCCGCCGGGCCGCGGCACATGTGAGAGAATTGAAAGCTAGTTCTAACAAGACGATCCTTCGCTTTAACCAGCCCATACGTAGTAAGTATTTGCTATAATGCTCCAAAATTCCTCTATTTTTCTCTCCATGCCAAAATGACCCTTATAAGATAGGAGTGAGCATGCAGGCTCGTTCTAGTTATGAAACTAAGCATATGCACGTAAAGACGATGGCAAAGCCAGTACGACCAACAGATCAACAAACATGGAAGCCAAAGGATCAACAAATTCGTCAGCTGTGCTGAGAACACCGCCAACATAACTTATTCAACAACTGACAAACACACATGAACTAGACCCGTCGATAAGCTTCTATAGATAGCCTGCTCTAATCTATCTGGCTTCAATGTCACAGTGGATCCAGAAATGAAAGTTGCTAGCCCTCAGTGAAACTCTGGAGCCAACATGACATAGTAGTTACCACAAAGATCTTGCAAGAAACAACTCCAGCCCTCCACAACCAGTCTGCATTCAGGCGCAACAAGTGCCTGAATGCCAATATGGAAGCTGGTTCAAAATTTACATCAGCTGTGCTAAGAACAGCACCAACATATGTCACTCAACAACTGAGCACCACATATGAACTACACCGTCTATAAGCTTCTATTATTGCCTAATAATCTCTCTGCCTTCAATTTCATAGTGGGGCCAGAAATGGAGGTCGCCTAAGCCCTCAGTGAAACCCTGAAGCCAATATTATGATAGTTACCACAAAAAGATCTAGAAAGAATCAACCCCAGCCCTCCACAACTATATGTCTTCCTTCAGGGGCAGTAAGTGTTCTTTCAGTTCAGGAAGGGAACAGCTACTTATTCTGCAGAACCGGAAGAGGCCTTGGCGGAGAAATGGAAAAGCTCAAAGCTTTCAACCATGGGATGTGAAGCTATGGACATCAATGCTGCTATCGCCTGCATGAGTTGCTGCCGAAATCTGCTTCTTCTAAAGACCGATTTATATATTGGAGCAACTTTATGGCTCGAGGGCTGGGGCTGACAATGTTCACGTCGCTCCACTGGGAACATGGGTCACTGAACCAGCTCTTCCTGCCTGAGCACCAGGCACCAGGAACAGGTCTGTGACCCCAACGCCCGAGTATGCTGCCATCAATCTTGTCTAGCAATGGTTCATTCTCCCGAAACCGTCTTGCAAAAGGTGCCCCACTATCCACCATCTGATCGTAATGTGCCATGTTCAGAAACAGGGGCTCTGTCTGGGGTGGATCATCCCACAACTTGTACCTCAAGTCATTGTTCACAGTGAAATTACGGAAGTCCAGCGAGTTGCATACAACTGAGTGGAAATATCCTTCCTGAGGTAGCATAACGTTGTTGAAGTACATGAGAAGAATGCGAGGAAGATTATCCCAACCAAGAATACAGTACTCTATAAACCGCCGGTTTAGAATGACCCATGGAGAACCTAGTACGCAGGAAAGGTAGATGGGTGAGGGAATTACCCAGACAAATGAAAGAAAACCAAGCGCAGAGAGCAATAAATGCCTGTGAAGAACTTAAAAGCATCAGGAGTTGGTCGTTTCTCTGTGGCTTGGAAGAAATTGTTTCTCCCTGCCAAGTAAATTCCGGCATCCACTATCACTGGTTGCACTTTCTCAGATCTGCAGTGAATTTTTTTTATCAAAACTAATACTCTTAGCAGCAAAAATTCTTTCTCAGTTCAGATGATCCATACTCTTTCAGTCCAATGTCACTAGTGTGATCAATGAAGTTAAACTGCCTTGGAACGTATGATAAGACATAAATCAAGTCTGCAACAGGAGAAAACATACAAGAATATCACGATCAGTATAACGTTAACTATCACAAAATTAAGCAGAAAACATCACTGAAATCTATTTAAGACAGAAACCAGATATTTCATGTGGAAAACCAAAACAGGACCAAAGGTCGCAGCACAATATATACACTATTCGAGAATTCTATATAGCATGATAATTAAACCACCAGCATCATTTGTGGTTGGCTGTGCCACCTACCTATAGATATGATTATACGCGAGCATGTCCACTTGCCTAAAAATGAGTACAGCAGGAGTGCTCGTTTTGTCATGTGCATTATCTATTCCATTTCAGATACATCCAAACCAATAGATAAGAGGAGCCTGAATTTACTTAATAATTTTTAAACAGACAATTTAACTTGAAATATATATCCATATGGAGCTCTACCATGTCAACAAATAACTGCAATAACACTACATGTGATGTGTGAGGGTAATAAGCAGGAACTAGGAACCGGACTAAATGTCCACCGTTGACTGGTTGTCCAGATCTTGTAAGCTGTAAACCATTGTTACTTTGCTTGCGTCCCAAACAAGGATGAATACTCCTCTATTTGATGTTGGTTATAAGATTAATCGAAATGTAGCTGGCAAAACTAGTTTTGTTTTTCACCCTATATTGGAATCGAACAAGTGAAAGATCAATGGCGTCAATTTGTATCAATTAGAATCAGTGCATGCAAATCCATGTGTATCATTCTGTAACAGTGAATTGAAATTGGAAAGGAAAAATATTTTAATTTTCTTTGATCTAGATAAAATTGTTGCTTGACCGTACCGTCTTGGGTGACGAGGGGGTAGTCGGCCGCGTTGATGGTGAGGAACCAGTCCCAGTCGGGGTGGAGGCGGAGCAGGACGGCAGCGGCGCGGAGCGTGCCGGCGAGCCCGGAGGACCCGACGGGTGTCCCCGCGGTGGGTGCGCCGACGACGGCGACGTTGCCGAATGCACTTATGGCGGGAGCGGAGGCGGCTACCCTGGCGGCGAGGTCCAGGCGCTCCGCGTCGGAGGCGTCGGCGGAGAGGTGGAGGACGTAGCGGTTGCGGGGGTGGTAGACCGCGAGGAGGAGCCGGAGGAGGCGGGGCCCATCGCCTCTGGCGCCGGTGAGGAGGTACGCGAGGCAGGGCGGCGATGTAGGGCCGCGGCGGACTCTGGCGGTGGCGGCGAAGGAGGAGGAGGAGGAGGAGGTGGTGGTGGATCCCGGGAGGCGGAGGCGCGGGGGGGAGGAGGAGGCGGAGAGGAAGAGGAGGAGAAGGGGCAGGAGGAAGGATACGGACACCAGCGCGAGGAAGAGGATCCAGCGCCACCGCTCGCCGGCGCCCCCTCTCCCTCCCCCCAATCCCATGCCCATGCTGGGAGAAGCGAGATGAAGAGACGAAGAGGGCGTCAGATTACACCTACATTACAGGGTGGCAACGGAGTTGCAGCGCGGATCGGCTCGCCGGCGGTGAGTCGCCGCCGCCGGAGGGGCTAGACTTAGAGGCCGCGCGTCGCGATGAGAACGAGAGCGTCGCGTCGCACAGTGAGCGAGATTTGTCTTTTGCGCGAGTGAGTGGGAGGACCGGAGGAGTTGTCGGAGGAATTTTTTTAAAATAATATTATTTTAAAATATAATTACAAAAATAAATAGCAGTTATAAAAAATTACAAAAATAACCATGCGACAGTTCAACTGGCGACAGAAACCCTGCTAACCACCTGTCGCCGGTCCAGCTCAACTGACGACAGAAAGTGAACAGTCTTCCTATCGCAAGTTGAACTGGCGACAGGAGCTCATGTATAATAACCCCGAGAAATTACTCTAAATCTCATTTTAATTACAGAAAAAAACAAAAGATAGGAGGACAGAGAGAGAAGAAAGGTAGCGAAGCTCTGCTAGTTCGTCGCGAAGGAGAGAGATTGACAGAGTATCAGATCCGGTCGGCCATCTTGCAGGTACTTTTTTTTGGCAACTTTGTACATTATGTCAACTTATGTAGAATTAAGTACATCATTTGAGCTGTAGCGAGTAGAATTAAGTAGAAGTATGTAGAATTAAGCACATAGAATTCAGTAGAATAGTAACATAGAATTCAGTAGATTAGATAATTGTAGTCAAATTATGTACTACATCATTTGAGCTGTGTATAGTGTAGTTCGTCGTGCACATGTTATGAATGTTACAGCACTTGAACGATTTAGGATAAATCTGTAGAAATAGGAAGACATCTATTACAAATATGTAAAAAGAAATAATTCCAACTTTATTTAGATTCTCATTTGTGTGTGGTAATTATATTGTTAATGTCAAAAATTAATTTTAAACTAGGAAAATAGGAAAATTGGAAGAACTTTGTTTATTGTTTATATTTGCACTTAGAAAATATTTAAAAATATCCTCTAAATTGGAAGACTGTATTACAAATCTGTTTAAATAGCTGAGTAGCTTAAATTTGGTTTACATTTTTATGTGGTAATTATTCAGTTGACGCCGAAAATTATTTTTAAAGTAGGAAATTTGGTTTTTGTACATCTTTTGTAGTCTTGACAATGCATGCACTTAATTTTTAGTTATGGCGGATGTATGCCGCTACAAGTTGCTTGACCTGGTGATTGACGCGCATCACCGTAGTCGCCTCAGTACCATACTTCCCTAGAGGGCGAGGCGCTGATTGAGCTTAGCGTGTTGTGGCTGCGTACGCCCATCAGGGCATAGAGGCTGCACCCAGACTGGGTTTCGAGGTACGTGTAGTTCTAACTTTCATGCACTCAATCGCGGTCTGACTACTTTTGCGCGTAGTCACGTTTGTTCTTAATCATTTCGACGCAGGTTGAGAGTGGTAGGCCTCCTTCCACTAGCGAGAATGGTTGAGGCGACGTGGGAGGACGACCAGGACCGCGGTCCTAGTCATACGTCTAGGCATTTTCCATACGACCAGGCCCTACTAACGGCGCTGGTTGACCGTTGGAGACGAAAGACGCACACGTTCCACCTTCCGTACGGGGAGATGGCGCCAACCCTTTAGGATGTCACCTTCCTTACCGGGTTTCCCTGCACTGGCTTCCCTATGGCGGCGTACGACACCCCGGCCACATGGCGCGTGGACCTCCTAGAGAGGTTCCACGATGTGCTGCCGCTGGGTAGCGGGTAGACGGAGTTCAGCAGCCTGCACGGGCCGATGTTGAGGTAGATCTGCCAATTCTACGTAAGTATTCGTAACTATTGTCCTCTCACATCAATTCATATGTGAACCTTGCTGATGTGTACATGTCTTCTTGTAGCCCAAGCGTATGGCGGAGAACGCAGGCAACATCATTGTTAGGAGGCACTTCGAGGCCTACCTGTTATGGCTTTTCGGGTGGGTTGTAAGATCGAGGAGGCCGACTAGAGGGGGGTGAATAGGCGGTTTTAAAAATATTTTGGCTAAAACCGAGTTTTATGTAGAATTGTAAATCAATTCGGTTTTGCTCATTTAAAACCTAAATCAATTAGTCCCGACTAAGTACACCAACAATATAAGACTATTGATAATGATAGCAAACATACAAAGACATATAAGCAATTTAATTCTAAGAATGTAAATTGCACAAAGTAAAACACAAGAGAAACAAACCACAATGACACAAGGACGTTTTACCGTGGTGTTCGGAGACTTGCTAGTCTCCCCTAATCCATGTTGAGGTAAGCCCAAACTAATTGGACCGGCTCCACGAATTAAGCCAAACACCTCAGTTCCACTAGGGGTAGCTCTTTCCCGCTCCGGGTAGGTGAGCTCTAACCTTCACAACACTTCGGGCTTCTTCACAATCTTCTTTGAAGATATCACCGGACACGACGCCTCCAACGTCGTCTAGGTGTCAGCAAACACAAAGAGTAATAAGCCAAGCCCCTTGCTTGACTCTCACCACGTGCATCGAATACACAAGCTCAAGTGGATACGAAATCCACCTCTAGATGTAACACATGCAACTAGAGACCTTTCTCCTTGCTCACAAGGTGAAACACATGTACACTTGAGAGGAGAAGCTCACACTAGCTCAAGAGAGTGAAATAGGATGTCAAAGATTATCCCCCAACCAGTCAAGGTGGGTATTTATAGCCCACACACAAAAACTAGCCGTTGGGAGCAGAAATCTCCAAAAAATCACGACAGTACAGATGTACAAACCCCGGTACTACCGTTTTTATTGTTCAACGGTTGGAAAGGGTGCATTAAATACTCAAAAACTGACCGTTGAAAGTTTGGTGCGGTACTACCGCACTCACAGGGGCCAGTACTACCGCTCGGCGGTAGTACCACTCTTTTCGAGCGGTATTATCGCAGTCCAATTTCAGCACAGATGACACTCGGAAATAAAGGTCATAACTTTTGACTTCGATGTCAGAATTGAGTGATCTTGGACTCTATGGAAATCTTATTCAGAGGGCTACACAAGTCACCTATTTGATTGATCTCAAACATATTTGATAAAAATCAAAAACCACAACTCCAAAAAGTCACTACCATGGTCTAAGTCCAAAGAAATAGCAAAAAACAATCTTAAACCATACCAAGGGAAAATACATGAATCCCAATAATTTGCAAAACACACTTGCAAACTTAGATCATGTCACAAAGAGTAGGTACATGGACTTCATCCATTTGCAAAACACATTTGCAAAGTATAGTCACATGCTACAAGGATTAAATGCATGAGCCTCAGCTATTTGCAAAACATATTTGCAAATAATAGCAACATGCCATGGAGAGCTAGAGCAAGCAAGATTGAACTATCAACACATGGTGAGACTCAAGCTACTAGACAAGACCCCTCTTAGTAGTACGGTAAACCTATACTAGCAATCCGGTCTTCCAACCAAACACCAAGACCGGTAAAAGACTAGGAACACATCCTTAGCCCTAGCTAGTCATACATTTGCCTTGAGCATCCTCTTGAAGTTTGATGACACACATCTTCACTTCAATTCCGGGTCATTGTCTTGATATGCATCAACCCATGATGCATCCTTCATGTGATCTCCATTAATACATGATGGGTCTTCTCTTAACTTGATGATTAACTCACGATCATCTCCTCTTCAAGATTTTGATATGCATCAACACATGATGCATCCTCTTCTTGAACCTTGACTTGATGACAATCAACTCATGATGCCATCCAAAGTATCCATCATCATGGAACATAACCTATTCATCCAACTCATGGAAAATATTAGTCCCACAATGTGATTATCATTTGTTGGTGTTTTAGAACCGATCTTACGTAAAGATTGTTTGATTTGGGGGGTCTCCAAGAATGAAATCACGTAGAGAGATTGACATGGGGATTTTTATACAGGTTCAGGCCTTCTCCGGAGAGAATAACAATCCTACTCCTGTGTGTGTATGGTATTGAGTGTATTTTCTACAATCAGGAGAAAGACAAAGACTATTACAAAGGATAGTGCCTATCTTCCCGATTGCCTTCTGTCCCGTTCTCTGTTGTCCGTCCCATTCCTCTCTGACCGCCACCTTTATATAGTCGGTGAAAGAGTGGCCGTTTCTCCAGGTGAAGTGGTGCCTCATCAGTTCCTATAACGGGCGCATGTTTGCAGTAATCATCGGGGTATTAACTCCTCCGTGCCGTCTAGCGCTTACTTGTCGAGATAATGGAGTATTATGTCTTTGTTACTCGTAGAATAACAACGATATTGATCGCTAAATTCCCCAATCAATTGGACCCACTGCCTCAGAGGCTCTGTTGATCATAGGGTGGTCGAATGACACGGTCGAGAAGAGCTTATGACCATAGGGTAGTTGTAGAATAACTTACGACTGGATAGTGATTGTAGAAGAACTTACGACCATTAGGTAGTCGTAGCATGACTTACGACTATGGGGGTGGTCGTAGAAGAACTTACGACCACCTGGTTAGCTTCTCCCTTGTAAATATATGGAGTATACTCAAGGACCATATGACGTCATATTTACCCATAATAAGAATTATAGATAAATGATAAAATGAGGATTATTAGATCCTCGTCTTCTAACCCCCCAGCTTCAAGTGAAAGTAACTTACTTGGGAAAGAAATCATAGATGGTCTTATGATCACGAGAGGGTTATAGAACAATGGTCGAAGGAAAAACTCTTCGACACTTGTACATCATTTTGACCAGAAATATACTTGGTCAAGAAAGCTGTTGAAAATCTTACGACTACCAGGTAGTCGAAGAGAACCTTATGACTACGAAGTGATTGTAGTATGGTGATCGGAAGTAAAACCTTTCCAATTGATATTTCATTTGACCAGAAAGACTTGGTCAAGGAAGTAATTTTGCTTGAGGTGCAAAGACAAACCTGATTTTCTCGAACAAATAAACTAAAGAATCGTAATCGTCTCTCATGAGCCTGTCCGTTGGAGCGGTTCCCGAAGCGGTGGTAACCCTTGGATTGCCATGTCTTTTACTCAGGCACGCGGTTCTAAATACTTATCGGGGGTGAGATTCGGGTTTTTACTTTCCCCCAAATCGCTCCCGCTGTTCATTGAGTTCTTGCTTTCTCCGTCGCCGACCAGATCAAGCTTTCTCTTAAGACCTTCCCCAATCCAAATCCTTCTCTTTCTAAGAGAGATGGCTGGAACCGTTTCCGAATGGGCCGAGTCGGAGATGGATGCGGTGAAGATTCAAGCTTTGGTTGCCACCGGAAAGATTCTGGAGAAGGTTTTTGTGAAGTGGATTGCCGCTGCTGGGCAGCATTGGCCATCGAAGGAGTTTGGGCAAATCTCCGTCTTCCAGGCGTATTGTGAGTGTGGCCTTCGATTGCCTGCTCACCCTTTTCTTACGCTCGTACTCGAGCACTTTGGGGTGGAATTGGTAAACCTTGGTCCCAATTCCATCACAATGTTAAGTGCGTTCGTGTACTTGTGCGAGGCATACCTAGGAATTCCAGCGGACCTCAAGCTCTTCCAATATTATTATGGAATGTCTCGACAAACTGGAATTGCTGGGAGTTGCGGTCTAAAGCTCCATGACAGGAAGTCGAAGGAGTACATTCAGATGTTCACCTGGTCTTCATGGCCGGGATGGAGGAAGAAGTGGTTTTACTGGAAAATCATCTAAGATGATAGCCTCTCTTTTGTGGAGAAGGCTACCGAGAAGATTCCTTCCTGTGATTTTATTCCCAAAGATCTTGGCCGGATTGCCCCCTATATTCAAGCTATCAAGGATTTGAAGGAAGAGAGACTTATCGGATGGCATGTGGTGAAGGATTTCATCACATGTCGCATCAGCCCTTTGAAGAAACGCGTACCTCCTATGTGGAGGTATACGGGGCCACAAGACCCGGCCAGAGACTATAAGGAGGGTAAGTGAATCTTCAACTTAGCTCTCGGTTTGGTCTTCTTCAAAGTGGTCTAATGAATGTCTTATCTGTTTGCACAGACCTTTCACAAGCAGAGATTGATGTTCGAGTCAAACTTGTTTGTGAGAAATATCTGCCATCCAGAGTGGTGGTTACTCAAATCCTTACAGTTGTATCCGCAGAGGAGAAGATGAGATGCCTGAAGGTAATCAAGTGTTGATTATATCATTAGGACTTCGTAGTCGTAGAAAGACTTATAACTGCTTGGTTGTCGTAGAAGAACTTACGACTAGGTAGTGATCGTAGAAAAACTTACGATAATGGAAATGTCGTAGAAAAACTTACGACTGGATACTAGTCGTAGAAATTCTTACGACTGGTTAGTAATTCTTCTTTTTTTTGTTTTATTCAGAAAGTAGGGATGAAAAACCGTAAGGACGACCAAGAGGTCGCACTGATAACCATTGGCGCAGGGATGGTGACGGAGAAAAGTCCAGCTCCTCCGTCTAAGAAGCGTCGACTCGTGAAAGTCGCCGATAAGGGCGGTGCAAGCTTAAATTATTTTATTTCAACTAGATCCTCTGCAAATCTGCTGTAGATATGGCTGTAACTGAAGCCAAGGAGGTTGAAGCAGCTGAAGCTGAGGAGGTCGAAGTAGCTGAACCTCTTAAGCACAAAACCCGCAAGGCCAAGGTACTCTTCTATTATGACAAGTTAGAAAAGGAGAACTGGAAGGACTTTATGTCTTTTGTGAAGGAAAATGCTGCGCTAACAGATCCTGTAGTTGAGGGAAGTGCAGCTTTTGGAGTGGTCGAGACTGGTCTTGGCCATCCGGAGAGTCAGGAGAGCTGAGAGGTGGATCCTGTTCAAGATCCACGACCAGACGTGGTCGTGGCTGAGCCTATCCTTCAACTTGAACTCCGACTAGATGTGGTCGTAGAGAAGAAGTTAAAGAAATGTTCCGTTGGGAAGGTGACTCCTAAGTTCCTGGTTAGATCCAGAGTGCAGAGGTATGTGAGAAAGACTAAAGTGTAAGGACAACTTTTACCTTTTGCTTTTCACAACTTAACATGCTTTCCTTTTGTTGATCTTAGCCCAACTCCTTCAGCCCCCGAGAACGCTTCTGTTGAGAAGCTCATTGTCACTTCTCCAGCGGATGGAGAGTTGATAGTGGAAGTGATTGAAGGATCATCCACTGCTCGGGTGGTGGAGGAAGTCGTGGCTCCTGAAGTGGGTACTACGACCATTGAGGCAGCTACTACGATCACTGAGGTGGTCATGGAGACGGAGGTGGAGATAGCAGAGGCAGCGGTAGGAACCTCTAGCCAAGGTGGTGGTGCATCTGATCACAGTGCTGGGAAGGAAGTCGTGGTAGGCGTTCCCCCTGGCCCTCAAGAAGAGGCTGCTGCTACAGAATCAGAAGAAGAGGAGTACTTCAACTTCTGCTCTGATTTCTTTGGCCCTACTTCCATCATGGAGTCTTCTGCCATTAGATCCCGCGATCAAGTCCCTCATCCCAAGGATATCCCTAATAGAGGGGAAATTTTCCATAACGAGCGTCTCGAGAAGATTTGGTGGGACCGTATCGCGAAGATAGATAAGCTGAAGAATCCATCGATGGTTTTCTCAATGTTTGCTCGGACGACCATGAATGTAAGTATTTTAAGGATACTTATATGTGTGGTCTTTCCTTGTTTCTTACTGTCCTTCTTCTTGTAGAAAGCTTTGGAACAAATTGCTACTAATGGTGAATATCACCGACAACTTGTAGAGCTGCGACAGGAGACAGCGGAACTCTGCAAACAAGCAGAGAGGTGGTAAGTTACTATTACTCGTAGTCATTTTTGGTTTGACTACTTATACAGTGCTTATGGGGTTTGTCGTGGAAAAACTCACGACTAGGTGTTGGTTGTAGAAAAACTTACGACCAGTAGTTTGTCATAGAAGAACGTATGACTAGATCAAAGGTCGTAGAAGAACTTACGACCACCTGGTTAGTGCTCATGTCCATTCTTAACCTTTATAGGTTAAAAAGTGATGAAAAGACCCTGGCTGACTCACTCGATTATGAAAAAGCCGAGACGAAAAAGCTAAGGGAAGAAAAAGAAGACCTCTTGAAGAAACTCCAGGAGACCAACTCTGCAGCTCAAAACTTATGGGAAGTGATAAACAGTAAGTGCTGAACTTAAGACTGCTTATGTCGTTGATCTTTACCTTTTTAACTCTTGCTTCTTTTCAGAAAAAGAAGACGGAATGAGAAGGCTCCAAATTGAAGTCAAAGATAAAACTTTGGTTGTTCACGAGATTTCTCGCATTGCTAGAGATAAAGATCAAGAGATTGAGAGATTAAGATCTCGGTGAGCAGGTAAGCAATTCTTTACCTGTAGTTCTTTACGAGTTCTTTTCCTTTTCTAACTCTCATTTCTTTTTAGAAATTGAGCTCGAACTGGGAAGGCTCAAAACTAAGGATCTAGAAAAAACCATGATCCTTAACGAGACCATCCGCATTGCTAAAGAAAACGCAAAGGATATTAGATTATGGGAAGAGCGGTATGAAAAGTCCATTGCTTCCCATAATGATGAAATCGAGAAATTCGATTCTCGACTGGCAGGTAAGGACTTCTTTACCTGTGATCAAGTTCTTCCCTCTTTTAGGAGTTATTTTTTGCTTGACCAGTCTTACCCTTTTTTTAAAGCAAGTAGCCGAAAATAAACAACTCCGCGAGGCTTCAACTCGTAACCAAGAGGATATGAAGTCGACGAAGATTAATCTTCAAGACAACATCTTGCTCCTGAACAATATACTTGGTGAGCTACGTGGTGAGGGAAAAACTCCTCAAGAAAACACGATAGCTGCTCACATAAGTACTATTGGAGGACAAGTCGGGACTTTGCGAGAGCTGGTGACTACTTTGAAGGCCAACCAAGCTGACTCAATAAAGGAGGCAGTCGAAGGTGCAATAAGTTATGCTTTGGCAAAACTTAAAGTTCATGACCCCAAATTAATGTGCAACCAATCGAAGTCGACTTTCGATCGCCTGAGGCGTAGCAAGTCATTTGATTGAAGAAATGCAGCCAGTCGGCAGGAAGGTCTCGGAGGAGATGCAACTGGGATCTCCTTCTTCAGAGTAGCTTGTAATGAAAACCTGTGAAAACAAGATTTTGTTGATGTAATATATATAATCCATCCTTTTTCCTGCAAATCATCTTGTCGATTAGTTAGTAACTCAAAAGATAATTAACGAAAGAAAGACTAAGAATCAAAGTCAAATTAATAACTTTATTCTAGCCCCCGACTATTTGCTTAGTTTGTTTAGATAAACTAAGTAAATAGTGTGAAGAGGGTTATGAAAAAAGAGAGATTTGGTTAACTTGTAGTTTTTGATCACGAATGTCATGCACTGGTCGAAAGAGTAGGAACAAATTGACGCTAGGAAGTTCCTTCTAGTGGGCAGGACCACGTGCAGAGAGGAAATACTTTGACTAGGAGATGTTACCATCTCCGACTAGATTAATCAAATCGAGAACGGCAACTTGAGTTAGACAAACGTTTAGAGGACTTTAAAAATTCGTTCGACCTTTTTTAGTGGACTCGATAGGTCTGTCCTGGTAGCAAGAGTAGGAAACTGAACAACGCTAGGAAGTTCCTTCTAGTGGGCAGGACCACATGCAGAGGGGAAAGACTTCGACTAGATGTGTTTCTTTCTCCGACCAGTTGGAACAGATCGAGTACACTAAAAGCAGCTGAATAAATCTAAAAAAAAATGCACTCTGCTTAGAGTATATTTCAGAGTAAGTGAAGAATTAAACTAAGGTGATAAAGAGCTAGCTTTGAAAATATTTCGACCATATTTTATTGAACCCGAGCTCTTTGTATTGGCAGCAAAAGTGAGTAACGAGTCGACACTAGGAAGTTCCTTCTAGTGGGCATAACCACGTGCAGAGAGAAATGACTTCGACTAGTTAATGTCACCTTCCTTTCGACCAGTGTAAAGAAAACTGGGTGTTTGAAATGTAGTTGAAAGATTATGAAAGCGCTACTCAAAAATAAGACAATAGAGGTAGGAGGAACCTGAGGCTTTATTATCTGAATGGTTTGTTACACATAAAACTTGCGTAACTAGCCGATGTTCCAATAACTCAAGAGAACCTGGCCGTCTTCCATTGCCAATCGTACTGACCCTGGCCGTGTAACTTCGACCACTGTGTAAGGACCTTCCCACTTGGGAGAAAGTTTATTCCGATTAGACTTGGATTGGCAGAGCCTCAATACCAAGTAACCTACAGCAAGGCTGGGAGGTTGGACCTTACGATCGTAGTATCTGTGCAGGGCTTGTTGGTAGACTGCTGAATGAATTAAGGCCTGGTTTCTCTTTTCTTCGAGTAGGTTGATGTCATCTGTTCGAAGCTGTTCCTGGTTTGGAGTCGTTGAAAGCTTCGACTCGTGTTGACCGTATCTTTAGTTCCGGAGGAAGCATGGCTTCGGCTCCAAAGACTAGGAAAAAAGGTGTTTCACCTATAGCCCGGCTAGCAGTCGTACGAACAGCCCATAATACAAAGGGTAATTCTTGTACCCAAGCCCCCGAGCGCTTGACAAGCTGGTCGAAGACTCGGGTTTTGATTCCCTGCATTATTTGGTCGTTTGCACGTTCGACTACCCCATTGCTTTGGGTATGGGCAACAGAAGCGTAACATAGCTTGGTACCCAACTCGTCGCAAAATTCCTCAAATTTTGCGCTCGAAAATTGTTTACCATTATCTGTGATTATTCGACTTGGAACTCCAAATCGAGTAATTACGCATCTCATCATGAACCGTTTCTTTCGCTTCGTTGTTATCCCAAATAGGGTTAAACCCGATCCATTTTGTGAACGTATCAATAGCCACAAAAGGAACTCGAAACCTCCTGGAGCTTTTGGGAACGGTCCTAGGATATCGAGACCCCAGGTCGCAAAAGGCCAAGATAGAGGTATCGTTTGTAATGCCTGAGCTGGTTGGTGTATTTGCCTGCTATGAAACTGGCATTGGACACACTTTTTAACTAATTCTTTGGCATCGTACAAGGCTATTGGCTAGTAGAAACCTTATCGAAAGGCCTTATCGACCAACGTTCTGTAGGAAGCATGAGTTCCACAGATGCCTCCGTGTATGTCTTGAAAGAGTGTTAATCCTTCGCTCTACGGAATGCATCGTATGAGCACCCCTTGAGTGCCTCGTTTATAGAGAACTCCTTCGACCAAAGTATACATTTTGGCTTTTCGGGATAAGCTTTCTGCCTTGGGATCGTCTTTGGGTACGGAACCCTTCTGAAGATACTCATAGATGGGAGCCATCCGGGTATCGTCGTATTCTAGAGAGGCTGTCTCAATAGGAGGTGTCTCTGGTTCTTCGACCAGGGACGGCTTCTGGAGTTTTTCTAAGAAGACTCCTTTTGGTACTATAGATCGGGAAGAAGCTATTCGAGCAAACTGGTCTGCGAGGAAATTATCCTTTCGAGGGATGAATTGTGCCTCGAAACTGAAAAAATGCTTTTCTAGCTTACGCACTTCCGATAAGTACCGAGACATTGTGGGATTAGAGCACTGGTACTCTTTTCCGATTTGATTCACGACTAGTTGAGTCTCCTCTCACGAGTAGTCGGCGAATCGAGAGTGCTTTCGCAGCTCGTATGCCAGCTAGCAAACCTTCGTATTCTGCCACGTTGTTAGTGGCCTGAAAGTTTAATTGTATGGCATACTTTAAGGTCTCTCCGGTAGGAGATACCAGGACCACCCCAGCCCCCGAGCCACTTAAAGTAAGTGACCCGTCAAAATACATCGTCTACTGGTCGTGGGGATCGTATTGGGGATCCTAAATAGGTTCAGGATTTGTCCATTCGGTGACAAAGTCTGCCAAGATCTGGGATTTAACGGCCGTTCGGGACACGAAATAGAGGTCGAACTCCCCAAGTTCGATTGACCATTTTGCCATGCATCCCGCTGTTTCCCTATTCTAGAGGATCACTCTCAAGGGAAACTCAGACGGTACAGATATTTTGTGTGCCTGAAAATAATGCCGCAGTTTCCTCGAAGACATGAGGAGGGCATATAGAAGTTTTTGGACCTGAGGGTAACGCTCCTTAGGCCCGTGTAAAACTTTACTTACGTAGTAAACTGGTCGTTGTATGTTTACACGTTCTACGACCAGTACTGCGCTCACTACCTGTGGCATGGCAGCTAGGTAAATTAAGAGCGTCTCTTCTGGCCTCGGAGAAACCAGAATAGGAGCACTCGTAAGATACCTCTTGACATCCTCAAGGGCAGCGTTTGCCTCTTTCGACCACTCAAAACCCCCGTGCTTCTTTAGAAGTTTGAAGAAGGGTAGTCATTTTTCTCCCAGCCACGTGATGAAATGACTTAAAGCTGCCATGCACCCTATGAGTTTCTGGACTTCTTTCTTCATGGTCGAAGGGCGCATTTGGACAATGGCCTGTATCTTTTCAGGATTTGCTTCGATTCCTCGTATAGATACTAAGAATCCAAGCAATTTTCCTGAAGAGACTCCGAACATACACTTCTCAGGATTGAGTTTCAAGCAGTGTTTTCTGAGGTTATCGAATGTTTCTTGTAGGTCAGTGATATGATTAAGTTTCTTGATGCTTTTAACGACTAGATCATCAACATAGGCTTCCAGGTTTCGGCCTAGTTGAGATGAAAAAGTCGATTGCATCAAGCGTTGAAAAGAAGCGCCGACATTTTTTAGACCAAATGGCATTTTGACATAGCAAAATATACCAAATGGTGTAATGAATGCGGTCTTTTCTTCATCGTCTAGACACATATTAATCTGGTGGTAACCAGAATATACATCTAGAAAACTTAACACTTCACAACCTACAGTAGAATCAACCAACTAATCGATACGAGGTAAAGGGAAATCATCTTTTGGACAAGATTTATTTAGATCAGTGAAGTCTACGCACATACGCCATTTGCCGTTCGACTTCCTAACCATTACAGGGTTAGCCAACCACTCTGGGTGGTCAACTTCTCTTATAAAGCCTGCTTTAAGTAGCCTGTCCAATTCTGATTTGATAGCATCTCGTCGATCATGGGCAAATCTCTATAATTTTTGTTTTACGAGTACTTTATCAGGCCGTAAAGCTAGCCTGTGCTCGATCACCTCCCTGGGGACTCCGGACATATCGGATGCTTGCCACGCGAAGACATTTGTGTTAGCTCAGAGGAAGGTGATGAGGGCATCTTCCTACTTGGGGTTGGAAGTATCCCCGATGTGAACAGTCTTCGAGGGCTCCCCTGCGTCCAGAGGAACCTCTTTGACTTGGTCGTTCAGCTTTGGTGTAGCTTTAGGCTTCGACTTGTTAGTCAAAGGCTGACTTTCTTCTCGAGCTGGTATTTGACCAACCATCTCGAGGGATCGACGGTCGCAGGTATGCGCCATCTTTTTGTCACAATGGATTGTGATTACTCCTTTGGGACCTGGCATCTTAAGGCATTGATACCCGTAATGAGTAGCCATTAAGAATTTTGCCAAAGTTGGTCGTCTGAGTATGGCGTTATATGCCGTATCGAAATCGACCACATCAAAGGAGATCTTCTCTATCCTGAAATTACTTGGTGAACCAAATGTTAAAGGAAGAGAAACTTGGCCAATAGGTTTGGCCGAAGACCCCAGTACAATCCCACGAAAGGAGTATCGTACTGGTCTTACCTTAGTCCTAGGTACTTGCATTTCGTCCAGGGCACTTGTAAATAGGATGTTTAACGAGCTACCACCATCAACTAAAACCCGATTGACTCGACAATTGTTGATGGTGGGTTCGACTACGATCGGATATCGACCTCGTCGAGTCGAAGGAATCGGGCAGTCACCCTTCTCGAAGGAGATGGTGACTTCTGACCACTTCGGTAATTTATTGATGATAGGAGGGTCTATGGAGTTTACCTCGCGTTCGGCAGCTTTAATCTGTCACTTTGATTCATATGCTGAAGATCCCCCGTAGATGTGCTCGACGATATGTCACGGATCTTGGAACGACATCTCCTCATCGCCATCCGACGACTTATGACCACTCGTTTGCCCTACCTGCTCGAGAGTGGGAAGTGGTCCTTTGCCGTTGTAGTAGTCCTCGAGTTTTCGTTGGAAAACTCGGCAGTTGCGAAGATCATGTCCTTCCTTTTTATGGAAAGGACACCACCTAGGCTTGTCATTCTTCCGATCGGAGCGCTTACCTTTTCCTCGGTCAGAGTATGGTTTGGAACTTCGTGGCTTCTTGTCGTTTACAGCCAAGACCTCCTTAGAACCGCTGGCTTGAGGTTTTTGGCCCTTCGCCTTGTTCTTGGACTTTTTCGCTTTCGTATCCTTATTTTTGCCACCTTTGCCTGGCTCTCGAGAGGTATTGTCTTCCCAATCGATTTTGTTGTTCCATTTGACTGCCTCAGAAGCAGTCGCATACCGATCGGCCATCTCAAAGAGTTCGGCGACGGTAGCAGGAGGGTTCAAAGCGATATCCTCCGTTATTCTTCTACTGCGGACTCCCTGCTTGAAAGCTCTGATGACAGATGAGTCAAAAACCTCCGGAATTGAATTATGAACCTAACTAAAGCACCTGATGAATTGGCGCAAGGTCTCGTGGTCATTTTGTCTCATCCGGTGCAAGTCGTCCTCCTTTCTAGGGCGATTGTAGGTGCTTTGGAAGTTTGCTAGTAGAAGGTCGCAGAGGTGTTGCCACGAATAGATCGACTCGAGTGGTTGGTTTAGTAGCCACGATCGAGCGGACCCTTCGAGCACAGTTGGAGGGTAATTCGCCATTACATGCTCTTCTCCTCCTGCTGCTCGGCAACTGTTGTGTAAATTTAAAGGAATTCGATGGGATTCTGAGATCCATCAAACTTTTCCATGTTCACTGGTTGAAAACGAAGCAGCCAGCGAACTACTCAGAGGTCAGGTGAGAAGGCCCGACATCCGGAAATGACTTCTTGACGCCTCCTTTGCAAGAAAGAAGGGTTGATATCACCAGGTGATCGTATTCGATGATACCCGGTGACAGGTTGACCTGACCTGTAGTAGGTCTCGGTCTTACGAGGGAAATACTCCTCGTATTCCATCTGCTGCTGCAGATTTCCATGTCGGAATGGTGAGCGATCACCTCTCCGAGTGGCTTGTTGATCATCTGACGTTCGAAGGACATTTCTCCGGGTAGGAGATTGATGCGACTTGTTATTGCGCCGATCTTTACGCGGTGAATTGTTCAAACGACTGGTAGTTGAGAAAGTCGTATTGCTACGACTTCCTGAATGATGTTGGCGATGTGCTTCCAGTCTTGCCATCGTGTTCCGAAGCCTTTGTGCGATCTCTTCGACGAAGAGGTCGTAGCCTGGCGCACGGGCAAGCTCTCGAGTCGGGTTCTCGAGGAGGTCGTTGATGTCTTTGGAGTTCTTGAGCTTCCTCGATCGACACTGGGATCGTCGGTGATTTTTACGGGCAGTAATTTTCTTCCGTCGAATTGCTTCACGATCTTCCACATCAGATCCTTGAAACTGCCTCAATGGAGTGCGATTATGTCGAGGATTTCCCTCACGCCCATTAGAGTGTTGGTTCTGTCCATCACTGGTGGTGCCCTTGCTATTGTTACGAGGGGGCGCAGTGCGTGATCTTCGGGGAGGGTCCTTAGTTCGGTCTCTAGAAGGGTGACCTTGATCCAAGGGAAGGACGAAGACCTCCCGTTGATGATTCTCACTTGCGCTTGAGGCCTCCCCGCTTGAGGAGTAGTCGAGAGACACCATCTGGCGACTTGGAGTAATCCCCTCCAGGAAAGGGAACTCTGGGTTATAACCGTCTCCGTCCATAGGTGTGACCTGTGGAGAGATGGCCGAATTTGCAGGAAAAGCATGCTTGATCCCATTCTCTGTGGCATTAACCGGAGAGAGAGGACCACTAGATGCTGGCAAAGCCCTGGAATTGTGGCTTCTAGAACTTGTCTTGCCAAGTCGGACCGCCTTAGGGGGACTCAGACACTCGGAGGAAAAACTCTCGTCGTGTTATGAGTCCACTTGGGTGTGTCCTGATTATGGTCGGATTGATCCTTGTCCTTTGAGGAAATCGATTCCTCTGTTGGCCATACTGTTGTGGGGGATAAGGATCCCTCCTCAACTCCATCGGTGGCGTGGTCTCCTAGATCTACAGAAAGATCTCTGGAGGCAGCAATGCCATCGGATGAGACGATACTCGGCTCGTAGTCAAAACCGGCATCAATGTCGACGTCTGCGTAATCTGCCAAGTCGAACAAGTTCTCCTTGTTCCATTCTCCTGCCATGAGTGCATGAGGATTGAAAAAAGAGAGTATGCTGACAAGAGATTACCGGAAGGTCCCCACGGTCGGCACCAACTGTCGGTGTTTTAGAACCGATCTTACGCAAAGATTGTTTGATTCGGGGGGTCTCCAAGGGTGAAATCACGCAGAGAGATTGACACGGGGATTTTTATACAGGTTCAGGCCTTCTCCAGAGAGAATAACAACCCTACTCCTATGTGTGTATGGTATTGAGTGTATTTTCTACAATCAGGAGAAAGACAAAGACTATTATAGAGGATAGTGTCTATCTTCCCGATTGCCTTCTGTCTCGTTCTTTGTTGTCTGTCCGGTTCCTCTCTGACCGCCACCTTTATATAGTCGGTGAAGGAGTGGCCGTTTCTCCAGGTGAAGTGGCGCCTCATCAGTTCCTATAACGGACGCATGTTTGCAGTAATCACCCGGGTATTAACTCCTCAGTGCCGTCTGGCAGTTACTTGTTAGAGATAATGGAGTATTATGTGTTGTTACTTCGTAGAATAACAACGTATATTGACTACTGAATTCCCCAATCAATTGGACCCACTCGTCTGTAGGCTCTGTTGATCATAGGGTGGTCGTAGCTGACCTAGTCGTAGAAGAGCTTACGACCATAGGGTAGTCGTAGAATAACTTACGACCGGATAGTGATCGTAGAAGAACTTACGACTATGAGGTAGTCGTAGTAGGACTTACGACTATGGGGGTGGTCATAGAAGAACTTATGACCACCTGGTTGGCTTCTCCCTTGTAAATATATGGGGTATACTCAGGGACCATATGATGTCATATTTACCCATAATAAGAATTATAGATAAATAATAAAATGAGGATTATTAGATCCTCGTCATCATTAATTACGAAAATACCTGCATTAAATGCTTCTGAACTGGCCATTGCAGAAAGGTGCGATACTACCACCAACTAGAATCGGTAGATTATCAAGACTTTAGTAATACTGGCTTTTACGGATCGGTACTACCAATTTCTAGAGAACCAAAATCACAAGAAAACACTTTCTCTGGAAATAACATACCACCGAATAAAACTCGGTATTACCGACTTGCGGTAATACCGCGGAAGAAATGCGGTCATACCGATTTCAGGTTTCAAGAAAAACTCCCAAAAACAACATCTCTGTTAAAAACTGTGGATATCATGGGGGATATGTGCATGATCTTAGGATGATGCTATAATTGGCAATGGCTTTTGTGGTTTGTCAAATCATGCATTTTCGGCAAAGTTTCAAAGGCTGCCAGGTCACTGGCGGTCAGACCGGCCTTTACTCGGTTTGATTTTCAGGTTTGAGGGCTGACGGTCTGACCGGCCAGAGTGGCGGTCAGACCGGCCAGAGGAGCGGTCTGACGGGCTACTACTGAGCGGTCAAACCGGCCATAAGGTGACTTTGGATTTTTGAGCTAGGTCAAAAATTGAGGGTGTAGGCAAGAGAGAGGGTCTTCTGCACTTGGTCTCATATTTTTTGGAGCTTCCAGTGAAAAGTTCTATTCATTTGAAATTTCTAGAGAACTCTCAGGTTTCCAAGTTGGAAAATTGGCTAAGTCCCAAGTGGGCGGTTAGACCGGCCTTTTGTTGGCGGTCAGACTGGCCAGTGGGCGGTCAGACTGGCCAAGGGTGGCGGTCTGACCAGTTTTGACTTGTTTCGCTCGTCAGTGTGGCGCGTTGTGTGTTCGTTAGGTCAAATTCATGAATTTCATTACATATGTGTTGCATATTGCATGTTTGGCTAACGTGGGTCAAGTTATGAAGAACTTGTTCCCGGAGATGATTTCTTGGTCTATTGCTGTGCAGGTGGCTTGTAGGTCAACGACGGTCAACGGCGAGGATGATCGGGACTAAGCAAAGAGAGCTGAGGTTCAAAACGATCGAGGATGCCGGATGAGGTCAGCAGACTCAAGCATGGCGCAAAATGGATAAGGGTGATCGAACGGGCAGTTCGGTGCGACGAGTTGGATCAAGCGGCGCGGGGGTCGGTGCAAGTGTTATGGTGGTTTCGGCGGGAGCCGGATGGGAGAGACTTGTCGACACGATGAGAGCCGTTGATCAACCTACACGTGGCGAAGCAAGCGATTGCTTCACCAAGATTGGACTTGGTCTTCGGAGAAAGATCAAGAAGGGGTATTTTGGTAATTTCACCAAATATCGCCTTTGTGACCTTGGACTAAACCGTGGCGCAAGACGGTGCATGGAGAAGCGGTTTAGGTCAAGAGAAGATGAAGACGACGCTTTAAGATGCGTGTGTGTATCCCGTTTGTGTTGGGCCTTAACGGGAGCCCATTAGGGTTAACTCTTCTAGAAACTAGGCCTCACTATAAATCGGAGGGGGTGCTGTCAAACAGCCCCTAAGCACTTCATTTTGCAAAACCCTAGTTTGTCTTAGGGCTTAGAGAGGAAAGGAGAGGCTTAGGGTTTTAGAGAGTTGAATTGATTTGAGTGCTCATGGATTGAGTTTTGTCCTCCACAAGGGAGTGGCTGTAATCCAGAAACAACCACGAATCAATCTATGCAAGATTTATCAAAGATGAGTTCTCTTTGTGTTCTTCCTTCTTATTTTGTGATTTTGAGTTCATCTTTGATCTTTTGTTCTTTGGTTGGTTTGTTGCCCTCATCTACCTTGCTGTGACGTGTGGGAATACATCTAGGATCATCTAGATCATCATTCAACCACGAGCAAGTTTCTAGATCTCGTTTTCGTTTTTGCCCGGTTTTGATATCACCTCCGTTCAAATGAAAAAAGGTCAGGACTTTGGCATAGATCTGGACGATCGTTGCTTGCAATAGGTTCCTGATATCCTTAGAAAGGTGTGTCTCAAGTTTGGTCAAGTTTCATCGTGTAGATCAAAAGTTAGACCGATTTTCATTTTGGATTTCAGTCGTCAGACTGTTTCTAGTCGGGGCGGTCACCAGATAACGCTTGGGTCGACCGACCTCTGGTCTGACTGCCCATATGCCGCCGGTCTAACCACTCCACCAGAACACTTTAAGCCTTTTGTGGTTTGCTTCGGGGTTTTTGTTTTGGATTCAACACAATTCCTCTACAGTACTTGAATGTTGATCTTCATAGCTTCTGTAGCTATTGGAGTGATATTGATGTTGGATTTGATCAAGGTGAAAAATTAGATGAGCTCCTATTCACCCCCCTCTAGGCGCCTTTCCGGTCCTATAAAAACATACCGCCAACTAGATTTCAGTACTACCGACTCGCGTTAATACCGCTCATCAAATGCGGTCATACCGATTTTGGGATTTCAAGAAAACCTTCTAAAAACAAGATCTCTTGCAAATACATACCACCATGTAAAGCCCGTTACTACCGCACACCGGTAATACCACTCATAGAATGTAGTCATACCGATTTTCACTGAAGACTTTCTAGAAGCAAAACAAATGCAATGCATAACAAAAATGGCACAAAATAAACTTCAAGCCACTAGCCATGATTCCTCTATTGTCTTTGCGTTGCCATTTCTATGTTGTCTTCCATAATCCAGGACTAAGCCTTGAAAACATCTTAGCACATACATTAGTCTCATAACACAATTGCAAATAATTGAATATAAAGCAATATGAGTATATATGAACTACACAAGCTCTATATACTCGAAGGATATGTTTCAAAGTAGAGATCCCCAATATATGTGAATAAAAAGAATATGGATCAATACTAATGAAACTGCAAAACATAGAGTGAACTCCCCCTAAATGTGTGCATACACGAATGTGTAATTAAAAACATATGCACATATTCAAGTTAAACTTTTAGTGGAGTTCAACCTATATTTTGGATCCGATGAATGCAACAATATATAAGAATATGATGTCGAATGCATACCTCCATGAATTTCACCTTTTCATCCAAATAAGACTAAACAATATCATAGTCAACAAACATATTAATCTCACATGTAGATTTGTCATTAATCACCAAAATACTCCATTAACTCATAATGGCGAGTCTAGATTCTTCATGGGTCATGTTCCTGGGGTCCCACGGCAACAGCGTCGACAAGCACTACGTCTGATACACACGTGAGTGGCGGGTGGTCGATGGTCGAGATCGACCCTTTGCTGGTCGGCCGTGATGTGCGCAACATATCACGACCTTTGTCGACGCGATGCCACGTGCCCAGATAGCTCTATCCTCTCCGGATGCCTGCTACTTCTGCAGCTGTGGTCCTACGAGCGCTTCTAGATCGGACAACCACAGCTGGACTTGGGAGCATATGCGGTCAGCTTGTATGGCGAGGACGACATCGTGGATCGGCCGACCATGGGCACGGTGTGGTGCCGCCGACGGGTTAGTTTCATGATTATTTATTATTTTTCATAATGTAATCACAATTTTGGGTGATACGTTTCCGTTGTTATATTCTACACGCCGATCACTTCGCAGGGGTCCTACCCGGAATATGTTGCGATGTTCGATCAGCTAATAGACGACCATGTTATCTGGACACCGTACACTCAGGAGAGGGTGCACGTGCGCGTGCTCAAAGGATTGTCGAGCCTGTGCACGTGAGACTACATGTACTGGTACACGCAGAGGGCATTGGTGCATGATGTATTCGTGGAGGAGTACCAGGTGCAATAGGTCATGCACCAGTTCGTTCTAGGACAGGAGGTCCGAGCCCCGTGGGGGGGGGGGCGCAGATGCCAGCGCACGTCCATGCGTAAGTTCATGCTTTACTTCTTTTGTACAATGTGCGTTACATGTCGACCAAATAATTGTCTTGCTGTCCACAGGTACACTGGGAAGGGAGTACGTGGCACGGGCTCCTGGTTGGACAAGATGTCCTATTGGGTTGTGGCTTGGATCGGGGCCTACGATGACCTCGTCCAGGAGGATGCTCCCTACGACCCCGGGAAGTACGAGGAGTGCATGGAGTGGTACGCCAGTCGGACGAGGCTTCGCTGTGTCCGGGTCGTGGTCGACCCACCACTACAAGAGGCTGCGACGTCTGACATGTACCCCACGCAGCCAGACTCTACATTCCACTGCTCCGTACGTATTGAACTATCCTTAATTCATATTTAATTTGGAATATTTACGTTTCCAACTTGTTGATTACTTGTGTAGACGGATCTACACCGGGAGGTTCTCGAGTTGGCAGCCTCCACGCAGCAAATGACGCTAGGGGACACCAGAGGGGTCCTGCAGTGGATCATGGAGAAGGCGAGACGAGGCATCCAGATCATCACTTGTCGCACACCGAGGGGCCCAGTGGACCAACCAGTGCGAGGACGAGGGTTCAGCCAAGGTGGTTCATGGCCACGGGCTCCTACCCCGGACGTGGCGGGCGTGTCGTCATGGCACCATGGTGGGAGCACCGCTGGACATTTTGGAGGTGAGCATGAGACATTCACTTCCATTTATTTATTTTGAACAACACTAGTTACTAACGGGAATCTTCTTTTGCTCGTCCTGTGCTCCACCGGCACGCGAGGCAGGAGTACGCGGAGTCGTCAGGGCACACCTTCATGCCACCAGGTATGACCACCTTGCTTGCTTGTGTAACTGTCGGGACCCAAAAATACAATTCTGGACCCTCTGTGTATAATGCACTAGTCCAGGATCACGCTAGTGCACACATTGTCAACAAAGATGGATATCGATCCACACAAGCGAATAATAACATAAACGAATAATTTGATTAATAAATAATGGTTTGACCTTACGTCGAGTTTACATTTATTAAGCCACGCAGGGCTAACAGAGAAATAAAGCAGCGGAAACAGAAGCGGCGGCAATGATCCCATCGATTCACCACAGTACACCGATCGATCAAGACCCCACGATCGGGCACCTTCGACGAACTCCTCCTCGAATGCTGGCGAAGACTCCTCCTCTTCTGCTTGATTTAGTTTAAAGCAAGCGTGAGTACACAACCGTACTCGCAAGCCACACCACAGAAATGCAATTATACATGCAGGCTTATTACAAGGGAATGGCACTATGTGGTTCTTTTACAGAAATGCAACATTTGCAGTTGAATACAAATAATAGATTGAAAGCAAGTAAAACAAATAGACAATAATAATTTAACAGTTTGATTTCACAAAGACACACACAGCCTAAACAGATTATTCACATAGCCATATGATTTAGATCACAAAGCTCCCTTCCCACACAGTTTATGAAGATCTACCCCTCGTGTGAAATCCCCGAGCATGTCCATGACCGCGGACGCGGCTATTTGAATAGATTGTTTACACTCTGCAGAGGTTGTACACTTTACCCACAAGATACAACCAGTGTTGCAAGCACTAATCGTAACAAAGCATTTCAGAAACTTCATCTTAACATTGATTCTCCTGATGTGCTTACGTCATACCAAACTATACACAGTGGATGATACAACACATACCGTTGGACAGGGAAGCGGTGAACCGTCCCGCGATGCGACTACATGGTAGCACACACCTCTACCCTTTTCACATAGCCTAACCTACTGCCTGAGCAATCAATGCCAAGAATTCGTATCTTACTATTCTAGGCCCGTCCCATAACAGGCATGTGGTCGTACAGAAGGGCTCAGTTCAATGGCGCACAAATTCAGTCCTTAAATGACCAAGGCAAGACTTCCAAATTCTAACTAAGGTACACAGATTATTTTGACACACAGATTCATATTCCCATATCACATAGCCACCATGTCACACAGTTCCCACCACTTGCCTCAGTCCAAACCTTTTACCACCCGGTTGATTTAAGTGCAACACATGCCATAAAGACACATAGTACACACAGATTATCACAAAGTTACATAGTCACTTAGTCAAGTTGATAATTGCAACTTTACATGAATAGATGATTCGTGGCATGGCTAAGCAACCTAATCGCATCTAACCAACCCACGTTCGTCCTACAATATTACCAACTAAAATATCAACTAGGGTGACAAAGGATCAAGGCATATCAATTATACAAGGAAGGTATAACAGATTGGATTTAATAGCTATTCCCAAAAGTATTTAAATAATTACTTGAATTAGAATGCAATACTTTGAAATAAAATAACATTTAGAAAACTGGGATTCAATCATGGTCAAAGCATGACTTGCCTTAGAACAAGTCTAGAAATTGATCTTGGTCTTGTTGTGCACCTTCTTCTTCAAATCTTCCAGAAGTGTCGAAGTCTACTCGCAAACGAAGCAAACAAACAAACTAAATAAATAACAGAGACAAAACAACTCCAAAAAAATAAATAAAAATCTCCATTAAACAGATCTTGAATTTATAGGAATTTAGAAATTTGAATGGACTGATTTGGAGTTCGGATGCAAAAGTTATGGGCTTTGGAAGTTTGAATCTGAAGAAAAACCCTAAAATTGGAATTATACGAATTTCCCGAATTATTTCTCAATAGAAAAATTGGAATATTGCGTAAGCATGATGTCAGCATGACGTCAGCCCTGGGAATTCTGAAAAAGATAAATAAAAAGAAAAACCTGACGTGTGGGACCCACACGTCAGTGACATGGCTCACGGTAGACCAAGTCCACCGAGCCGATTGGGTCTGGGTTGAGGCTGGCGTGGCGCACACGCGCACATATGGCGCTGACACGGCACCACCTAGGATGACACGCACACGCCACGGAGGCTAGGGTGCTGAGGTGGCTACTGACGCAGGTGACAGCGAGGGCGGCGGCGCTCGGATCCCAACAGCGACGGCGAGCGACGGCGTCTCACCGGCGGTGGGTGGTATGAGAGTGAAGCTAAGGATATTGCGAACCTCTAGGTGCAACTCCGGGTGGTCGAGGACGTCGGTGGCGGCCGACGGCGAGCTCGAGGTGGTGGAGTGCTACGGGCGTTGTCGGACGGGGTCTCTGGTGCTACTCCGGTGACGCGAAGAGGTTCTGGAGGTAGAGACCGCGATGGCGAACTCGGCGGGGTGCTCCATGACGACACAGCGGCGACGACGGTGGCGCAATTTGACGGCGACGAAACATGGCCGAAAACCCTAAATGGGGAAATGCGGCGGCGCAAGGGCTCAGGAGGGGCAATTGGTTTGGGGGTTTTGGAAAGGGAGGCAGGGCAATCCCAGGGGTCCTACTTATAGGGTTTGGGCGGCCTCGAGGTGGCGTGCCGGTGGCGGGGATCAAAACCGCCCGAAATAAGCGCACGGGGAAAACGAGATATAGATGAATTCGAATTTCAAATTCGTTTGAAACGAGTGCGGGAAGGATAGGGCTTCTAGATGGCGTTGTCCACGCGAAGAATCGGGGTCGTTTCCCCTTTTGTCGGACGAAGCTCCGAAGGGAATCCATGGCGGTGTCGGACACGCGCGAGTGGAGAAGAAAGTGGCTCGGAGGCAGCGACTCGTGGCTGCCCCACTGCCGGCGAATCACGAGGCCTTGTGTGAAGCAGTCATAATGATCCGATCGTCCAAAACCAATCGGACGGCCACAGATGAATGGTGGGTTGGGCTCCGCGAGGGAAGTAGGCCGAGATGGAGAGGAGATGGGCCGAAGCAAGAGGATTTCGGCCCAAAGCTATTTAGGAGATTTTAATTAGCTTTTCCTTTTTAGAAAATAATGAGAATTCAAATAAGCAATAGAAATTAGCAAATGAACTTGAAAAAATTCTAGAAAAATCTAGAAAATATATCCAAGCACATAGAATCCAAATAAAATAGTTTTGACCATTGTTCATGTTGACTTTAGTCATATTAAATTGTTTTGTTACTCAAGGTTCCTATTTAAGCTTTTGAATTATATTCAAATAAATCCAAATGGTGAATTTTCTCCCTACTAACTATTCAAAGGATTTTTAAAGCTCAGAAAATTGGGATGTTACAGTAACGTCCTTTTTCATGGTTAACGCCATGATTTCATGCGTAACATAATGCTTCTTTATTTCAAACCCCACTAGTTACTAACGACAATCTTCTCTTGCAGGTCTTAAGCTCCACTGGCACGCAGGGCAGGAGTACACGGAGTCGTCGGGGCACGCCTTCTTGCCACCAGGTATGACCACCTTGCTTGCTTGCGTAATGTTTTTTTTTGTGGTTTTCGCCATGATTACATGCGTAACATCATGCTTCACAGGTCAACCACCGTCTTGGGACGGCGATTACTTGTCGCACGATGAGGCACGCTCTGGGGACTTCTTCTTGGACCAGCGTAGCACCCTGTTCTCCGTGGGGGCTTCTCAGCTGCACGGTCGCCGGGACCGACCCAACCGACGTAGGACCCCCCCCCTTCGTGACACCACCTCAGGCTACTCGCATCGGTTGAGTAGTGAGGCAGCCTGAACCTCTGACGTACTCAGACCATCACCAGGCAAGGCCAGGGGCAACATGCGAGGTGCGCCCCAAGAGGGGCCGCTAGTAGATATTTGTTCCTCAAAATATCAGTCATGTCATGTAAATATTAATTTCTGTAAAACTATTATTACGCTAGTCTCGTGTTTTGATAACTCTTTTTTGCGTGCAAACTGCAGCCACGTGAGGGATTCTGCATTAGGACACCCCACACGCGACGAGTCAGCTTTGCACAGCGACGTGACCTAACGAGCTAGCTTTGTACAGCGACGTGACCCGATGAGTTAGCTTTACGGAGCGATGTGACCCGACGAGTCAGCTTTGCATAGCAACGTGACCTAATGAATCAGCTTTGTGCAGCGATGTGACCCGACGAGTCAGCTTTGCGAAGTGACGTGACCCGATGAGTTAGCTTTGCATAGCGACGTGACCCAACGAGTTAGCTATGCACAGCGACGTGACCCAACAAGTTAGCTTTGCGCAGCGACGTGGCCCGACGAGTCAGCTTTGCGCAGCGACGTGACCCAACGAGTCAAGTCAGCTGCCTTGTAGATAGATTTTCCTTCAACCGAGTTACAATTCATCCATGTACGTAGCTCGGCATATAAGTAATACCCCTTTCACACCAAGTTCTCCTGCATCCAACCTTCAACACAATCTCGCTTAGATGAAAAAACACTTGGAGGATATCCGCGAACTGCAAAGGGAGTATGTGGTCCAGGAGGAACAAATGGAGCGTACCTGGAGGCCACCTCCCCGCAATGACGCTGCCGCCCATAGTAGCAACCCCTACCAGAACATCACAACCTAGCATTTGCCACAACACCCGCCCGAGGGGTAGACACCGCCCCTCTATTGGTGCAGGGACAGATGCAAGTTCTTTAAGTCCAAGCATCGACTTAGCCTGGGCATGCATTACTAGGCTTACATGAACTACTCCTGTGACTATCCCGACCACCGTTGGGACACGAGCCATTATCGGCAGCCGTTAAGGACATGTAGCAATATGTTCCCCTACCATTTCTCTTTCAAAGTTCGAACTAACAACCTCTCCTGTCTACTCATAGTCCCCGAATCCGCTATGTGGCTACCGCAAGTGGATTGACCTAGAGATCCACCCACATGACCAGTGGACTCTCGACTACGAGGAGTGGGATGCCAACAGGGACTGCGAGAGGAGGGAGGAGGAGTGCCGCACCGAAGAGCACAACCAGTGTATCCGACAGGAGACGCAGGCCCTTCTCGAGGCGTGCAGACGCAGGGAGCGCGAGGCTCGTGGGAGGGAGCACAACAAAAAGAGGGAAATAGCAGCCAAGGCCAAGGCGGCCGGTGAGAAGTACAACGTCGAGCTCATAAGGAAGGGAAAATGGTCCTGGTCCACGCAGTAGTCCGACCCACTTCGTCCATATGTCCCATGTATTTCTAATTCTCTAAAGGCATGCGTGTACCGTCCTTGATTCGTTAGCCTGCGTGTCATGTAACCCCTCTTGTTGGATCAACTGTCGTATTGTTATCGTTGTGCCATTTGTTCAAAATTGTGCACTGTGTGTGAATTCTCTGGCGCAACGCAATATAACATACCTTCATACTTACAAATCATTAATACCTCAATCGTCCTCACCAAATTCTTCATAAATTCATCGCAGTACAACAACATATGATGATCACAAAATGTTATTGCGAGTCTAACATATTTGTACCGTTCATAATCTACGAAAATCACGAACACACCAACATGTCTAGGGTTTACGGTCATGTCCCCAGTTCAACTGGCGACATCTCCCTGTCACCGGTTGAAATGGCGATAGGTAGCTGTCGCCAGTCCAAATAGCGACAGGTAGCATTTGCCAGTTTAAATGGTGACAGGGAAGCGTGACCCTATAAAAACCCTTCAAACCCTAGAATTTGGCACATGACTCACTTTTATTCAGAAAAATAGAAGGAGGGAAAAGATGAAGGTCAGGGGACTATTATGGAGGGTCCCAAGGGGATTGATTTGCGTTATTTCCAATCGGCGACCGTGCCCCTAGCAAGACTAGACCAGCGTACATGGGGTGCTGTGATGCGGTGGTTGTTCCACACATTTCAAGTAGATCGTGATGTGTACGATCTGACTTTGAGTTGCCTTGCTCCCCCCTCCTCCCCGGCAGCATAGCCCACATATTTGGAGTTAGTGTAGCTGAAGGGAATAAATTCATGGCAGTCATATGGACGCATGGTGAGGTTGAGAGGGTGGAATTTGGTCCTTCTAACCCAGCCATATGCCAAGCCCACTCGTCCATCCGCAGCTGAACAAGAAGGGGTGCTGACATCGAAGAAGAAGTCGGGGACTCCAGCCACAGCGCGACGCACACAATGGCTGAAGCTCCTAGAGTTGTTGATGTTGTCGATGAAGACCCTGCGGAAGTAACTCCTTTGGTTAAGCAAGCTAGTGGTCTTGCTGACGAGGTGAGGAGGTGGAAGCCGTAGTGCGAAGCATGGATCTCGAAGACCAGGACTATATGGCATTGTCAAAAGATGAAGGTTCCGATGACGAGGATGATGTGGACCAGTAGGCGGTTCCATCCGAGTGGAACACATACCAGTTCAATAACCTCGTCGTCAACGAAGGCTCCCGTGTGTCGTGGGAGTACGACCAGAGCGAGGTTAGGCAAGGAGCTATGTTCAAATGCAAGGAGGCTGTGTAGGACGCGGTCAAATTCTAGGTCTTATCGGTGTGGCGCACATTTAGAGTCATCAAGTCTACCCCAAGATCCTACAATGTGAAGTGCGACATAGAGGGATGCCCTGGCGAGTGCATGTATTTCAGCCTAAGTGGGACACTGACGAGGATTAAACTCTCGATGTATTACTTTAATATATAATAAAAGACCACATGTCTTCATGGTCGTAACCCCTAAGGCTCACGACCTTCGTGGTCGTAAGGATTCCGGAGGTTATTCTGAGGATTCCTCAGTGGGATGAGGGCTCAGACTAGCCCCCACCAGCATGACCGCTCGTAGAAGCATTGAACTGGCATCCAGATCTGAATCCGGGTATATTCCATACCGTGTGATGAATAGAACACATGCCATATTGGGTCCATACCATGAGACGTTCCATAATCTAAACACACTGACAACAACCACCTTACGGTTGTGTGTCTCACAGGTGCACAACTGTCGAGCGGTTGATAATTTGTCAACCACTGCCTCCCTCCGATCGGACGCGTCACTTCCCAACAGGTGCCACTTCCAGAAGTAACTGCCGCCACTTCGTCAACTACTTAAAGAAGAACGCAAACGGCAGAAAGGGGAATCGGATCCAAGTCAGAAGATCAACAGACGATTGGATTTAGATAGTATAGAGAAGCATTACGCTTAGTGTAATTAGGATTAGTCCATCGCCTTGTCGAAGGCACCCCTTGTAATAGCCAGTTCATAACAATAAAGAGAAGTCTCATTCTCTCCCAAGAACTCTCTGCCATTTTTCTCTTTTCATTTCGTAAGATCGGCGACTCGATCGTCGACAACTAGCACCATCCATGGGGAAGAAGGTGTTGAGTTCTTGAAGATTACTTCGCTCAAGTATTCCTCATCCAATTCTTTTGTCCCATTATCGCTCATGTGAATATGGCAGGGACTTGGGATGAGGAGAACTGATTCGACCTAGCGGACTACTCCAACATCAACATGGACACATGCATCTGCGCCATGAAAGAAAACGGGATGTCATCATCCTCTTCCTCCTCTGCTGGTTTGCCAGTTGTAGAGATTGACGAGGTCGACCGAATGGATGAGGATACACCGCCACCAATAGTGGCACTCTCAGAGGAACCGCTCGTTTCGACCAGTTCAGAACGTCCGAATGCCTCTACAAGCCCAATCAATCCAACTGGTAGGAACGACAATGGGAGCCCAGTGCGACGACCAGAGAGTCCAAGTACTCTCGATATTGTCATGGGCGACCAGTATTTGTCAATGGCTCCTACATATTCCGGGGGCCAAACAACACATGGTAAGGGTATCGATGAGGTTATCACCGATCGCTGGCCAAGTGGGCATGGTGAAATGAAACAAAAGTAAGGCTCTGGCCAGTGACTTCAATAAAATCAAGAAGTGGTGTCCACTTCACAAAGAGGTAGGGCATGATCTGCGCACCTGTCAGGCCTGGCAAAGTAAGCTGGAAGATTACTACTCATGCAAAGGAGCCTTCCCCTCCATAACGAAACTCGGAGAATTAAGCTCCAAGAAGGACAAAGTTGGCGATGAAGAGGTGGACTACCAAGAGCCACAACATACGGTGGATATGATCTTCGGAGGATCCTCCTCGTATGATTCCAGACGTCATCTGAAGGTCGTGGAGAGAGAGGTCAACCTTGCCAAGTCTCCGATCACTATCAAGCCGTCCAGGTGGTCGAAAACTGTAATCTCCTTTAGCAAAGAAGACTGCCCCATCCCGTCGACTTAACTAGGTAGGTTTCCTATCGTAGTTGAACCTACTATTAATAATTGTAAAGTCCAAGGTGAAACCTGTGAAATATGCCTTCCATGGCATAGTTCCTGGTTCTACCACCAAACCGATAGGACAGTTGTCCCTACCGGTTACATTCAGAAGGCCCGACAACTTCCAAACAGGAAAGATTCCATTTGATGTGGTCGATTTTGAAACCGCATACAATGGAATCCTTGGTCGTCCAGCTCTCGTAAAATTCCTGATAGCCACGCACTACAGTTATCAGAGTCCAAAGATGACTGGATCGAAAGGTGTCATCACGGTTAAGGGTGAAAAAAATGCTCAAAACTTGCAAGCCAGCTCGGCTCGTTAAGGGCTTGGATTGACTCGGCTCGAACTCGATCCCTTAATGAGTCGAGCCGATAAAAAAGCTCATTTTGTTAACGAGCTGAGTCAAGCTGGCTCGCGAGTTACCTGTTTAACTCATTTGGCTCGTGTACATATCACCGATCGTCAGTGTCGCAGCATCATAGGACCAACCCAGTAGCACAGCGCAACCCTAAAGTCCCTAACTCCCTTCCTTCCCTGTCCCTGATTCACCCCGTCCCCGACTCGCTGCCCCCGCAGTCGCAATCAGCAGTCCCGCTCGTACCCCACTACCCCACTATCCCACGCGGCCGCTCACCCATGCTGGCTCTTGGCCCTACTCCGGTCCTGGCCTCCCTCTTCTGCCACCTCCTGCTCTGGTCCTGGGCTCCCGACCTCCCGCTTCCGCCGCCTCCTTCTCCGGTCCCAGCCTCCCTCTTCCGCCACCTCCTGCTCTGGTCCTGGGCTCCCAACCTCCCACTTTCGCCACCTCCTGCTCCGGTCTCGGCCTCCTGATCTCCCGCTTCTGCCACCTCCTACTCTGGTCCCGGCCTCCCTCTTCTGCCACCTCCTGCTCCGGTCTCGGCCTCCCTCTTCCACCACCTCCTGGCTTCTACCCGTTGCCGCCTGCCGCCACTAGCTCCTGGCCCTGCTCTAGTACCCCTAGCGGCCGACGATGGATCAACAACTGAGCCTGGAGTCCAAGAACCATGAAGGGAGGAAGTTGTCCACCTCTGACTCTATTTCAGCCCCTGCATCAACACCGACGTCAGCTAGAAAGCCGCCTTGCCCTGGCCAACCAGCAAGTCCAGCACCGACCCCTACTACGGATGTCCCCTCGGTGAATGTCATGAAATGTCCCCTCTGATCTGGATTGATCTCTAATCTAGATTATCAATTGAATGAAATGTTGACTAGTATGTGTGGATATCATGGGGATATGCTCACGATCTTAGGATGATGATACAATTGGCAATGGCGTTGAAGGTTTGTCGAATCACTCGTTTTCGGTGGAGTTCAAGTGCTATCAGGCTTTAGGCAATTTGACAGGTCTTTGTTTAGCGGTCTGACCAGCCTGCGTGGCGGTCGAACCAAACCGTGGTCAAACCGAAATGCTTGGTGAACTGGTGGCGGCGGTGATCGTTTGGGAAGCGGTCTGACCGCCCGTAAAGATATTTTGGATTTTGGAGCTGGACCAAAAATAGAGGGTGTAGACAAGAAAGGAGATTCTACTACACTTGGTCTCATATTTTTTTGGAGCTTCCAGGTAAAAGTTCTATTCGTTTGAAATTTCCAGAAGGTTTCGGACTTCTAAGTTATAATTTTGGCTAAGTCCTAGCTGGGCGGTCAGACCAGCCAACAGGTGGCAGTCAGACCGGCCAGGGGGCGGTCAGACCGGCCAGAGTGGCGGTCTGACCGATTTTGTGTTGTTCATCGGTCATTTTGGAGATTTGGCTTTGGGATAGGTCAAGTTCATAGGCTTTAGTGCATATGTGTTGCATGATGCATGTTTTCACTAACGTGGGTCAAGTTGTGAAGAACTTATTCCCGAAAACGATTTCTTGGTCTATTGCTGTGCAGGTTGCTTGGAGGTCAATGACGGTCAACAGCGAGGATGATCAGGACTAAGCTTGGAGAGCTGAGGTTTAGAACGATCAAGGATGCTGGGTGAGGTCAATGTACTCAAGCATGGCGCAGAATGGACAAGGATGACCGAACGGGTAGTTCGATGCGACAGGTTGGATCAAGCGGCGCGGGGGTCGGTGCAAGTGCCATGGTGGTTTCGGTGGGAGCCGAACGGGAGAGACTTTCCGATATGATGAGAGCCGTTGATCAACCTACACGTGGTGAAGCAGGCGATTGCTTCTCCAAAATTGGACTTGGTCTTCGGAGAAGGATCGAGAAGGGGTATTTTGGTAATTTCACCAAATACCGCCTTGGTAACCTTTTGGCTAAACCACGGCGTGAGACGACACATGGAGAAGTGGTTTAGGTCAAGAGGAGATGAAGACGGCGCTTTAAAATATGTGCGTGTGTGACCTATTTGTGTGTGGGCTTAACAGAGCCCATTAGGGTTTACTCTTCTAGAAGCTAGGCCTCTACTATAAATAGGGGTGGTTGCTGTCTAGCACCCTTAAGGACTTTATTTGGAAAAACCCTAGTTTTGTTTTAGGGACTTAGAGAGGAAAGGAGAGGCTTAGGGTTCTAGAGAGATGAGTTGATGGTGTGCTCATGGATTGAGCTCTTGTCTTTCTGATGGAGTGGCTGTAAACCCTCTTCAATCTCAAATCAATCTTTGCATGATGTCTCAAACATGAGTCTCTTTGTGTTCTTCCTCCTTCTTTTGTGATTTTGAGTCTCTATTTGATCCTCAAGTTTTCTATTGGTTTCTTGCCATGATCTAGCTTGCTGTGACATGTGGAAACACATCTAGGATCATCTTGATCATCAATCACCCACGAGCAAGACATTAGATCATATTTCGATTTTTGACTCAGTTTTGAAGCACCTTTCGTTCAAACTGAAAAAGATTTGAACTTTGGCATGGATCTTCATGATCCTCGACTGGAATAGGTTCCTAATATCTTAGAGAAGGTGTGTCTCAAGTTTGGTGGAGTTTGGTCGTGTAGATCAAAAGTTAGATTGATTTGAGTCTTGGTTTTGGTACGTTCGCTCGCTTATCGTCAGTCCTACGGTGATTCTTTAATGCCGATCGATCGCCCAATGATCGAGACGCCTGATTCTCGGGTCGGACCACTAGTCGGCCTGACCACTCGATCGCAAGTCGACCTTGAGACTCATTTAGGGTTTGAGTTTTTGTGTCTTTTGCTTTGGGGTTTTAGATTGGATTCAACACAAGTCTTCTGTTATACTTGTTCTTTGATCTTCATAGCTATTGAAGTGAAATTTATGTTGAATTCAAACTAGGTTAAAAAGGATTCGTGCTCCTATTCACCCCCCTCTAGTCGCCTATTTGGTCCTACAGTATGAATTCTGAATTCATTTGCTTTCTGTTAGTGGTTTAAAGAATGAATGACAACTTTGCATGTAATACATTGACTTCCAGTATGAATCCTCTGTTAGTGGTTTTCTGTTATCAAGAATGATCTCAAGGATTAGTGTTAGTCTTATCATTTGAACGAAATGTTGTGTAGCATTTTGCATGCATGGTTTGGTCCATCTGGTTGTTAAGTTCTTGAAATGTCATGTTATAGATATGTTAGCATCAATGGACACAGTATGAATCTATAAGATAAGCTATAGTGCGAATATGAATCATAAATGAAAGAACATAAGGAAATGTCATGTTATAGATATGTCATGTTCTGTATCTGCACAGGACTCCGAGTGTAGTGATTTCAACATTTCTGATGGTTCATTTGAGGGTGAACCTTCACATGTGTCCATTGATGCTTCAACTCATGATGAGAAAGAAGATGATGGTGGTGTGTTTGGATCTCCCAAGGCAAAGAGAAGAGCCAAAAGACAGAAGGGTATTCCAGTGTCTCCTTCCAAAAGGAGCCGAGCAAAGCGTTCAAATTGTTGGGAGCTTTTTAAGGTGGATAACGTTCCATCCAAGAAGGAGAAAGGGAAGACTGAGACAAAGGCGAAGTGCAGGTTTTGCTATGGGCTCTTTGCTTACAAGCCAGAGGGATGTATTTCTGAATGGAAAATTGAAGATAAAATTATGACTATCACTCTTGATAATGCATCCTCAAATGATGTTGCCACTAGGAATCTGATGGCCAAGTTCATTGCTAGGGGAACAACACAGTTCATTCCTAAATGTAGGATCGTAATGGCAATCAGAAGGGGGGGGGGGTTGAATGATTGCAGCGAATAGACCCCCTAATTCCAACTTCTTTTTGTTATCAAGAACTCCAGCAAACTCTTTGGATGACTTGAAAAACTTCACAGCGAGTATCACCTCAGGCGCACAGCAAGATCAACAAAACAAGAACCAAAGTTGAACGAATTTGAACTTTATATATCAAACTTGATTTGTGTCTACAAGGCTTTCAGCAATCACCCCTCGAAGCCCCAAAACAAAGGACCTCTAAACCATAGCAAAACAGCAAAAACAAGCTACCATCAAAAACCCAATAATCTGCTGCACAAGCAAAGCGCATCCTCTGCCTCTTCTTATAGGCTAGAGTCCTATTCATGTCCAACACGACACCAATACGGACTCTATCTCAAAACAATCAGATTTGGAACTCCTTCCAAATCTGTCTTTCCAAAACTCCACGCCGTAAGCCTCCAGGACTCCATCCCGTAGCTTCCAGCGTGCACCCCTTGATCTCCACGTGCTCCAGCGCGATCCAAACCACCTCTTGACATCCATGACTTACAAGACCTTAGATTCCCCATCCTAGTCTGAGTCAATCCCATCACCGACCGTGATTAGTCCTCAACACCTAACCTGCACATGCAAAGACCAAGGA
Source organism: Phyllostachys edulis (assembly GCA_036346405.1). NCBI lineage: Eukaryota > Viridiplantae > Streptophyta > Magnoliopsida > Poales > Poaceae > Phyllostachys > Phyllostachys edulis. Next base: position 63,593,870 of record CM070554.1, read on the forward strand.
AACCAATTCTTGGCACAAGTTATCCAACTTGACCATCCATTAGCTCACTCACACCCATAAACACTATCGTACAACAAGATATAGCTCACGAATTTAACATATCCTCGGTCAAATCCCCAAAATGACAACTTTCCAGAGCACAATCGGAACTACCGCCATTATACATCCGGCACTACCGTACACGCGGTCGTTCCGCTCAAAGCACTGCGGAACTACCGCTCATCGGGAAAACTCAAGATCTTCCAAAAACAAGCTCTCTGGAATTTCCATACCGCAACCTTGCGGTCATACCTTTGTCCGCAGATTACCGCCATTCAAATCTAGCGGTATTACATTCCTGTGATCGCATTGCTTTCACAGTAAGCAGATTACCGATTTTGACTTAATAAGACTGTCGAAGCTCTCTTTCTGAAAAACCAAGTGCGGTACTATCGCCATTAACACACCGGTACTACCGGACAACACGGTACTACCGCGTTCAACAGTGGTACGAATGTTTGGCAAAACTTCACATGAACCTCAAAGAAGCACGAACGGCCCAGATGAGTTGGCCGATCGGACCGTGCTTCACAGCCGTCAGATCTTAAGCATACTGTAGCAAGTCCGAACGTTCACCTCAATATCAGCCATTAGATCAAGATCTAACGAATCGAGCAAAAACGCACCAGAAAAAAAGACTTGCGGTACTACCGTAAACTACTCGCGGTACTACCGCAAAGCGGTAGTTCCGTAAAAAACAACGCCGGTATTACCGCAACATGAAAAAAAGCTCAAAAACTTCAGAACAAAGCCTTTTTGCCACGTGGACGCTCCAGATGACACGGCCGATCGGACCACGCTTCACAAACGTTCGATTTAGAAAACACTGTAGCAAGTCCGAACGTTCACTTCAATATTAGCCGTCAGATCAAGATCTAACGGTTCGAGCAAAACACCATTCAGAAACAAAGACTTGCGGTACTACCGCTGCGTACCTGTGGTCATACCGCACTTCGGTAGTTCCGCATGTACAAAGTCGGTACTACCGATAATCCTGACAAGAACTGATTTTCAACAGAAACTGATAGAACTCAAATGCAAGTCAGTTGAAGAGCACAAACAAGTTCCAGAGACAATGTATTCATCTTTAAGTACTGAGACTAAGTCTAGCTTATTGTCAATGTGTTCATCATCAAATATCATGACCAAAGACCTCTTGGTCTTACAATCTCCCCCTTGATGAATACATTGACAACACTTTCAGTATCAAGAAAAGAATGAGAGGTGACAGAAAGTGTCAGAGAGTCAAAACTGCCAAGCAAAGTGAACTGCAGCTGAAAGACTTCCTCTTAAGACTAGAAAAACAAAATTTGTCTCATTTTTCTCCCCCTTTGGCAACATGATCATCAAGAGCAGAAAGAGAAAAGAGCATGAAGGATAAAAGTCCAGAAGCTTTTGCAAGTTAATTTACTAAATTAGCCAAACCAAATTGGTTGAGTAGAGCTAACAAAATCATATCAATGCACATACCATATAGCAATGTCCAGACAAGTATTTCAAGGTGATGAGATAATTTAGATGCATGATAGGCATATCACGCAATGACTAAAAAGATTACAAGATCACAATTAGTAGTCACCAAAAAGTGAAAAGCCAAACAGTGAGACAAACTTTAAATCTAGATGAGCCACAGTCTCATATAACATCCTTTTGCTTCACTTCCAATTTTTATTTGCATGTGGCATGCTTAAAGCATACTTCTTTTCCAGGGTGGCATGCTTGAAGCATACTTCTTTTGATTAAGGCACTTTTTTGTGCATTTTTTCTTTCAAAAACACATAGCTGGGTATGGCATGCTTGAAGCATACTTCTTGTCCTTTGAGCACTGTTATGTACCCCTTTTTTTTTGTTTGATACACAGCTATGCATGGCATGCTTGAAGCATACTTCTTTTCATATTCTTTTTCTCAACCCTTTTATCTTTTAAAACATGCCAAATTGAGTGAGCAACATAGGACTGAAAAGAAGGACATTTTTGCTTCAAATCCAAGACTTAAAATAGGACTCACAAATCAGCTTATCCTTTTCAACAAACAACACAAAGTGATTCCAATAATCAAACTAGTCAAAGATTTCAGCCAAGTCATGTTTTAGTTATTTATGTAGCAAGTTTATTAGACCAGTCCAGATCAAGGCTACATTGCACATGAATAAATATGATAAAGATAGCTCAATTCCTCTTTTGAAATCAAAGGCTTGACTTAAATAAAAAGCAAAAGCTTCTGAAATTTCACACAGCTCCCCCTCAAAATAAGCCCATAGGATGAACAACACCCAATTCACTCCGCAAACGAACAAAATGAGAATATCAAGCAGCTTAGTGAAAATATCAGCAAATTGGAAATCAGTCTCAACAAAGTGGAGAACAATATCACCTTTTTCCACATGATCTCTGAGAAAGTGAAATCTGATATCAATGTGTTTTGTTCGAGAATGTTGCACTGGATTTTTAGCAATGTTAATAGCACTAGTGTTATCACAATAAAGAGGAACAGTGCTCAAATCTAAACCAAAATCTTTGAGAGTAGCAGAAATCCAAAGAACTTGAGAGCAATTAGCAGTTGCAGCAACATACTCAGCTTCAACAGTTGATTGAGCAACAGAAGATTGTTTTCGAGAGGACCAGGACACTAAGGAAGTGCCTAAAAAGTGACATGTGCCAGATGTGCTTTTTCTATCAATCCTACACCTCGCAAAATCACTATCGGAGTATGCACGCAAAGTGAGACAGGATGAAGATGAATAAAAAAGCCCAAATTCTAAAGTGGATTGAAGATACCTGAGAATTCTTTTTACAGGCTATCGATGAGAAGCACGAGGTGAAGCTTGAAATCGAGCGCATAAGCATACAGCAAAGTGTATATCCGGTCTTGAAGCAGTCAAGTAGAGTAGAGAACCAATCATACTCCTGTATTCTTTTTGATCCACAACCTCACCTTCTTCATCCGGGTCAAGAACAGTTGTAGACCCTATTGGTGTAGAGATGGGTTTGCAAGTTGCCATGTCAAAACGCCTAAGCAAGTCTTTAGTATACTTGGTTTGATGCACGAAATTGCCTTACTTGGTCTGTTTTACTTGCAGCCCTAAGAAGTAAGTTAACTCTCCCATCATACTCATCTCAAACTCCCTGCTCATAGTATCTGAAAACTTGGAAATCAAAGCATGAGAGGAGCCCCCAAAGATGATATCATCCACATAAATCTGAATAAGTAATAGATCATTGCCATGTTTAAAAGAGAAAAGAGTTATGTCTACCTTGCCTATTTGAAAATCATTTTTTTATAGCAAAAACAGCTTAAGCCTCTCATACCAAGCTCGAGGAGCTTGCTTCAAACCATACAAAGCTTTTGAGAGTTTGTTGACATGATTAGGAAACTTGGGATTTTCAAAACCAGGTGGTTGCTTAACATAAACTTCTTCCTCAATGTAGCCATTTAGAAAAGCACTTTTAACATCCATTTGAAACGATTTGAATCCTTTAGATGCAAAGAAGGCTAAAAGAATTCTAATTGCTTCAAGTCCTGCTCTGAGGGCAAAAGTTTCACCAAAATCAAGACCCTCCACTTGAGAAAATCCTTGAGCAACAAGTCTAGCCTTATTTCTCACAACAACACCATCCTCTCTTTGTTTATTTTTGAAAACCCATTTAGTTCCAATTACATTATGTCCATGAGGGGGTTCAACTAAGGTCCAGACTTTATTACGCTCAAAGTTTTCTAATTCTTCATACATGGCATTGATCCAAGACTTATCAGATAAAGCGTGACTTACATCATTAGGCTCAAAAGAGGCAACAAAAGCAGAATGAGCATGAGAGTCAGGAGAAGTAAACTTAGAACGTGTTACCCTTTCATGAATATCACCAATCATCAGTTCTGGAGGATGAAGTCGCTGAATCCTCAAAGGTGCAGAAGGTTCTGAACTGTCTTCAATATTTTGAACATCCACTTGTGGTGGCGCAACAGCAGTAGTAGGAGCTTGATCTTCAACAGTTGATGGCATGAGAGAAAAGTCATTACCAAAATCAAGATCATCTTCTTCATTAAGGAATATGCTTTCAGACTCCCCCTGAACTTGTGTACCTGAAATGTCAGTTCTAGAACAAGTACTGACCTCATCAAAAGTAACCTCACAAGTCTCAATGATTTTGTTAGTTTCAAGATTAAGCACTCGATAGCCACGAGAGTGAAGAGGATATCCAAGAAATATGCCATCAGTTGATCTAGCTTCAAATTTATCCAAATTACCATGCTTAAGAATAAAACATTTGCAACCAAAAACTCTGAAGTGAGAGACACTGGGCCTTTTGCCAAATCTCAGCTCATAAGAAGTCTTGTGCAAAGAGGCTCTCAAAAATACTCTATTAGAAACATGACAAGCAGTTGAAATAGCCTCTGCCCAATACTTCCTAGGAGTGGCATGTTCATCAAGCATGGTTCTTGCCATCTCAACCAAGGTTCTATTTTTCCTCTCAACTAAACCATTCTGTTGGGGAACACGTGGAGAGGAAAATTGATGTTCCAAACCTTGTTCAGAGCAAAAGGAAGCAAATAAAGAATTCTTAAACTTAGTACCATTATCACTTCTTATTACTTTTACAGCACCATTCAATTCATTTTTAAGTCTGAGAAACAAATCTTTGAAATGACCAAAAGCTTCATCCTTAGACACCATAAAGTACACCCAAGAGTACCTAGAGTAATCATCAACAATCACAAGAATGTACCACTTACCTCCAGCAGTTGTACTCTTGAGGGACCTCAAGGTCCATATGCAACAATTGTCGAGGCCATCTGTGATGATTACGAAATAGGAAAATGTGGAGCAAACAACCATCTTACCATGACGACAAGGAGAGCAAACCAAATCTTTCTCACCTTTAAGCTTAGGTAACCCCCTAATAAGATCCATTCCACTAATTCGAACAAGATGATCAGAACCAATATGTCCTAGTCCACGATGCCAAAACAATAGATCCCTAGAATCAGAAGCTACCAAACATCTAACATTAGGTGAAAAGGAATGATTGAAATCAGCTTTAAAAACTCTCCCTAATCGAGTGAGTTTCAAACCTTTCTGCGATCTACTTCTACAGAGCCATCTAAATCGGAGTTACTCATTTATCTAGATGAACCAAATCATCCTTTACCAGACACAGGTTTTAAATTGCTTGATTGGTGGAGATTGAATGCTCATATGTTCCCAGTTGTGTCAAAGATGGCCAAGAAATTCTTGACAGTACCTGCGAGCAGCGTGTCATCTGAGTCAACCTTTAGTGCTGGAGGTAGAGTTCTTGATGATTATCGTAGTGCTCTGCGCCCATCTATGGTTGAGGCATTAGTTTGTGGTTCTAGCTGGCATTAGTTTGTGGTTCTAGCTAGATACGAGGTTCTCAAAATGACATGACACCCCCAATGTTTGTGGTACGTTTTTTCCATACTAACTATTGTCCTCTTTCATATCTTGTTTGTTAATATTATATCCAACTCAATTATCATTTTTCTCAACAGGAAGAAGACGATGAGGACGATGTAGAATCTGTACCATTTCCTGAGGGTGTGGTGGGTAGAAACTAGTTAAATAGTAAGTTGTTTTCCATACAACCTTCGTATTTGCAATATTGTTTTGGCTTGCTATGAGTTTAATTCCTTGGGATGTTTTACAGCATGAGTATCTTGGACCAAGATCATAGGCTTGTTCTATGAAAGGCATACAATCTTTATGAGTATCTTGGACCAAGATCACAAGTTGGCAAGACCTTTTGTTTGGTGGCCAAGTTCATTCAAGAATCAAGAATGCTTAAGACCTTAAGTGATATTATGTACTTTTCTTGATGATTGTGAACTTATCATCTGCATGGATGTCTATTGATATGGATTGCATAGATGTTTAATTGTCTGCATGGATGTTTATTGCTTTGCATGCATGTTTATTGATCTGGAGTGAACTGCATGTATCTGGACTGCATGCAATGCATGTTTATGTATCTGGAGTGGACTGTATGGTTGATGGATTAGGTCATCTGGATCTAGAATGCTTTGCATGGATGTTTTATGATCATGGATCTGCATGCATGTTTATTGCTTCACATGGATGTTTATTGATCTGGAGTCTGGACTGCATGGATCTGCATGTATGGATCTGGAAGACTGGAATTCTATGGATGTTTATTGATGATTGTGATTTGTGAACTTGTGATCTGCATGCATGATTTGTGATATGGACTGCATCGATATGAATGCTATAAATGTTTATTGATGATTGTGATTTGTGAACTTGTGATCTACATGCATGATTTGTGATATGGACTGCATGGATGTTTTTGGCATCTAGAATCAATTTTTTTTTGCTATGTTTAGTTGAAAGAACACTTGCTGCTTATGTTACTATTTTCTTCAGAATTGCCATGCATGTGTTTGGTTGAATAAGGCATCATCATGCACATGTTTGGGTGGTCAATGGTTGTATTTCTGCCGCAAGAGTTCGAATTGTTCTTTACATCTGCTTTCTAAAAATTTCAGGAAATTTTAAGATGTTCACTATGTTTATTGATAACGAACCTAACGAGCCAGGTTCGAGCTTTTTAACGAGCCTTACCGAGCCGAGCCGAGTCAGCTCGTTATCCACCCCTAATCACGGTTCGAGGAGACCGCAAAATGGTTTATGCATGTGATCGGAAGTCCTTAGAACTGGTCGATGAGCTTTCGACCAGGGAAACTAACCTGTCACCTGTGTAGGTCAAGCACTCAAGGCTAAGGGTGGCGCCAAAGCCTTCCGACCAAACCAAGAAAGTACCGCTCGGCAAGGGCGCTCCTCCGGGAAGCGTCAACACTCCATCTGGGTCAAGAAGCGCTGATGCGTCTGACCAGAAGGTACTGGTCGGGCCAGGACTCAACCTCAAATAGGAAGAGTCGCTCGTCTTCTTCCTCCGAGCAAATCAGGATGTATTCGCCTGGCAGGCGTCGACATGCCGGAGTCCCTAGGGAGGTGATCGAGCACAGGCTAGCTCTCTAGCCTGATAAAAAACTGGTCAAGCAGAAGCTCCGGCGTTTCGCACTTGATCGGAAGGAAGCAATCTAGTCGGAGATTGACAAGCTCCTCAAGGCTGGGTTTATTCGTGAAGTCGACCACCCAGAGTGGCTCGCCAATCCTGTAATAGTTAGAAAAAGCACTGGGAAATGACGAATGTGTATTGACTTCACATATCTTAATAAAGCTTGTCCGAAGGATGACTTTCCCCTTCCACGTATTGATCAACTTGCAGACTCCACTTCAAGGTGTGAGTTATTAAGTTTTTTAGATGCATACTCAGGGTACCACCAGATTAACATGAGTAAAGAAGATGAAGAGAAAACTTCCTTCATCGCTCCATATGGCATTTACTGCTATGTTAAGATATCGTTTGGTCTCAAAAACGCTGGTGCGACTTTTCAAAGGTTGATGCAGAAAACCTTTAATCCTCAGATAGGTTGAAATCTGGATGCCTATGTTGATGACTTGGTCGTAAAAAGCATCAACGCCGGCGACCATATTTTCAACCTACATGAGACTTTCAATAACTTAAGAAGACATAACCTTAAATTAAATCTAGAGAAGTGTGTGTTTGGAGTTTCGTCTGGAAACATTTTTGGGTTTCTAGTTTCAGCTAGAGGTATTGAGGCAAATCTAGCAAAAATTTCAGCCATCGACTAAATGCGCCCTCCGACCACAAAGAAAGAAGTCCAAAAACTAACCAGCTGTATGGCAGTGCTAAGTCATTTCATAGCACGGTTAGGTGAGAAGGGATTCCCTTTCTTTAAACTCCTTCGGAAACATGGAAGTTTTGAGTGGACTAAAGAGGTAGACGACGCCTTTGAAGAACTTAAAAAGTACCTTACGAGTACCCCAATCTTAGTCTCTTCGAGATCAGGGGAAACATTGCTTATTTACGTAGTTACAACGCCACAAACGGTCAGCGGTGTTCTGGTTGTTGAACGTGAAAACATTCAACGACTAGTATATTACGTAAGCGAAGTCTTACATGGACCAAAGGAATGATATCCACAGGTACGAAGGCTGCTCTATGTTGTCCTTATGGCTTTAAGGAAACTAAGGCATTACTTTCAGAACCACAAAGTGGTCGTACCAGCCAGATATCCCTTGGGTCAAGTCCTTGGAAACATGAAATCATCAGGATGAATAGCAAAATGGGCGATCGAGCTTGGGGCATTTGACCTCCATTTCATCTCACGAACAGCAATTAAGTCACAGGCAATAGCAGAATTCATTGCCGAATGGACACACCATGAACCCGCCCAAGGGCCCGAGTACGAACACCACGATGAGTGGACGATGTACTTTGACGGCTTCTTGATGCTCAAAGGCTTGGGGGCTGGAGTTGTCTTGATATCCCCTACTGGCGAACACATCAAGTACGCCATCCAGTTGAACTTCCCTGCTACAAACAATGTGGTAGAATATGAAGGTTTACTGGCAAGGCTCTGAGCAGCTCATTCGCTTGGGATTCGCAGATTACTAGTGAAAGATAATTCTCAACTAGTAGCAAATCAAGTCGGGAAAGAGTATCAATACTCAAGTACCAAGATGTCATCTTATCTGGTGGAAGTACGGAAACTCAAAAAACACTTCTTTGGTTTTCAGATCCAACATATTCCCAGAAAGGAAAACTTTCTGGCAGACTAGTTGGCACAGATGGCCTCCACTAGGTCATCTGTCCCGCCCAGAGTTTTTCTCGAGCAACTCAATTCACCCTCGGTGGTCGAGCTTTTCGAGGACATAGATGTTCCACTAGAGGTCATACAAATCGATCCATAAAACATGGATGCTCCATAGATCATTGATGGTTGGCGCTGTCACGATCACAATAAAGAATGGATGATGTCAATCTATAATTATCTTCAACATGGCATTATTCCCGACGATAATGTAGATGCCGATCGTATAGCAGGAAAAGCTAAATCATACACTCTGATCGAAAGTACCTTGTATAAATGAGGATCTCATGGAGTGTTGATGATATGCATATCTCAAACGGATGGTATTAAGTTGGTATCTGACATTCATGGAGGAGTCTGTGGAGTACATCATTCCTACAGAACGTTGGTCGGTAAAGCCTTTAGGAAAGGATACTACTGGCCAACTGCCCTTCATGATGCAAAAGAGCTCATGACGAAGTGCATATAGTGTCAATTTCATAGTCGATAAGTACATCAGCCGGCACAAGCTTTGCAAACCATACATCTTTCTTGGCCTTTTGCAACCTGGGGACTAGACATTCTAGGACCTTTCCCAAGAGCACCCGGGGGCTTTGAATTCTTTTTTGTCATGATTGACACGTTTACAAAATGGATAGAAGCCAAGCCAGTTGTTAAAACAACAACTGAAGCTGCTAAGAGGTTCCTCACAAAAAATGTGATCACACGATTTGGCATACCAAGTCGTATAATCACAGACTATGGTACCCAGTTCTCTAGCGGAAATTTTCAGGAATTCTGCGACAATCTAGGTATCAAGGAACATTTTGCTTCTATTGCTCATCCGCGGAGCAATGGAGCAGTAGAGTGGGCCAATGGTACCATAATGCAAGGAATAAAACGCCGAGTGTTCGACCAATTAATCAAACGATCAGGAGCTTGGGTTCAAGAACTTCCTTCCGTGTTATGGGATGTTCGAACCACGACCAGTCGTGCGACCGGTGAAACTCCATTTTTTTTGTTTATGGTGCTGAAGCCATGCTTCCTCTAGAACTGAAGATAGGCTCTACTCGTACTGATTGTTTCAATGAGAATGATCAAATTCAACGAAGACTCGACGACGTCAATTTCCTTGAAGAACGACAAAACCAAGCCCTCATACGATCAGTAGTTACCAACAAGCCATGCGAAGGTATCACAGTCGTAAGGTGCAACCTCGCAGCCTAGCTGTAGGTGATCTGGTTCTACGATAAATTTAGAATCAGGCTAATCTCAATAAACTTTCTCCCAAATGGAAAGGTCCATACACTGTGGTCGAAGTCACCCGACCTAGTTCAGTACGACTAGCTATGTCAAACGTGCGTGTTTTGTCAAATTCTTGGAATATTGACCAACTGTGTAAGTTCTTTGTATAATTTTATTTCCATTATTACAAATTTTTTTAATAAAGATGCATTTCCTTTACTTTTCAACGAATGATGTTGTCTATATATCTGTCTTTTCATCCGGTTTGTATACTATTGTTACCTCATTGGTCGGAGAAGACCAAATTCTTTCCGATATCCTTTTTAAGGATCTCTATTACTCTATGGCTACGACATAAAGTCCAACGCCGTAAGGGTCCTAGTCGTGACCATTTAGATAATGGTTCCCACACGTGACCAACACTCTTTTCTTAAAGAATTATACGAGTAACGGGAGCATCACACAGGTGACTACATATAGTACTATACACGTTATAGATTTCAGGGACTACATTTCTTACCCTCAACAATTTGTTCTACTCCTGTTTTGGCTACTAGTCGGGACACGAAAAGCCTCCTAGTCGAAGTCTCTCCTTCTCCGCACGTGGTACCACTGGAAGGGGCTTCCTAGCGACGGTCAATTTCTTACGATCCTCGCTACAGTCGGAACTCGAGTAAGGACACTTTTCGCGAAGTGCTTCTTTTAGTCTCTAGTTCTTAGCAATCCTTATGACCAGTTTTGGATAAGATTTATAAACAAGTTCACTTGTCGATTTTTTTCATACATATTTGCATATTATCTTATCAATCAATACAAGTCTTAAACATCTTCCTTTCATACAAGGTACTTCACAGTATTTCGATTATGGAAATGACCTAAGAATAGTCAAAATCACAAGCTGGTACCGACCACACTGATTTCCTACTTAGATCATTTTTTATAACATAATCAGCATGTGCTCTATACCATGGTCGTAGTTATTGCTCATTTTCTTGGTCAACTGCTTCTTTAGTAAAGTTCTCTTACTATACAAGCAGTCGGGGGCTAGGAAATATATGAGTAATTGGCGAATTTAGGAAGACAAAACAAAGACTTCATTGATGATAAAAGGTAAGTTTTATTTACAATTGTCAACATATTACATTCTTTTACTTTTCAGAGCCACTAGACTGATCGCTGCATGGAGACCCGACCTCCATTTCTTCTACGACCTTATGTCTAAGAGGTGCCATTTCCTCGAACATTTTGGCTACTTCTTTCTCCCGTGCAGTTGAAGTCTTCCTCAATAGGTTGGAGATTTATGGAAGGGTCAGGGACTTTTAGTTTTCCCAAAGCAAAACTAACTCTATTCTTGACAGCATTGAACAAGGTCTGCGCATGGTTCTCCCGAGTTGTCTTAAGAACACCCCAAAGTTCCTCGAGCTGCTGGCCAAGGTAGTTGATCTTCTCCGTAGGATCTCCTAGGTTGGGCAATTGTGTTCCCGATCCCATATCGAAGAGCATATTGTTGAAGGCTTTGACCTTCTCTTCAAGACTTTGCCCAAAGGCTGCCTCTTTGCCACGCTCGAACTCAAGAGCTTTTTCGGCTTACCACAATGCTTGAGTTTGCTCTGTACAAGTAAACCAAAAGATAAGTACATACGACTAGAAAAAGGAAGCAAACTGGTCGAGTTTACGACCGGTCACCTTCGCTCCTCTTCTCAAAGGTGTTAAGAACCTCTTTGTGTTTGGTCATCAGGTATTCGATCGACCGGTCTTTGTTCTGACATTCTTCTTTAAGGTTGGCAATTATGGTTTCTTTAGCCATAATTTCTTCTCTAAGCTTCTCCGAATCTATCAAACAGGATAAAGTAGAGAATTAGTTAAAAAGAAAAAGAGCCAAATAATAAAGGAGAGAAGAAGATACTAAAAGAGTGCTTACTTTCTAATTCAGAGTTCCTCTTTTCCAAGAGCTTTATCCGCTAGGTCAATCCTCTGACCACAGCGAAATTCTCCACAAAATGCTACAAAACATAGCAAAAATCCTTTGAGTATTTTCCAAGGTAACAAAGCTATTAAAAGTGGTCATGGAAGATTACCTCAATCGCTGTATCATTATATTCGGTAAAAATTGAGTTGACACTTGTCTTTGCTTGATGGTCCGAGATTCTTCCCCACGCTTCGTTAAGCTCTTCAACCTTGAAGATTCAGAAGTGATGAGGAAAAGTAACTTTGCGAGAAGAACTCTCAGCAGGGGTCAGATCCTGATGAGATTCCTCAAGAACCACCATCTCCACGGGTGGGGTTGGCACTACTGCTTCTGCAAGTGTGGTTGGAACCACCACTTCAGTAGGAGTGGTTGAAGCCACCTCGGGTACCTGAGCTGGTGCTATCACCTACCGGGGGCTGGCTCGACCTCTTCAGGAACTTCCTCCTGAAGGGTGTTCTGGTCGTCTTCGACCAGAATACCAGAGGATCTACAACAACAAGAAGAAAAAGGGTTCAAGACTCTAAAAGACATTAGAGGTAACTATTACATAAGTCTTTATTTCATGTATACATACCTGGTCTTTTTCTTGGTCTTGATTTTGAATCACGCCGACGCAAAATCCGTCGCGCTTGCCTTCCTCTTCTTTTCGACCAATTTCGCTGGTCTTGGACTGGTGGGGTTGGTTAGATCTGTCATGTCCTCCAACTGAAGGTCGGAAGAAATATTTTCAACCAACTGGTCGAGAACGAGATCCCTGACCATCGGATCAATGGGTGAGGTCTCATCGGTCTCCAGAGCAGTCGCCAATGTAGTGGCTGTTAGATCTTCAATGGTCGTCTTGGAGCCAACAACCTCTGAAGTTTCGGTCTGCAGACATTCTTTCTCTCCCGTCTGAAAAACAATTCAAAGTTTTAATCAGACGATGTTATTTTCCATCTAAATTGTATTTTCCTCTATCTGTGAATGCCATTTCTTACCTCCAGAAGACCATCGTCTTGTGCGGTCTCAGAGCAAGAATCGGTCGGAACGGTAGTACAAAAGGAATTTTTGTTGGATTTAGCATACTTCAATCCGACTGACTACATATTAGAGCAAAAATTTATATACAGATTGGAAGATACATAATAGATAAAGAAAAAGGTGGTTATTTACCTTGAGTCTTCTTAGTCTCTCCTCATCAGAGACAATAGCCAAAATACCCAGGAAAGTAGCCTTGGTATCAGGCTCCCCGGCACAAATCATCTTGATTCGCTCTCTAACTTCATCGAAAGAGAGGACTTCAATAAAACAGGAAGATTTCAAGGTTAAAGAATAATAATCAACCAAAATAAAATATACCGGTCGAAGTTTTCCAAAGACTTACCATCTTTCGAGTCTTTGATAGCTTCGTCACGACCAATGTATCAGAGCAACGAATGCTCTCGTAGCTTCAAAGAACTAATCCGGCGCAAGGAAAAGTCCATAACTACGTGCCAAGAAGTCAATCCCTTGGCACTAAGGTCTTGAATGGCATCGACCACCCTTCCGATCCATCCTTCCTTCTTTTCAGTCGACCTCCACTTTATGTTCTCAATCGCCCTCTTGCCGATGAAGTATAGGTCGTCATCTTTCTTGACTGTCATATAGAACCAATTCTTTTTCCATGATGACCACGAAGATTTTGAGTACATCTGGATGTACTCATCAGCCTTCCCATCGTGAAGACGCAGCGAGCACTCCCTAGGTCCGGCCATCGACTTCCGGGATTTTGCCATCCGATAAAAATACCTAAAGACCTTCAAATTCGGTCGGATCCCCTGGTACGCCTCGCATAGGTAGGCGAAGATGCTAATGTTGGCGATGGAGTTTGACACCAAGTTCACCATGACTCCGTAGTATTCTAGAACCTGAGAAAGGAATTTGTGAGCTGGCAACCTCAGTCCGCACTCGATGTAGGCGAGGAAAATAGGGATTTTCCCTTCCTCACGGCTCGGAAAGTGTTCTCCGGCCACTGACCTTCATTTGATCAAATTTCTATCAGGAAGCATCCAGATCTCCTCTAGAGCCCTAAGCTTCTTGTCACTCAGATCAGAAACTGGCCACTTAGTAATTTGATCCGACATGGTTGCATTTAGGACAGTGGTCGGGAGAGGATTTGGGGGAAAAGAATATAGGGGGTTGGAAGAAACTCTCAGCAAGAAGATGAAAAGGATCGAAGGAAAAGCAGAAGGCGTAAAAACCTAAGCCCCGTGCTAAAGGATTTATAGCCGCCATTCTTTAACCGCAATCGAGAGTTACCCAAGAAGTCCAATGGACAAAACCCTTTTGTCCAACGGACAGAAGAACTCTTCAGGTCCCAAGGTAGTTTCTCAACTTTAAAGTGAATACAGACCACCTCGAGTGATGCGGACATCCTTACCTATACTGTTCCATATAGTGTTTTCAATTCATCAAGTACCTCAGAACAACATGAGCTTACTAAAAGAGTTGAAGAACAAGGGAAGCTTGTGGGTGAAGCTTGTGCAAAGAAGCTTAACTAACAGGTGAATCTGTTCCATAAATTTCCTTTTAGTTTAATTGAGAATATTATACTACCTAATAGCGGGTCATCACTTATTGTTAGGTTTGAAGGAGATGCTTTGTGTGAATATCAAGAACACGATGCTTCTCGGGGTGTTTTGATGCTCGCAAAAATAGCATGCAGCCTATGGGACGCATGGGAGGTATGGGTGCATGATATGAACAATAGATGGCGTCGTATTGATCTTGAAGTTCATGACGATCTTCGCAGCAACTCGGAAGGATCTAGCATGAACAATATATATATATATATATATATATATATATATATATATATATATATATATATATGGAAAGTTTATCAAGTCTACTTTCCAACGGATCAAACAACACGTGATTTGGAGCTTTCTATAAAACGTTATGGCTATTCGAGTGCATGTTGCACATTCAGACCGACCAACACGCGACAGTTGACAAAATTGATGATTCCGTGGCTTGTACGACATCTTAGGAAGATATCCAGCTTTGCCATGACATTCCAAAGGCTTACAAGAGTCCCTTTCTCAAGTTTCACATGGATTCAAGTCGTTTCAATTAATGAAATTGAAGTTAGGAAGGTTTGGATTCAATTCGGATTCGAAATCAACATCAAAATCGGATTCGGAATCAGCAGTACAGTCCGGATTAAAAATGTCATAACTTTCACAAACGGAGTCCGATTTGGGTGTTCTTCTACTTGTTGAAAAGCTAACTTAAAGCCCAACCCAAGGGATCCTCTCTCAGCCTCGGATTCATCATATATCAGAAGATATGCCCAAAACAATATGACGGTTGTAAACTCAGACTTTCCTTTTTGTTTTAGATTGTGTCCGAATTGGAGTGGAAGCTCTAATTCTGAAATAGAGTAAGAGTAGGGCCTCTTGGCTAGCCATAAGGTGGAGAAGGGCACTATATATTGAGGGGTAGACCCCCATTGTATCTTCAGACCACGATTAAAGATTTTGATTACTTTTTCCATCAACGCTTGATTCTTCCAAGAAGTTTGGTGAAGGCCGACGACTTGAAGGGGAATAGGGCATTTTTTTCCAAAGACCGTTCTGTCTTTTTGTTGGGAATTGAGGGATCGGTAAAACTCCACTTGGTGGTCGGGTGGAGTACATGTGAGATTGGGCGAATTAAAGAGCTGCAAGTTCATGCATTGGCATTGGGTGAGCAACTACGACTTGTCAAGTCAAGCGTGAAAGTTATCTTCGATCCTATGTCGAGAAGATCGGGACCCCCCGTATCATCTTGGTATCAGACCTCCGTTGACTCGGTAGGATCTTTATACAGTTATCTAAATTTTATTTTTTTCCTATACACGAAAAAGCCATACAAAAAAAATCTTTTAGCCGTAGCATTTAATTTGTTATTCTAGTGAGTTTTGTTAAGTTTTTATCCATTAGAATCAAGTTTAGTTTGCTGATCTTGAAATTATTTTGTGTTGCTTTTTGTTTGAGCCTAGTTTGATCTTATTTTTAGTCGTGTTTATAAAAAAACACAAAAAAAAGTGAGACATCAATTTATCCTTTGTGAACCTTTCAATCCTTTGCGAATACTTTGAACCTATTTAAGACTAGCTAAAACGTTGCTTAGGGCTGCATATTAATATTTGTGTTCTTGCAATTGTTCAAAGATCAAAAGGTGGGAAAGAATTTTTGCTCATTTTGGTAGAACAAGAATTTCGGCCATAGTTCAAAAAAAACAAGGAAAAAGAGAAGAGAAAAAAATAAAATAAAAAAGAGAAAAGGAAAAAGAAAGTGCAAAGCCGAACCATAAACTTGAGCAGGAAAAAAATCCCCACTCATTCTTGATTCAATTGTGAGAATATCAATATTTTGTGCAATCTTGTGCCCTAGTTTCATTATTTGCAACTAGCTAGCGTCTTTCTATAACTTGTGCAATACGAGCTATTTTGTTCTTCACTTATAACTTACATAGCTCATTCCTTGATTGCACTAAGTTACAATATCTTTGCGTGTGAGTTGCTTTGATTTTCACTTATATCTTTGTGAGCAGCAGCTAGACATTGAATTCTAATTTGTATATTTACTTAGCTTTACAATACCTAGAATTATCAGATTAAGTAGGTATCCATACCAAGCTCCACATAAACATCTGTTGTCATGTTTTGACTTGCTCTAGAATTCGCTCAATTATCACGTTGTTCTCAGCTATAATATCAAGTGTGAGTTTTTGACTTGATTTGGTAAGACGAGTGAGTTTGAGAGATACACATACACCTACATACATATTCTTTGCTTTGCTACTAGCAATGGCAGATCGCGAGTATACGTATCTTCCCTTCTATGGTAGTAATGATCCAGAGGAGTATCTTGAGTGGGTACAAGACATGGAGTTCGAGCTTGAATCCCAGAAGTTCGAATCAGAAGCCAAGGAAGTGAGAGTGGCTACTATGTTTTTTTAAGGATTATGCCTCTAGTTGGTGGCAACAACTAAGGGGAAAACAGTTCATTACATCTTGGGTCAATTTAAAAAAGGCCATGAGAAGAGAATTTGGAATTTTTTTTTAATAATCTATTTTTTATTTTAAATTACAAAAATATTCCTGCTTTCTTTTTTTTTACCGAAATATTCTTCTGTCGCCGAATGATTGGGCGACCGGATCCATCGCTCTTCACGACATGATCAAGTGCTATCACAAGAATCGCTCGGTAGTAGCACTTGATCGCCCTCTATCAGCCAGGATCGTTCTCGCCGCCCAACCGTAAGGCTTACCACCAATTGTTTTGTATTATTTAATTATTGTTTAATTGTGTTGTAATGAATATTACATTTTGTGGGTTAATTACATTTAGCAAATCTGATTGTATGATGTTATTTATTTTGAAAATAATAGTGTTGTGACGATGTTGGTTGGTCTGCTTTGTTATTTTCAGAGAATATCAAGGGTACGAAATTTGTCGACTCGCAATAACATTTTGTGATCATCGATATTGTTGTAGTCAAAGCAAAATTTCAGAGAATTTTGGGAGGACGATTGAGATAGTGATGAGTTGTATGTAGAAAGGTAAGTGATATT
The DNA here is from genome assembly GCA_036346405.1 of Phyllostachys edulis. Taxonomy (NCBI): domain Eukaryota; kingdom Viridiplantae; phylum Streptophyta; class Magnoliopsida; order Poales; family Poaceae; genus Phyllostachys; species Phyllostachys edulis. The sequence continues at coordinate 63,611,397 of CM070554.1, forward strand.
ATGATGTGCCGTGAGTCTTTGCTCGATGAAGTCGTCTCTAACGAGCGATATCTGCCGTATATAGGAGGTAGTCGATATTGTGCTTTATGAAGCATATCTGATTATGATTGAAGGGCCGAGAACGCCACAGATTATGAAGATGGCCTAAAACATGGAGGATTCGATGTCGGTGCGAATGGTTCTTTCTGGGATTCCACTAGAAGAGGCATACTTGCAATATAGGCTTGCTTTGATGGCTTAGCGGAGACACAGAACCAAAACTACATTAGAGTCCGCAGATAGAAGCATGTTACACATAGTCACATGGCATGATGGTTCGGCTAATTGCTTTAGTCATGCTGACTACTACTAGGGTACACTGCGACACAAGCATCCTAACCATGTAAGTCTACATGCCTTTAGGGATAGTAAATAACATAGGGGTAGGATGGGGACTACTACGTAATGACCGACCTCATCGTGGACCGGGGCCATTTTCCTTCCTTGCTAGCTCGGCGTTGAACTCTCGCCGCCTTCCCTTCCCTTGTCACGGACCGCCCACGCCGGGCCGGTATGTCAAGTCGCCCATGTCCTGCGATTCCATGATGTAAGTGCACCGTATAGTGAGAATCGTAAGAAGGATGTAAATTCTTCATAACTCACGTCGTGGATACGGATTACGCCCGGACGACCGGATACGCCAGTTGTGGCGGCCAGCTCACCAAGATGAGCCTTTCCCTTGCCCTTGTCACGGATCGCCCACGCCGGGTGGTATGTCAAAGTCGCCCATGTCCTGCGATTTCATGATGTAAGGGCACCGATAGTGAAAATCGTAAGAAGGATGTAAATTCTTGATAACTCACGCCGTCCATACGGATTACGCCGGCGATCGGATACGCTGTGGCGGCGGCTCAACCGCATGAGCCTTTCCTTGCCTTTGTCGCGGATCGTTTCTCGCCGGTGGTATGTCGTCGCCCATATCCCGCGATTGTATGATGTAAGTACACCGTCAGGAAACCTTACGTAATAAGGATGTAAATTATTCATAATCGACATCGCCGATATGGATTACGCCCGCGCAGTATTGGGCTCTTTGGTGCCTCCTCAACAGGTCCGATGCGAAGGTTTCCACCGCACGGTTCTTAGCTCGCACCGCTTAGTTCAAGATGTACTGGCCGGATGAATGCCCTGTCGTACATCTCGGGGCCGTCGATCCACTGGAAGAAGTGGCAGCGCATCTCGGGCTGCCATTACGTGGGGATGAAGTTACAAATTTGAAGAATTCAACGTTGGGAGAGGAAAATCGATACGCGCGAAAGAAACGCTTACGAGATAGTGCCCACATGTGTAGTACGCCCAGGCCGCGGTGTCTGGGTGTGTGGACTGAATGATCTCTACCGGTTTGCCACACACACACTATGGTATCGGAAAACATGGTGGTACTAGAGCATCTTTCATTGATTTATCTGGGTATTGTAGCTGTTTCCTCTTCTTCTTAAGCCAGTTTTGCTTCTGCAACATCCTCGCGTAGAAGTTTGCCAAAGAGTCCATAGCTGGGTATCTATTGTGTAGTGTTGTGTAGTGTTGGGTTTGGTTCAACCCCCTTTTATAAGCCCCATGGTTGGCATGGTGTGGTTAATTTGATGCGGAGTATAGAGTCCTGTCTTTTAATTCTGAAAAGCTGAGGAGGTAAAGTGTTGTCATGTCGATCTGGAAAGCTGGCAAGGCATAGTGTTGTCACGTCTTACTTTGCAGGGAGAAGTCATGTCTTGCTTTGCAGAGTGCTGTCTTATCGGTCTGAAAAGCTGGCGAGGCAGAGTGTTGTCACGTCTTTCTTTGCGGAGTCTTGTCTTTCCGGTCTTAAAAGCTAGCGAGGCGGTCAGGGTTGTCAAGCCGATCTAAAAAGCATAACCCTAAACCTAAACCCTAAACTGCGCAAAGCTGTCTCCTTTGATCTTATCACTGTGCAAAGCTGCCCTGTGTGGTCTTGTCATCGCAAAAGTCGGCGATCCGTGTGGTCTTGTCATCAAGAAAGTCGCCAAATTTCGTCTCGTCTTGTCATCGCGAAAAGCTACCCTGTGGTCTTGTCATCACAAGAAAGTCGCCAAATTTGTGGTCTTGTCATCAAGAAAGCTACCAAATTTCGTCTGGTCTTGTCACTACGTAAGGCTGCCCCCATTTTGTCTTGTCATCGCAAAAACTGCCCCGCTTTGGTGTTGTCTATAAAATGCTTTGTTAGCCTCCCCGTAGGGCTATAAAATGCACGCCCACACCAAATTCGACCACTCGACCCTTGAAATCAGAGGAAGAAGAACCTTCTCCGCCTTATAGTAACAAACGATGACAGACGCCCAGGGACCACCCAACCGGTCACCGGCCGATCCTTCACGCCGAAAGGAGGGAGGACTTGTCAGAATTATTGGTTGATGCCAAGAAGCGTGCTCAACCCAGATAGCGAAATGCGACACGGGAGGACGCTGCGTGTGAGTCATAGACGGCCCTTTCGATGGTGGACGGTGTTTCTTCCGATGCCCATACTCTGGGGTAAATAGTTTTGTTCATGTTACTGCTAATACATCCTCCGTACTAACCATCCCTTATAGCAGATGGCGAAATACAACTTCACCCGCTGGATCGATCCTCCCCATGAAGGACATGTTGTGAGGTACGTAGATGTATTGTGGAACCGAATCTTTGATTTAGAGGCGCAAATTGATGATCTCAAGGAGAAAAATGATGACCTCCGCCAACAGATGCACCGTGAGAGGGGCAATGAGGAGGTCGTGAACATAGGAAGTTCCTATGATCCCACATGCTGCTGTGCCAACCCTAGCTGCATATGTGCGTGCCACTACAACGACGGCCAGCCACATCCGAGGCGTCCAACTAGAGAACACTCTATGTGGGTAGCGAGAGGCACCTTCTACAATTAGGCACGGACGGAGAAGCTTGTACGTCGGTAGTCTCCCCTTATGTACGCAGTTATGTTCAATCTCGTAAAGCATGTAACTAAATGGTGGACGCGTTATTGCGGTTGCCTTTTATCGAGTTGACATGTTGCATCGATGTATCGTGTGCTTTAAGTTATATGCATCGAACAAACTCATTCATGGGTAGGTAATGTTACTGGTTTATTCTCATTCATGATGGACTGCAATGCATAAGTAAAGAGTGGACATTACATCTCATTACAACTGAACTTCTACTTGGCAACAACAAGAAATAATAGAAGAAAGACCACAAAACTAACTAGCTTAACTAATTTCTTAAGCATGTTCTCAACTCTTTCCATCCTTTCATCCAGTCTTTTAAGTCTATTATCTTCGTTCTGCGTTGGTGGCTCAGAGGGTCGAGCCGCTAGACGAAATGCAGTAATACCACGAGAGTCATCTTGCAAGGTAGCAATTTGTAGTGCAATATCTTGAACCACTGGGACAGCTTCGTCAGCCCACTGCCAAAACCGACATGTTGTGCTCTGAAAAAGAATTGCAGCTTCAAGTGAAATAAAAACAAAATGTTGTTTTGAATTAAATTCATTGGGGTGATTAGGCGCAAGTTACCGTAAGATTTGAACACCTCATGAACACTCGAGATGAATTCGTTGGCGTATGTGAGGTAAACACATTCACCGGATCACTACAGCGAGGGCAAACCAGCTGCTGCCGCAGTGATTGTAATTGTCTGCTCACTCGAAAGTTAGATGATGCCGAAGACATCCTATCTAAGACTGGAAGAAAGGAGAAGAGGAAATGAAGAATGAGGTGAATGGCAGCCAAAGCATCCATATATAGCATGCAGCTGAATTCCAATTGGGTTGAAGGAAATTCGCGTCCGCGAGCTACCGGGCCCGAGGAGGAATCGTGTGGCAGCGTTGAAGGAAATTCACGTCCACGATGTAGTCTCCCCTTCTGTACGCAATTATATTCAATCTCGTAACGCATGTAAGTAAATGGTGGACGCGTCATTGCGGTTGTCATTTATCGAGTTGATGTTGCATCGAGGTGTCGTGTGCATTAAGCTATAGGCATCGATATGCATTGAACAAGCATACATTATATGAACGAGTACACACAAGAACGCAAAAGTATTACAGGCATCATATATTAAGTGCAAAATGTACACCAAAGTCAACAAGATGCCCCTACTAGCCCCCCTCATCAAGACTCCCCAAAGATCCCCTCCGCGTCCCCACCGCCCACTCCACCTCCGTGTCCTCCCCTACGGCTCGCTTGGCGCCTCCTCTGTCTTTGGTGTGGGGGCCTCGCCCGAGAGGAAAGACAACAGAGCCCCGATCTAACGAGGACCGAGAGGCGAGGTGGACAAAGACTGGTGTCTTGTGGGTATCTTAGCGCACCGAGGAGCTGTGGACTTGACGTAACCTTAGCGGGTGTGGGCCGAGGCGTGAAAGGTCTGGCCGAGGTGCTGGTCGTTGCCCAAAGAAGAACTCCTGTGCGTCCACGCCACTGAGTAGGCCCCTCCGCCATAGGGCAATGTACCGCACAAAAAAATATTGTTAGTTAATAAAAGACGCAATGCGTCCGACAAATAGAGACGTGACGCACCCTCGCTAGCGCCATGGCGTGCGGCGAGTCCACAAATAAGTGTGCACGTCAGACGCGCCTGCGGTGCTACGTGTGGAAGGTGAAGGGGTGTGGAGGACCGACATAGTGCGACGCTGCCGGTGTCCGGGGTCTGGTCGAGCATCCCGCCTCGTCGTGCAGCTGCGGTGTCGGGCGTGGTGCAGTCGAGCATCCACCCTCGTCGTAGCGCTGCTGTCGGACGTGGTCCAGTCGAGCATCCGCCTCATCGGTGCGCTCGGTGTCGACGTGGTCTAGCCGACCTCCCGCCACTGGGTGAATTTACGGACGGGCTTGCCACGACGGACGACTGATCGTGGAGCGTGCTCGAGCGCCCCAACCTCTGGGAGCTCGGTGCACGCATAACAAAGTTAAAAATACGTGTGGCTTGTCAGGCCACACGACGGATAACTGGGCCGTGTCTCGCGGTGCCCTCCACACCATCCGAGAACCTTCGCCGTGAGCGGCAATCATCGCAATCTCGAAGCCGTGTTCGCCTACATCGAAAACAAAACACGGTGAAAACTGTAATGGCGTATGCCACAAGCGAAGTTTTCGAAGTCGGATGTAACGTACCACATGGTGCACGTCCTGCACTAAATGCACAGGGTACGTGTCAGTCGGTGCCGGGAGACGTGGTGCGGGCTCGTCTGCAGCAAGCACGAGCCTGCACGGTGTCGAGTAGCGCATCAACCAATGTACTCGCCGAGGTCATGTGGTCGTAAGGGGTGTCCACCTGCACACAATCCTGTAGCGCGCCCTCCCACTGCCCTACCCACGAGTCCATCCTACTCGCCCAGTTCGTGCCGCGACGGACTCCCTTCCTACTGAACCTGCAAGACGTAACATGTAGTTAGAAGTCGTGAGAAAGAGACAATAGCACAGACAACGCATGTATGCCGATTACTCACGCGTGCACGCTGTCAGGCACTAGACGCCTAACTAGTACTGGAACCTCCGGCCGTAGGCCGAACTGGCGCATTGTGACGACCCACCTTGTGATGCACCGCAAGAGGTCCGGGAGGACCATTTTTTTTTCTGTGCCGCGGAGCCACCACAGAGAGGAGTGGTAGCACCGCATGGTGCATTATCGAAAGCAGTGCCAGACCTCCCAGAGGTCTTGAGGACCTCCCCGAGGTCTTGGCCGCCACCCACTCAGTAGCACCTCCAGGTACATCACTAGAGAGGTCCGACAGGACCTCCCAGGCTAAGTCCCGTAAGACCTCCTGGTGGTCCTGCCCCTGTGCCTCGGAGCTAGTCCTAGGTCAACAGAGCTAGCTGACACAAGAACACAAGCTAATATCACAACCACGAGGTCAAACAAAGATGAAGCGCATAAATTAAACTTAATATAAAACAGACCTTATGGTCAAGCTTGTTAACAAGAGGTCTCGCCATCGGGCTTACAAAACCATCGAGGACTTACAATCGCCGACAAGGAGCTCTAGGCTCAAGCACCAAAAGCACACAAAGCTATCCAGCCAAGCACCACAGTCAGTCGGGTGGAGGACGCCCTAGGCAAATTTTAGTCGTCAAGAACTCCTCCTCGAAGAGGTCTCAGACCGCCTCGCACTTGGTCTTCTTCATAATCATGGACACAGGGCTTAAGCCATGAGTACTTTGAATGTACTCAGCAAGTCACAGGGAGCAAATATGCAATAATATTCATGCAAGGGCTTACCAATGGGGAGCTGTATGGTTAGTTTGCACAAAGCCAAGTTTTGACAATAATAGCAGTAATAGATTGAAAGGCGGCAAGGTAAAACAATAATACATAGTAGATTGAAGTTGAAAAAGTGGAGTGAGCACCAGCTCACACCCACAACCAAAAATCGGGGAGGTCTAGTCACACCAGTGGCCAGGTCCTCACCCGAAAGCCCCTCTAGAGCACCCACTCTGGAGGTCCGAACCAGTCTCTGGACCACTACCCGAGCCAACACTGACCCCTCTGGAGCCAGCCAAGGTCTCTTCGAGGCAAAGCCAATGCATCTCGCTGTAGTGCCCAGTGACACAAACTTTCAAAAACAACTACCCCTTGCACCATTTTCACTGAGCATGTCCATGACCAAGGACTTAGCTATTCGAATAGATATTACACTCTGCAGAGGTGTGCAACTTTACCCACAATCCACAATCTCTCTAGCGGGACGGGTTCCGGTCACCCTTGCTCACTTCCTAAGGTGAGCAGTCTAGAGAGCGCGGCAAGGCCTTTACAAAGCTTTGAACTGATTCGAGTCGCCCGCTAAGGTTTCGCAATCCTCCCGTGGTCTAGAAATCTGCAGGTTATGGGTGCCCTCTTGCGCCAACGAATCATACGCTCAACCACAATAGCTCCAAGCCATCTCATCGCTAATTATTCGGCCCAGACCATTCCCATAAAATGATCTTGTGGTTGCACTGTTTGGCCCAGCTCAATAGACACAAAGTTAAGTCCTTAATTGTGCTAAGGCAAGACTTCCACAACCAAGTGTGCACAGCACCCACCACTCACTCCCTGCCTTCTTGCCTCAGCAAAACCATTTGTATTAGCCCATGCCAAAAGACCACCCAGTCCTGGCACAACAATTTTTAACCAAGTGGTCTCACACCATAGTCAATACAACTTAAGCATCCTGCCATAGCTGCTCAACAGTGGCACCAACCACACATTCCATAAGTTATTAGTCAAGATTATTAGACATGAAGCATGATGCGTCCGAACCACGTTTTCTAAGCAAAGCTATAAAAGACCTACGGCCCCCATGTTGGCAAATAACAAAGAACACCAACTAGATATCCACCCTAAGGCTCACAAGGTGAACATGACAACATGATAGAGACAAGGTATGAAGGAGGCATAACAGCAAGTAGGCAAGTAACTACAGCCCAAACCGTTTTCTTATAAACATAGCCATGCATGATAAAGTAAACCGAAATACATTTGCAAAACTAGGTTCAAGATGATCAAAAGGAGGTCTGTGGCTTGCCTTGGTCAAGCAGTGGAGAGCCTTCAGCAGCGAGAGCTGGGTCCAAGATCTCCTCAAACTCGTGATCTACACGTTCGCAAGAAAACCAAAAAAGCAAAGCCACACTAAGCCAAAGAACTTCAAAAGACTCCAAGGAACACAAACCAACTCAGCAAGAAAAGAAAACCAAGAAACCCAACACAGCCTCAAGAGCTCCTGGGGAGGTCTTGCGCAAGGAGGAAACCAGGCGGGGGAGGCAAGGAAGAAATGAGCAACAGGTGACCAAAGCTTGCCCGCCCAGGCTATATATAGCCGGGGTTGGTGGTGTGCACCACAAGGAAAACTTAGTGACGTGTTGGCAATCGGGACTGCTTGGGCAGGGCTTGCCCAAAAAGAATGGAAATAAAGTACCTCAGATGTGACTGCATTTAATGTGATCCAACCCCTATTAAATGCTCACAGAGATCTGAGGCAAGATCAATGATAACAAGGTGGAGAGGGGCTGGCAAGTGGGGCCAGTCAAAAGGGTGCACCACTGGTCAAAGAGGTGGCCCCACCGCAAGGGTTGCTCCCGCAAAAGACCACAGGGGAGGTCCTGGAGGGGAGGTCCTAGATAGGAGGTCCGAAACGCTCACAACGAAGAGGTCCTGACACTCAGATCTTCACAAGGGAGGTCTAACGGTCAAGATCTCAGGGGGGAGGACCTCAACGGTCCAGATCAAAGGGTGCAGGGAGGTCTTGACGAGTAGACCTCCAAAAGGGAGATCCAACGGTCAAGATCTCAAAGGGGAGGACCTCAACGGTCCAGATCAAAGGGTGCAGGGAGGTCCTGTCCAACAGGGATATTCAGAATTAGGAGGGTGGTCTTTGCAAAATGGCCAGGAAGAGGTCCTGGGAACAAAGGAAAATGCGCATCAATGCGGAGCCGTTCGATTAGGATCGGGCGGTCCAGAAGGAAAAGGAACGTTCGGACCATCCAAACGTTACCTCGCAGCTGAGCCGTCAGATCCAGATCGGATGGCGCAAAACGAAGGGGCCGTTCGGACCGAGCGAACGGACCAACAAGGCTAGGCCGTCTGATTTAGATCGGACGGCTAGGAGGGAAAGGGGACGTTCGGACCAAGGGAACGCGCCCTAAGGATCGGGCCATCTGAACAACATCGGACGGTCCCTAGGTGAGGGAGGCAAAGCTTTAAGCGATACAGCCACAAGGGTCAAAGATGGTCCAAGCGCTAAGGAGGTCTTGGGCCTAAGGAGGTCTGGACCTTTGGATCCAACGGCGAGGACCTCGGACGACTAAGATCTCCAAGAGGGAGGTCCTAACGGCCAGATCTCAACAAGGGAGGTCTGCAGCGGCTAAGATCTCCAGAGAGGAGGTCCTAACGGCCGATCTCAACAAGGGAGGTCTCAGGCGACTAAGATCTCCAGAGAGGAGGTCCTAACGGCCGATCTCAACATGGGGAGGTCTCAGGCGGCTAAGATCTCCAGAGAGAGGTCCTAACGGCCAGATCTCAACAAGGGAGGTCTCAATGCGGCTAAGATCTCCAGAGAGGAGGTCCTAACGGCCAGATCTCAACAAGGGGAGGTCTGTGCGGCTAAGATCTCCAGAGAGGAGGTCCTAACGGCCAGATCTCAACAAGGGGAGGTCTAAATAGATAGGAGGAGATCCAGGGAGGTCCTAAGAGTGCACTGGGAGGTTCAGAGAAACTCTGGAGCGCCCAAGAGAACTCAGGAGGAGTTCAAAGAGAGGTGAGAGGTCCACGGGAATGGTCTGAGTGGTGGGGGAGATCTAAACCTCAAAGAGATTCAAACCAACAAAGGAAGTTGAAAGAGAAGAGGCAAACCAGGGGCACACAGAGAGGCTCGGAGACACAACAGCCCAAGAGCAGCAACGACACAACAGAGAGCCACAACCGGCAAGGAACACCAACAAAGAGCTTAGTTAAGGTTTGATTAATTCCAGTTGAACTCTCCAATTTTTCAAAATATCCGATTAAGCTTTGGATTCTCAATAAAGCCAAATGGTTACTTTTATTTTGAAAACTTGGCAAGAACTTAAGGGAAACGGGACGTTACAAACCTTCACCCCTTAAGGGAATCTCGACCCCGAGATTCAGGTTGAGCTAGGGAATAGGTGGGGGAACTCCTTCTTGAGGTCCTCTTCTCGCTCCCAGGTTGCTTCGGTTTCGGAGTGGTTACTCCATTGAACCTTGCACAGCTTGGTGGTCTTGCTCCTTGTAACTCTTTCTGAAACGTCCAAGATCTTGATGGGTTGCTCTTTGTAAGTGAGGTCTTCTTGGAGGTCCACCGCTTCTAAAGGCATTTGGTCCTCCGCACTCGCAGCATTTCTTCACCGTGACACATGGAACACATCATGGACTCCAAAGAAGTCGAGGAGGAGGTCCAACTTGTAGGCTACTTCACCCTTCTGCAAGAATTGGAAAAGGTCCAATAAATCTTGGAGCAAGCTTCCCACTAACTCTCGAACCGCCAGATACCCTTGAGAGGTGACACTTTGAGGTAGACTTGATCTCTGGGACAAAAGCTAGGTCTCGCTGCCTAATATCTGCATAGCTCTTTTGCCGAGTTTGAGCAGTCTTTAACTTTTCCCTTATTGACCTTACTTGATCTTCGGCTTCTTTCAGTAGGTCCGGGCCAAGAACTTGGCCTTCACCCAATTCTGTCCAGTACAAGGGAGTCCTACATTTTCTTTCATAAATAGCTTCAAAAGGGGACATTTGGAGGCTCGTTTGGTAGCTGTTATTGTAGGAAAATTTTGTATATGGTAACATCTTGTCCTAACTAGATTGTCTTTCCAGAGCACAAGCTCTTAGCATGTCCTCAAGGACTTGGTTAACTCTCTCAGTTTGGCCATCTGTTTGTGGGTGGTATGCTGTACTGAAGTTGAGGTCGGTGCCCAAGGCATCATGTAGCTTTTGCTAAAATTTGGAGGTGAATTGGGATCCTGTAACATCCCAATTCTAAGCCTTGGCTTCTAATGTATGAAAATGAGTAGAAATTAAAACTTTTTCTTCTTTGGGAAGCACTTGACCAAATCTGTAATTCTTGCAAAGGAATTATGGAAAGTCAAAACTCTTAAATCAATTTCTCCTATCAAAAACCTCCTTGGTAAAATCTTGTGCCAAACCCTTGTAAATAATTTTCCAAGTTCTTGGGGTGACTTTTGACCTCTCTGAATTTTCTCATAATTTTTAGAAATTATTTGAATGTTTTTAGAGGCAAGTCAAACCTCTAAAACCACCTTCTGGAATTTCTAGAGACAAATGCAGGGCATAAAAACCTCTGGGAATTTTATGGGAGGTTAGTCCTCATGTCAGCAACCTCCATTTTAAAATTTCATAATTTTTGGAGTTGGTTTGCTAACTCTGTTAAATTCTTAAAGTGCTCGACTCATGTTTGAATCCTACCAAACCCCCTGCTTTTGGCTTGACCACTCTCGGTAGTTGATTCTAATCCAACGCCGCCTATCACGCACTTCTTCGCAAATGTGTGTTTCAAACTGGCCGAGCCCTTCAACGCGTGTTCCTTTTCTGGCCCTTGGATCGTTTTCGTGCGGTTAGCATTTTCGGGTTAGGCTCAACCCTGCATTTTCTTTTCTCCCGAGCCGCTCCTCTTTTTTCTTTCTCTGACGGTGGCCCCTCTCGCACTCCTGTTCTTCGTCCTCGCCGTCTCTATCCCGTGCACGAGTGCCGCAGAGCCATGGCGTGCGCTGGGTATGGGAGCAGGGCCCTGTCACTTTGCAACATCTAGTTTGCATTAATGCGTGCGAGGAGCCCCCAAAGTCTTCCCTTACTCCCCCTTTTCCCTCAGCGCCTTGGCAAAGAACCTTGACCGTGGCTTGTTGTCGTTGCTCACGCTTGTCTCTCTCGGCCACTTAAGCCCTCAAGCTCCCTCCTTAGTATCCTTTCCACCTCGAGCTCGGCTTGCCCTCTCCTCGCTTGCCGAGCTCAAGTCACCCCCAAACCTTGTGGCCGCCATTCATCAAGCTTGAGCCCTCAAAGCAAGCTCCCTCTAGTGGTTTTTCTTCCTCCCTCTGTGCTTCAGCTTGAGCTCCTCCCCTCGGTGATCTTTTGCCCTAACTCTATTGTGGGTTACCTCTGCAGGGGCGGCTTGAATTTGGAGTTCGGGTCTGGTCAACAGTGAGCACCCCCTTTCTTCCTCAAGGCCGGTGAGTGCTCCATCTTCCGATTGCTTGCTCTGGAACCTTCTTAGAGCCATGCTGGAGCTAACACGATGACGCGGTCTCAATATTTTTGCTCAGGCCGTGTTCCCCTCTCTGTCTTCCTCATGTGATCGCGAAGAAGAGCCACCAAGCTCTCCCCGCCTTTGTTCATCCTGCTCCTGTGTACCCTTCTGGTAACCCCTAGAAGTGGCACCTCGCCGCCGTAACCGCCATGAGCAAATTTTTTTTTTTGCTTTTTGGTCTTTTGGTCAAACGGTCACCCCATTATCTCGGCCGCATGGCGTCGTGACCGTCAGCCACGAGAAGGCCACCATTGGGAGCGCAATGCTATTGCGGTTCCATTTTGGGTCTTGGCCGGCGCCGCCATGGTCCCTACCGCCGGCGACATGTCGGGGAGGTCTCTCGGTTTTTGCCAGACGCGAACCAGAGCAGCCATTGTCGTATTTGGGCACCTTAATGCTAATCCTCATTTAAATCAGCGCTAATCATTGGTTAAAAATCTTTGTCGGGCCTTAATGGTGCCTTTGTGCCACTGCCGTGTGGGCCCAGTGCCATTAAACCCCCCCCTCCCCCCGAGCACTGGGCTCGCACCCTTAAAGTTAATCACCTATTAGCAGCCTCCTTCTCTCACTGTCGCTGTCGGGTGGGTCCCCTGCCCATTTTTTCTCTCTCCCAGCGGGCGTTTTGAACTTGGTTCACTGTGGACCCTTTGATCTCAGATCAACGGCCTAGATAGAGTGGGCAGTTCGGGCCGCTCCGATGGCCTCTTCCATCCCAGCCGTCCATCGCTAAAGCAAGGGCTCTCCTGCATTGTGCCGTTTGGACCACTTCTCTGGGCCGGAGGATCTAGATCTGACGGCGGAAAATCGTTGTGACGTTCGGACCCTGAAGAGTGGTGGGCTAATCTGGTCCGTTGGTGGGGGATCCATCGGTTTGTGCGTTTCGGAAGTGCTTGCACTGTGTGGGCCGTGCGCGTGGGCCGTTTGATCCGGAATCAACGGTGCACGTGCGTCCACGTTTACTCTTTTCGGTAAAGCTGTTTAATTCTCTCGGTGAGATTTATTTCACAACTGGAAAATGCTTTAAACTTTGAAAAGGTATAACTATTTCATATTAATTCATTTTCGGTCGTTTCCACTTTTAATAAATCTGTTATGAACTAAAGTTTAACCTAAAAATAGTTTCAAGCATGAGATGACTTCAGAAAAATAGGAAAATAAGCTTTACTTCTTTTCAGCTTTATTAAATGTATTAAAAATTCCTAATAAGTTCAAAAATGCATAACAAATTCATGTTAACTCCTTTTTAGTTGAAATCAACTTTGTCAATTCTGGGAATACCTAAACTTAAATCTAAAAATGGTTTTAAGCATTTTATAGTTACAAAAATGTCCAGAATTAACTTTGTTAACATGTAGGCTTTAATTGCTATATTAAAAATCCTTTTAACTTGTAAAATGCATAACTAATTCTCTGTAACTTATTTCTAAGTGAATCCAATTTTGTTGGATTCCTCTATTAATGAGCTTACTGTGAAAATTAGTTTTGAACATGTTGCTGTTGTCAAAAAGAATACTTATGCATTATAATTTTGTTCAAGTTCTTGTCTTTAAAAATTGATAGAAGGTGCATTATAGCTCCAAATGAGATGAATCCAATTGGGTTGTTCATCTTATGAGGTTCTTATGCTACCATAAAAATCTCAGCTTCACCTCTGTTGTAGAAATTGTTGCCAAACAATTTAATTACGTGAATAGTAACTTTTCCTATTTTAAAAGCTGAGCAGAATTGTTTTGATCATAACTTTTGCATTGAGAATCCAAATCAATTGTTTCTTGTTGCTAAATTATTGATAAATCATTATCTTGCTGCTGTAAAATTTTCAAAGCTTTCGGAGAAAGTTTGTTGTTGAGCCTTTTTGTTTTCTTTGTTCTTATCGGTTCTTTTTCGCTTTCTCGTTAGGTTCCGAAGAACGTATTGATAACCAAAGCGATCCTCAGCAACAATTTGACCAGCAACAGCAAGGCAAGCAGTTTGATCATATCCCCTCTATCGTCCCATTACTTTAAGGTTAATATATTGTTTTACTTGTATGTATGCATGCTACCTTGTGTCAAAATATCGCTAGCAATCCTATAGTTGCATAATCTGTAGGAATTGTTTATCCTCTACTACCATGAGCCTAGGTTATTTGCTGTGGTTTGAGCTCGTTGGATGAGCTCTTATCACTTAGTAGTTTTCGATTTCAATTGCTTAGACATGCTTAGTTATCGGTAGTAATGGGCAATCATCGAATTAGTCGATGCTCTTGATCACACAAATCTAATTATTACTCCTTTATGTCTAGCACTTATGCTTTGTTAATTTGTAAAGTCAAAATCTGAAAATAAAAAGGATTGGATTGGACTTGGGCATATTGGATGGATGGTGTGGTTTTTGGAATGTGGTAGTATGCCTGAGTCAACAAGGACCGGATTACTTACGCCACCGTACTAAGCAATTTGCGTGCTAACCACACGAGGGGGATATGGAACCTCTCTTGACTAAGTACTTTGGGAGGTGTTAATTATGAGCTGGTCGGTGGGTGTGTTTAAAAATAAAATGTGTATGTGTGGTGTGGGAAGGGAGCATTAGCGCATCCAAGCTAGGTCAGTCTAATGTGTTCTTATCCTCCGGTTGCGGCTCTTAATTAGCATCGCCCATTGGAAATGTCTCAGAGGACTTAGCTGCGTTTCAAGATACCAAAGGAAGTGTGCTAAATCATGTAGCTTAAAAGGCGGTCCGACGTGTGGGTACATTGGTACACCCTTGCAGGTTAAAACTATTCAATAGCCTCGCCCCGGGTTATGGACACGCCGATACGCCTGTGAGAATTAGACTACAACCTTTAATTAAAACTTGACATGGGTGGTATGAATGGGTAATTCATGCTATTGTTGTGGTGACTTGGGTTAGTCACTTCCTGTGTTGTTCATGTTGTTGTTGTTGTTATGTTATTATCTCGTTGTTACTTCAACAATTAAAAATGCTTTGTCAAATTGCTTTCAATCTATTACATTATTGCAAATGAAAACTTGCTTTATGCTTAAAATGAGTCCAAAGCCTCATCCACATAAATAAAGCTTGCATGTAGTTAAACTATAGTTCTGTTATACTACACGCCGCCTTTGCGAGTACATTTTTGTACTCATTTGCTTTGCTTAATAACCTTGTTGCAGAGGAGGTAGAGCCCAAAGGGCTTTACTTTTGTGAGATATGCGGTGGCTGGGAAAGCGACTAGCTTGGCGGTCCGGTCAGTTGCCTTGTGGGTTAAGGCACACTGGTTGGCTCTTGTTATGGCTATCTCTATGGCACTTTTGCTTCCGCTGTTATTTTAGTAGACTTGTTGTTATTTGGCCGGTCGACCTCTCTTTTGTAATAACTATCCTTTATTTATCTTAACTTCTGGTTTGTTGCTTGTTCTATTCTATGTGTTTGAATGGAATTGATGCATTCTTTTGTAATGAGTTGTGTGTACTGCATCTTTGGGAAGTACATATATCTCGAGACACAGTTTATTTAGTTGATAATACTAGGGTCAATTGGATGACTAAGTATTATGAGCCTAATAAACCAGGGTCTCACAGATCCTCTGTCTGAGACTATCTTCTTTGGAACACCATGAAGGCACACCACTTTTGCCATGTAGATTTCGGCCAGTTTGGCTCCAGAATAGGTAGTCTTCACAGGAATAAAGTGAGCCATTTTTGTTAACCTATCCACAATGACCCAAATAGAATCAAAACCAGCTTGGGTACGAGGTAAACCAGTTATGAAGTCCATCCCGACCTCTTCCCATTTCCATTCGGGTATGGGTAAGGGCACTAAAAGTCCTCCAAGTCTTTGGTGCACTGCTTTAACTTTTTGGCAAGTGTCACATTTGGCCACAAAATCTGCTATTTCCCTCTTCATTTTCGGCCACCAATACAACTCCTTGACGTCTTGGTACATTTTCGTGGCTCCTGGATGTATAGAATACAATGCCTCATGGGCTTCTTTAACTATTACATCTTTGAGCTCTGTGTTATTAGGCACACAGAGCCTTTTATCAAACCAAACCGCTACTTTGGTCATCTTCTCAAAACCTCGTAGCCTTCCCTTCTTTAAGTTGGTCTTGATTTCTTGATGCCAAGATCTCCAACTTGAGCCGCCTTTGATCTGCTTTTTGCAAGGTAGGTCGCACTTCAAGAGCCGCCAAAACCCTTCCTCAACTAACTCAAGTCTAAGCTTCAAGAATTCCTTATGCAAAGTAGGTTGGCTCTCCTTGATCATCAAAGTATTGGCATAAACTTTCTTGCTCAAAGCATCTGCCACCACATTGGCCTTGCCTGGGTGGTAATGAATTCCCACATTGTAGCCTTTAATAAGCTCTAGCCACCTTCTCGCTTTAAATTCAAATCTTGAGTAAAGATGTACTTTAGGCTTTTTAGGTCAAGATAGATTTCACACCTATTACCTATGAGGTAATGGCGCCAAATCTTTAAAGCATGCACCACAGCAGCTAACTCTAGGTCATGAGTAGGGTAGTATGCTTCATGGGGCTTCAACTGTCTTGAGGCATAAGCCACCACCCTTCTATCTTGCATTAGAACACAGCCAAGTCCTTGTTTTGATGCATCACAATAGACCTCAAAATCTTTCCTGACATCTGGAAGAACCAAAACTGGGGCAGAGGTTAACTTTTTCTTGAGCTCTTGGAAGCTTTGATCACAATCTGAGGTCCAAAGAAACTTCTTTTCTTTCTTTAACAGCTGAGTTAGAGGTCTTGCAATTCGGGAAAAGCCTTCAATAAACCTTCTGTAGTAACCGGCCATGCCAAGAAAACTTCGAACTTGAGGCACAGATCTAGGAGGTTCCCAATTGAGCACATCTTGAAACTTGCTAGGGTTGACAGACACTCCTTTTTTTGACAAAACATGCCCCAAAAAGACTACTTCTTTTAGCCAAAACTCATACTTACTAAACTTGGCAAAGAGTTGATGAGCTCTTAGCTTCTCCAAAACCGAAAAGAGATGCCTTGTATGCTCCTCTTCACTCTTGGAATAAACTAGAATGTCATCAATAAACACAATGACAAATTTGTCTAGGTATTCTATGAACATCCTGCTCATCAAATTCATGAAATAGGCAGGGCATTGGTCAGCCCAAAAGACATGACAAAGGAACTCAAATAGCCCATACCTAGTTGAAAAAGTCAGTTTAGGGATGTCTTCCTTTCAATTTTGAGTTGGTGATGTCCTCGTCCTCAAATCTATCTTGGAAAACACAAAGAACTCCCTTCAATTGATCAAACAAATCATCAATTCTTGGCAAAGGATACTTGTTCTTGATGGTGACATCATTGAGAGCTCTGTAGTCCACACACATTCTTTGAGTGCCATCCTTTTTAGGCACAAAGATCACTGGGGCTCCCCAAGGTGAGGAGCTAGGTCTAATAAAACCCTTGCTCTGCAAGTCTTCTAACTGTTTCTTTAACTCCACATGATCATCAACATGCAATCTGTAGGGCCTTTTGGAGATGGGGGAGGTCCCTGGAACCAAATTAATGACAAACTCAAGGTCTCTGTCTGGGGGAATTCCTGGGAGCTCATCAGGGAACACATCCACAAACTCTTTGACAACCGGGACATCTTCCAACGCTTGAACCTGAGCACTACAAGATAGGGCTCCTTGGAGCTTCTCTGAGGTGGCCGAAAACTTCACAGTGGCACCACAAGGGCTGGTCAAGGAGACACTTTTGTCACTACAGTCCAACATGGCATGGTGGTTAGCTAGCCAATCCATGCCCAAAATCACATCTAGGGACCTGGTGTCCAAAAGGATAAGGTTGGCTAGAAATTCTACTCCTTCTATGACCATTTTCACTTGTGGACAACCCCGTTCGTGGCTTAATTTCAACCGGGATTGAACCAACAAGGTCGATTTAAGAGCGACAACACGAAACTGGTGCTTTGCAGCAAAACTCCGAGAAATAAACGAATGGAAAGCTCTAGAGTCAAACAAAACTGCAGCTGGCACTGAATTTACCAGGAACATACCTAGCACCACATCTGAGGAGGTCTGAGCTTCTTCCACTGCAACATGGTTCACACGGCCCCTTCCAAAAGTCTGGGAGGTCCTAGTTTGAGGAGGTCCTACTGCTTGAGAGGTCTTTGCCGAGGAAGGTCCTGAAGTAGAGGTCTTTGCGGCTTGCTCAGTCTTTAGCGGGCATTGATTGGCAAAATGCCCCACTTTGTGACACTTGAAGCAAGTGATCCCACCGCCGTGGAGGTCGCTGGGTTGGCTTGGTGTCGCTAGAGATGCGGCACAAGTGTGGACACCAAGGAGGTCTTTGCAGAGGTCCCGGAGGTCCAGAGGTCCTTGGCGCTTGGGTTGGTAATGCACAAACGCCTTGACACGCTGGGAGGTCTTTGTTGAACACCGGAGGGTGGCACCTTTCTTGAAAGACTCGTAAAGTTCTTCTTCGACTCCTCAATGAGCATTGCCTTGTTCATCATATGTCAAAATCGTGATAATCGCTACAACAACTTGAACTTTGAGATCGGGATGGAGGCTCGCTTAAAACGCTTCTAGCGCAGCATCATCTCAGAGCCACGCCCTCGAGCATAACGTGACAATTAAGTGAACTTAGTGAGGTACTCACTCACCGACATACCGCCTTGCTTGAGCTCTCTAAACTCTTCCTTTTTCATCTCTACCTTCCCATCGTGACATGCGAGTGGCGGTGTTACTAAAAATTCGCCCAAGTGATCCTCCTGGGGTCAAGATGTGAGGCACAAAATGTGTCCCACCACTCACCGCAGGACCTTCCAGCTTGATGTGAGGCAAACAAAACCTTCTCCCTGTCTTCACAGCGAGCAATATCCAGCTTCTTCTTTGTTGATCTCAGCCAATCGTCTGCATCTAAGGGCTCAGGGGAGCTTGAAAAAGTAGTTGGACGCGTCTTCAAGAACTCTGATAGCCTTGATTGCTGGTGAGGTGGTGGTACTACTGCAGCTTGACTACCCTTGCTCATCATGGCAAGTAAAGCATTGGTGGTCTGGCTTTGTTGAGCCATAATTTGGTTCATATTCTGCATCATAGAGCTCATCATTTGGGCTTGTGCTGCCATAAACTGCCCAAAACCCGGGTCTGTTGCTGCCACTGGAGGAGGTGGAGGTGGTGGCAGCTGTTCTAGGGGTTCAACCTGACTTGTGGACTGCCGAGTCTGCACCATCTGGACAAAACTCTAAAGGTTTAAAAGGTAAGAAAGAAAGCATAGAGGGTAAGAGGGATAAAGCATCAAGATAAGTGAGAACAGAGAGATAAAGATAGAGCATCTATTAGGGGTGACTTGGTTAAACCCAAGAGAGAACAAAAAGGCCAGGACGCCGAAAAAGGCAACAAAGCTTCAAAACAGGGGTCTTAGAGACCCAAGCTAAGCGAGACTTCTGCTAGGACCACTAACCTTAACCTTTCTACAATGGCCCTATAGAAATTATAAAGGCAAGGAGGTCAAATTAGACTTAAAATTGAGGGTCCAGCCAGGGCAAGATAACAGAACTAAAGAAGGAGTTAAGATTGAAGCAGAACAGGGTAAGAAATAATTTGGACAAGTTAAGTGTAGCATAGAACCAGAACAAGGAAAGAACCTCCAAACAGATTTTAAGTTGTTTTGCTTTAGAAAATAACTTTTTGAATCAAAACTAAACTGACCTTTCTACCTACGGCCACGTCCTACAGCCGACCAGGGCTCTAATACCAACTGTGACGACCCACCCTGTGATGCACCGCAAGAGGTCCGGGAGGACCATTTTTTTTTCTGCGTCGCGGAGCCACCACAGAGAGGAGTGGTAGCACCGCATGGTGCATTACCAAGGAGGTCTGCCAGGACCTCCCAGGAGGTCTGCCAGGACCTCCTGGAGGTCTTGGCCGCCACCCACTCGGTAGCACCTCCAGGTACATCACTAGAGAGGTCCGACAGGACCTCCCAGGCTAAGTCCCGTAGGACCTCCTGGTGGTCCTGCCCCTGTGCCTCGGACCTAGTCCTAGGTCAACAGAGCTAGCTCACACAAGAACACAAGCTAATATCACAACCACGAGGTCAAACAAAGATGAAGCAGACAAATTAAACTTAATATAAAACAGGACCTTATGGTCAAGCTTGTTAACAAGAGGTCTGCCACTGGGGCTTACAAAACCATCGAGGACTTACAACTGCCGACAAGGAGCTCTAGGGCTCAAGCACCAAAAGCACACAAAAGCCATCCAAAGAAGCACCACAGTCGCCGGGTGGAGGACGCCCTAGGCGACTTTTAGTCGTCAAGAACTCCTCCTCGAAGAGGTCTCGTGACCGCCTCGCACTTGGTCTTCTTCATAATCATGGACATGGGTTTAAGCCATGAGTACTTTGAATGTACTCAAGAAGTCACAGGAGCAAATATGCAATAATATTCATGCAAGGGCTTACCAATGGGGAGCTGTATGGTTAGTTTGCACAAAGTCAAGTTTTGACAATAATAGCAGTAATAGATTGAAAGGCGGCAAGGTAAAACAATAATACATAGTAGATTGAATTTGAAAAAGTGGAGTGAGCACCACCACACCCACAACCGAAAATGGGGAGGTCTGGTCACACCAAAGGGCTGTGTCTCACCCAAAGCCCTCTAGAGCACCCACTGAGGTCCGAACCAGCCTCGACCACTACCCGAGCCAACCCTAACCCCTCCGAGCCGGCCAAGGTCTCTTCGAGGCAAAGCCAAGGCATCTTGTCAGCAAAGGCTCAAAGGACACAAACTTTCAAAACAACTACCCCTTGCACCATTTTCACTAAGCATGTCCATGACCAAGAACTTGGCTATTCAATAGATCTTACACTCTGCAGAGGTGTACAACTTACCCATTAATCCACGATCTCTAGCGGACGGGTTCCGGCCACCCTTGCTCACTTCCTAAGGTGAGCAGCCTAGAGAGCGCAAGGCCTTTACAAAGCTTTGAACCGATTCGAGTTGCCCGCTAAGGTTTCGTAATCCCTCCTCGTGGTCTAGAAATGCAGGGTTATGGGTGCCCTCTTGCGCCAACTAATCACACGCCAACCACAACAGCTCCAAGCCATCTCATCGCTAATTATTCGCCTGCACTATTCCCATAAAATGATCTTGTGGTTGCAATCGCTTGGCCCAAATTAATAGACACAAAGTTAAGTCCTTAATTGTGCTAAGGCAAGACTTCCACAACCAAGTGTGCACAAAGACCCACTACTCACTCCCTGCCTTCTTGTCTCAGCAAAACCATTTGTATTAGCCCATGCCAAAAGACCACCCAGTCTTGGCACAACAATTTTTAACCAAGTGGTCTCACACCATAGTCAATACAACTTAGGTATCCTGCCATAGCTGCTCAACAGTGGCACCAACCACACATTCCATAAGTTATTAGTCAAGATTATTAGACATGAAGCATGATGCGTCCGAACCACGCTTAAGCAAAGCTATAAAAGACCTACGGCCCCATGTTGGCAAATAACAAAGAACACCAACTAGATATCCACCCTAAGGCTCACAAGGTGAACATGACAACATGATAGAGACAAGGTATGAAGGAGGCATAACAAACAAGTAGGCAAGTAACTACAGCCCAAACCGCTTTCTTATAAACATAGCCATGCATGATAAAGTAAACCTAAATACATTTGCAAAACTAGGTTCAAGATGATCAAAAGGAGGTCTGTGGGTTTGCCTTGGTCAAGCAAAGGAGAGCCTTCAAAGAAATGAGAGCCGGGTCCAAGATCTCCTCAAACTCGTGATCTACACGTCAAGAAGAAAACCAAAAAGCAAAGCCACACTAAGCCAAAGAACTTCAAAAGACTCCAAGGAACACAAACCAACTCAAAGAAGAAAGGAAACCAAGAAACCCAAAGACACCTCAAGAGCTCTCAAGCAGGTCTTGCGAAGGAGGAAACCAAAGGGGAGGCAAGGAAGAAATGAGCAACAGACCAAAGCTTGCCCGCCCAAAGCTATATATAGTCGGGTTGGTGGTGTGCACCACAAGGAAAACTTAGTGACGTGTTGGCACGGATCGCTAAGGTGGCTTGCCCAAAAGAATGGAATAAAGTACTCAGATGATCGCATTTAATGTGATCCAACCCCTATTAAATGCTCACAGAGATCCGAGGCAAGATCAATGATAACAAGGTGGAGAGGGGCCGCAAGTGGGGCCACCAAAGGGTGCACCATCGTCAAAGAGGTGGCCCCACCGCAAGGGTTGCTCCCAAAAGACCACAGGGAGGTCCCGAGGGAGGTCCAAACGCCACAACGAAGAGGTCCTCGACACTCAGATCTTCACAAGGGAGGTCTAACGGCCAAGATCTCAGGTGAGGACCTCAACGGTCCAGATCAGGGTGGCAGGAGGTCTTGACGAGTAGACCTCCAAAAGGGAGATCCAACGGCCAAGATCTCAGCGAGGACCTCAACGGTCCGTGATCAAAGGGTGCAGGGAGGTCCTGTCCAACAGGGATATTCAGAATTAGGAGGGTGGTCTTTGCAAAACGGCCAGGAAGAGGTCCTGGGAACAAAGGAAAACGTGCATCAATGCGGAGCCATTCGATTAGGATCGGGCGGTCCAGAAGGAAAAGGAACATTCGGACCATCCAAACGTTACCTCGCAGCTGAGCCGTCAGATCCAGATCGGATGGCGCAAAACGAAGGGGCCGTTTGGACCGAACGAACAGACCAGCAAGGCTAGGCCGTCTAATTTAGATCGGACGGCTAGGAGGGAAAGGGGACGTTCGGACCAAGGGAACGCGCCCTAAGGATCGGGCCATCTGAACAACATCGGACGGTCCCTAGGTGAGGGAGGCAAAGCCTTAAGCGATACAGCCACAAGGGTCAAAGATGGTCCAAGCGCTAAGGAGGTCTTGGGCCTAAGGAGGTCTGGACCTTTGGATCCAAGGAAGGGAGGACCTGGACAGCTAAGATCTCCAAGAGGGGAGGTCCTAACGGCCAGATCTCAACAAGGGGAGGTCTGTGCGGCTAAGATCTCCAGAGAGGAGGTCCTAACGGCCAGATCTCAACAAGGGGAGGTCTGTGCGGCTAAGATCTCCAGAGAGGAGGTCCTAACGGCGAGATCTCAACAAGGGGAGGTCTCAGGCGGCTAAGATCTCCAGAGGGGAGGTCCTAACGCCGATCTCAACAAGGGAGGTCTCAGGCGGCTAAGATCTCCAGAGAGGAGGTCCTAACGGCAGATCTCAACAAGGGAGGTCTCAGGCGGCTAAGATCTCCAGAGAGGAGGTCCTAACGGCCAGATCTCAACAAGGGAGGTCTAAATAGATAGGAGGAGATCCAGGGAGGTCCTAAGAGGGCACTAGGAGGTCCAGAGAAACTCGAGCACCCAAGAGAACTCAGGAGGAGTTCAAAGAGAGGTGAGAGGTCCACTGAATGGTCTGAGCAAGGGGGAGATCTAAACCTCAAAGAGATTCAAACCAACAAAGGAAGTTGAAAGAGAAGAGACAAACCAGGGGCACACAGAGAGGCTCGGAGACACAACAGCCCAAGAGCAGCAACGACACAACAGAGAGCCACAACCGGCAAGGAACACCAACAAAGAGCTTAGTTAAGGTTTGATTAATTCCAAGAACTTCCAATTTTTCAAAATATCCGATTAAGCTTTGGATTCTCAATAAAGCCAAATGGTTACTTTTATTTTGAAAACTTGGCAAGAACTTAAGGGAACCGGGACGTTACACGCATCACACGATGCGCCTCGTAGTCCTCGACGAAGACATCAAAGACAAGCGCTCATGGTCACCAAGAGTCCCGGCCTCGCAGCACAACGAGGACAAATTTCATGGGGAGCGCGGGCAAGTATCTCCTGAGGCGAGTATGGCTCCCAACGAACGTCATCCGCTGTGAGCCGGTCGAACTGCTCCACGAACGGCTTATATGCTCGTGTCACCTGCACGTGCGCGAACTGTACCTGTAAGGAACACAACATATTAGATAGAATGATCGGTAATATGAAGAAATTTGTCACGGGAAAGAGTACGCACTGCCGCCGCACCAAAGAGAGCCCATCGTCGCACCACCACCTCGCTCATGCGTTGTACATCTCCACCAGACGGAGCGCTGTCGTCCATCAAGGGTTGTCCGAGGCTAAAGCGCTCGAACGACCACAACTGTAGTAGGAGAGGACACCCCGTGAGGATGGAGTTCGCCTCGACCAAGCATCGCCGCATAAGCCACGATAGGTGGCGGTACGGCCGAACCTCACCGATCCGGGGCCTCTGCTCATGGCGGTTCTAGCGTGACGTGATGAGCTCGCCGACGGTGTCGCTGCGTGGCTATTGTGAACAAAGACCCAACCAAACAAATACAACAAGTACGCCGAGGTGGCGTGACACTCGCCGGTCATCCGCGCAGGTCCATCCGCCGACTCCGCACAAGGAAAAAGCTAGTAAGATCAGAGTACGGAAAGGAGAGCGCCAGACTTCCAATGCGAACGGCGTTAACACGCATCTTTAATCGCAACAACCACCGCAGGGGGAGCCGTGCTCTGGCTCCCGGAAGACGAGTACCCGGCCGCCGCGACCGCAGGCGGAAGGACTCCCTGAAACATGGCCAGAAGGTCCTCGCGCCAATCGTTTGGAGACTCCTACAGGAAGGCGGCACCTCCCGTGATAGGGAAGCCAAGAAGCGTGGAGACGCCCCGTAGGGGCCATCTCCCGAATGGGAGATGGAAAATGTGAGTCTCCTGCCGCCACCGGTCCACAAGCGCCGCCGCCAGGAGCGGCCGAACGGAAGCGCCGTGACCGCTCGCGCCCGGCATGGACGCCTCCGCTGCCGCTGATCATGGTGCCGCCGGTTGTCCTCATCCGTGGCTTGCACCATCCGGCGATAGGTAGTAGACTGCAAGATCAACTCGCGAACCAACAAAAGGTTAGTACGAAAGGTACGTGTGGAGAGAAGATAGTGTCGACATATACTAACCTCACTGTCTAGCGTGGGTCTAGCCTCCAGGCCACCCGAGGTGTCCGCGTGCGGATCACCCCCAAGACAACAAGGCTTAAAAGACTCGCAGGATGTGGGACACGACGCGACGCGCGATGTAGCCGGTCGATGCGCTCCTCCAGGAGGCCGAAACTCCAGTCCGATCCGTGAGCCATACCTGTAACACAACTTGAAGTTAGCAAATACGCGGAAATGAAAAATCGAATGCAAAGAATAGTACATTTAACTTGCAAACAAACAAATCAAAAAGTACTAGCTAGCAGGACAGTTTTCTGAAAGTAATAAAAAAGGGATAGTACTACAGCACTTACATAAACATTATGTGCAACATACGATACATGTGTTATGGCATAACGTACATGAAATAAAAATTGGGTAGTACCAGAACAGTTACATGAAAAATACAAAGTACAGATGACAATCTACACCGACGGTATTAATCGCACACTACAAGAAGTGGTAACGCAAACCATGGCAAAGGTTTACCTCACCGGTGCCTTGCATGTTTTGGTCAGTGGACCTCCCCGCCGCAGATGTTCGCAGCTGTCTACATAACGCCTTCGCTTGTGCTTCGTCCATATCATTGGTAATACGACGACTCTGTCGACGACCCTTGCCACCCTTCAGCATGTCAATATCCGGAACCCAGATCCTATTTGCAATATCCAAGGTGGCGAAGTTACCCACAACCCTAATGCCCCTAAGCTCGCCAGTCCATGCCTGCACCACCTCTCCTTCAAGAAGTACTCGGACACAAAGTTCAAGGGTCCATGCGCACAGTCCCGCATGCGGCGAGCACATGTGAGCATGGCTTGTGTAAGAGCTTCGGTTTGTTGCACGTACAGCTAGGTTCGTTCACATGATCTCCAAGGCATACCTCGTGGGTGATAAGAGAACGGCCATCCCAAATCGCTCTATCCCGAGGAGCACGCCGAAATGATGCTCCATATTGCCCAAATACAGACACCGTGTGCGATCGCCCTTCTCTCTCTTCGCCGCATGTATGTCGAATCTTCGAGCAAAGACGGTTTTGAGGGTTGGTGGCATGAAGTGTGGCATTTGCATGCCTCTCCTCAAATACCCGACAGCTGTAGAACACCTTCCACGATGGCGATTTAGGGGCCGAGAATGAAGGCCCCTAAGAACCCGGGGCTTGTACACATCCGCAAGGTTAGTGGTCATTATGCCGCACCTTGCCCCGTCCGTGTCATGCAAACAGAGACCACTTGTCCAATGGCTCGGTCTCGATCCAAAGGGGAGAAGCACTCGATGTTCCTCGAGGTCCTCCGCCGACCAAAGAAAGTTCGTAGTCCGCTCCCCGTTCCTCACATCCACGTGTTTCTTCTTGTGTTCATCCAAAGAAATACCATAAGGCGTCAAATTTATGCTGTCGGGTTTTGTATAGCCACCTCTTGAATAGCTTCACTAAGGGTTGTTTGGGGAACTTCTTGAAGAAGTTGGCCCCCAAGTGGCGAATACACCATCTACTCCTCATATCCGGCCAAGGAAACGGCTCATCCGGGTCTTCTGAAGTGTTTTTATGGTTTTCAAGATCCCGGCGTGGCGATCATGGATCACGACACACCAGACGAGCTCGAATAACTCCCACCCTCGATGTCGGCGAACCACAACCACCGTCAAATTTCACATTCAACAAATACGATGGCCAATGGCAGAATTTGATTATTCCCATCAACGCCTATGGCGGTAAGGATCTGCCCCTTGTATTTCCAAGTCAAAAAGGTCCTGGCCCATCGAGATCACAGCAAAGATATGCCTAAAAGCCTCGATGCAAAGACCGGCTACGAAGGCCCTATGCAATATTAAAAACCTCGCGCTTTTTAGATGGCATGTCCTTACAAAGAAGGTACGTGCCCGGATCTCTCCTCGCAAAGACCTCAAGCATACGAGGAAGGTTGTCGACGCCGCCAAAAGATCCAAACCTTCTTTCCAAAGCCTTCGCTCAGATGCCACGCCACACAGTAGCTAATCTTGTACTTGAATTTCTTCTCAATAGCCACCATAATGTGCTTGGCCTCCATATCCTTCTTCTCCACTATCTCTCCATACATCAAATTGGCTATGAAGGTCGACGTTAGGTTACGATGTTCCGCACAAAACACCGCTAAGCATGCAGAGTGCGGCTCCACCTTCGAGACAATCCAAAGGAGTCTCATACTTTGTCCTATGTGCAGCACTCGCCAAGGACAACCAAATTCGCCAGATTTCATGGTGTAACGCTTTTGGCTAGATTTGACAACCCAAACGCTCACGATAGACATAGCCCACAATTTTAATGGCATCCTCGCAAGGATGTCTTATCAAGAAACATTGAGTGCAACCAACCTCCGTGGCATGGTACTCCCACGGCGATTCGTGCTCGTTATGCATAGATAGACCCTCATTCAATCTATTCCATTCCCGGGATGGGAGCTCATTCTCATCGGAATCGTCCTCGCTGCCTTCTTGTAAAGCTTCCTCTTCACCAAGGCCATCCGGTCATCGCTTCCATTTGATGCAATATGTAATCCCTATGCTCTCCTTCATCACTGTCTCAGAGGCTCACCATGTGGTGACCGATCTTCCTCTCTCAGATCTACCGCGTCGACCTCATCACAAGCAACATTCTCTCAACTCTTCAGAACACACCCCCCGGTCCTCTTCTTCACCAACATGCCGACACCAATCGCTTGCACCACCCAGATGATATCCCATGGGGCCCCGCATGACTTCTTTTGGGCATGGTTGCACAAGTATCACACACTCATATCCTATAAAGCCCTTCCACACCGCCGTGCGGTCGGTCCTTTCTCAACTCCCATCCGATGTTTGTGGGAGACCGCTCCAAAGCCCTTGTATGTCGACGCCGACACCTCGTGGTTCAAAGAGAAGTCATGCGGTGAGCTAATGCTTCACATCTTCGATTCGTGCATTCTCGCCGTCCGAGTGTACCACATGAAGGGCTACGGGTAGGCTACACTAGCGCAAATTAATAAAAATTCTACCCAGAAACCAAGATCACCGCAGCTTATAGATCACGGTCTTACCACTAGACGCGCAAGCGCGGAATTGATGCAAAGACGTCAGGCGAGTAGTCGCATTAAGTTGATGCAAAGACGTCGGGTAGAGTAGTCGATTACTTCCTCGCCCTCGTCGCGGGCCCCACGACAGCCTCTCTCTTGCGGTTCGTCTAAACGCTATGATGCAAATACCCAAAGGTATCCACACGCACGGGAGGAAGCGACGACGCCGGACTACTAGATCCGCGAGCGATTAGGGCGTGGGAGGTGGCGCCGTGGTTTGAGGATGTCACAAAAACTCATCACCAATCTCAGGCGCCCTTGCCCTCCTTTTATAGACGCCCCACAATGGGCTTTACTAATAGAGGCCCATTAGGACCCAATGCTCACCTAATTGGATCCAATCCGACTAGGCTTCAAATTTCTTAAGTTTGTGACCCTATAGGTTCACGATGTTTAGACATGACGCGAGTATACATACTTGGTCAATAGTTGGTAGCGCCTCTAGCAAGACGTACAACTCCTAAACGCACACAAAGATCATATCGACTAACCATCACAACGTTATGTACATGCCAATCCTTTGCCTCACGATATTCTACGAGCTCCAAGTCGACCACTCTATCTCGATCCTATGATCCTAATCCCTTACTAGGTTAACTCTAACCTTAAGTAGCATGGCCATGCATTTCGATCCGATCACCGAGGGGCCCAGAGATATCTCTCGTAGAGAGGGCAAATCCCATCTCGACCGACCATGCCTCGCAAAGATGCTTCATGACAAACCCGAAGCTACCTTTTATAACTACCCAGCCACGGAGTAGCGCTGATAGCCCCTAAGTAGGTCGATTCACATCTCAAGTACATGCATAATCTCGTGTCTAAGGACAAGGCGTATACATTGTGTAGAGAGAACCATAAGTATAATTGTTATGTCTCATGTTGGGTCGGTCCAACCCCATGTTCTAAACATGTGTCCACATTATTGGTTTGACATCTCCATGTCTATGACCTGTGAAACATGGTCATCAACCGATACATGTGTTAATCCATCATTCACGTGTGTCCTCACATGAACTCCGACTAGGGACAACTTTAGAATAACCATATAAGTAAAGAGTTTCACAAACAAGTCACATACTTGTTAATCAACACAAAGGTAATATTCAAGGAACATTTATTAAATCATGGATACAATGAAATATCATCATCTCTATGATTGCCTCTAGGCATATCTCCAACACCACAAAGGCTTGTCAAAACCGCTCAAGTCAACACCGCGACGGATTTTCACGAACGGTGCCAACACCGTAATGCACTTTCAATGTAGTGGGTACAGCATGACTTATTGTATGGTCGCAAATATTTTCAATATTGCAACTAGTCGATCGCAACGCATCTACATGCAAGTATCGCTACATTGTGATTTACATTTCTAAGGCCATTCGCTTATCGTCGATACACCTACACGATAGCATGATCCTTCATTACCTATGGCAGAGGCCACAATAAACGGCAAGACAATATTTAGATTCAACATCAAAACCGAGCTATTCCATAGCAGCATTATCCGATTCGGACGCTAACTTGCAATCCAAATGCTATAGGTATGCCCACTTTCTACAGAGCTATACTCTATTACTTAAGTCAATTAGTTCATACTAATTAACTTCTACTAATTAGCTTATACAAATAATTCATCCTCCTTATATACCGGTCACGATTATTCACCCAATAATACTCGGCCACGCATGCAACCACATAAATACAATACTTCTCACAAACAGCACTAATACTCCCTCGCAGACTATTTTTTCTCTAACTAAAGTTTCTTATCGCGGCTACTTACATACAGATCAACAACATTTCGATTTTCTACTTTTTTTCTCTAACTAAAATTTCGTACAAGTACTACTTATACTACAATTTGTACTAAATAAACTTTTTACCTACTACAAAAATTACAATACAGAATAAAACAAACTTACCTCGCAGATTCTGTTTTCCTTTCCTCTCCCTCTATTTTTCCCCTCCTCTCCCTCTATTTTTTCCCTCCTCTCCCTCTATTTTTCCTCTCCTCTCCCTCTATCTTCCCTCTCCATCACGCCATGTCAGCCGCAAATGTTTTCTCTTTTTCTCGGTCCAAAGACGGGACCGTATGTCTTTATATAGGCATCCAACGAACCGCTATGATCGAAGATGTCATTCGCTTCTACTGCTCAATGATCGAATAATGGCGCCTAAACTGTTCGGTACCGAGTATAAATGCCGAACGGTTACGATAGGACTCCAAATACACCTAATGGTAGAGCGATCAGATCCAATACCCAATTGTTCGGCGATAGACGAATATTTCTGTAAAAAAAAAGAACGCTGGAATATTTTTGTAATTTAAAATAAAAAATAGATTATTTTAAAAAAAATTCAGAGAATTTGTTCCATCCTATTATGAGCAAAAACTACTACGCCATGTGGAGAGCATTACACAAGGATGCAAAGTTGTCTAAGATTACTATATTGAGTTGAACCATGCAATGCGTCATGCCAATATCACTAGTGCATATCAAGAAAAGACATACTTCAAAGCAGGCTTGAATTTTCAGATCGTTGCTACACTTTAAGATGAATATTTTCGTAGTCTGCAGGATCTTGTGAAATATGCTATGAAGGCGGAAAAGAGACTTAAATACATGCAAGCGCATCAATTAAATCTGCACCAACTTTTCAGTTCTAATTCATCCATTGGTGTGTCACTTGAGAAGAAGGTCGAGCATGGGAGTTTTTCTTCGACCGAGGTCATGGTTGGTGGTAATTACACCATTGCTGGCCCATGATCTTGCAAGGATGAGATGTATCAAAACCCATGTGAGGATGAGAGCCACATAGCCAAATTGAGTGAGAGTGTTAAAAAGAGTGAACTGTGTGATTCCACCATATGCGAGGTTGAGAGCATCCCAATTGAGGGTGTGAGTCCACCATATGCGTTGGCTCGTTCAAGTTGCGAACAAGGGAGACGTGAGCTCGAGTTCTTTTGACCTGACTAGGCCTTTTGCAAAATTTGCTGCAGATTTGGCTGCTACAGTAGAGGTTGCGGAGGTCAAAGTGCTCGAGCCTCTTAAGCTCAAAGCCCCCAAGATCAAGGTACCCTTTTACTACGCCAATAAAACTTTCGCAGTTTCCGCCTCTCGTGGCTTTGTCAAGCGACTAGAAAAAGAGAACTGGAAGAGCTTTATGTCTTTTGTGAAGAAAACTGCTATGCCAAAGAATACCGTGGTCGAGGGCGTTGTTGCTTCTAAGGTGATCGAGACAGGTCTCGACCATCTGGAGAGCCAGGAAGCCCAAGGAGCAGTTGCGCTCGCTCAAGACCTACGACCAGATGTGGTCGTGGCCATTCCTCAACTCGATTCTTGACCAGACGTGGTTGAGAAAAAGTCGAAGAAATCTTCTTTGGGGAAGGTTTCTTTCAAATTCAAGATTAAGTCCGACATACGAATGTATGTAGAAAGACAAAAGTGTAAGAACAGTATCTACCTTTTGCTTTTTACCATCTAACGTGTTTCCCTTTTTATGATCTTAGCCCAGCTCCATTAGCCATCAAGGATGTTCCTGTCAAGGAACCCACTGCCATCTCTTCGGAATTTGGAGAAATGACAGTGGCGGTGGTCGAAGGTTCGTCCGCCGTCCGAGTGGTGGAAGGTGCCGTTGTTGCTGAAGCAATTACGACCACTGGGTGGTCGTAGAACCAGAAGCAACTACGACCACGGGAGTGGTCGTACAGGCTGAGGTGAGGACAGCGCCTGATGCTGCGGAGGCATCAGGCCAAGGCGATGGATCATTGGTCCACCGCGCTGGGAAGGAAGCCGTCGAGGATGTTCCTCCTAGTCCTCAAGAAGGAGCTGCTAATGTAGCTGGTGTCGAAGAAGAATGTCAGTTTTTCGAACATTCCTTCTGGTTTTTCGACCCTCCTACCATTGTGGGATCTCGCGCGTTCAAATCCCTCGCTCTGGTTCCTCACCCTAAGGACATTCCCAACAGAGGGAATATTTTCGATGACGAACGTCTCGAAAAGGTGTGGTGGGACCGAGTCCAGGAGATCGATGAGCTTAAGAACCCCATGAGAGTGGTATCTTCGTTCGCTCGAACGACACTGACTGTAAGTACCTGTTGATCAGTATTTACATGCATGCCTTTTCTCACTTCTTACTGTCTCTTTATACAGAAAGCTTTGGAGCAAATCGTTACTGCCCTTGAGTATAACAGACAACTCGTCGAGCTCTGACAAGAGAAGGTGGTACTCTGCGAGCAGGCAGAGAGATGGTAAGTAACTGATATTCGTAGTCATTTTATATTTCGACCACTTATACAGTACTTACGGGGGTTGTCGTAGAAGATCTTACGACTAGGTACTAGTCGTAGGAGAACTTACGACCAGTGTATTATCGTAGAAAGACTTACGACAAGGTTTTGGTCATAGAAGAACTTACGACCAGTTGTTTTAAGCTGACGTCTACTCTTTCCTTTTGTAGATTCAAGAGTGACGAGAAGACCTTAGATGATTCTATCGACTATGAGAAAGCCGAGATGAAAAAGCTAAGTGAGAAGAATGAAGACCTCCTGAATAAGCTTCAAGAGGCAAACTCTGCAATCCAATGGTTGTAGGGACAAATAAACGGTAAATGCTGAACTTGAAACCGCTTACGACCTTTCTTTATTTTTATAACTCTTATTCTTTTTTTAGAAAAAGAGGTCGAAGTGGGGAAGCTTGAAACTAAGGTCAAAGAAAAGACCTTGGTTCTTCACGAGATTACATGCATCGCCAAAGAAAAAGACCGAGAGGTTCAATCGTGGAAGGAGCGCCATATGAAAAGCACTGCTTCGCACAATGAGGAAGTCAAGAAGTTAGATTCTCGACTAGTTGGTAAGCAAATCTTTACCTGTGATTGATTTTGTTTTCCTTTCAAGGTCGTTTTTCTAACTGGTCTTATTCTTTTCAAAGCAAGCAGTAGAAATAAAACAACTCCGCGAGGCTTCGACTTGCAATCAGGAGGAAATGAAGGCTTCGAAGATCAACCTTCTAGACAACATTTCTCTTCTGAATAATGTACTCGGTGGACTTCATGCTAAGGGAATTACTCCTCGCGAAGACACGCTGTCTCCCCACTCGAGTGCCATTGGCGATCAAGTCGGAACATTGCAGGAGTTGGTGGCTACTTTGAAGGCGAATCAATTTGAATCGATAAAGGATGCGGTCAAAGAGGGAATAAGATTTGTTTTAGCAAAACTTAGAGCCCACGACCCCAGCCTTAATCTACAACCTGTCATAGATGACTTCATCTGCCCTGAAGCAGAAGCGGAGTAGTTAATGACGAAAATGCAGTCGATCGCCGATACGATCACGGAGGATATGCAAATAAGATCTCCTTCATTAGAGTAGTTTGTACCAGAGTCCTAAGTCCTAAAAAGACAAGTTTTTGTTGCTGTTGATATATATATATAATCCTTCCTTCTTCCTGAAAATCATCTTGTCGAGTAGTTAGTAACTCATAAGATAATGAATGGAAAAAGAGCAAGACTAAGAATTGAAGTCAAGTTAATAACTTTATCCTAGCCCACGACTATTTTCTTGGTTTATTTAGATAAAACGAGTAAATAGTGTGAAGTGGGTTTTCTTAAAAAGAGAGGTTTAACTAACTTATAGTTTTTCGATCACGATTATCATGCACTGGTTGAAAGAGTATGAACGAGTCATCACTAGGAAGTTCCTTCTAGTGGGAAGGACCGCGTGCAGAGAGGAAAGGCTTCGACTAGGTGATATTACCATCTCCGACCAGATTAATCAAATCAAGAATGGTCAACTTGAGTTAGATAAACGTTTGGAGTTCCTTAAAAATTCGTTCAACTTATTCTAGTGCACTCAGTAGGTTTGCTCTAGTAGCAAGAGTTAGAAACAGGACGACGCTAGGAAGTTCCTTCTAGTGGACAGCACCACGTGCAGAGAGAAAAGTCTTCGACTAGGTGTTGCAACTTCCTTCGACCAGTTAAAACGAAGCAAGTTTACCAAAAGTAGTCGAGCAAATTTGAAAAGTGTACTATGCTTAATTTATTTTGCAAAAACAATGAATGAAGAAATAAACTAAGGTACTAAGAGTCGGCTTGACATTATTTCGACCATGTTTTAAACCCAAGCTCTTTGTGTTGACAGCAAAAAGGGAGGAACGAGTCGACACTAGGAAGTTCCTTCCAGTGGGCGGGACCACGTGCAGAAAGGAAAGGCTTCGACTAGGTGATCTTACCATCCTTGTGACCAGTGTAAAGATGAACTGGGTACTAGTCATAGAATGTCTTATGACCAGTGTATTGTCATAGAAAAGCTTACGACTAGGAACTGGTCGTAGGCAGACCTTCGACCAGGGTATGGTTGAAAAAATTGTCAAAGCACTTACTCAAAGTAAGACAATAAAGATAGAAAGAACCTGATGCTTTATTGTACGGTCGGTCAATTACACTAGAATTTGCGTAACTGGTCGATATTCCAAGAATTAGAGAGAATCTGGCCGTCCTCCATTGCCAGTCGTACCGAACCTGGTCGCATAACTTCGACCACTGTGTAAGGACCTTCCCACTTGGAGGAAAGTTTGTTTTGATTAGACTGGGATTGAATTTTCCTTAATACCAAGTCACCTACAGCAAGGCTGCAAGGTTGGACCTTACGATCGTAGTATTTGCACAGGGCTTGCTGGTAAACTGTTGAACGACTTAAGGCTTGATTCCTCTTTTCTTCGAGCAGGTTAATGCCATCCGCTCGAAGTTGTTCTTAGGCTGAGTTATTGAAACTCTCGACCCTTGTTGATCTGATCTTTAGTTCTGGAGGAAGCATGGCTTCAGCACCGAAAACAAGAAAAAAAAGGTGTTTCGCTTGTTGCCCGACTAGCGGTCGTGCGAACTGCCTATAATACTGAGGGTAATTCTTGTACCCAAGCCCTCGAGCGCTTAACAAGCTGGTCGCAGACTCAATTTTTAATTCCCTACATTATTTGACCATTCGCTCTTTCGACTGCCCCCATTGCTTTGGGGATGGGCGATAGAGGCGTAACACAGCTTGGTAGCAACTCGTCGCAAAATTCTTGAAATTTTACGCTCAAAAATTGTTTACCACTATCTGTGATTATTCGACTTGGGACTCCAAACCGAGTAATCACGTTTCTCATCATGAACCATTTTGCGGCTTCCGTTGTTATCCCAGTCATAGGTTCGGTTTCGATCCATTTTGTAAATGTATCAATAGACACAAAAAGAAACTCGAAGCCTCCTAGAGCTTTTGGGAATGGTCCTAGGATATCGAGACCCCAGGTCACAAAAGGCCAAGATAGAAGAATTGTTTGCAATGCCTGAGCCGGTTGGTATATTTGCCTACTATGAAACTGGCATTGTACATATTTCTTAACCAACTCTTTGGCATCGTAGAGAGCTGTTGGCCAGTAAAATCCTTGTCGAAAGGCTTTTCTGGCCAACGTTTTGTAGGAAGCATGAGTTCCACAGATGCCTCCGTGTATGTCATGAAGGAGGTTTGAAGAAAGGTAGTCCTTTTTCTCCCAGTCGTGCGATGAAACGACTTAAAGCCGCCATGCACCCTGTGAGTTTTTGGACTTCCTTCTTCATGGTTGGAGGGTGCATCTGCACGATGGCCTTTATGTTTTCGGGGTTTGCTTCGATCCCTCGTATAGAGACCAAGAATCCAAGCAATTTTCCCGAAGAGACTTCAAACACACACTTCTCAGGATTGAGTTTCAGGCGGTATTTTCTGAGGTTGTCGAACGTCTCCTGCAGGTCTGAAACATGATCAAGCCATTTGATACTTTTTACGATTAGATCATCAACATAGGCTTCCAAATATCGGCCTAGCTGAGGTGAAAAAGTCAATTGCATCAAGCGTTGAAAAGAAGCGCCAGCATTTTTTAGACCAAATGGCATTTTGACATAACAAAATATACCAAATTGAGTAATAAATGTGGTCTTTTCTTCATCTTCTAGACACATATTAATATGATGGTAGCCATAATATGCATCTAGAAAACTTAATGTTTCGCAACCAGCAGTAGAGTCAACGAACTGATCGATATGAGGTAAAGAGAAATCATCTTTTGGACAAGCTTTATTAAGATCAGTGAAGTCAACACACATTCGCCACTTGCCGTTGGACTTCCTAACCATTACAGGATTGGCCAACCACTCTGGGTGGTCGACTTCTCTTATAAAGTCTGCTTTAAGTAGCTTGTCCAATTCTGACCTTATAGCATCTCATCGATCAGGAGCAAATCTCCGTAATTTTTTTTACTGTACTTTGTCGGTAGTAGAGCTAGTTTCACATGCTCGATCACTTCCTGTGGACTTTAGGCATATCGGATGCTTGCCACGCCAAGATATCTGCTGTCTTGCGGGAGGAAGTGATGAGGGCGTCTTTCTACTTGAGGTTGGAAGTATCCCCGATGCGAACAGTCTTAGAGGGCTCCTCCTGATCCAGGGGAACTTCTTTGACGTGGTCGTTCGCTTAGGTGTAGCTTTAGGCTTCATTTGCTTGGTCAAGGTCGCCTTTTTCTTCCCGAGTTGGTATCGACCAACCATCTCGAGGGATCGATGAGAATATCGTGATAGCGCCATCTTATTATCACAATGAATTGTGATTACCTTTGGGACCGGTAGCTTAAGACATTAATACCCATAATGAGTTGCCATTAAGAATTTTACAAAGCCGGTCGTCCGAGTATGGCGTTATATGCCGATCGAATCGACCACATCAAAGGAGATCTTCTCTGTCCTAAAATTACTTGGTGAACCAAATGTTAAAGGAAGAGAAACTTGACCAATGGGTTTGGCTGAAGACCTCGGTACAATACCATGAAAAGAATATCTTATCGGTCTTACCTTAGTCTTGGGAACTTGCATCTCGTCCAGGGTACTCGTAAACAGAATGTTTAACGAGCTACCACCATCAATCAGCACTCGATTTACTTGACAATTACTGATGGTGGGCTCGACTACGATCGTAAAGTGCCTGGTCGAGTGGAAGGGATCGGGCAGTCAACCTTCTCAAAAGAGATGGTGACTTCTCACCACTTCGGTAACTTATTGACAAGAGGAGGGTCGATTGAGTTTACCTCGTGTTCGACTACCTTAAGTTGTCGCCTTGACTCGTATGCCGATGATCCCCCAAGATGTGCTCGATGGTGTGCTTGGGATCTTGAAACGACATATCCTCGTTGTCGTCTGACTATATACGACCACTAGCTTGGCCTACCTCTTCGAGGGTAGGAAGTGGCCCTTTGCCGTTGTAGTAGTCCTCGAGTTTTCATTGGAAAACTCGGCAGTTGCGAAGGTCACGTCCTTCCTTTTTATGGAAAGGGCACCACCTAACTTATCGTTCTTTCGTTCGGGGCGCTTACCTTTGCCTTGATCGGAGTATTGCTTGGTACTTCATGGCTCCTTATCGTTTACGGCCAAGACCTCCTTAGAACTATTGGCTTGAGGCTTTTGGCCTTTTGCCTTGTTCTTAGATTTCTTGGCCTCTTTATCCTTCTTCTTGCCACCTTCGCCAGCCTCTTGAGGGTGCTAGTCATCTCGATCGATGATTTTGGTCCACTCGACTGCTTCATCAGCAGTCGCGTACCGATCATCCATTTCAAAGAGTTCAGCGACAGTAGCCGGATGGTTCAAAGTGATGTCCTCTGTGATTCTTCTGCTGCGGACTCCCTGCTTGAAAGCTCTGATAACAGATGAGTCAGAAACCTCAGGAATTGAATTGCGAACCTATCTGAAACGCCTGATAAATTGGCGTAGTGTCTCGTGGTCGTTCTGTCTCATCCTGTACAAGTCGTCCTCCTTCCCGGGGTAATGGTAGGTGCCCTGGAAATTGGCAAGTAGAAGGTCGCACAGGTGTTGCCACGAGTAGATCGACTCGAGTGGTTGGTTTAACAATCATGATCGAGCGGACCCTTCGAGCACAATCGGAAGGTAATTTTCCATGACGCGCTCTCCTCCTCCTGCTGCTCGGACAGTGGTCATGTAGATCTAGAGAAACTCGATGGGATTTTGAGATCCATCAAACTTCTCCATGTTTCCTGGTCGAAACCGCGGCAGCCAGTGAACTGCTCGAAGGTTAGGCGAGAATGCCCGACATCCGGTAATCACATCGTAATGCCTCCTTTGTAGGAAAGAGGGGTTGATGTCGCCAAGTGATCGTACTCGATGATACCCAGCAATTGGTGAATCTGACTTATGATAAGTCTCGATCCTACGAGGGTAATACTCCGCGTATTTTGTTTGTTGTTGTAGACCTATGGGTCGGAGTGGTGAATGATCACCTCTCCTGGGAGCTTTTTGATCATCAGGCATTCGAGGAACCTTTTCCGGTTTGGGGAACGACGCAACCTGTGGTGTTCTCCATGTGGTAAGTTATTCGAACGACTGGAAGCTGACGGAGTCACACTACTACAACTTCCAGAATGATGTAGGTGGGGACGTTCGAGCTTGCTCATCGTGCTTCGCAGCCTTCGTGCGATCTCTTTGGCGAAGAGGTCGTAGCCAGGTGCTCAGGCAAGTTCTCGAGATGGGTTCTCGAGCAGATCGTTGATATGCTGGAGTTCCTGAGCTTCTTCCGACTGGTATTGAGCGCGCCCAGGCAAATTTCTCTAAGCCGCTACTCGCTTCCATCGGATTGTTTCATAATCATCCATACTTGATCATTGAGCTTGCCTTATTGAAGTGTGATGATCTCGAGGATTTCCCGCACACTTACCAGAGTATTGACTCTGTTCATCGCCGAAGGTGTCCTCGCCATTGCCACGAGCGGTCGTAGGGTGTGATCATCGGGGAGCGTCCTCAGTCCTGTCTCTAGGAGAGTTATTGCTACCTGAGGGAAGGATGAAGACCTCTCACTGATGATCTCCACTTGCGCTTCAGACCTCCTCGCTCAAGGAGTTGTCGAATGACACCATCTGGCGACTTGGAGTAAACCCCTCCAAGAAGAGGAATTTCGGGTTATAGCCGTCTCCGTCCGTAAGTGAGCCCTACACTGGGATGGTCGAACTCGCAGGAAGAGCGTGTTTGACCACATCCTTGGCTAGGCTAACCGGAGAGAGAGAACCATCAGGTGTTGATGAAGATCCAGAATTACGACTTCCAAGAGTTGTCGCGCCAAGTCGAACTGCCTCAGGTAGACTTGAGCATTTGGAGAGGGAACCCTCGCCATGCTCTGAGCCTACCTCGGGACAACCCTCGTTGTGGTCGGATGGACCCTTGCCCTCTGAGAAAGCTGGTTCCTCATCTGGACGTATCGTTGTGGGGGATAAGGATCCCTCCTCAACTCCATTGATGGTATAGTCTCCTAGAGAATGATCTCCGGAGGCGACATCACCATCGGATGATGCAGTACTCGGCTCGTAGTCAAAACCGGCATCCATGTCAATATCTGCATAATCGGCCAAGTCGAACCAGATCTCCTCGTTCCACTCTCCTGCCATGAGAGCATGAGAGTTTGGAGAAAATGGAGGAAAGCTGATGACTTGAAGATCCCCACGGTCGGCGCCAACTGTTGGTGTTTTAGAACCGAACTTACGTAAAGATTGTTTGATTCAGGGGTTCCTCTAGGCTCAAAATCACACAGAGATGGAGACACAGGGATTTTTATACAGGTTCAGGCATTCTCCTGAGAGAATAACAACCCTACTCCTATGTGTATGTATTGAGTATGCTGGATTACAAGATGGAGCCAAAGGCTAGAGTATTGTGCTCCTAATTGACTTCTTCCTCCCACTTGTCCTGATGATCCCACCTTTTATACAGCCCCCGGAGTGTACCGTTGTATCTCAGTCTAAAGGCCGCCTTAATGTTCCAGATCGTGGAGTCGATACTAGAGGTTGTTATGGGAGTAGTAATGTTCCCACGTTGCCAGGCGGTGATCACCATAACATGGAGTCTAAATTGTGTCATTATTCTAGAGAATAACAGTGTAGCTTACTACCCCATATCCTTAAATATGGTGTGGAAGATTCCCTGGTCGACTGGGCCCACATGTCTGTAAGCCCTATCGACTAGGAATTGGTCGTAGAAGAGCTTACGACCAGGTGGTGGTCGTAGAAGAGCTTACGACCACAGACTGATCGTAGTAAAACTTACGATCATGGTATAGTCGTAGGAAGACTTACGACTATGGGGTAGTTGTAGAATACTCTATGACCTCCGGCTTCTCCCTTATGAATAAAGGGTATACTCAAGGACCATATGACGTCATTATTATCCATAGTGTGAATTATAGATAAATAATTAAATAAGGATTATTATATCCTCGTCACGCGCCATGGAAGAAAACAGGATGTCATCGTCCTCTTCCTCCTCCGCCGGTTCGCCAGTCGCAGAGATTGACGAGGTCGACCGGATGGATGAGGATACACCGCCACCAACAGTAGCACTCTCAGAGGAACCGCTTGTTTCGACCAGTTCGGAGCGTCTGAATGCCTCCACAAGCCCGGTCAATCCAACCGGCAGGAACGACAATGGGAGCCCAACGCGGCGACCAGAGAGTCCAAGTACTCTCGATATTGTCGTGGGCGACCAGTATTCGCCAATGGCTCCTACATATTTCAGTGGCCAAATGACACATGGTAAGGGTATCGATGAGGTTATCACCGATCGCTGCCAAGTGGGCATGCTGAAACTCAGCATACGATCGGCGGTTCACCGGATCAGGATAAGTCCACCACAAAGCCCGCCCGAGGCAGTAATCTCCGACTGCTCTCCATCGTGGAAGCTCCTTGTAGAAGCGCTAGAAGGCTCTCCCTTAGTTACGATGGGAGTTCTTTGGAAGATCACTGTTGGTGCCACGAAGTTAACACAATCAGAAGGCATTAGAATCAAGGTTCAATACATTCGAGGACTCCTACCACAACCTCCTCGGGCTACTCCGAGTCATATAAGATAGGAATCTTGGCACTCATGTCGATATTCAAGATGCCACTTATCGAAAGTGGGCCAATAAGAAGGTATTGCAACGAGCATTCTTCGCCTTTGGTCCATGCATCAATGCATTCCGGCATTGCCACCCTATCTTGTGTGTCGATGGCACTTTCTTGACTGGAAGGTACAAGAGCTAGATACTGACTGCAATAGCAACGGACTGGAACAATCAAGTTCTTCCCGTGGCATTCGCTTCCGTTGAAAGCGAGAACACAGACAGCTGGTTGTGGCTCCTGAAGAATTTGAGGATTTCTGTTGTACAAAGCCATCCAAATGTATGCCTCACACATAATCGGCATTCGGGCCTGCTGAGTGCAATAACTCAGCTACAACAAGGAGAGAACGTATCACTTCCATGGGCGGATCTGTAGAGCAGGTAGTGCATGAGGCACTTGGGTGCAAACTTCTACAACAGCTCATAACAAGGACTTGATGACCCCTGTTCAGCGGTAACCGTAACCAAAGAACGGAAGTTCCAAGCTCTTTAGAAGATTCTGGATGAGCGAACAAAGGGATGCAGTGAAAAGGGCCGTCCCAAGGGCTAATCAGGCCCCCAAAGCATTGCCACAGCTACCCACAGATGCTCCCAAATTGATGAGGAGGATGAGGGCGCAGGTGAAATGCTTCTCGGACTAAATTAAGCACAAGCCTAAGGATAAGTGATCGCTGCTACATGATAGGGGTGGTGTTCAATATGGTGTCATGACAACTAATCTAGCCAAGGTGTACAACTGGGTCATGCGCGGCGCAAGGTGCCTCCCTTTGGTTGGTATTGTGGAGGCAATTTTCTGCAGCACGACGAACTACTTTGTTGCAGAAGCAACAACGCGTCGCTCGCCATGGCAAATGACAGAGTACTCTACTCTGCCATGGTCACCAAGTGCACAGATGAGAAGAGCAAGAAGGGTGAGATGCATCGGGCATTCATGATGGGCACAAGGGAGCTTCGCTTCGAGATAATGTGCAGGGATAAAAGACGCCGCGGGACGAACTGCGAGAGGGTCACCCATGAGTGCACACTACTCCACGGTAGTTGCATATGCACTTGCAAGAAGCCCCTTCTTCTGCATAGGCCTGCTCCCATGTCATGGATGCATGTTCGACGGTAGCACAGTATCCCGGCCAGTACCTCTCTGATTATTTCACCAAGAAGGCGGTGATG
Source organism: Phyllostachys edulis (assembly GCA_036346405.1). Classification (NCBI taxonomy): domain Eukaryota; kingdom Viridiplantae; phylum Streptophyta; class Magnoliopsida; order Poales; family Poaceae; genus Phyllostachys; species Phyllostachys edulis. The sequence goes on from CM070554.1 coordinate 63,653,313, forward strand.
CAAACCTGGAGTGGAGAGATGTATGGTTACACCGTGGTTGGCCATTTCACTGGCCATTCGACCTGGGAGTAACTAATCTGGGCCACAAACATTGATAGGCTCAAGGAAAAGGTTGGCCAACGACAGATATGGCGCATCAGGAACGACATGGACGAAGCAAAAGCTGGACGTCGTACAAAGAAGTGCTCCATTTGTAGGGAGTCTAGGCACACCTTCAAGAAATGCCCCACGAGAAATCCTCAGGATGAAGGAGACATCGGCACTCCAGACGTCGCCACAGGGACCTCATCTGGTCGCCCAACTCGAGGCAGTCCACATGGGGGACGTTGAGATCGCGGCCACGGGAAAGCACGGACAGTTGTAATATGTTATTGCCAATGTTCTGAATTATCATTTTGATTTGAAAAAGATTAAGTGTTATGACGTTTTGCTGAATGTTATGTAATATTAGTGTGATTTGTTGTAGTTTTGATATAAACTAAGTGTTATGACGTTTTGCTGAATATTATGTAATTTCAGTGTGATTTGTCGTAGTTTTGATAGTAATGGAAAATTCACATTTGTTTCCTTACATAATATGCAATGCATGTATATGAGCAATGTTATGCAAGAGGTCATTTCTCCGAAAGTTCTCCATCGTATATGAATTCCCTAGCGCATCGCAATATCACTTACCTTCTTACTTACGAATTATTGATACCTCAATCGTACTCGCAAAATTCTTCAGAAATTCACCGCACTAGAACAACATACAACGATCACAAAATGTTATTGCGAGTCTAACAGATTGAGTACCGTTGAAAATCTACGAAAATCACAAACCGACCAACCAGTTTAGAGTTTCAGCCCCCTGTCGCTGGTTCAACCCTGGCGACAGGGGGTCAACAGGGTCCCTGTCGCCAGTTCAAATTGAACTGGCGACAGAGAGCCATTTTTGTTATTTTTTGGGTGGCTATTTTTTTTGTAATTATCTTTTAAAATAATATTATTTTTTTAAAAAATTCCTTGTCGGAGTGTCTGGTAGGTGGGCCGTGATCTGGGCTCCTGCCCTGAGGTCCATTTATAGGCCCAAGTAGTAGAGCCTCAGGCCCACTTCGGAATCTAATTTTCGTGGAATGGCAAGAGCGAGGCCCATGCTAACCATCAGGGTCCATGAGCTTTGTAAAGACTTCTTCTATTTGATAGGGTCTACTGCGACTCTGCGAGTTCATCAACTCCATGCTATCTAGATTCTTCAATGTAAAAGTTGGATAGTTATGTACTTTATTTATAAGTTTTTAATATAAATCAGATGATATTTCTATAATAAAAATGATCATCAATTGTTGCCAAAACAACTACTTGAGAGGCCATGGTTCAGGATATGCAGAACTGCAGATTTTACATCTCCCAGCAAAGCATAACAATCAGCCAACTGAAAATCTCTGATCCATGCTGATGCATCTGTACTCGTGGGCAAGATTTTGATTTCTGGTTTGTCGAAACCAAATAAATGTCGATCGACGATCGGGAGAAAAAATGTGGTCAAACTAGTATGGTCAAAAATAAGTCATGATCATCTGGTTGGCTCTGAACCATCCCAGTGTAGGCTAGTTTGACCCGTAGCTTAATCCAGAGCTTTAATATGAAAGCAGCATGTGCAACACATATTCTTTTTTTTAGAGCAACACATATTCAGTGTGCGTGATTTGATCTGTAAACGCTGCAGGAAAGGAAAATATGTGGGTATTTAATCTAGGTCTAATCAACATTAACCCTAAGCTCATTGAAGAACACCTTGTCTAATCATTATAGCGGAAGTGTGATTACATACCCGAACTCGAAGATGCCATGAGTAGTTGTAGATGTGTTGATGTAGAAGCCGGTCGGTAGCTGCAGAGGAACCGTGGGCGAGGATGGAGGTGCTGCGGTGACGGTCTTCGCTCACCTAAAGCGCCCGTGAGAGATCGGGTCTGTTGGGGTGTTCGTTAGCCTAGAACCACACGCGGTAGATCGGCCTGCCGAGTCCCCTAAGTCTTTTATATGGCGCTTGGTTGAACGGGACCGAAAACCAATCGTTGGTTATGCCCCGATCGTATGCCAGAGTGGGCGTGCCCCTTGAATCTCGGAAAACAGTTAGCCGAGATCAACCCAACATTCTCCCCTTTGATCGTAAGGCTAACATCATAAGCCCATTCTCAATAAAACAACATACCAAAGTAATACGTTGCATGACCAATGAAGTGTCATACAACCACAGTACCTATAGTGTACTATCCCATCTTGAAATGGATATTCATTATACTTTATGGGAGTTGGTTTGCTTTAAGGTCCTTTTATCCGTAATCGAGGCTTTCCAATAAACCCATGCCTAAACATGATCACGAAAGATATTGGGTGGTAAGCCTTTAGTAAGCGGATCCGCAAGCATTGACTTAGTACTAATATGCTTGATACTAATGGTTTGATCCTCGGATTCGCTCTTTCACAACATGGTACTTAATGTCAATGTGTTTGGCAAAGACCACTTGACTTGTTGTTACTCAGATAAAAGACCATGGGTTCGTTATCGCAATATAAGGTGAGTGGTTTAGAGATGCCGTCTACCACTCTAAGTCTCGGGATAAAATTCTTAAGCCATACAAACTGCCGGTAGCCTCATAACATGCCACAAACTCACTTGCATCGTTGAAGATGCCGTAAGGGTTTGTTTTGAGCTTTTCCACGAGATAGCTCCTCACGAGTGTGAAGATATAACTGACGTGGATTTCTTAGTATCAACACATCCCGCAAAATCTGAATCAATAACCAACAACCTCAAGGTTGTCGAATTTTATATGTGAGCATGAAATGCTTAGTAGCTTGCATATAGCGCAAGACTTTCTTAACACCTTCCAAAGGTCCGGTCTGGATTTGACCGATATCCGCCAAGCATCCGGTTACAAAAGCTAAATCGGTATGCGTACATACTTGAGCATACATAATGCTTCCGATAATTGAAGCATATGGAACCGACTTCATCTGATCAGTTTCATATTGGTTCCTTGGACATTGGAATGTCCCAAACTTATCGCCCTTAACAATAGGAGCAGGCGAGCCAGAGCACTTATGCATATTATATCTCTTTAGTACTCTGTCAATGTATGCCTTCTGAGATAAACCTAATACTCCTTTGGACCTATCTCGTGAATTTCAATGCCAAGAACGTAAGAGGCATCACCAAGATCCTTCATATCAAAATTAGATGAAAGAAATCTCTTGGTCTCATAAAGCATATCTTTATCATTGGTAGCCAATAAGATGTCATCCACATAAAGAACTAAGATGGTGAATTTACTCCCCTTGAACTTAACATATATGCGCTTATCAACTTCATTTTCCTTAAACCCAAAATTCCTTATGACCTTATCGAATTTGAGGTACCATTGCCTTGACGCTTGCTTTAGGCCATAAATTGATTTCTTAAGTCGGCATCCCATATGCTCCTTGCCTTCCACGACAAAACCTTCCTATTGAGCCATGAAAACGTTTTCTTGCAAGTCGCCATTAAGGAATGCTTTGTCTTAACATCCATCCGATGTAGCTCTAAATCATAATGAGCTACAAGTGCCATAACAATTCAATGAATCTTTAGTTGAGACAGAGAAAAGGTATCATTATAGTCAATCCCTCTCTTTGTGAGAAGCCTTTTGCTACAAGCCTTGCTTTGAACCTTTCGATATTTCCTTAGAATCATGCTTGGTTTTGTAGACCCATTTACGACCCTCTCGCTTTTGACTCGTCGAATTTCTACTAAGTCCCATACATCATTAGTGCTCATAGACTTTAGTTCATCCTTCATGGCATCAAGCCACTTAGAAGAATGTTCACTTATCATGGCCTCCTTATAAGAGGTGGGATCTTCTACCTTCCCTATATCATTAATATCCTCATTCATATAAACAACATAATCATTTGGGATGGCAGATCTTCTCTCCCGTGTGATCTTCTAACAGTTCAACAAACTATTGCGAGGGATCGCCGAGGCTCATCATTATGTGCGACATTAGGAATTTCAGAGACCTCAACAGTGGGTGTAACAACAGTATTTTGTACTGGAGGTGCAACCACCTGAGGCATGTGAATAAAGATCTCAGGATAAGCGGTGAAGGAACATAAACCCGCTTCTCTTCAAGATCTATTTTCCGGCTCCGTCCTCGCTATTCTCTAAGAACACAACGTGTCTTGTTTCTACAAACTTAGTTATCCTATCGGAGACGAAGAAAATCGATACCCTTTGGATCTTTCGGTACCCAATAAAATGGCAACTTCTTGTCTTAGGATCTAATTTCCCAATATGTGGATTAAATATCTTAGCTTCAAAGACGACAACCCCACACTCGTAAATATTTTAAACTTGGTTTCCTCCCACCATAATTCATAAGGTGTCTTAGGTAATCGATTTATGGGAACCCGATTAAGAATATGTGCGGCCGTCTTTAGTGCTTCCATCCACAAACCGGTTTGCAAAGTAGAATAGCTAAGCATGCTCGCACCATATCCATAAGTGTACGGTTGCATCGCTCACCTACCCCATTCTCACCGAGGTTCACCGGTGTAGAATATTGGGCAACAATGCCATTTTCTGAAGGAACTTAGCGAAAGGGCCAGAATTTGCCCATAAGGGCGTGTCTCCATAATATTCTCCCCACGATCCGATCTTACCACTTTAATTCTTAGGTTGTGCTGATTTTCAACTTCACCTTTTAAATATCTTGAATTTGTCAAGTGACTCGGATCGGTCCTTAATGGGAAAAATATAACCATAACGGAGAAATCATCGATGAATGTGATGAAGGAATCAAAACCATCCATCGATGTCACAGAAAAGGACCACAAATATCGGTATGAATTAATTCTAATAGTCCTGTCTCATGCGAGTGGCTCCCTTCTTTATTTGCTTTACATATTTTCCTTTAATGCAATCAATGCAATGGTCTCGAGTTAGAGAAATCTAATGGGTGGAGAATGTCTTCCTTAATGAGACGCTCCATTCTCCCCTCGAAATGTGGCCTAAACGACGATTGCCACAGCCAAGAAGTCTCATCATTATTTTTACGCTTAGCATCACATACATTCAAAGATATATGAGATTCATTAAGGAAAGCATATAGAGCTTATCTTGTCTAAAAGCAAGACCAACATTATTTGAATTAAATGCAATAATGCACTTATTGTTACCAAAATTACATTTAAAACCATCATCGCTCAATAAAGAAATCAAATCAAATTCCTCCTTATGGAAGGAACATAGACTACATTATTAAGACGAAGTATGAAGCCGCTATCTAAAACTAATGAAACAGATCCAATCGATTCAACTTCACTTCTTTTCCATCCGCGACTCTAAGACTTCGCCCCCTTTCTTAGTGTTCTCGCGGTATGGAATCCTCAGAAGAGTTGGTAACGTGCACGCTTGCACCTGAGTCAATCCACCAAGACTTAAGGAGAAATCAAGATAAAGAGTTTCATCAATAAATGTTATTGTATCATTACCCTTTTTGCGAGCCACTTGAAAACCGACACAATCCTTCCGAAAATGCCCCGATTGCTATGTATGACATTCATCCTTTAAGTGCTCCAAATAGAGCAACTTGGGGCTTAGGTGTATTGTGCACCTTAGGCCCCGACTTATCTGAATTAGGAGAGTAATGCTGACTTTTTCTTGGATTTGAAGTCCCCGAGAACTTCCTTTTATTAGGACCGCCAACTTGATTCACAAGATCTTTCTTTTCGGTCCTTATTCTCTCTTCCTCCTGGACACACATGGCGATTAAATCGCTCATGCTCCACTTATCTTCTCGAGTGTTGTAATTTATCTTAAAAGCGGTGTAGTCGGAAGGAAGAGGTCATAATAAAATGGACTAGGAAACCATCGATATTTCCATGTCCATGCCCTTGAGTTTTCCCCGCCATATCACCATCATCATGATATGCTCTCTTATGCTACCGACGAGTCATACTTAGTGGTTAAGAGCCTCGGATTAAAGTATTGGCATAGACTTTAGTGGAGCCTCTGAATTTCTCCTCAAGCTGAAGCAGTACTCCTTAGCATTTTGAATCTGGGATTGCTCCCGATTCCAACCGAGATAGAGGTCTTCATTATCATTAGTGACAAAGGTTAGACCGCTCCCATTTTTCAAAGACTAGTGTCATAAGTTTTCTTTTCTCATCGTAATTTTCCTTGCCGTCGGTGGGGGAATGGGAGGGTCACCCTTAATGCATAATCAAGGTCTAAAACTCCAAGGACAATGAAATTCTTTCTTTCCAAGCGGAAAATTGCTTCAAGTAAGTCGCTCAATGTTGTCTATTGTGGCGGCAACATTTGAAGCGTTTATTGCTGCAAAAATTTAAAATAACATAAAGATATATTGCATGCAATTAACCCTACGTTGGTCTGATTAACAACATGCAAAACTACAGTTCTAATCCATATCACCGTTGGGCAGAAAATGGAAAAAGAACTTAACAATATTAATACGGCGACACATGATTATAAACAACGTTGGTCAGAATATAATCATATGCATACATAATGCCAAAAACATAAAATCTCTAACCAAAATATCTCGTTGGTTCAATTTTAATTAGAGACAAAAACATTATTTATAGTACATTGTTATTAAGCAACAAACATTAATTAACAGTGCACAAAATAAAAAATAGCCTTAACTCTCAGCCAGCTTAAAAAAGACATGATGGCCTTTACCGGCTCAATATCTCTACACACTCTCAGTCGGCCCAAAGGAGAAAAGGCTCAAAAAACCTTGATTGAGCAGACGGCCAAGATTGATCCCGAGAACAAACAAAAGGAGGACCACCAAAACCCTAAACCTAACTCCATTTCTCTCCTCCATACCGAAAACCACGGGCGGCATGTAGCATGAGCGGCGCTGAGGCGCGCCCGTGGAAGGCTGCAGCGGCAGCAGCAGCAGAGACCACAGAGGAGAGCGACAGGTTTGAGGCGGCGGCTTGTGAGGAATGGAGCGGCGGCGACGCGGGCATGGCATGATGATGCGATGTATGGCCGAGGACAGCAGACCAGTAAGTCTCATGCCACGACAAAAGGATTCTTAGGGTTCTGAATTTTTGGGGGGGTTCTAATTTGGGGATTTTGAGAAATTTCTTGATTCCCCTCCTTCTAAATGCTAAATCCGAAATACTAAACATGTAATCTGGTTCGGTTGTGACTGATTTGGGTTCAACATGAGTCTAGAGTGGCTCTGATACCAAATGTGGGTATTTAATCTAGGTCTAATCAACATTAACCCTAAGCTCATTGAAGAACACCTTGTCTAATCATTATAGCGGAAGCGTGATTACATACCCGAACTCGAAGATGCCATGAGTAGTTGTAGATGTGTTGATGTAGAAGCCGGTCGGTAGCTGCAGAGGAACCGTGGGCGAGGATGGAGGTGCTGCGGTGACGATCTTCGCTCACCTGAAGCGCCCGTGAGAGATCGGGTCTGTTGGGGTGTTCGTTAGCCTAGAACCACACGCGGTAGATCGGCCTGCCGAGTCCCCTAAGTCTTTTATATGGCGCTTGGTTGAACGGGACCGAAAACCAACTGTTGGTTATGCCCCCGATCATGGCGCGTAGTGGGGCGTGCCCCCTTGAATCTCGGAAAACAGTTAGCCGAGATCAACCCAACAAAATAAATACCTTATAGCTTGCTGCATCAGCAGGATGAACTTTTATGCCATGCCAATTCAAGGATCAGTATAGACATGTACTACATGAAAAGATCTGACTGTGCAGTATGTTTCATGATATGCTGAACTGCCTGAACATGTTGGGGATGGATGATTTAGCCTGATGTTTGATGCTTCTTGCAGTGCTGGAACAAATGGACAGCTTTTGAGGCTACCCTTTTGTTTGCCTTGGATACGTTGGAGGCATCATTGCTCCTTGTGCATTCCTTGGACAAGCTTTGCTTGATCCAACGGAAAGGCATCTTCCATGAAAAAAGATAATATACCGAAAAATTATAGTGTGTGTACCCTGTGCATAGGAACAACAGTTTTTTTTACCAAGGCTAATAGGGTGCTTATGCGTTGCAACGAATCTTAAAAGAGAGTGATACATTTCAGCAGACAGGATCCTAAACCGCATAATAAATATTAATTTTCTTTCACACACACAAAAACATTAACATTAACTCCTCATTGTGTAGAGGAAACATATCAGCAGGCGGCACAGAGTAGGATTAGGATGAAGAGGACGCAATATGGTGAACTCGAGACGACTCCACGGCGAGAGAAGGACGGATTCATCTTTGTCTCTCCCTCGTGTGTCGTCACTGCCTCTCATCCCTTCCCCAGCGCCACCACTTCTCCTCCAAGGTGCCACCGCCTCCTCTCATTCGTTCCTTCCTGATGCCTTCTCTCATCCCTGAAGCCACCTTATTGCGCCACCGCCTCCCCTCTCCGCTACCGGGCGAGTCACATCGCGAGGGGACAGGGCGCAAGACGGGAAGGAGTGGGCGGCGATGAATTTTGGTGTGTGCATGTGAAAAAGTGAGGCGAAGACAGTTTGGGTGGTTGCGAAAGAAGTGAGGGCATCGACGCACTCACGATTCGCGAGGAAGGAGGGGTGAGATGATTTCCTGTTGCGCGGGGTAAATCCCTTCTTTTTATTAGTAGTGATAAAAATCCTATGGATTTATGTGGAAAATGTGGAAGGGGATTTCTAGATTTAAAAGATAAATGAAAACCTTTTTAAATCAACTAAAGGTTGGCACGATATTTTCTATACAATAGCCTTCTTGGAATTAGTGTTGTATTCGTCATGGAATTCTTAATTTTCTAGATTTCAAAGGCGTGTGCAGAGTGCAGACTCATAAAGGAAATCTCGTTCAAGTAGTTTTATCATAACATCTAAAAAGGATAGTTAGCTAGGTATTGCTATACTAACCCTTTTTATTCATGCACCAGATTAACTTTTAAAAACCTCAAAAAAATATGTAGAGTGAACCCTAAATTTATTTCGTTGCCATATAGATTATCTCCAATTTCAACCGGTGCTAAGACAAACAAAATTTTGAAATACATGACAAATCATACATAAAGGGGGAAAAAGAAGGGGAAAACAAATGTTACTATTGTAGCAATTAATAGATTTGATTTGACGCAAGAAAAAAACATGATAGCAATTAGTTAAGGGTTTGCGGTTTGCACCACATATCTTCCCAAGTTACATGTACGAAAGACTGTATGACAATAAAACGAAATTTGGGACATCAAATTAAAATAGACTTAATATTTTTAACACTACAAATGGCATGTCGAAATATGGTAATAAAGTGGCACTTTTTTGCGAGAAAATAAAGTTGCACTTTAGCTATTACGAAACCACTCTTGTTGTATAAGAATTGAGGAGCCTCATATTCAACTTCCCAACAGGCGTGTTTAGTGAGTTTCTGAAAAGTGTTGGTTTCTTTATCTCCTGAATATTTTACAATATAATTGTTTCCAAGTCGATTTATTCCAAAATAAAAAAAATACTAAACCACTGTTTATGTTCTCTTATAATTTTCCCTCAGATTTTAAAAATTATTAAACTACTCTAACCTAATTTGACTATTTGAATTAGAAAATTTTCTTCGGACAACAAAACAAGCAAATTTGGTAGCACCAAAGCCATAAAACCCTACAGATAAACAAAACCCTAGAGAAGATATTTGACATTTCTCTCCCCAACTACACAACTACAAGACAAACCAATCCAAAAAACCCGCCCAAGCAAAAATAATCAAAAGGAAAACAACAATAGAAGCATAGAAGGAAAGGAAAGAGAGGAGAAAATAAAAATAAAAATTGTGTTTGACTGGAATGGCATTTTTTTTAACACAATAGCAAAACTAGCTATCATGCACTTGAAATAATAAAAACGGCGCCTCTACCACATAAAATCGTTATGACAAGCCACGTGCCGCTAACCCAATCCACGGAAAGCCACGTGCCGAGCTTGGGCTATGAGCTCAGCACATGGTTTTCCGTGGACTGGGTTGGCGGCTATAGAGGTTCTATTTTTGTCATTTCAGATACGAAGAGACTAGTTTTGCTATTGCGTTTAAAAAAAGGTAGATAAGACAAAAAATCGAATAAAAATCACCTTATCATCATCTAAAAAAGAAAACCTAGATAAGCCAAAAACTCAAATAAAAATAACCTTATCATCATCTCTTCTCATATCTCCGCAATCACCATCTCAAAGCCGCCCCCCCCCCCCCCCACACCCCCACACCCCCGCACCCCCTCTAGTGTGCTGCCTCTCACCATCTCCTCCCGAAATTACACGCCAAACCAAACCAAACCAAATCGAAGCCTAACCTAAAACCCTCACCTTATCCTCTCCCCCTCCCCCTCTGACTCCGAGAATCATACTGCTTCCGCTGCTGCTGCCGCCTGCTTCGTTGTTTGCGGACGGAGTAAGAGGCGGCCATGGCCACCACCGACGCCCGAGTCGCGCCCGTGGTCGAGGAGAAGCCCCCGGCGGCGGATGGGGGTGAGGTTGCGGCGGCGGAGGAGCCCGAGAAAGGCGAGGCGGAGGCGGCGGAGGTGAGATTGGAGGGGAAAGGTGGGAGCTTTGGTGGTCCGGAGGCCAAGAACGGGGAGGTGCAGGTGGCGGAGGGGGATGGAAAAGGTGGGAACTTGGAGGCGGCGGAGGCGAAGGAGGACGACGACGATGGGGGATTGGCGGCGGAAGATGGGAAGGCTGCCTCCTTGGTGACGGTGGAGTCCGAGAACGGCGAATTGGGCGAAGGGGGTGCTTCTCTGGCTTCCCCCGAAGTACCGGAAGGTGAGGAGAGGGGTGAATTGGTTGAGGAGCAGGAGAAAGGTGTGACTTTGGAGGTGAAGGGTGCGGGCAAGGTGGCGGCGGATGCGGAATTGGCCGAGGGGGATAAGCCGGAAGGCGAGAAGGGTGAGGAGGTGGTTCCTGGAGGTGGAGATGATGGTGAATTGGGCAGCCAGAAAGAGGTTGCGGTTTCTGCGGGGAGTGTGGAGATAGGAGAACCGGAGGATAAGGTGGCCCCTGGAACTGAAGCTAATGGCGAGCTGGGTGACAAGGAGGAGGAAGCGAGTGCTGAGACGGTGGCTGTGGGAGGTGAAACTCCAGAAGAATCATTGGAGAAGGAGGCTGGTGTGGAAGACAAGGCGGCAAAGCCCGAGCCAGTTAGCGACTTGAGTCCAGTGGTAAGTGACCATGTTCATCTAATTTTGTTGCTAATACTGTTGATAATAGTGGGGATGTGAACAATTCAAATGAACCAAACCAGGTTATTGATGACGGTAGCTTGGAGAAGCTTGCTCCTGCGAGTGCAGACATTGTGCTTGAGGAAAGTGCTGAGAAGGGGCAAAATGCAGAGGGCCAGGTGGTTGCCAGTGAAGCGGTGGAAGATGTTGGTGTTGAGAAGCCTACAGAGGTTGAATGTGTTGTTGCTGGTGGCGCAGATGCTACCTTGTCTCGAGAGTTGGCTCCAGAACAAATCAAGGAAGACAATACTGATGAGGAGAATGAAGATGCTGCAGAGGTTGTTGACCATGAAGAAGAGGCGGGTGATGATGAGATGGTTGTAGCTGCAGCTGATGATGAAGACAGGGGTGGTAACGAGGCTGAAGAGGACGATGATGGGATGAGCTCTGATAGGAGTCCTGCACGAGTTGCAATCTTAGAGAGTTCTGAAGCTGCGAAGGAGATCATGAAGGAGCTTGGGGAAGGCTCGTCTAGTGGTAGTCCTGTGTCTGGCTTGAGCAGCACAAGAGAGTACACTAATAGCATGGATGGGCAGATTGTGCTTGATGATTCCGAGGAGGAGGATGACGACGATAATGATGATGATGATGAGAAGGGGTTCGATTCTGCTGCCTTGGCCGCCCTTCTGAAAGCGGCGACCGGTGCATCCCCAGATGGGAATATCACAGTTGCTTCCCAGGATGGTTCTAGAATATTCACCATGGACCGACCAGCTGGTTTGGGCTCATCAGCCCCATCTTTGAGGCCAACTGCCCCCCGCCCACCAGCCCGGTCAAACCTCTTCAGCCCCTCTGAGCTAGCAGTGACTGCTGAGCCTAATGAGGAGATGACAGAGGAAGAGAAGAAGTTGCATGACAAGGTTGAGTTGATCCGGGTAAAGTTTCTGCGTCTTGTCTATAGGTTGGGGGCTACCCCTGAAGAAACAGTAGCAGCACAAGTGCTGTACCGTCTGAGCTTGGCTGAAGGTATCCGACACGGAAGGCAGACAAACCGAGCTTTCAGCCTTGAGAATGCACGGAAGAAAGCTTTACAGCTTGAAGCAGAAGGAAAAGAGGATTTGAGCTTCTCGTGCAACATACTTGTCTTAGGGAAGACTGGAGTTGGCAAAAGTGCAACTATAAATTCTATTTTTGGTGAAGAGAAGTCCAAAACTGATGCTTTTAGTGCAGCCACAACCAGCGTGCGGGAAATTGTTGGTAATGTAGATGGTGTCCAGATAAGAATCATTGATACACCGGGCCTTCGACCCAATGTGATGGACCAAGGATCCAATAGGAAAATTCTTGCCGCTGTCAAGAAATATACCAAGAAATGTCCCCCGGATATCGTTCTATATGTGGACCGCCTGGATAGTCTAAGCCGTGATCTCAATGATTTGCCTCTTCTAAAAACCATTACTGCTGTTCTAGGTTCATCCATATGGTTCAACGCCATTGTCGCTCTCACCCATGCTGCTTCTGCTCCTCCTGAAGGCCTCAATGGTGCCCCTATGACATATGAGGTGTTAATGGCGCAGAGATCCCACATTATCCAGCAGTCCATCAGGCAGGCTGCAGGGGATATGCGCCTGATGAACCCAGTAGCCCTTGTTGAGAACCATCCTTCTTGCCGAAGGAACCGTGAGGGCCAGAAAGTGCTTCCAAACGGCCAAAGTTGGAGGCATCAGATGCTGCTCTTATGCTACTCTTCAAAGATATTATCGGAAGCCAACTCACTTTTGAAGCTTCAGGATCCTTCTCCTGGAAAGCTTTTTGGGTTCCGTTTCCGCTCCCCACCGCTTCCCTTCCTGCTATCCTCCCTGTTGCAGTCAAGAGCTCACCCGAAGCTTTCCCCCGATCAGGGTGGTAATGAAGGAGATTCTGATATTGATTTGGATGACTATTCTGATATAGAACAGGATGAAGAGGAAGAGGAATATGATCAGCTTCCTCCCTTCAAGCCATTGACCAAATCTCAGCTTGCAAGACTCACAAAAGAGCAGAAGAATGCTTATTTTGATGAGTACGACTACAGGGTCAAGCTCCTCCAGAAGAAACAGTGGAAGGATGAGATCCGCAGGTTAAAGGAGATGAAGAAGAGAGGTAAAGCTGATCTGGATGCTTACGGTTATGGTAATATCGCAGGAGAAAACGATCAGGATCCTCCTCCAGAAAATGTATCTGTTCCCTTACCTGATATGGTGCTACCTCCTTCATTTGATTGTGACAATCCCACATACCGGTACCGCTTTCTGGAACCAACCTCTACTGTCCTTGCAAGGCCTGTTTTAGATGCGCACGGTTGGGATCATGACTGTGGTTATGATGGAGTAAGCGTTGAAGAGACGCTCGCTATCCTTAGCAAGTTCCCAGCTGCTGTGGCAGTACAGGTCACCAAGGACAAGAAGGAATTTAGCATCCATTTGGACTCTTCCATCTCAGCAAAGCATGGGGAGGATGCGTCATCACTTGCTGGTTTCGACATCCAGACTGTTGGGCGGCAGCTTGCGTATATCCTCCGTGGTGAGACCAAATTCAAGAATATCAAGAAGAACAAGACCACTGGAGGATTCTCAGTGACTTTCTTGGGTGACATTGTGGCAACTGGGGTGAAGGTTGAGGATCAGCTCTCTGTTGGGAAGAGGTTGGCTTTAGTTGCGAGCACGGGTGCAATGCGAGCTCAAGGGGATACCGCATACGGAGCTAACTTGGAAGCACGCCTGAAAGACAGAGATTATCCAATTGGACAGTCCCTATCAACCTTGGGTCTTTCTCTGATGAAGTGGCGTCGCGACCTTGCTCTGGGGGCTAATTTGCAATCCCAGTTCTCCATCGGAAGGGGTTCAAAGATGGCGCTTCGTCTTGGGCTGAACAACAAGCTGAGTGGGCAGATCACTGTCAGGACGAGCACCTCGGAGCAGGTCCAGATCGCGCTATTGGGTCTTGTCCCAGTAGTAGCCTCCATTTATAAGAGTTTCTGGCCCAGTGAACCATCATTTGCTTATTAGCTTGGCAGGAAGAGGATCATTTTACTTATTCCATCAGCGTCTCCATCCGTCTTAGCAATTTTCCTTTCTATATATGAACCGTAATCCCTGTCCGTTTCAATTTACTCGTGTACTCCGCAGATCGTTCCTATCATAATTTTGGCTGAAGAGGGTTGTGAGATTTATCTGGAACTATAGTCGAATAATGATGTTAGATCTATAATCCTTTTATTAACCTATTTATTGCTGGTGCTGCGCTCATTGAGAACTTTTCCCTTTTTCATTCTGGTGTTCTTGCTCTGTGCTGGTGATGGTGATGATTTTTACCAGCTGCTGAAAAGCATGCATTGCATTCCGCTGGTAATTTGTTTAAGATGCAGATGCTTTTGCATACCACGCTTGGATTGCTGAAAGAGTGAAAGCATGTGAATCATAGTTGTTGAAGTGCATGTTTCCTGAAGTTGCTTTGGATTTATAGTGTTTTGTGCGTTGGAATGTCATGCAAAAGAGGCATCATGTGCTTGTACAGGGGAAAAAAGAAAACCCTCGTTGGCTTTCAGGTTTCAACAGATCCTGAACCTGTCACAGGAGTGCTATCATATGAACTCACCTGATGATCTGGCTAGCCTTTTTTTTGGTCATCAGCATTGTTACATCTGGAATTGTGACACCATCTGAAACTGCACTCGATGGATTTGCATTTTGCTCTGTTCATGTTATGCTAGCAACATCTGTACCGAAATATGTGTTCGAAGAAAAGATCGTATTTGTTGTCTATTGCAGCGGCAGGCGGGCAATGCATCATAGCTGCTGCCATAGCATGAGAATTTTCTCTGCGTGTAGCTACTGCTCTCTCGCTTGTATAATTTTGCAGTTCTTCCAGACCTCGCACCCACATCATCTGTTGTTTGCTAGGCTAAAAAAGTTTCATTTTAACATGGCTGGTCTCGAATTTTTTCAAACAATCTAGTCTTTATTCTGAAATATAGTAATAATACTCTGTTATTTGAGCAGTTTGTGCACTTGGACTAACCATTGAACGATAAGCCCACATATTTGGAGATTCCGCCAGGGGTAACCACCCGGAGTAAGACTCCGCACGGAATTTAGGGATTCTTCACTGGTCCACGACAGCGCCGTCTCACGCCATCCCGACCAACTTTTTGACCCGTTTTTAGCTTGGCCGTGTCACGGGCTTATCCAAATAGGAGAAAAACGCAGGGTGGGAACGAGTATTAAGCTTAGCTTGGAAGTTCCAGATAAACTTACAAGATAGGGGAAGGAAATTTTCTAGGAGATGGCTTTCGTGAGGCCTCTTCTTTGTCTCTATTGGATTCGTATAATATTAGTGTAGCATATGAGTATGAGGAGGAGATTGGACGGCTATAGAGGAGAGGCCTCACAGAAAAAATTTATTTTCAGCTAGCTGGGCGACGCTCACGGCTCACCTCTAGTCGGCTGAAAAGGTTATCTGGGCCATACGCGGAACGAACTGACACCTCAATTAATAAGCAAGCATACGTGAATCCTTAACAATTAAGAAGAAAAAAAAACGATTCCGATCATTTATTAGCATCAACAAGTCGTCTCCCACCTATAAGGCTACTCCCAATAGATAGTATCTTAGTACAGTTTCTTTAGTACATGAGGAGTGTTAGGATACTATCTTTCCAATGCATGGTTTCTTATGGTGTAGTATCTTAGGCTGTTTCATTTAATTATATGCATGATCTTTACTAGTAGTTGAGCATTGTGGCCTATTTGTGGCATGTACTAAATCAATACATGTTTGTTGACACACACAAACGTAAATACACGGAATCGATCATAATAAATTTTATGCGTTGGATTTCGAGACCGAACACTATGGTGTCACATCATCATTTTGCCTACATGGCAGACTTAAGATACCAGCCAGAGTGGAGTACTAGGAGCAGCCTAAAGAGGACCAATTCCCCAGCCCCAAACTCTCCTCAAAACCCAATCACCGTATTCTCTCGAGTAATCAGTCGATCGCAACCATGGCCGAATCCGCCAACGACGCCCCGATCAGCAACCAGACCTCGGCGGTACGAATCTTGCCCAAAGATCTCCCCTTTCGATTTCTTGGTTTCTTCTTTGTGGCGTTGATTTGTGTGTGATCCTTTTGGTTTATTGGCGCGCAGGAAGAGGAGGTGCGGGTGGAGAGGACGGAGCATCAGAGTTTGAGTTTCATCTTCGGACTTTGAACGAGACAAGAGCTTCAGTTGGGAATAGAGCTGGCCAAATGGTAAGGCCGGCACGAGGCACGACAGTGTATGTCTAATCCAAGCACGGCACAAATAGTACCGGGCCGTGCCAGGTACGGCACGACCGAGGCATGGTGGGCTGATCCGGTACGACACGAATAGTAGCTAGGTCGGAACAAACTATGCCGAAATGGGCCAGGCCTAGCCGGGCCTATGCCGAGCCGGGCGGCCCGTTTGGCCAACACTGGTTGGGAAACGTTAGGTTGGTTCGACGGTCCACTGTAAGTGAAGATCGACCCTCCTGGAGAGAGACTAAATATTATTGTAGACTTCATCTTCTTTTCGATTTCAAGTAACAGACAAGAACCAGTGAAATCTGTTTATTTGAATGTAACTTCGTTTTTACTTTTACAGCTTGTAAACAGCTATAAACCTGAGAAATGGATTGAAAAAGGCATCAAAGTATTATGCCAAAACTTAGAAGTATTATGCCAAAACATAGTTCTCTTAGCTTTTAGGGTTTTTGTGTTTTTCCTATCGTTCATTGTTGATTTCATCCTCAAATCAGTCAGATTCTATCCTGAGATCAACAAATTGGTATCAGAGGCTATGCTGTCTTCCATTTCTTGTTTTTGTGGCTGACTGAAGCCCATCCATACCCGGGCATTGCAGGATGCAGATGTGAAAAAAGTGGTGCAGCGGCAGGCGGGCAATGCATCATAGCTGCTGCCATTGCATGAGAATTTTCTTTCTGCGTGTAGCTACTGCTCTCTCGCTTTGCAGTTCTTCCAGACCTCGCACCCACATCATCTGTGGTTTGCTAGGCCAAAAAAGTTTCATTTTACCATGGCTGGTCTCGATGTTTTTCTTCTTTCGACTGGTGCCACACCATTAATTCTTGACGGAATTGCTACTGGCGGTACTTCCCAGACGAACTTTTTTTAAAATAATATTTTTAAAGATATTTACAAAAATATATCGTCTTTCTAAAAAATTACAAAAATGTGTTCCTGTCGCCATTTCAAATGGTGACAGGAACCTATCGCCATTTGAAATGGCAACAGGAACGCTCTCCTCCGATCGCGGTCCCAGCCACATCGCCATTTCAATCTGGCGGCGAGTTCTGTCGCCGTTCAAATGGCGATAGGTTCTGTCGCCGATTGAGCTGGCGGCGAAACGATATTTGCCTATTCTCTGTCGTCGTTGCCGCTTACGATTTTCATCGTTTTGACGGTACAAAATCATTAGACTATAATAACATTTTTGATCGTCGTATATTGTTCTAGTGTGATGAATTTGTAGAGAATTTTACGAGAAAGATTGACATACGAATGATTAAGTAAGTAGGAAGCTAAGTGATATTACATAACATTGACCAAAACATCATAACACTTAATAACACGATATTACATAACATCGAAAGAAAACATCATAACACTTAATTAAAATGATAATTGAAACATTGGCAATAACATGTTACTCTTGTCGGTGCAATAACATAATTGAACATTGGTAACAACATTGGTCGCACCCTCAACGTCCCCCCGTGGATATCTCGAGTTGGGTGACCGGATGAGGTCCTCGCTCTGACGTCCGGAGTGACGATGTTTCCTTCGTCTTGAGGATTTCTCGTGGGACATTTCTTGAAGCGTGCCCGGACTCCTGCAAATGGAGCACTTCTTCGTCTGACGTCCGGTTTCGCTTCGTCCATGTCGTTCACGATCGCGCCAGACTGTCGCTTCGGCCAACCTTTCCTTGACCTATCAATGTTCGCAGCCAGTTAGTTGCTCCCGTGTCGGATGGCGATGAAATAGCCAACCACAACAGAACCATATATCTCCGCGGTCGAGTTTGCATCACCGCTTCCTTGGTGAAATAAACAGAGAGGTCTTGGCCGATCTTTGCGCCACCGTCGAACATGCGGCTATGACATGGGAGCAAGGCCTATGCGAAGAAGGGTTTGTTGCAAGTGCATGTGCAAGTATCGCGACGCGGCGTGCACTCGTGAGTGATCCTCTCGCGGTTCGTCGCGGCGTCCTTTATCCTCGCACATTATCTCGGCGAAGCTCCCTTGTACCCATCTTGAATGCGGTGCATCTCACCCTTCTTGCTCTTTTCCTCCATGTACTTGGTGATCATGGCGGAGTAGAGTATTCTCATCATTGCCATGGCAAGCGATGCGTTCTTTGCTTCTATCAACAAAGTACTTTGTCGCATCATGGAGTATTGCCTCCACAATACCTACCAAAGGGAGGCACCTTGCACCGCGCATGACCCAGTTGTACACCTCGGCTAGATTAGTTGTCATGACACCATATCGAGCGCCACCCGTGTCATGGAGCAGCGACCACTTCTCCTTAGGCTCGTGCTCAATCCAGTCCGAGAAACATCTCACCTGCGCCCCCGTCCTCCTTCTCAATCTGGGAGCATCTGTTGGTATCTCTGACAATGCTTGGGGCCTGGTCGGCGCTTAGGCGACCCTTGTCGCCGCCTCCCTTCAGTGTGTCTTGGTCCGCTCATCTAGAATCTTCCGAGTGTTTGAACTTCCGCTGCGGTTACGGTTGCCTGTACCGCTTGAACATGTTCATCAAGTCTTTGTTCTTGAACCTTGTAAGTTTGCACCCAAGTGCCTCATGCACCACCGCTTCTGCAGATCCGGCCATGGAAGTGGCACGTTCTCTCCTTATTACAAATTGGGTTATTGCACGCAGCAGCTCGCATGCCGATCATGTATGAGACACACGTTGGGGCGGTCTTGCACCACGAAATCCTCACGTTCTTGAGAACCACAACCACCGTTCAGTATTCTCGCTTTCAACGAAGCGAATGCCACGGAAGAACTTGATTGTTCCCGTCGTCGCTATTGCGCCAAGATGTCGCCCTTGTACATTCTAGTCAAGAATGTGCCATCCACGCACAAGATTGGACGGCAGTGCCGGAATGCATTGATACATGGACCAAACGCGAAGAATGCTCGCTTCAATACCCTCTTATTGGTCCACTTTGGGTGCGTGGCGTCTTCAATGTCGATATGGGTGCGAGATTTACCTTGTATGACTCGAAGTTGCGCAGCGAGTTGTGATAAGAATCTTCAAACGTGCCCGCCTTGATTCCAATGCCTTCTGTTTTGCCCTCCAAGCCTTGGCATAGCCGATTGTGTATTGGAATCTTGCCTCAATCGCCGAATGATGGATCGTGGCTCAAAATCTAGATTATCCACGATCTCACTATACATAAGGTTAGCGATGAAGCTTGATGACGAGTTCGGTGGGGCCGACTTCGAAGCAGCGCATGTGTGAGGATCACTATAGAACACTTCGATGGGTGTCCCACTTTGGTGAAATCGTGCGCTCGCTAAGGGCATCCTCTATGCCGCACTTCACGTCGTAGAATCTTGGGGTAGACTTGACGACTCTGAATGTGCGCCGCACCGACAACGCCCAGAATTTGACCGCGTCCTGCACGGCCTCCTTGCATTTGTACATAGCTCCTAGCCTAACCTCGCTCTGGTCATACTCCCGCGGCACACGGAGCCTTCGTTGACAGCGAGGTTGTCGGCGGTATGTGTTCCATTCGGATGGAACCGCTCGGCGGTCAACTTCAACCTCGTCGTCGGAACCTTCATCTTCAGACAATGCCATGTAGTCTCGGTCTTCGAGATCCATCCTTTGCACTACGGCTTCAACCTCCTCACCCTCGTCAGCAAGACTAGTAGCTTGCTTGGCCGTAGGAGCTACTCCCACAGGATCTTCATCGACAAAGATCAAGAACTCCGGAGCTTCAATTGTATGCGCCACAACAGGTGCATATCCCCGACTTCCTCTTGACCTCGGCACCTCCTTCTTGTTCACCACGAGTGCGAGTGGGTTTGGCATATGCTTGGGCGAGAAGGACCAATTTCCACCTGCCTCCTCGCGATGCGTACATATGATCGCCATGAATTTGGTCCCCGGTCGCACTAACTCCCAATATGTCGGTTGTGCTCTCCGTGGGAAAGACAACTCAATTTCGGATCGTACACATCACGGTTCACTTGGAATGTATGGAACAACCACGCGCATCACAAATACCCATGTACTGCTGCTCGGTCTTGCTAAGGGCACGATCGCCGATTGAAATAACGCAAATCAATCCCTGGGACCCTCCGAATAGTCCCTTGACCATAGTAAATTTTGAAATTGACGATGTGAGTCGGACATATTTGACGACTACATCATAAAAAGAATATTTCCACGATTAACGCATATCTAACACTATACTACCCATCGAAAAGTATTATGTAAAACTATACTACATTACGTATCAGACAAATAAAACTATGTAATCCATTCGGTTTAAAAATTACCCGAGAGGTAGGCAATCGGACGAGGCGGCCGCTTAGCTTCTCTCCTCCTCTCTCTCCTCCTCTTCTTTTTTTCTCGAAGAATGAGTTCTCTGTCAATTTTCGGGTTTTATAGGGTTGGGCTTCACATCGCCAGCTCAATCGGCGACAGAACCTATCGCCATTTGAACGGCGATAGAACTGTCGCCAGGTTGAAATGGCGACAGTGGCTGGGGCCGACGATTTGGAGGAGAGGTTCTGTCGCCATTTCAAATGGCGATAGGTTTCTGTCCATTTTAAATGGCGACAGGAACACATTTTTGTAATTTTTTGGAAAGACGATATATTTTTGTAAATATTTTTTAAAAAAATATTATTTTAAAAAAAATTCCTTCCCAGACGACGGTCTTTGAAACGTAGGAATTTCGCAATAATTTTTTGTACTAACGATCACCCGTGGTAAGATTCCGCACGGAATTTAGGGATTCTTTAAACCGGATAGATCCCACCTATTGAAATATTTTCTCGCTCAAAACAATTTAGTTTTTTTTCCTGTAGCAGTTCAGCCAAAAACCACAAACCTTTGCCCCTTCTCTCGAAGCTTCCGCCTCTTTTCTTAAAAAAAAATTAGAAAAAAGAAAGAGAGAAGGAAAACTCCCGGACCGCGTGAACACAAACCGCCCCCACGTCACGTCGCACCGTCCCCTCCCACCGACGCGCGGGCCCCATCACGACCTTCCCCACTGTCAGCGACATGGAGCGCCCTCCTTCTAGAAGCCCCCCGCGCCACGCGGACGCGGAACGAGACGCCCAATGGGAACGAACTGACGCCTCAATTAATTAATAAGCAAGCAGACGTGAATCCTTCACAACTAAGCAAAAAAAAAAAAAACGACTCCGATCATTTATTAGCATCAGCAAGTCGTCTCCCACCTATAAGAGGACCAATTGCCCAACCCCAGACTCTCCTCAAAACCCAATCACCAGATTGATTTCGATTCGACTCGGCTCGAAAAAATTATCATCTTTCTCTCGAGTAACCAGTTGACCGCAACCATGGCCGAATCCGCCAACGACGCCCCGATCAGCAACCAGCCCTCGGCGGTACGAATCTTGCCCAAAGATCTCCCCTTTCGATTTCTTGGTTTCTTCTTTTTGGTGTTGATTTGTGTGTGATCCTTTTGGTTTCTTGGCGCGCAGGAGGAGGAGGTGCGGGTGGAGAGGACGGAGGATGAGTCGTTTTCGGAGGAGAGGCTGAGGTACCTCGAGTTCGTGCAGCAGGCGGCGGCGCAGGCGCTGGTGCTGGCGGCGGCGGCGTACGCGTACGCCAAGCAGGGTGCGGGGCCGCTTCGCCCCGGCGTCGACCACGTCGAGGGCACCGTCAAGGCCGTCGTTGGCCCCGTCTACGACCGCTTCCACGCCGTGCCCCTCGACCTCCTCAAGTTCCTCGACCGCAAGGTAGCAACGACAAATCCCAACCCGGCGCTTGCTTTGTGTTCCTAATTTAATTCCTTTGTCTAATTCGGTTCAAGAGTTAAACCATTCAATTCAACACTGGATGATACTTGTCCCGGATTTGCGAGTATTGTAGTTTTGAGGATGAAATTAGGGAGCTCTTGTCGTCTCACTGACCGTTTGGACAGATGATTCTCTGTACAACTTCTAATTTCTAGTACAATCAAGGTGTTCTTGCTCTTACAAATGGGGCAAGTTTCGTTAATTGGTTGGACATTGTGGTTACCTGGTATGCATAATCGATGAAACAAACAAGGTTGAATTCAGCCAACTTTGAGATTGATTCGCAACTACAGACACAAAGTTTGAGCACAAAACAATAGCATTTTGTTTTACATCTCTGTACTCTATGGTAGTTTAACTTGTTATTGTCATGTAGATACATGATCTGTAGCATTGGTCTAGTGTACCGCTTATGTTCTTGTCTGGTCAGCGTGAGGCAAGATTAAGATGATTTTTAATTGAGATGTGCAGATTTTTTTTTCTTGATAATTATACCTTGCGAATGATACAGAATGGACTTGGCACTCATTGTGCTTCCATGATCACTTGTACGCAATTTACGACCATCACAGCGTCAGCATTGACATTTAATTGATGTTAGTCCATCCTAGTGATTTATCATGTTAGCGTGAGCCGTGAGGCAAGATTAACATGATGTCGACTCAGACGTTCAGCATTTTTCTTGCTAATAACCTGGCAAATGATAGGAATGGGATTAATATTCCTGCTGTTTCTGTGTTACTTGTATGCGGTTCGACAGCCTCGTAGCATCACTGTTCTATGTTCAAGAAACTAACTTTTTTACAAAGTCGTTGCAACTTTGATTGGTGCTCCAAGAAGCTTATGGTCTCCATGCCCCGTTACATTGCAGGTTGGTGAGTCTGTCCAGGAGCTGGACCGCCGTGTTCCGCCAGTGGTGAAAGAGGCGCCCACCCTCGCACGCTCTGCTGCCGCGGAGGTGCGCCAGACCGGCATCGTGGGCACGGCGACCGGCCTCGCCAAGTCGGCCATCGCCTGCGCCGAGCCAAAGGCCCGCGATCTGTACACCCGCTACGAGCCCGTGGCGGAGCGCAAGGCCGCCGAGGCATGGGTTGCCCTGAACCGCCTCCCGCTTGTCCCCTCCGTGACCCGGGCCGTCCTCCCCACCGCGGCACAGCTCTCAGCCAAGTACAACTCCGCCGTGCGCGACGGGGCGAAGCGCGGCAACACTGTCGCCACCTACCTCCCGCTCGTCCCCACGGAGCGCCTCGCCAAGGTGTTCGGGTACCCGCTCGCCGACTCCGCCCCTGCGGCAAAGCCGGAGATGCAGCCCATTCCGTCGCAGTAGAGACGGAAGCCACCGGCATTACATCCGTCGCAGTAGAGATGGAAGCCACCTGAATTACATTCGATATAGCAGTATCTATGTAGTGTAGTAAGTACGAGCCTTATGTCTATGTGCCTTGTGGTGAGTTGAGTTTTTTATGTGTTGAATGTTACTATGAGGATGCCTATGGTGGGCAGGGGTGACTTGCTTTGTTACTAGTAAATTCAGCTGTGTTTTCTGAAACACCATGCGTGTGTAATTGTGTAAATTGTATGATAACTTTTACCGTCTTAATCGCCATTTGTTGTGCTTGTTTTGTCAGTCGCTATATATCGTGTAGGCATATTGTGAGGTTTGGCCACCATGCTGTGCAGTGTACAGTACATAGTCTAAATAAAAGGGTTGTTTTTATAAAAAGCTTAAGCCACTTTAAACCTAAAAGTCATAAACCATAGGGGAGATGCTTTTTTGACTTTTGCGGAATAGAATATCTCTTTGCCATCGAACTTTGTTAAAATTACCCTTAAAATACCATTGGTATATAATTGCAAACCGTTTCATTTTTTTCGTTCATTTCCAACCATTCGGTCCCAACCTATCTCCCCTCTCGCCGCCGCCTCCCATCTCCCCTCCCGACAGTGCCGCTTCCTATCCCCATCGCCTGCCGTCTCCCATCTCCCCTCCCGACAGTGCCGCTTCCTATCCCCATCGCCTACCGCCTCCCATCTCCCCTCCCGACGGCACCACCTCCCATCACCCCTCCCGAACGCTGCCGCCTCCCATCGACGTAGCCTCCTCAAATGCGCCGTCGCCTCCCCTCTCCTCCCCCGCTGACGCCGCCTCCCCAAGTGCGCTGCCGCCTCTCCTCGTCCTACGTCGCCTCCCCAAGTGCGCCGCCGCCTCTCCTCGTCGTACGTTGCCTTCCGTCCAGATCAAGGTAGTCATGGGAAATTTGATTTGTCTGTATGATCTGAACATGCCAACTTCAGAAGCGCTTGTATGATATGAAATCTGAAATTGGATAGTGTCTGTATGATCTGAAATCTGAAATTGCATTTGATGTTGCTTGCATTGTCAGTTGATTTTGGAATTACTCAGTTATCAACTGAAAATTAATGCTTTGATGTTGCTTGATTGCTTCTTTGTGATGAGCATTGTCTGTTGATGTTGGAATAAGCAGTTAAAGGGTTGGAGCTAAGGAAACCTTCACATTTTCTTATCAATGTTGTGGTGGATAACTGCCAATACATATGGGTTGCGTTATACTATCATCCTAGTCTCCCTTTATAATGAATAAATGAATCAATAGCTATTCAATTACCACTTGATCTGCGCAAAGGCTATAGATTTCAGCTGAGCAAAATGGCTAGATGCTTAATCCTACACTCAATTGTCACTTATGGCTATCTTTTGCTTCTAACTTAGTTATCTAGTTTTCACTTGTTTCTATTTGAGTATATTTTGAAGACATACACATGTTCAAGCAAAATCATCAAGAGCAGAACAGCAGATGAACTAACAAATGCATATGTTCATGTTACTATCTCGTGTTCTTGTAACTGTCTGTATAGTTGGTAGCTCCAAGGTTAGCTAGTGGCAGTCTTTACTCTTTGGTGATTGCCTTTTCCTTAAAATGCTAAAGAATCTGTTCAATTAGTTGGTAGCTCCTTAGCAAGTTTATCAACCAGTCTTCAACCTGTGACTTGAAAGAGCTGGTATCAAAGTTCATTCCTGATAGAGTTGGTAGCTCCTCAGCAAGGAGATTGAGAAGGCGACATCAAGCATTTTCCCCCTCTAGAATGTGTTTATCCGCATGGTGAAGATCCTGAAGGCCCCAAATTTCAACCTGGGGAAGCTCATGGAGGTAATTGTCACATCAGCAGATTAGCTCTGCGTTATTATTGAACTTGATGTGAACGGCATTCTAATGTGGCTTGTGGCTCATTCGGTGCATGGTGACTATAAGGAGGATTTTGGTGTGAAGATGGAGAGGCTGTCGAAGGAGACGAGGCCATGGTCAAGGTGAGGTTGTTGTTCTTCTTGAGTAGAGATAGTGCCTATCACTTATTTTGTCGCTTTATGTTTTAGAAGATATATGTACCACCTATCTAGGTGGGTGTCATGAACTCCCTAACCAGTTTTGATGGCTGATTTCCTGAATACTTTGCCGAGATTCCTAGCTGATGGTGCACTTGATGTCGGATGAAAAATGATGAATGTTTCCAAGGCAATATGCTTTGTTTTTGTTTGTTCTGGATAGCGGTTGGTTTAAACTACATTTTGAATTAATTCGGTCGTAAGCATGATTTTGTTTGGCTGTCTGAGAGTATATGCTCTGGTGATGTGAGGTTTCTTGGCAATGTTCCAATGGAGCTCCCATTTTTTGCCTAATTGCATCAGGTTGCATCTTGTCTTTCAACCTGTGACTTGAAAGAGCTGGTATCAAAGTTCATTCCTAACACATGTTGCGGTGACATGATAATTGCATCATGTGTGATTAAATATTATTTTGTTACTATGTTATTTTGTTTGGTTGACTGATATTGGCATTTCTAAATTCATTTCTTCCATTGCGCAATGTCCAAAATAAATACACGCATGCACTACGAGCGATACCCATTTTATTTCATATGTACAAATGCATGTATCGTCATATTTTCAGATCCCATGAAAAAATCAGTTTAAATACAAGCTTAACAAGGTCCTTTAAACCCTTAAGGGCATTTCAGACCTTTCATCCTTCACACACAACTCAATAAGCCAACATCCTACAAAAAGTCGGACTGCCAAACAACAAAGTTTAGCTTAAAAGCTTAGAAGCTTAAAAGCTGATTAAGCCAAGAAGCTGGCTTTAAGCTATAAGCCAAAAAGCCTAAGCCTAAACAAAGAGGGCCATAGTGTCTGCGGTGAGTGAGTGGAATTGTGGGAATGGTGAGTGGAATAGTGAGAATGATTTTGTGAGACTTTCAGTTCTGATTGTGTAAGCCTGACTGAGGCAGTGCAAGTACACATACTGTTAGCTCTTACGCAAGCGATGACGTGGTTGTCCACGCTGGTCTTACGTAGGGGGTGTAGTTGGAGCGGATAGGATCGGATATCGCTCATCATGTATTTTACTCCGATTTTTTCTTCTCGGAGTCGGATAGATACTCATTTCTTCATTTCGTATTCGCTCCACAAGCCTTCGATCGGTCCATCATGTATCTTATTCTTTTTTTTTCTTCTTCTCAGAGTCGGATACGGATAGTGTCGGATATTCATTTCTTCATTTCGTATGCGCTCCACGAGTCTTCAATCAGTCGGACGAATATTATCTGCTTCTTCGGTCGAACGAATATTATCTGTTTCTTTTGCACCCCTACATAGGACATTAGACAGTAAGGGTGTAATCAGAGTGAACATACAGAGACTAATCGCTGAGATGTCGAATGAAACACTCAGTATCCCCTACGTGCTCAGATGCAGCAACCCACCTATCTGTTATCATTTTCCTAAGTGAAGTCACAACAGATTTTCCTCATACTACCTGATATAGTATCTTATTCCGTATTTTTCCTTAGAGTCGGAGTCGGACACAGATAGTGCTGGATAACCATTTATCTCTTCCATATTTGCTCCGCAAGCTTTCGGTCGGTCAGAAATTATCCGCTCCGTTTGCATCCCTAAACCTTGTTTGGTAGCACCGGGATTGTGGCTCAATCCACAGGATCATCCCGGTGGGGGAAACTTTACCGAGCGAGGTTGACTCGTTGCTTGGATGCGTCGGTGGATAATCCATGCCCGTTCCAACCGAATCCCCGGGGGTAACAACCCATGCCTCGCCCGCATGGTTTCTTCCCAGAACAGCGCCTCGCTCGCGACTCAGCTACTCCGAACGGCGCCACCTCCCCCCTTTCTCCCCCCTTGACTCAGGTGACGCGGATCCCACCGCCGCCGATGCCCTGGGAGGAACATCCCATTAGTCTCCTCCTCCTCCTACGATTTCTTACGAGCGGAGGCGAGTGGAGATCCAGATCCGCTTGGACCGATTTGTTTTGTTGGTAACCTCTATCTTTCTTGGATTGATTTTGCTTTCCCTAATCTCTTCCTCGAAATGAATCTTTGCCCTAGTTTGTCCTGTTTGCTGTGAGCGTCCGAATCCAAATCTTTCACCCTAGTGTAGTTTCACGTGTTGAGTTTTAGATGTTCTTTTTTTTTACCATGGCCAGGTTCTACTTGTTAAGATTTAACAAGTAAATATGCAATCCCAGAACTGAGTAGGTGCTGCAAAAGTGTGTATATTTTCTTTCCCCTAATCTTTTTTGTTCTTTTTCGTGAGCTGGCGAACCCAAATCTTTGTGCAATGTTCCATCCAATTTGTGTAGAAGTGTAAAAACGCCCGCAATTGGAGTGCTCCAATTGTACCTTTGTTTTTTTATAGACAGTTTTTGATGTAATCCATCCATCCATATGGTTTGATTCTTCAGAGCGCGCAAGATCTCAACCAGATCCTGCGACGCCCTCAGGTGCGTCAGCCCCTACCACTAACTGCGTAGGTTAGGTCTGCCTGGATTGTTTTGTGGATTGGAGCTGAGAATGTTGGTTGGTATGTGCTGAGTGAGAGTGTTTAATCTTAACAATGTTCTGTTGATTGTAACTTTGTAGGTTAGTCCTAGCTCTGGTTGTCTCCTTCCTTAACATGACGATGTTGTAGCTGATCCCATGATTATGTTGTGTCGAAGTTGGACTGACCAGTGTATTTGTAGAACGTAGCCAACCATACTAAGTGTAAACTCGTTAAAAACTAAGGAGCGGAGTAATTACTAGATCTGGATCAACCACATATACATGTAATTGTTGCTCAGTAGCTTAGGCTCCACATATACTTGTTGATATGGCCACTGTCAAATGCTTTACTGTGAGTTTGACATAAATATTGTAGTTTGACATGTAGCAAGGTAAGGTGCCCAAAAAATTGAAGGCCAAATATGTTATTTCTTATTATCCCTAGGATTGCACTCTCTGTAGTTATTTTGCTTATACCTACATGTTATCATCTAATGCTTCACATCATGTTTTCTCACTTCTAAAATGCTTATTGTCATTTTTCATCCGTTAACAGGATATGTAAATTTGAGGTCAACGGAGCTTGTGCCTGTTAATATGTTTCCATTGGTAATCTGTTATTTCTTATTATCCTTAGGTAGTGATGTCAGTTTGTGCTAAAACTTCTACTTATGAACTGATGTAGTATTCTTGCTTTACCTGTTGCTTGTGTCATGCATGCCTTGTCTCTGTTGTACAGTGGTTATTTGGATGTTAAAAAGACAAAAATCTAAGGCTAAGTTGGGATTGAAACAATATGCTTGAACATACAGATAAATTGCATGGAGGGTTATTATAGGTTGTGTGGGATGAGTGGTCCATGGAGAGGTACTCATGATAACTTGGTCATTGGGAGTGGGAGGTAGTTAGGTATATCAGAGATGCCATGCATGCATATACTAAATCGAGTGATTTCTTTAAAGATATGGACAATTGGTTAGTTACAGGATAAGATGATCAATTAATTACCTTACAATTTATATGTTGATGTGATCCCTGTGTTGGTGAAGTAATTGTTTCTAGTCAAATCAAAATTGGAACTAGCTCAATTTTATTTCACAGCTTACCAGGTATGGTGCCAGTTTGCGTAAGCAGATTAAGAAGATGGAGGTCTCAGTTATGTCCATAGATCATTTCTTCTGTGCTATGATGAAATCACAACTGCATAGCTGCTAGGGAGCACATATGCGAAATAATTTTCTAATTTTGCTGAGTCCTTAACATGGTGTAACACTGTATTATTGTTCCCTGCATGTTATCTTGTTTGCTTTTGTTCTTCACTATCAGATTATTTGTTGTATGTGCATGGCCTGTATAGATGGTTTCTTTCTTTCTTTTTCCTTTGAAATCGTATAGAATAGTTACTGATACCATTTTATCATGTATAGTGGCTTGTATATAGTTAGATTATCCCGGATATCATGTATGGTACGGGTACCTGTGATCAAAGGATATCATGTCAGGTTAGTGTCCTCAAGGCCTCAACATTTCGGCTTAATCGCCAAGAAACATTGTGGATTGGAGAATCATAGCAATTTCATCAGTATGCCCTATTTGAATCTATGATCAATTAGTGTTCATGACTTTTAAGTATGAGCTCCGTTTTTTCGTAGGTTTAACGCATACATTTTGTCATTTTTCACTTGTATATGTATATTCTGCTATACTGTGATGGCTTGAGATTGTGCTATCAAGTTGTTTGCTCGATGCCTTGATTGTCTTCATTTTCAATATCTTGTATATGTGTTCGATATACCTTAAAAGTTATCATGAATTTTGTTTGCAAGAACCAAATTTGATCTGGTGCCGGGTTGAGCGACACAAGATCTTGTCAAATGTTTGAAAATAATGTACAATTGAAGCTAGCATATAAGTTATCTCATGTAACTAGAACATTTTGCCTTTGATGATAGTATCGCCTCGCATTTAACCATTACTCCTTTTGTGTGACACGCTTATAACGAAGAGTGTCATCATGGAGATGAGCGAAACCCTCTCGCTAATCACCACGCGCTCGGCCCAAGACACACCAAACCCCAAGCCCCCAAATGGAAGACATGTTTAGAGTTTTGATGTCAGTGGAACAAAATCCTTGAGATCTCTTGATGTCATAGTTTTTGCCTAGACCATCATGAACTTGATATGATTGTTGCTTCCTTTACGTTACGATGCGATTCAAAGAACTCAAGAAACATGTACCAATGGCATGCTAACTCTAAGCCTGATATCAGATGTTTCTGCAGTAGCATCACTTGTTATCCAATTTTCTAGAGGTTGTATTCAAAGTTTTAATATTTTTTTGAAATTTCTAGACCTTTTATTCTGATTTTTTTTTATTTTTTTTGAATTTTCTGCACTTTTTATTTTTTTTCGATTTTTCTAGACTGTTTGTGAAGAAATTCTGATATTTTTAGAATTTTCTAGTTTAGTTTTGGAAATTTTCATGAATTGTTCCAATTTTTTAATGTTGTTTTTGGAATTTTCTATATTCTTTTTTTGCTTTCAGATTTTTTAATATATGCAATCCCTACCTATCCAACCATTTGCCCAAACAAATCAAGGGATTAGATCCAAGGTGGGAGGGGATTAGATCCAAGGTGAGAAAGGATTGGACGGAGGGAGGGGGATTCACCTAATCCCCTCTTAGATTGTTTCTCCTATAGATAGATTTCCCCACTAATCAAATAAGGCCCTAGTCATACAATCCCACGTCTATCATCTGCTATAGCCGACCAGAATTTGATTAACACTGTAACGCCCCCAAATACCTGGGAACGTTAAACTCTTCACAACCGCCCAGGATGTGCAGTTGCGAAGTAAGCAGTGTCTCAAGCAAGCTTTCGATTACAACAAAATCCAACCTTTTATTATATAAGATTAAGGCTTAACAGCCAGTTTTGATACTAACACGGGCATCCAAGCCCAAAGTTAATATAATACAAGACAAAAGAATTTCTAACCACAGGCACAGAGTGCGGTTGAGACCTAATAACAGTAATCGTTGCCATCTGTGGGTCCACCAAAATCCTGCTCAACCAGATCCTCTGCCTTTTCCCTGGTTTCTTCTGTAGATTGTTTGTAGATTATGCAAGAATGAGTACAACTACCGTACTCAACAAGCCACATGGAAAAGCTAAATAATTATATGCAAGGAGTTCAAAGGATAGTTAGGTTTTACCTTAACAGGCATATGTGGATGCAATTTGCAGTTAAAGCAGTTTACAAAACAGTAAAACGATAATACATAATAACATCAGGGGTTTCTCAACAAACCACAATTACCAACTTACCATCTCCAAAACTCTACTTATGCCTCATGTACTGGAATCACCTATTAACACAGCTTCATTAACCGGAAGCACGGTGTATTCGAATAACATTGATTTACACTCTACAGAGTTGACCAACTTTACCCACACGATATCACAAACTCACATTGCCACGCAACATGTTTGCGCACAACTGAGTAAGGATAACAAAGCCTTTTCACTGCTTATCCTTTTTAGCCTCTACCCGGTAGGTCTAAATCCATACAGCCCTCGGGAGACCATCGGCCAGTAGTGGACTTTGTGCCCGATGTTGACGGCCCATACTGCTATGAAGCACCAAATGAGTGTCCCTAACGGCCCACCCCTGTCTCACCTTTGCTATTGTAGATATTCAATTGGAAGAGCAGTGTACTAAGCTAGGGAGTAATGACCACACATGTGGTTGAGCGGTTTATTGTGTCTGTTACTTGGCACAAGGTTCTTGTCCTTACTTGTCACCCAGTGAGGCGATGGCCCAACTCGCGGTTGCCCACCTCTAGATCTCACTGATGACTCACTTTTAACCCAAGTCTATTGGGTTGTCCAACTTAATGGACACGACCCTCAACTCTCCACCAAAACCATTGGCGAACCGCTAATACTGTTTTTGATTGATGAACACAATTGAGTGACAAAGCTACTTATATAGATAATATTTTATGTGAACTTGTCAAGATGAATATGGCCTACAAGTGCTGGGTAGGTTTGTAAGTGGGGTTATAGGATTTATCTAATTATCATGGCATTCCAAAGTATTATTTGAATAATTAAAGTAATTGGCACAAATATAATAATGAAAGTATCAATAAAAATATATGACATGTGGGTTCAAAATGATCAAGGAATGCGACTTGCCTTCTTGCACAAAGTCCTGTGGATGCTGGTCTTGTCTGGCGTCTTCTGGCGTCTGGTCGTCTAGATCGTAACCTAACGAGAAGCAATGCAATAAAAAGAAACCAAGTAAAAACTAGCTCAACAAGGAAAGAGCTGGGAACAACAAGCAAGTAAATAAAACCAAAAAGAAACTTAAAGGAAGGGTGGTGCGGGTTGGTGGGATTTATCTGGTGTTTGTTTGGACTGGACGAGGTTTGAGATTCGGATCCAACTACAACAAAAATATTGTAGAGGATTAAAGAAATCTAGTGGAAGGATTTATTTGGAGCTTGGTATAGCTGTACGGAGTCAAGAATGGTTTTCTGGGCTCGAGACGATCGAAAATGACATATAATGTCAAATTAGGGTTTTGGGCGAAAATTGCCAGATAATGAATAGTATTAAAATACTATTCATACATGACAATGGATCAGTGAAGAGTAATTGAAATTTGTGTTTAGCTGAATTGGATTGTAGCTAGGGTTTACTATTTTTGGCTAAAGAAAAGTGTATAAAGGAATTTCTATTTTCTAATTTTATTCGGAATGAACAGTAATTGAGATTACTGTGCAGGAACAAAGGCTGCATGCTTTTAGGTGAATAAAGATGTGGCCGAGCCTGTTTTGTTATTACTGACCAAGGGCCCACTAAACCACTCGGCCTCGGCCTTTAAGGTTCGGCAAGCCAAAACCGAGGCACCTCGCCATGAAGCAAGGAGAGGAGAACGCCAAGGCCATGCGGCGCTACAGAGAGGGAAGGCGAGCGAACCGGCTCACCAATGCAAGGCGGCGGCCAACAAAGAAAGCGGCACACATGAAAGCTCCACCGTAAGTCTCTCTCTAGGGTTTTTGGCGGGTTTTGGGGTGGGGTTGTGGCGGCAATGGCGGCGGCTTTGGCCGGGGGAAAGAGAAGGGTTTGGGGAAGGCGTCGGTGGGGATGAGGAGAAAGAGCGGCTGGGTGCCTTTTTATAGAACAAAGGAGGCGGTGGCGATGGCGATGGCGGCGGCGGGCGCGATAAGGCGCGCATGCCATGGCGAGGTGGCGGGGAGAGTGGAGCATGGGCGATCGCGAGGGCGCCGCCAGGCGACATGTCTTGCCAGGCGTGCTTGGGCGGCGCTGAGCGGGAGGCGGCGGTATGGCGGCGGCGTAGGCGCGGCGCGATTGAAGGCGCGGGGAGCTGGCGCGGGAGGTGACAGATGACGGCGGCGGCACTGGGCGGTGACGGCGAGGAGACGGGGTGGAGGCGGGCTCAAACGAAGACGCGACCGGGAGGGGAAAGCGGGGAGGGAGAAGGGAAAGCGGATTTGGGGATTAGGGTTTGGGTTTTGGCAAAATTTGTCGAATTTTGAAATTGGATTTGAAACTGAACTTCAAACTTGAACTCAAATTGAATTTTGAAATTTTCAGGTGTTTCAAACACATTCATCACCAAATCGGCTTCATAAAAAAATGAACAAACTAGCTCACGAGCAATCCAACGATTTCAGAAATTGCAATCCAACTGCAAGAATTTCCCAATCTGCAATGGCAAACAAAACCAAACCACGATCTGACCTTCTCGGTGCGCTGTCAACGGCCACCACCGATAATAGCATCCTTGTAGCCAGCGTGGACGGCCACGTCATCGCTCGTGTGGCTCCTACGGTGGGCCCAAGATGTCAGCTTTGCGGGTTGGATCCGATTAAAGACAACGCTCGGTGCAAAGCGCACACACTAAGATCATGCGGTGTTGGTGCCTCGTGTTTTATGGTACGATAGCTCCAATTAGATGGTGCAAAGCACAATTTAATTAAAAAAAATCACGACGTGTATTGCAAAGTATGCGCGCAAAAACTTTGTTTCAAACCATGGGCGTTTGGTGTACATTTTTTTCCCGAGTGCCCATGTTTTAGGTTAAACTTTTTTTTTCTCAGACTACGGGCCGAAGAAAACAGCTACATGGGCCGTGAAGACTCATGTAGCTGTTTATTTAGCGACATGAGCTATAGGTGCGTGCATGTGCGTCTAGTGGAGAAACGTGTCTTCATGCTCTATGAAGTACTAGATAAATCCTAGATTTATTTAGCGACATCAGGTTAAGATCTACGTGCATTTTAGTAGGGCACACGCACGTGTGGTGTGAGTGGGTGTACGTGAGTGTGCCTCCAGCATTGTAATCTAAAAAGTACTTTGGTGTTAAAGTCATGTGACAAGGATTAAAACCTCTACATATAATTAAAGATAATATGTCTTTATAGTCGAAATCCCTAAGACTAACGGCCTCCGTGGTCGTAAGGATTCCAGAGGTTACATCGTGGGTACTCTGATCGGAGAGATCCTGTACCAACTACCTGACCAGATAACTACTCGTAGAAACAATGAATTGGCACTGGGACTCGATTCCAAGTATATACCTTCCGTGTGATGAATAGAACATGTGCCTAATCACTCCAAACTACACAACGTTTCATGACTCTAAGTCATTGACAATAACCATCATGTGATTACGTCATTCTCTGATATCAACCGCTGAACGGTTGATACTTTGCCAACTGTCACCACACTCCGACCAGTCGCGACACTTCTAACAGGCGTCTCTTTAAGAAGTAACTACCACTACTTCATCGACTACTTAAAGGAGACTACAAACAACAGAAAAGGATGAGTCACATTCCATCAGATTGAAGCACATCAATCGGCATTAGATTCATGTTTCAAGCCTGATTCAAAAGCATAGCAAGCCTTACGCTCAGTGTAATTAGGATTAGTTCACCGCATTGTCAAGGGCACTACCTGTAAAAGATCCAGTTCATAGCAATAAAGAGCAGTCACATTCTCTCTCAAGAACTCTTTGCTATTTTCCTCTGTTTATTTCGTAAGATCGGCGACTCGATCGTCGACAGCTAGCGTCGTCCGAGGGAAAGAAGGCGTTGAGTTCTTGAAGATTACTTCGCTCAAGCTTTCCTCATCCACTTCCTTCGCCCCATCATCGCTAATGCAAACATGGCAGAGGCTTTGGATGAGGAAAACTAGTTCGACCTGGCAGACTACTCCAATCCCGACATGGACGCATGCATCCGCGTCATGGAAAAAAAACAGGATGTCATCATCCTCCTCCTCCACCAGCTCTTCATTTGTAGATATTAGCGAAATCGACCGGATGGATGAGGATTCACTGCCACCATCAATGGCGCTCTCAGAGGGAACGCTCGTTCCGACCAGTTCGGAACGTCTGAACGTCTCTACAAGCCTGGTCGATCAGACCAGCAAAAGTGGCAACAGAAGCCCGGTGCTGCAATCAGAGAGTCTATCAAACAGAAGCCCTATTATAATTTCTTCAAATATCACTATACTATGGCATAGTATTAAGGGCAATCAAACCACCGGAGAAAACTGCTTTGCAAAGCAAATTATATGCCGGCAATTAGTTTTCCCGGCACTTATTGCCTGCCTGGTAAAGTGGCGCCGGGAAAAACATTCCCCGACAGATATGTGGATTCCCGACAGTTAACTGCCCTAGAAAAGTTTTTTTCCCCAGCAGTTAGCTATTTCCCGGCAGTTAGAGTTTCCCCGGTAGTTAGATGTATTGCCGACAGTTAACTGCCCTCGATTCTCAGTTTTCCCTGGTAGTTAAGTGCCCTAGATAAGTTGGTTTTCCTTGGCAGTTAGTTGTTTCCCCGACAGTTAACTGTCCATGATTCTTAGTTTTCCCCGGCAGTTAACTGCCCTCAATTCTTGTGTGAACTTGTTCCAAACATTCTTATTCAAATGCTCAGCTCTTAGAACTTTAACAGCAACATCCTCACCAAAATAAGTCCCATGAAACTTTTCACATAAGCATATTACACTATAAAGAGAAAGCATCACTAAATACAGCAACTAAGTAACCCAGCATTATGCACTTGACTGATCTAGGATAATTTTGCGATTTCAGGATCAAAAACCAGGCATCAGCTGATCAAGAGCTTCAACAAAAGTCAACATAGAACTGTCAACAGTGCATTTGGTCCAAACATTTTGTTACAACATCTAATAAAATCCTCGGGCATTTGCTAAGTTGATAATGGTGTAATCATATTCTGCATCCCAATCAAATAATATGGTGGAGCTCATTGCATGTAAAGCAGAATGCATAACTGATCCAGAGATCTATATAACACAAAAGTTCTAGGCACCGTTTTGTACTTATAGCCATAGTGGAACCATGATTCTATAAGCTATGAAGTGATTACAAGGGTAGCACTTTACATAGATATAGATATGCCTAAAAATGATTCTCTAAGCCATGTTTTCAAATTTATTCACCACAAGAACTTTTTGTGTACCTCACTTCCTAGGGTTGTGTATACATCACTGAATTCAAGTCCAATGTAACCACTTCCAACAATAGCTATCCAGTCTGGAACTAACTCGAGTTTTAGCGCATGATCACTCCTAAATATAGTTTTTCCTGCATAAAAACACCCGGCAGAATTTCATAAGACTGTATGAGGGAAATAAAAAGAAGAAATGATAACCAATACATTGCGTTTGCAATAAAGCATGAACCCAATTGTGCCATCTGCCATGACACTAAACATTGCATAACAAATAATGTGATAATTGTGTTCTCTATGCTGAGCTTGAATGACAAAATCTCTTAGTTGAACAACTAAAGGATCTCTACATATCACATGCCCATAAGGATATTCAAGAATAATAGATAGGAAATTATGTTTTATTTATTGCCACTTGTGGTTCCAGTTTCAACCAAATTGAGTGCAACGACATTGGATTGTTAGTCCTAGAACTCATATAACATCTGCGCCTTTATGCCAGTGGTTACAAACAAAATGGGGTTCACTTGAACTTAAAATACAAGTGTAACATCATTAAGTGTGCAAATTTCAAAGAGGAAAACTTGCATCAACATACACTGCCACAAAGTTCTTATACATAAATACACAAAATCCTATGCAGCAGCAGCGTGATGGTTCGCCGTGCACTTTAATACAAAAACAACATTACTTACTCACCCCCAATTCATGAGGAAACCAAGGATGTTAAAACTACATGCAATCATGCATGAACAAGATAAAACCTTTCTTCCTTAACGACAATACAGCACTATTTTTCCATAAACTTTTCCCTACTGTGCCAAACCTCTTAATGTGATAAGCAATATGAAAGATAGAAATGGAATGAAAAATATACCCATAGTTCTTCCAGGGAGCATGCCATGTAGGCCCTGGCCATCTACTTGGTATCCTTTCCATTAGTGCAGATGTAGAGAATCTGAAAGAGTTACCATGACATCAACAATTCAAAAGTAGCTAGTATAATGCAACAAATACAATATCACGAACAATATTTGTCTACCTAATCCTACAGCAAAGGATATTTTGCTAGATCCTCTTTAGTTTAAGTTTTTCCCACAGGAAGAAATAGCTCAGTAGTACAGAATAAATCAACCAATATATAACTTACAACTGTCTATCAATGGTCCCTCTTCTTTACAATTTTTCCATAAGTGTCGCATGATTTTTACAATTTTAAAATAGTGTGGAAAGCAAGGTTGAAGAACCCACTACTATCACCTGTCTAGCTCAAGAAAATTAAATCATGACTAGTTTACTAAAGAGTAAAACAAACCAAGAAAATAAACAGAGAGAATGATGAATGGCCCAACATGCATAGAACCATGCGGACAGGAGGAATCCATTTTATGGTTGCAATCTACCACATTCACAAATTCTCTTAGGTAATATAATAGCACTCCAAGAGTTCAATTTCATAGGGGAATATATATACCTGTTTAAAAAAACCATAGACTAATGCGACAGTCTAGAGGGTATTTTTCGTGTTAGAAATTCATTCCATACAAACATTGTGTCGTATAGGTCCCATCCCTTCTATGGATCATTGAAATTCTTCTGGAGGCTTCTCATGATATGGTATGAGTGGCTAAAAAAGAAGTCATTTCTAAGATCTATTGTCTACAAGAACTTCCTGTACCTGCATGATTTGTAAAGGTCGGCTTATGAAGAACATACAGTATGAAAGTGCAGTAGTTCAGCATAGGAAATAAATATGTAGCTTTGTTGTTAAAGTTTTTTTTAGAAAAAAGAACTAGATGCTCCACAGTTAGAAAATATTACCAGCAATCCAATCATTGTAAGATAATGTAAAGTCTACGACATCAATGATATAAGGGATGCAACATACCTGTTCTCATCCT
Organism: Phyllostachys edulis; assembly: GCA_036346405.1. Lineage (NCBI taxonomy): Eukaryota > Viridiplantae > Streptophyta > Magnoliopsida > Poales > Poaceae > Phyllostachys > Phyllostachys edulis. The sequence continues at coordinate 63,691,887 of CM070554.1, forward strand.
TGGGCTTAAGAAATGTTGGTACGACCTGAGCATCGCGCTGGGGGGACGCAGAGAAGAAGTAAGATCCTTAGACTCCAAAGAATGTAAAAACTTGTGCAGAACCATACCACCATTCCTTGAGTAGAGGCCACCACTAACATATCCAGAAATGAAAGATGTAAGAGCATAGCACACGATAAATGTTGTGATGATAGCTCCTCGTTTGAGAAATAGAGTACCGTATTTTAGTTACAGGGAAAAGCTAATGCAAACTCCTATTAGCTGAACAAACATTATAGTTGATCGAGGAATGAAAGATGTAAATAGTGTAAGCACATGCTAAAGTTTGTAATGATTGTTACTTCTCTGACAAATAGAGTACAATATGTTAGTTAGGGGAGAAAAGCTAATGGAAATCGTACTAGCTGCCCAAACATTATTATTGATCTCCAAGAACAGTTTTAGATATTGAGTTACTTCGCATGATGGTGAAAATATATACCTTGTATGTCATCAATTTTCCATGTTCTCTAAGTCTGAACATTGAAATGAGTTCTTTTTTTCCATGACATTCAGGGTTAATCACTTCAGCACACCATGCCTTATGGCAGATGGAGTTGTGCATTTCAGTAATAAGACAAACTGCTCCAGAAGTCAATAGAAGGGCTTTAACAAAGGTAGTTGTTGGATAATGCAAAACCAGCCATTTTATCCAGATATATACTACCTTGGCCAGAAATCAAACTAAATAATGAGGACACTGACCTACAAAAAATACAAATTTACCGTGTATATTCTACCATATCATTTTGTCCAAAAACAAATCTCCAGATTCATATGAATGCAAAACAGGAGACATTGTAAAGGTTCAGACATTCCTGGTCTTCAGCTCCTTTTAGGAATGTGTATGTATTAATGTTCTAGATGAATATATTCATGGCTCCAAAACTACTTTCAACATATGCCTGCTACATTTTGCAAATGCAATGCAGAAAAACGGAGACAAAGAAAGCTGGTTTTGAGCTTACCCAATGTATAACATGCCAACAATGGCTAATACAATCACAAGCACGATAAGAGCCGCCAACTGAGTGCCAATACCAACAAGAGCAGAAAGAAACATCAGACCGCGAGGAGGCCGAAATACATCTCCGTGGACAAGCTTCCATCCAGATTCCTCACTAACATCTCTCTCTTGATAAAGGAAAGCCATAGCTTAAGACCACGATCGAGTGACAATAGATGGAAATTGTACCAAAAGATTTGCTACGAATATTCAAAGAATTTCTCTAGTTAAAAAAAGCTTGTCAGTGTGGGAAGAGGTATGGTCAAACTTGATGTTTGACTAATTTTTTTCTGAATAATAGATTCCTCACATGGAAATGATGAGTAAATTCATCATTACAATACTCTCACAATGTAAATTTGTAACTTTTCCAAATATGATACGATAAGACTAATGGTCAAATTTGCATCTGGAGACCATGAAAATAAAAAACGACGAGTTTTTTTTTTCCAGAAGGAATACATAAGTAAACAGATGTACTCAGATTCAGAACTTACAAGCGACTCCAGATCATCATCTTCACGAACATACTTTGCATAATCATTTCTCAGGGTCCTCATCAATATCATTGATACTAAACCGGTCAAGAAAATAACCATCATGAAAGAATTGAAGATGGAGAACCAATGAATCTGAACATGGAAAATTGCAACACAAGTTAGTGATCTTGTGATTCCTTCAGACAGAAAGCAAAATCAACTCTTTGTCAGAATCAACATGGAGCCAAGAAAATATAACAAGGCCAAAAAGTGTCCTTGAAAAAATTCTAGGTTTGTCTCTGGCACGAACAAGAATTATATCTTAATTCCATCACTTGGACTACTTTCTTACTTCTTTTCTTCTAGTAAAAATGCAAAACTCTACTGATATCCGTAAGATACTGGAAAAAGGTTTGAATTTCGTTGCATATGGCCATAATGGAGATCTCAAATTCACATTGTTCTACAATTTCTATTGCTCTTTCTTGATGGCAATTCAGAATAGGAGACCTCATCATTATGAATGATACTGGTAGGATTGAATTATGTTGCATTATTTTCCCAGTCCATCCCAGCCATTACGGGTCTTACACTCATCCTGTTCTATAGTTTCTAACTTTCTATTGCTCGGTTTGATGTAAATTAGGAGTGTGATGCCTCATCCTTACTAAGCATTTATCTTTAAGTTACTTCAGTCCAACAACTGTCAGGAATGACATAACAGTCAGTCTTAGGATGCTAACCTATAATGTGAAGCGGATACTAAACTCATATTTCACCAACTAATTAAACAAAATATTCACTTTTACTAACAATAAGCAGCCGGAATTACATGTACAAATCACACAATATTAATAAAAAAAGTAGATATGGGTCTTGATATGATAATCACCTTATTCCTTTAACTATTTATTTGTTAAAACATTAGGCAGCACAAAAAATTTGCTTGCATCATACCTGTCGCCCATCAAGTAGGGCTACAAGGTTCAATCCTTGAGATAGAATGATTAGGTCGAATGCATTAAGTGTCACAGGGCCTGCTTCATCATCAAAAGTATGCTTAGTGTAATTAGTTGAGACATTGCTTGACCTTATCTTGAACAACCAATACATAAACAACAGACAATATTCATCTACAAACTGTTTAACTGTGCACAAGGAAAACCTACACACCTCTACTAAGGATGTCTTATCCAATTCAGGCACTAATAAGGTCACATTCAAATATCTTGCAATGACAACCATATCACAAATCTGATTGAACAGGTAAAAGAACACAAATGTGCAGTTTTAGATGTTACAAAGGATTATCTGACGGAAAATTAGTAAATAAATGTAGGGTTTTTCAAGTTGCTTACAGCTACTCGCATTTGGTTGAGCCCACCATTGCATGAAACCATCAAATAACCATTGTTCCTATAAATTCCTAACATTAAATGGAAACAACAAAATATTAGACAAATCAAGAGCACCAAGAAAGTTCAATAAACAAGCATATCTAACATCTACGCTCCTTAGAGTTCGAAGTAAATGTGACATGTTTTTCAATTGTTGTTCCTATAAGTTTCCAAATTAACGTGCATCGCGTAGAGCATGAAAAACCATTGTTCCTATAAGTTCAATTATTTGGAAAGTACTACTCTGGTCAAAGAGTGACTAGAATGGAAGTCGCAATTATGCCCTTCCAAAAAAATGTCATGGTTAAACTGACATCTTCTGAAATACCACTGATGAGCCAGCAGCCACACATATACACAGGCTAGTGCGACCACTAACACTATGTATAACACATAGGATTTGGTTCGACTAATTTAGAGCATAGAACATTCTCACAGCATGGTCATCAAGAACAATAAAAAAGTACAAACTTCCAACAGGAATTAATGCTACTATCAGTCTATGTCACAATAGTTAGCTAAAGGTGATCAATGGATGAGAAGGTGCTGCTACAACAATAAGTTCATTCAGTATCAACCAAACAAACGTTAAAAAGATATACTATGGTGTTGACGACAAGATTTGACACCTACGATGGCCATTACAAGGCTGATTGGTTCAACGGTGAGAGTTTAAAACTACTGCTGGTTCACCTAACATTTCGTTTGAATCAGAAGGCAGATCGGCTTCAAAGACCTCCGGGAAGGTCCCAGGGGACATCCTGATTGGTTCTGGAAAACATCCATAAAGACCTCCTGAGGAGATCTGGAGGGTGGTCTTTGCAAATGGCCAGAAGGGGTGTTCTCCGCAAAGCTGCCACGGACCTCCACGAGATCAGTGTGCCTCCATCCCAATCATCGGGGTCCTCCCTAGGAGTTCAACGTGTTGCAATCTCAACCAGTGTGGTCCTCCCAGGGGATCTAGTGCGCTTCAATCTCAACCGTTAAAGACCTTCCCTGGAGAAAATCAGAGCCGCTCAAGACCTCCGCAGGAGCGCTATGCGGCTTCATCACAGCCGTTCAAGACCTCCTCAAGAGTACTTGTGCACCTCCATCAGGGCTGCTCAAGACCTCCTCAGGAGCGCTACGCGGCTTCATCACAGCCGTTCAAGACCTCCTCAGGAGTACTTGCGTACCTCCAGCAGGGCCGCTCAAGACCTCTTTAGGAGCGCTGCGCCCCTCAATCAGGGCTGCCCAAGACCTCTCCAGGAGGACTTGCGCATCTTCATCCGAGCCGCCCAGGACCTCTTCAAGGGCGCTCACGTGGCTTAATTAGGGCCACCCACGACCTCTCCAGGAGGACTTGCGCGCCTTCATCCAAGCCGCCCAGGACCTCCTCAAGGGCGCTCACGTGGCTTAATCAAGGCCGCACAAGACCTCTCCAGGAGGACTTGCGCGCCTTCATCTGAGCCGCTCAGGACCTCCTCAAGGGCGCTCACGTGGCTTAATCAGGGCCGCCCAAGACCTCTCCAGGAGGACTTGCGTGCCTTCATCCGAGCCACCCATGACCTCTTCAAGGGCGCTCACGAGCCGCCCAGGACCTCCTCAAAGGCGCTCACGTGGCTTAATCAGGGCCGCCCAGGACCTCTCCAGGAGGACTTGCGCGCCTTCATCCGAGCCGCCAGACCTCTTCAAGGGCGCCACATGGCTTAATCAGGCCGCCAGACCTCTCCAGAGGACTTGCGCGCTTCATCCGAGCCGCCCAGCCTTCATCCGAGCCGCCCATGACCTCCTCAAGGGCGCCACGTGGCTTAATCAGGCCGCCAGACCTCTCCAGAGGACTTGCGCGCTTTCATCCGAGCCGCCAGACCTCCTCAAGGGCGCCACGTGGCTTAATCAGGGCCGCCAGACCTCTCCAGAGGACTTGCGCGCTTTCATCCGAGCCGCCAGACCTCCTCAAGGGCTCTCACGTGGCTTAATCAGGGCCGCCAGACCTCTCCAGAGGACTTGCGCGCTTTCATCCGAGCCGCCCAGACCTCCTCAAGGGCGCCACGTGGCTTAATCAGGCCGCCAGACCTCTCCAGAGGACTTGCGCGCCTTCATCCGAGCCGCCAGACCTCCTCAAGGGCACTCACGTGGCTTAATCAGGGCCGCCAAGACCTCTCCAGAGGACTTGTGCGCTTCATCCGAGCCGCCCAGACCTCCTCAAGGGCGCCACGTGGCTTAATCAAGGCCGCACAAGACCTCTCTAGGAGGACTTGCGCGCTTCATCCGAGCCGCCAGACCTCCTCATGGGCGCCACGTGGCTTTAATCGGGCCGCCAGACCTCTCCAGAGGACTTGCGCGTTTTCATCCGAGCCGCCAGACCTCCTCAAGGGCGCCACGTGGCTTAATCGGGCCGCCAGACCTCTCCAGAGGACTTGCGCGCCTTCATCCGAGCCGCCCAGACCTCCTCAAGGGCGCCACGTGGCTTAATCGGTGCCAGACCTTTCCAGAGGACTTGCGCCTTCATCCGAGCCGCCAGACCTCCTCAAGGGCGCTCACGTGGCTTAATCAGGGCCGCCCAAGACCTCCTTAGGAGCACTACGCGATTTCACCGCGGCCATCCAAGACCTTCCCAGAGCTTTGGCGCGCGATTTAATCAAAGACGTCCAAGACCTCCCTCGCTAGACCTCTAGGTGGACTTCCCACGGAGACTTCTTACCAAGCCTCCAAGACCTCCCTCCAGGAGCTCCTTAAGGGAACTTACGTGACCGAAAAGGAAAGATCTTTCAAGTATAGAAGGTTTAGAGATTATTACCGAATCATATCTGTAAAATCAGTTCGGATTATAATCGAATCATATCTGCAACATTGATTCGGTTTAGGAGTCCTAAGCTATTACGGCTAAGGCCTTTCGCCCTTTAAATAGACAAGGGTCACGACCAATTGTAAGAATCGTCCAATCGAACAATACAACCTGCATCTACTTTTTATCTACTTTTTCGCATCTAGGTCTAGTCCTTTCTCGTTTTTGCTTGTAAAACAAATTGGTTCTTCGCCGTAATTGAAGAGTTATTCTCTTTGCTAGTTTGCTTGAAAATCGGTCGTGCGCTTCTCACGAAAGTGAAGCAATCCGTCCTCCGCGACCCCGTGTGTTGATTTTGGCGTCAACACAATTTGGCGACTCCACTGGGGAAACGATCTATTCCTAGCCATGACGAATGGATCTGAAGTTGATCCCGATAATGTCATTGTGCCCGCCATCGAGGAGCTAGACGAAGAAGTGCAATGAGAATACGAGAAGCACAAGGTGGAGTTCGATAGGGCGTTAAGCTTCACGCTACGTAAGACAAGACAAGGCGCCATCCGGAAAGGAGGAGAGTTCGCTACCGCTCTACACCAAGCCCGAGGTAAAACCCATCGTGAGTAACGATCTCTTCTTGAGGAGCAAGTCGCTTTAATGATTGATCGCAACTAGGTGCTTCAGATTCGATACCGTGGATAGATTGCTATCTAATCGCCTTAAGGCAATGGGTCTTGAAGTACAAAGTGAAAAGGATCTAAAGCAACCCGTCTTGCCTCATATTCATGCTTACAATATCGCAATGATAGCCACATGCAAAGATAGCTCTTCGTTTGTTAATACATCGGCGGCAGTATACCATCTCAAAGTATACTACATGATGCTGCCGATGCAACATATACGTAGTCGAACTAACGTGCGAGTTCTACCGGTCATAAATCATCATCACACGTTATTCCAAATATTGCTACATCCGAATCTATGGCCTGGTACCTTCATCAATTACAAATGCTAATATGGCCAATTCGTGCATTTAATAATGGTAATTACAACAAAGATGGGAGAAAATTCAACAAATCAGCAAGCGCCTTTGTACCATACTGTAGCATACAACATACCTCCCGTGCCACCTCAAGGTTCCGGCGTCCCATATGGTCTATTACCTGCTAGTAATTTCGATAGTGCTCCGCAACATATAACTTATTTACAGACGAACCATGCTACGACGCCTATGAAACACCACAACCCAATGTTTTTAGGCCACAACAACCATTGATGTGACATCCAATCGACCTCTGGCGAGCCATATGTAGGGCCAGAAAACGTTAGAGAACAAGTGGTCAATGTTTTGAGAGAACAGTTTGGGGTAGAGCCCAAAGGTAGGTCACGTGTGTATCGAAAGCCATACCCTGATTTCTATGATAATGTTCAGTATCCCAAAGGTTTTAGGGCACTGAATTTATTAAGTTTATGGAGATGATAGTAGAACCACTTTAGAACACGTTGGGCGCCATGTTGCAAAGTGGTGAAGCTAGTGCTAGCGATGCTTTGAAATTGAGGTTATTCCTTTATCATTGTCTCATACCCTCGCATTTACGGTTTACTTCTCTGGCACCTAATTCTATTTATACATGGTCTCAATTAGAGAGAAAGTTCCATGAATATTTCTATACTGGAGACACTAAGCTTAGGTTATCACATCTAACTTCGGTTAAACAGAAGCACGATGAACCTGTTACTAATTACATCTGAAGGTTTAGGGATACAAGGAACAGATGTTTCAATTTGACAATTTTTGACAAAGATTTGGCTGATCTAGCTTATTCAGGTTTACTGTTTCAATTAAAAGAGAAACAAGAAAATCATGATTTCCAAGATGTTAGTCAAGTTTTACAAAAAGCTCTGGCACAAGAGGGCCGAGTTAAAGAGTCTAGGAATTTTCAGAAATCGGGTGATAGAGTAAAAGTTGATCGTCCTAATGTTCATAAGCTTGAGTGTGAATCTGAGAACTCGGACGAAGATGATGCCGATGTCTGTGTGGCCGAATGGGATTGGTCTTCGAAATCTAAACCATTCGTTTGCTCAGCTTTAAAGCCAACACCACAAAAGAATCGGCAAGAGGAAATCAAATACACTTTTGATGTTGCTAAATGCGATAGGATCTTTGATTATTTGTTACAAGAAAAGCAAATTAGATTACCTGATAAACATGTTATACCAGCACCTGAAGATTTAAGGAGACGTGCATATTGTAAGTGGCATAACTCTTATTCTCATGATACTAATGATTGCAATGTATTTCGTCAACAGGTCCAATCGGCCATTAATGAAGGACGATTGAAGTTTGCTGAAAGTCCGAAAATGCAGCTAGACCACAATCCTTTTCCTGTCAATGTGATTGATTTTGAGAACAAAAAGTTCTTGTTCGCCATCTCAGTAGGATCTACAAAAGGCAAGAACGTGATGATAGGAGATAGAGGCACAGGACATCAAACTCGGGGCTATCAGATTTGTTAAGCCAAAGATGATCAAGCCAAAGAGCCCGGAGGTTAATCATTGGAAGGTTAATGAAAGCAAAAGCAAGACTAGCAAAAGATTCGAAAGGCCGAAGCCCACATTCAAGGAACTTCTGGCTAAGTATGAAAATAGCAAGGTCGGCAGAAACAATGTTGGGCGACCTAATCATTTTAAGCGACCAAGATCACCTATAGAGCAAAGGTTTAACGGTCGGGATCACCATCAAGGAGACTTCTGTGCAGCAGCGCCATATCACCCTTTTGAGCAGCCAATGCCCGTCCCATGGGGACCTCCTCCTGCTGATTTTTCTCCTTGTCCACCGTGGGGCTGGTATGGCCCATGGATGCCACCTCCAATACCTTTCAGACCATTTCATCCGGGGTGGACAGCACATAGGAGACCTGTGTTCAATAGGTTATCACGTCCCGATAATGACCGCTTTGATCAAAGAGGTCGGTTCTACAACAGGAAAGATAACAAAGCTGTGAGGAAGGTGTATCGTGTCAAGAATAATGGTAACATGGGACACGCGGTGCCCCAAGACCTCCTCCAGGGCCTCCCTCGAAGACCTCCCCAGGAGCGCTCACACGGACTCATCAAGGCCACTCAAGACCTCCCCAGGAGCACCCACGTGGACGCATTGGAGCCGTTCACGACCTCCTCAAAAACGCTTGGAGAGATAGAAAAGTCAGATTTGAATTCGAGGGGAAAAGGGCCCGCCATCGAGGAGGAGGTCTTTATAGATGTTCCCCAGGACCATTCAGGACGTCCTATAGGACCTCCCAGGAGGTCTTTGGGAAAGACGGCCAGGACTTCTCAGGGGCAGAAACGGTCGGCTAGCATTGTTTCGAGTATTAACAATGGGAGTTACGCAACAACAAAGAAAGATGTGGTTCGAGCATGAGCAAAGAAGACATCTACAATGGTCACAAACAAGGCCATAGCTACGGTACCGTGAGCATCGACCGCTCTGATAGTAGTTGTAGCAACAATCAAATGACCACATTGCATATTGATGTTGAAACGCCAGAAACAGTGGAGAGGCTTAAAAGAAACACATCCTTGATGTTCGGGACAAAGTTGCAGCCCCGGTGGTGTCCTCTTGGTCTCTCTCATTCACAAAAGAGAAGGTTGCAGCGGCTACGCACGCAAGAACTTAGAGAGGCTCAAGAAGAGAAAATGAGAGATGAACTATTTAATGAAATAAAGCCTATGTGGCCTGTCCGAAAAGAGTGGAGGGTAAAGTCAGTTGAGACACCAGTTCAGACGCCTAGCGATGACGAGGATGACTTGCTGGATTATGGATCTCCGATGATTAAAAATGATACTCTGCCTCGTGAAGGTATGGATATTAATATGGTATTCACATTGCCTTCGGAATTTCGGATTGCCAGTGAGGAGGTCGCCCAGTTATGTCTTGGCCCCCAGGAAGCCATTTTTGAGAAACCCGAAGAATCGAGTAGACATTTGAAACCATTATATGTTAAGGGACATATCGCTGGTGTCGATTTCTAGGATGTTAGTTGATGGTGGGGCCGCTGTGAATTTGATGTTATATTCAGTCTTCAAGAAGTCGGGAGAGAAGATAATGAGCTTTTGAAGACTAATTTGACGCTTAATGGTTTCACGGGTGAACCGACAGAGGCTAAGGGTGTCATCTCCATGGAGCTTCTTGTTGGGAGCAAGACCCTACCTCGGCTTTCTTTTCGCCGTTGACGTGCAAGGTAATTACAATGTTTTATTGGGTCGTGATTGGATACATGCAAACCACTGCATTCCTTCTACTTTGCATCAAACTTTAGTGCAATGGATCGATGATGACATAGAAGTGGTTCAAGCGGACACGTCGGCTTATATCGCGTTGGCCGACGCCTCAGTTGATTGGCAACATGGTGACATCAAATGTTTGACGGGTCTAGACCTTTCTAGTTATGACTATCTTAGTGTTACCAAAGATGGTTTTGTACCCGTGTCTGCACAGTCGGCTTCCGCAGCTCGGCTTAGTAACATGATGTTATAAATGAACAAAGAAAATAATTTAGAGTGGTTGCAACAGCGTACCGAGCAATATCGGTCAAATAAGAACGATATTTGTGAAGCTATTGATGATTTTGATGAAGTGGAAAAGTTAGGGCAATGTTTCTCGTCGGCTGACCCATTAGAGGAGGTTTATATAGGTGATGGGGCTATTCCTAGGCCGACGTTTATAAACAAGAATATGCATGCTGAATACAAGAGCAAAGTGATAGAATTGCTTAGAGAGTATGTGGATTGCTTTGCTTGGGAGTATCATGAAATGCCAGGAATCAGCCGAGAGTTAGTGGAGCATCGATTGCCCGTTAAGGCTGGTTTTAGACCTCACAAGCAACCACCTAGGAGATTTAATTCCAGTATATATGATCGGATCAAAGAGGAAATAGACCGCTATTGAAGGTTTGGGTTTATTAGGCCGTCGGTATCTTGTCAATGGATTTCTAACATTGTCTCGGTTGAGAAAAAGAATACTGGTAAATTGAGGGTATGCATTGATTTTAGGGATTTGAATAGAGCCACTCCTAAAGATGAATATCCTATGCCCATAGCCGACATGTTGATTAATGATGCTTGGGACATAGAGTAATTAGTTTCCTAGATGGCAATGCTGGTTATAATCAAATTTTTATGGCCGAAGAGGATATGTCTAAAACAGCCTTTCGATGCCCTGGTTTCGTTGGTTTGTTTGAATGGGTGGTTATGACTTTTGGCCTAAAGAATGCCGGTGCTACTTATCAAAGGGCTATGAACTTGATCTTTCATGATCTGCTTGGTGTTATCATAGAGGTATACATTGATGACATAGTGGTCAAATCGGATAGTATAGATCACCACCTAGCCGATTTACATTTTGCCTTTGAACGAATGCGTCGGCATGGTTTGAAAATGAACTCACTCAAGTGTGCTTTTGGTGTGTCGGCTGGTAAGTTCTTGGGATTTATAATACACGAGAGAGGCATAGAGATAGATCCTAGCAAAATAGAGTCTATTAAAAAGGTGAAGGCACCTCAGTGTAAAAGGGATGTGCAAACGTTTCTGGGAAAAGTGAATTACCTAAGGAGGTTCATATCCAATTTGTCGGGCAAGGTTAGTGCTTTCACTCCTATACTTCGGTTAAAGAAAGAAACCGAGTTTACTTGGGGGGCAGAACAACAACAAGCTTTTGAGGAAATTAAGAGATGTTTGTCTACACCTCCTGTATTGAGAGCGCCTCAAGCTGGAACGCCGTTTCGGCTATATATTGCTGCAGAAGAAGGTGTTATTGGCGCTGTTTTGACACAAATTTTAGATGGCAAGGAGTATGTGATTACTTACCTGAATCGACGTCTCTTGGGAGCTGAGACGAGGTATGTTTTTATAGAAAGATTATGTCTATCTTTGTATTATGCTTGTACCAAGTTGAGACATTACTTGCTATCTAGTACTTGTGTTGTTGCATGCCAAACCGATGTTATTAATTATATGTTGCAACAGCCGATTTTAAGTGGTAGAATCGGAAAGTGGGCTTATGCTTTGATAGAATATGATCTGGCTTACGAATATTTGAAATCGGTGAAGGGCCAAGTCGTAGCTGATTTCATTGTTGATCATAGGATAGATAATGAAGTAGAGTTGATTGACTACCTATCTGTTCGCCCATGGAGTTTGTATTTTGATGGCTCGGCTTGTAGAGAGGGATAGGGTGTTGGCATTGTTTTAATTTCACCTAGAGGTCTTGTTTCTGAAACATCGGTTTGCCTAGAATATGTTTGCACCAATAATCAAGCTTTAGTCTGAAGCCCTTTTGTTGGGACTATAAATTTTAGAGTCCATGGGTGTAAAGAATATAGAGGCATTTGGTGATTCTTTATTAGTTGTGCAACAAGTTTCTAGGAATTACCAGTGCTTTGATGGATCTTTGAATATGTATTTAGAGAAATGTTTGGAAATAATAGCAACTTTAGATGATTTTACTATTAGCCATGTCGCTAGAAAGGAGAATATTAGGGCAAATGATTTAGCACAACAAGCATCCGTTATCAAGTTAAAAGAGGTAGATTGTTCATGATAGAAAAAGCGGATGTCGGAAATGCTATAATTTGCATAGCGAACAACATGATGGCGTTCGGATGCTTTGAAAGCATTAAGTTTAGCGAACCTAATGACCGGAGAAGACCTCTAATTAGTTATTTAGAGAACCCTAGTCAAAACGTTGATAGAAAACTTGATGACAAGCTATAAAGTATATTTTGCTTGATGGGGAGTTGTATCGCCGAACTATAGATGGGTTACTTTTAAAATGTTTAGGTTCGGATCAATCTAAAGTTGCCATGGGTGAGGTGCATGAAGGTATATGCGGTACACATCACGGCTCATAAGATGAAGTGGTTATTAAAAAGAGCCGCTTCTATTGGCCGACTATGTTAGAGAACCGCTTTAGATATTATAAAGGGTGTGAGTCATGTCAAAGGTTTGGTGATGTGCAATTGGCACCCGCTATGTTGCATCCTATTATTAAGCCGTGGCTGCTCCGTGGTTGGGGTTTGGATTTCATCGGCCAGATACACCCTGCATTTTCTAAAGGTCATCGTTTTGTTTTAGTAGCCACTAATTATTTTACGAAGTGGATAGAAGCTGTTCCTCTTAAAAACATGACACATAAGGGGGTGATTAGTTTTATTTTGGAGCATATTATTCATAGATTCGGCATACCACAAACGATAACTACGGATCAAGGTTCATCTTTCATGTCTCATCAAGTACGAGAATTCACCGAATCATTTAGAATCAAACTCCTTAATTCCTCACCTTATTATGCTCGTGCCAATGGTCGCCGAGTCAAGTAATAAGACCTTGATTAAGCTCATCAAGAAAAGATAGAGGAGCAACCTAAGAGGTGGCATGAAGTGTTATCTCGAGGCGTTATGGGCTCATCGATATCTAAGCATAGTGCTACAAAGGTAACACCGCTTGAACTAGTGTATGGACAAGAGGCCGTTCTACCCATTGAGGTGAATCTGGTGCCCTTAGATTGGCCAGCGAGAATGATTTGTCGTAGTAGATTACCATAACTTGATGATGGATAAGATAGACGAAGTTGCGGATGACAAGGTTAAAAGCTTTGAGGAAATTGAAAAGGATAAGGTAAGGGTAGCCAAGGCCTACAATAAGAAAGTGAAGGAAAAATCGTTTCAAATAGGGGACTTAGTTTGGAAGACGATTTTACCTATTAGATCTAAAGATAATAAGTTTGGGAAGTGGTCTCCGAATTGGGAAGGACCATATAAGGTGGTAGAGATCGTTCCTGGAAATTCTTATATGGTACAATGTTTACAGGGAGGAAAGCTGCCTAAAGCTCTTAATGGCAAGTATTTGAAAAGATACTATCCGAGTGTTTGGCAAGATGCTTAAAAGACACAAATGGCCGGTGAGTTGTTTATCATCGTCCTGAGAAACGTACTTGTGGCCGATGTTTAATCATCGACCTGAAGTGATATTGAAGAGATTATTGTTTTTTAGCAAACATGCTTGTTTTACCAAAAAAACAGGGGGGCATATGTTGACGACAAGATTTGACACCTACGATGGCCATTACAAGGCTGATTGGTTCAACGGTGAGAGTTTAAAACTACCGTTGGTTCACCTAACATTTCTTTTGAATCAGAAGGCAGATCGGCTTCAAAAACCTCCGGGAAGGTCCCAGGGGACATCCTGATTGGTTCTGGAAAACATCCATAAAGACCTCCTAAGGAGATCTGGAGGGTGGTGTTTGCAAATGGCCAGAAGGGGTGTTCTCCACAAAGCTGCCACGGACCTCAACGAGATCAGTGTGCCTCCATCCCAATCATCGGGGTCCTCCCTAGGAGTTCAACGCGTTGCAATCTCAACCAGTGTGGTCCTCCCAGGGGATCTAGTGCGCTTCAATCTCAATCGTTAAAGACCTCCCCTGGAGAATATCAGAGCCGCACAAGACCTCCACAGGAGCGCTACGCGGCTTCATCACAGCCGTTCAAGACCTCCTCAAGAGTACTTGCGCACCTCCATCAGGGCCGCTCAAGACCTCCTCGAGGCGCTCTGGCGCTGCTTCATCACAGACCATTCAAGACCTCCTCAGAGTACTTGCGCACCTCAGCAGGGGCGCCAAGACCTTTTAGGAGCGCCACAAGATCAATCGTGGCTGCCCAAGACCTCTCCAGAGGACTTCGCGTCTTCATCCGAGCCGCCCAGGACCTCTTCAAGGGCGCTCACGTGGCTTAATCAGGGCCGCCCACGACCTCTCCAAGAGGACTTGCGCTCCGTCATCCGAGCCGGCCAGGACCTCCTCAAGGGCGCTTACGTGGCTTAATCAAGGCCGCACAAGAACTCTCTAGGAGGACTTGCGCGTCTTCATCCGAGCCGCCCAGGACCTCCTTAAGGGCGTTCACGTGGCTTAAACAGGGCCGCCCAAGACCTCTCCAGGAGGACTTGCGCGCCTTCATCCGAGCCACCCATGACCTACTCAAGGGCGCTCACGTGGCTTAATTAGGGCCGCCCAAGACCTCTCCAGGAGGACTTGCGCACCTTCATCCGAGCCGCCCAAGACTTCCTCAAAGGCGCTCACGTGGCTTAATCAGGCCGCCAGACCTCTCTAGGAGGACTTGCGCGCCTTCATCCGAGCCGCCAGACCTCCTCAAGGCGCCACCGCTTAATCAGGCCGCCAGACCTCTCCAGAGGACTTGCGCACCTTCATCCGAGCCGCCAGACCTCCTCAAGGGCGCCACGTGGCTTAATCAGGCCGCCAGATCTCTCCAGAGGACTTGCGCGCTTCATCCGAGCCGCCCATGACCTCCTCAAGGGCGCCACGTGGCTTAATCAGGCCGCCAGATCTCTCAGAGGACTTGCGCGCTTCATCCGAGCCGCCCATGACCTCCTCAAGGGCGCTCACGTGGCTTAATCAGGGCCGCCAAGACCTCTCCAAGAGGACTTGCGCGTCTTCATCCGAGCCGCCTAGGACCTTCTCAAGGGCGCCACGTGGCTTAATCAAGGCCGCACAAGACCTCTCCAGAGGACTTGCACGCTTCATCCGAGCCGCCAGACCTCCTCAAGGGCGCCACGTGGCTTAATCGTGGCCGCCAGACCTCTCTAGAGGACTTGCGCGCCTTCATCCGAGCCGCCAGACCTCCTCAAGGGCGCCACGTGGCTTCATCAGACCGCCAGAGCTCTCCAGAGGACTTGCGCGCCTTCATCCGAGCCGCCCAGACCTCCTCAAGGGCGCCACGTGGCTTAATCATGGCCGCCTAGGACCTTTCCAGGAGGACTTGCGCGCCTTCATCCGAGCCGCCCAGGATCTCCTCAAGGGCGCTCACGTGGCTTAATCAGGGCCGCCCACGACCTCTCCAGGAGGACTTGCGCGCCTTCATCCGAGCCGCCCAGGACCTCCTCAAGGGCGCTCACGTGGCTTAATCAAGGCCGCACAAGACTTCTCTAGGAGGACTTGCGCGCCTTCATCCGAGCCGCCCAGGACCTCCTCAAGGGCGCCACATGGCTTAACCAGGCGCCCAAGACCTCTCGGGAGGACTTGCGCGCTTCATCCGAGCCACCTATGACCTCCTCAAGGGCGCCACGTGGCTTAATCGTGGCCGCCACGACCTCTCCAGAGGACTTGCGCTGCTTCATCCGAGCCGCCAAGACCTCCTCAAAGGCGCCACGTGGCTTAATCAGGGGCCGCCAGACCTCTCCAAGAGGACTTCGCGCTTCATCCGAGCCGCCCAGACCTCGGCAAGGGCGCCACGTGGCTTAATCAGGCCGCCAGACCTCTCCAGAGGACTTGCGCGCTTTCATCCGAGCCGCCAGACCTCCTTAAGGGCGCCACGTGGCTTAATCAGGGTCACCCAAGACCTCTCTAGGAGGACTTGCGCGCCTTCATCCGAGCCTCCCATGACCTCTGAAGGGCGCCACGTGGCTTAATCAGGCCGCCAGACCTCTCCAGGAGGATTTGCGCGCCTTCATCTGAGCCGCCTGTAACCTCCTCAAGGACGCCACGTGGCTTAATCAGGGCCGCCCAGGACCTTTTCAGGAGGACTTGCGCGCCTTCATCCGAGCCGCCCATGACCTCTTCAAGGGCGCTCACGTGGCTTAATCAGGGCCGCCCAAGACCTTTCCAGGAGGACTTGCGCGCCTTCATCCGAGCCGCCCAGGACCTCCTCAAGGGCGCTCATGTGGCTTAATCAAGGACGCACAGGACCTCTCTAGGAGGACTTGCGCGCCTTCATCCGAAGTCACCAGACCTCCTCAAGGGTGCTCACGTGGCTTAATCGTGGCCGCCAGACCTCTCCAGAGGACTTGTGCGCCTTCATCCGAGCCGCCAGACCTCCTCAAGGGCGCCACGTGGCTTAATCAGGCCGCCAGACCTCTCCAGAGGACTTGCGCGCCTTCATCCGAGCCGCCAGACCTCCTCAAGGGCGCCACGTGGGTAATCAGTACGCCAAAGGTTTCGGACCCGGAACGAAAGATCTCAACCATCTGTGTTCACACACCATCCAGATTTCCGGTGTACGCTACAAAAATGATAACATAACCAAGTCTCGCATTTCGTTAATAGTAAATCGAGTTCGATACTATTGGGCATGAAGCCAAATAAAGAAGTAAATAACACAATGAAATAAAAAGATAGTAGTAGGCGAACGATTCGCCACAGTAATCGTGCAGGCGAGTTTAGCGCGGTGTCCTCACCGCCCCGATAGTAGTCTTCTCTCAAATTTTGTTGCATAAAGCAAGTATGAGCACAACTACTGTGCTCGCAAGTTACACCAATATGGAATTGTAATGCATGCATAAGGTAAACAAAGGACATTGGCGGGGTTATTTTATGCGTAAGCGAAGAATTTTAATTTAAATAATCATAATAGATTGCAAGGCCATTTTCATACATTAATTAAAATCATATTTTAAAATGACAATTGAATAATGTGGATAACCTCCAACAAAGGTGATGGATATCCTCCAATGACAATGGCTAACCGCCCAATTTTCCCACAGGACTAACCATCCTGAGAACATCTGTTGAAATCATTTTAAAACCAAAACAAGTCTAACTCAAAGTGGCTTTGCTAGCATGTCCATGACCATGCGACACGGCTATTCAATAGTTTTCTACTCGCAGAGTTTGTACAAATTTTACCCACACGAGATATTATACCCTTTGTGTCGGCCAACCCACGCTTCCTAAGGCGTGTGACAGAGCAAATATCACAAGGTCGTTATAATGATCTACCTCACAATACTCATGCCCGCTAAGGTTTCGCCCATTGACTAACCATCCTCCGGAGCCCCTCTTGCGCCATGTGGGACTACTGTCTAACCAACACCCACTCATACAATATGGCACTAATATCTATGAGGTATCCCAAATTATTAAGCCAGTCCTTCCCATACAGACATGTGGTGGTACGTTTTGGCATAGCAAAGGAACGCCAAAGGCGGGTCCTTAATTGACTTGGGCGTCTTTCAATTAAACCTCGGCTTTAATCCTAACCAGATTAAACCCGCATAAACCTCGCACCCACCTTTCATCCGTTACACCCAAGTCCAAACCATCTTTATTTTATTTAGTAAAACCACCTTTACAACAAATCTATGGTAAGACAATACCATAGGTTCAAGTTAAAACAAGTTTGTAAAGATTTGGCTAAATCCTCCCCAAAATCAAAATCATGGTCTAAGTATTTGCTAAGCATTTCCAAACAATTTATCTATGGGGACAAGGGATGACATTTCAATATTCAATATTGGCCATACAAGGACAGTTGGAATATCTAATCATTTAAACAGGAATTTAAAATACTTGAATAAAAGTATGCATGCACTTAATAATTTGAAAACTGAATTTAAATAACTTTAAAATAGTAGGTGCAAGATGATCAAAGTATAACTTGCCTTCGCTGAAGTCTTGAAATTCTAATTCTTCGGAAGAATCAAATTCCCCGGAATCGTCGTAATCTAAACGTGAAAATACGACAATCAATTGAAATTCCAATAAAAACAAGACAATAGTTTAAACTAACTCCAAATAAAATAATTATACTTTATTTGGCTAGATAATAATTTTAGAAGACTTTATAAGTCTGAAACACTAAATTTTGGAATTAGGAAATAAAAGATATGAATTTTACCAGTTTAAATTCTAAATTTGCAATTTAAATAGTTTTAACTCAAAAGAGACAATTTAAACTAATTCCAAATAAACAAATTTTAATTTATTAAGCTAGATAATCTTTTTACAAAATTTTAGAAATTTAATTCACTAAATTTGAAGTTGGAATTCAGAGGATATGAATTTTACAAATGTTAACCTAAATTTGGATTTGAAAGAATTTCTAAATTCTAAAACAGAACTAAACTGAACTCCTAATTGAATAACTATATTTTATTTAGTTAGATAATAGTTTTCTAAGATTTTAGCAACTGAAATCATCCAATTTGGAATTATGATTCAAAAGATATGAATTTTACAAGTTTAATTCCTAAATTAGTAGTTTAAATTATTTCAAATTCAAACAGACAGTTCAAACCTACTCCAATTCAAATTTTTATATTTTATTTATCTGGGTATTAATTTTATAAATTTTAGAAGTTGGAATCACCTAATTTGGAGTTAGGATGCAAAAGTTATGAATTTTACAAATTAAATCCTAAATCATTATTTAAATCAATTTCTCGAATTATTTTTCTAAAGGAAAATCTATTAATGCGAATGCTTGGCCAAAGAAGGGAATTTCGAATTTAATTTAATTTAAAAGGATTTCGACAATGGGGACCTCGTGTCATAGACACGGTCCATGTGGACCAAGTCCACGGGACTTGGTGCACGGGGTGGTGGCGCGTGTGTGAGACGTGGCTGCCACGTAGGCAACCACGTGGGCTTGGGCGCTGATGTGGCGCCGACGTGGAGTGACGTGGCTGAGCCACGTCGGTATAACGACGCGCGCGGTGCTCCGGTGATGGCCTCGCCGGCCACGCTTACTCTGTGCCATGCATGAGCGCGCTGGTGGTGCCAAACGCGAGAGGAGTGACGCCGAGTATGATGCTCACGGAGATGCGCGATTCTGGCGAAACGGCGTCGGCGGCGAAGCTTGAGCGGCGCGCAGCTACGGTTGAAGGCGACACGGCGCCTTCGAGGTCTCCGACGCGGGCGAGGCGCAGCAACAAGCGTCGAGGCGATGCGATTGGTGGTGGCGGCGAGGACCCGGCGTCGACGGCGGCGTC
The DNA here is from genome assembly GCA_036346405.1 of Phyllostachys edulis. NCBI lineage: Eukaryota > Viridiplantae > Streptophyta > Magnoliopsida > Poales > Poaceae > Phyllostachys > Phyllostachys edulis. The sequence goes on from CM070554.1 coordinate 63,711,345, forward strand.
TCGCGGTGGCCGACGGCGACGATCTCCAATTCCGGCGCACAGAGGGGAAAAGAGGAGGAGTGAGTGATGGCGGCGGGGTGAGGGGATGCTTGCGCACCCGGGGCTCCCATTTATAGGGGCCGGGGTGGTCCTAAGCGGCGTGACGACGTGGGGTCGGGATGACTTGCGGCGGATTCGTCGCCGCTTCGCGAGAAGGGGAAAACAGGGGGCTCGTGGCGGGCGGGGCGCGGGTCTTGCACCGACGCGGAGAAGGCGGGGTGGTTGAGGAGCCGTTGCGGAGCTTCACGCCCGCGCGGTCATGGCGGTTGGAGGCGGTGGCTGCGCGGAGAAGAACGCGGCGGGGACGAAGGGGTCGCGGGCCCACGCGGCAGCGAGAGGGAGAGGGGCTGGCAAGTGGGGCCAGGTGCGGGGAGAGAGAGAGAGAAGGGCGGTGCCGCGCGCGTGCTGACCGTTGGATTTAGATCCAACGGTTGGCGGCGCTGGGGGTTGTGGGCCGGAAGTGCAAGCGGGCTGGGCCGTACGGCGGAGTTTTGGCCCAAGGATTGGTTTAGAATTTTTAATTGATTTGCTAATTCATTTAATCCAGAAAATCCATTTAGGCTTTAGAAAATAGCAGATTAATCCCAAAAATTCCAGGAAAAATCACCTAAGCTCCTAGAATTGTTGTGGACTTAAATAAAATTATTCCAAGTTAAAGTTGACAATAGATTTTGAACTTAAATTTCTTTTTGGCTTTAACAATTTAAAGTCAAGCTTTTAAAATTTCAGAAAATTCACAAATTCAAATAAGTTTTAAACTTTAACCAAATTTGAAAATTTGGGCTGTTACAAACCTCCCCCCCTTAAGGGAATCTCGACCCCGAGATTCAAGATTGACCGGCAAGAAGGTGGGGATAGCCAGCTTTAATATCTTCTTCTCGCTCCCAAGTGGCTTCACTTTCCCAAAGGTGGCTCCACCGAACTTTGTATGAGCGGATGATCTTGTTCCGTGACACGCCTCTGCGACGCCTAGAATTTTGATCGATTGCTCCACATAGGTGAGGTCCTCTTGAAGATCAATGCTTTCCGTATGGGTCCGATCTTCCCAAGACTCGAAGGCATTTCTTTAGTCAGAAACATGGAAGACATTGTGTACAATGGACAAAGATGTTTGGTAGCTCAAGTCGATATGCAACTTCACCTCTTCTTGCCAAAATCTTGTAAGGTCCCACAACTGGGTGCAAGTTTTCCTTTGGTTCGAACCTTCTTACTCCTGAGTGGAGTAACTCGGAGATAGACAAAATCTCCTTCAAAGAAGGTCAACTCTCACGACGATTATCAAGATAACTCTTCGTCGGGTTTGAGCTACTTTCGATGCTCTCTTATTGCCTTAACCTTACTTTCACTTCTTTGATCAACTCGCCCAAAGAACTGATGCTCTCCTACTTCATCCCATAGAAGCGAGTTCTCAGATTTCGCCATACAAAGCCTCAAACGGGGACATTTGAAGACCGGCTTGGTAGCTATTGTTATCTGAAAATTCAGATAGGGCAAATTCTTGTCCCAACTTTTTCCGTAATCCAAGGCGCAGTTCAAGCATGTCTTCAAGAATCTGCTGACTCGTTTCGTCCGCCATCCGTCTCGGATGATATGCAATGTCAAATTGAGTCCGTTCCCAAAGCTTCATGCATCGCCAAAATCTTGACGTAAACTGTGATCCTCTGTCGGACACGATCTTCTTGGGTACTCCATGTAGACAGACTATCTTGGCCATATACAATTCCGCCAGCTTACTGCTCGGGTAGGTGGTTTTGACGGGAAGGAAATGAGCTACTTTCGTTAATCGATCAATTATCACCCAAATGGAATCACACCCTGACTGAGTCCTAGGAAGTCCGGTGATGAAATCCATACCAACTTCTTCCCACTTCCACTCGGGGATCGGTAACGGTTGTAACAAACCAGCGGGTCTTTGATGTTCTGCCTTGACTCGCTGACAAACATCACAACTGCCTCTTAACTCAAGCAATTTCCGCTTCATGTCGACTCCACCAATATCTTTCCTTAAGATCCCGATACATCTTGGTACCGCCAGGGTGAATGGAATAAGGCGACTCATGGGCTTCCTTCAGAATCGACTGCTTTAAATCCTGCTGATCCGGTACGCAGATGCGGTTCCCGAACCACACTGTTCCTTCCTCATCTTCGGTGAATCCTGAAGCTTTGCCTCTTCTCATATTCTTCTTGATCTCCTTGATGTCTTCATCTTCTTTCTGCTTCTCTCTGATCTGACTCTGAAGTGTTGGTTGAACTTCCAAAGCGTTCACACATCCTTGATCAACAATCTCCAAGTTCAGATGCTTCAATTCTTCATACAACTCTGGCTGATTTTTCTGAACCGAGATGGTATTGCAATACGCCTTCCTGCTCAGGGCATCCGCAACTACATTTGCCTTGCCCGGATGGTAATGGATCTCAAGGTCATAATCCTTTATCAATTCTAGCCATCTTCTCTGCTTCGGAGATTAAGGCCTGACCGAGTGAATATGTACTTCAGACTCTTATGATCCGTGAAAACTTCACAGCGGTTACCGATGAGGTAATGCCGCCAGATCTTTAATGCATGCACAATCGCTGCTAACTCAAGGTCATGAGTTGGATAATTCCCTTCATGTGGCCTCAGCTGACGAGATGCGTAAGATACAGCCTTGCCCTCCTGCATCAATACGCAACCGAAGTCCTTGACGAGAGGCGCCGCAGAAAATCACAAAATCTTTATGAATATCCGTAGGACCAATACAGTCTCAAACTAGTCTCGCTTTCACTCTTGGAAACTCTCCTCGCAAGCATCTCGTCCATTCAAATTTCTTCTCCTTCTTGGTTGAATCATTGGTCTTGCTAATTTGGAGAAACCTTCAATGAATCATGGGTAATACCCACCAATCCAAGGAAACTTCTCACCTCTCAGGATGACTTGGGTTGTTTCCAATCCATTACCACTTCGACTTTGGTCGATCTACTAGCAGTTCCTCCTGCGGACACAATATGTCCAAGGAATGCCATTTGACTTAGCCAAAATTCGCACTTGTCAATTTGGCATAAAGTCGGTTCTCCCGAAGTTTTCCCAAAATTAACTGAGGTGGTTCTCATGTTCTTCTTCATTCTTCGAATAGACGAGGATGTCATCGATGAAAACAACCACAAACTTATCCAAGAATTCCATGAACACTTTGTTCATCATATTCATGAAGTGTTGTATGTCAAACCGAAAGACATTACCGTGAGCTCGCATAATCCATATCTAGTGGTGAAGGCAGTCTTGAATATCTTCCGTCTGATCTTCGATTGATGATAGCCGATCTCAAATCAATCTTCGAGAATACGCTTGTTCTTTCAATTGATCGAATGATCGTCAATCCTAGGTAGTGGGTACTTGTTCTTGATTGTCACTTCATTGAGTGACCTATAATCCACACACATCCTCATATCGTTGTCTTTCTTCTTGACAAACAAGACTGTGTGCCCCCAAGGTGATGAACTTGGCGAATATATCCTTTGCTCCGAACTCTTCAATTTGTTTCTTCATCTCTCGCCAATTCATTAGCCAAGATTCTATAGGGTCGCCGAGATTGGAGCGGTCCTCGACTAAGTCAATTAAGAACATTATGTCCCTGTCCGGTGGCATGCCGTAAATCATCGTGAAAGACATCCGGAATTCTTGCACCATCGGTATATCTTCAAGCTTTAACTCCTTCAAGCCGGGTCGAATGGAACTTCCTCCCAGCAGTATTGGGCTTGAACTCAACTGTGACTCCTTCCTCATTGGTGAGAGTAATAGACCTATTGGCACAATCTATCCGCCCTGATTCTTGGCTAGCTACCCATTCCAAGTATTACATCCAGTTTTGAGAATGCAAGACTATCAAGTCTCCATGAAGGAAACTCCTGATATCTCGAGGTAAGATTCGGGCATAGAGAATCGGTTCTCATTTCTGAGCCCGGGGAATGGATTATCATAGGATTACTTAATGGAGAAATAGGTAACCCATTTTTGCCCACAAACTTATTGGATACAAAAGAATGCGAAGCTTCGGAATCAAACAGAACTGATGCTGGTATCGAATTAACAAGAAACGTACCAAGGACGACGCCCGTGCCGCTGAAGCTTCCTCTGCCGTGACGTGATTCACACGCCCTTCGTGAATCGCCCGCCGCTTTTGGGGTGCCGCCGGTGGCTGGTACTCGATGCCGGCTCGGCCGGTGTCGCAGTCGCTATTTCTTCGCATTTGTTGGCATAATGTCCATCTCGTTGTAATGGAAGCATGTCACTCCCGCCGCCGATGAAGTTGGGTTCTTCATTAAACCGCCCCGCAGATGCATTGTTGCGAAGCCGGAAGAGTTGGAGCGCCGTGTCTGCATTAGAGCTCGGGTGTAGAAGATCGAACCTTCCACTCGAGGTGGCCGAGGCCGAGCAAAACGAGGCTTGGGTTGCCCTCCGAGTTAAACTTCGAGCGCCATCCTCCGCTTGCATGTTCTCCATCTGCGCAGATGTTTGGCCTCTGGCGAAAAGCTTTATTCACTAACCGCTGGAAGTCAAGTGTAGTCATTGGAGACCAAATGAACGAGATCTCATCATTCAAACCATCCATGAACCTTTCCCCGCCTTTCTTCATCACTAGCCACGTCTGCTGGGCATAGCAAGCAAGCCGGTTGAACTTGTGCAGTATTCACCCACCGTGCGGTTGCCTTGTTTGAGCGCTGGAACTCTTTCTTCTTTAGGGTCATTATCCTCATGGAATATGTGCATGGCGGAAAGCCCGCCAAACTCCTCCCAAGAGATAGTCTCATCGGCATGGGAGATGTTGTAGTTATCCCACCATTACGATGCGGGACCGGTGAGTCGGTGAGAGGCAAGCAGACTCTCTCACGATCAAGACATCGAGTGATATCCAATTTTCTTCCGATAGCACGGATCCATCATCGGCATCCATCGGTTCTCAGTCTTTCCGAGAAGGTCGGTGGGCGATGCGCATGAAATCGCCATGGTCAATCTCTGCTTGGTGGAGGTGGTGGTGCAGCCCGAGCCGTTGTTCGCACATTCTCGCGCCGTTGAGGGATCGAGCTAGGAGGTTAATCGATGATTCGGTTTTCCATCATCCGACGCTAACTGTCCTTCACCGTGGCGGTGGTGGTTCTTTGACGATCCTCCCCGTAATCAAGGTCTTCGTTCCCGACTCCTGACATTAATCGCCATCGCCAGACGGTGGTCACCATCTGCTAGAACTCCAAAGATTTAGGAGAGATAGACAGATAGGAAGTTCTAAAGGGTAAATTCTAACACCCAAGAACACAAAGAGCACACAAGACAAAGAGCGATTTTTCCAAAAAGTTCCTTTATTAAGTCATTTTATTCAAAGATTATGGCTACCACAAATAAGATAGTAGCTCATAATTCGCAACTAAAGATCGAGCTAACATGGAAGATAACTATAATGGGGCATCGGGGTATAATCCGGCCATCGAGCTAGCCTCGCCGCCTTGTTGCTAGCTAGCTCCGCAGTTACGGTCTTCAGCTTCTCTTCTGCTTCTTGTAGTCTGTTCTGAGCGGTGAGCAAGTCATTCAAGGTGTTTCCGTAGGCGAATCCAAAGCCTTAGCCGATCCACCGTGTGTCGATTGGGGAATCTTCGCTCTAGCGGAGTTGAAAGTACTTGTCGAGTCGGGTCGGAATGTGCATCGGGTAGTAATGAAACCCGGTGCCCTGAAGGCGATGATTGTAGGTGTAGCGAAGGTGGCGGACTGCCTCTCTTGCCGCATCCTGCATGCCCTCATCAAAGGTGTCACGCCGGATCGGAGCGTCAAAGACGTGGAAGACGGTGTCCGGTGCAAGGTTGGAGTAGATGAGCACTTCTACTCTCCACAGTTGTTGTTCTCCCACTTGGTACTTGAATCCTTGAAAAGTTGGCCTCTTTCAGAACCTGTGTCAGATCATTTCCCAAAGTATCTCGGCCCAGTATCCAGTAAAGGCTCCATGGGAAGTAGCATCCGGTCTTTCAGCCATCTAAAATTTTGAGAAGGAGATGAGTTAGTAAATATTTTAAAGAAAGGGGTTGAGAAGGACTCGGGATAGACTCAAAATAGTTTTAGTTTTTGAAAATAAGTCCTTAAGACAATTCTAAGGCCACGACCTACGAATGATATGGCTCGATACCACTTTTGTCGGACCCGAACGAAAGATCCCGAACCCTCGTGTTCATACACCACCAGATTTCCGGTGTACAGCTACAAAAATGATAACATAACCAAGTCTCAGATTTCGTTAATAGTAAATCGAGTTCGATACAATTGGGCATGAAGCCAAATAAAGAAGTAAATAACACAAATGAAATAAAAGATAGTAGTAGGCAGAACGATCCGCCACAGTAATCGCCCTGGGCGAGTTTAGCGCTGGTGTCCTCACCGCCCCGATAGTAGTCTTCTCCTCAAATTTTGTTGCATAAAGCAAGTATGAGCACAACTACCGTGCTCGCAAGTTACACCCAATATGGAATTGTAATGCATGCATAAGGTAAACAAAGGACATTGGCAGGGTTATTTTGCGTAAAGCAGCAATTTTAATTTAAATAATCATAATAGATTGCAAGGCCATTTTCATACATTAATTAAAATCATATTTTAAAATGACAATTGAATAATGTGGATAACCTCCAACAAAGGTGATGGATATCCTCCAATCACAATGGCTAACCGCCCAATTTTCCCACAGGACTAACCATCCTGAGAACATCTGTTGAAATCATTTTAAAACCAAAAATAAGTCTAACTCAAAGTGGCTTTGCTAGCATGTCCATGATCATGACGCGCTATTCAATAGTTTTCTACTCGCAGAGTTTGTACAGCTTTACCCACACGAGATATTATACCCTTTGTGTCGCCAACCCACGCTTCCTAAGGCGCAGACAGAGCAAATATCACAAGGTCGTTATAATGATCTACCTCACAATACTCATGCCCGCTAAGGTTTCGCTTCCATTGACTAACCATCCTCCGGAGCCCCTCTTGCGCCATGTGGGACTACTGTCTCAACCAACACCCACTCATACAATATGGCACTAATATCTATGAGGTATCCCAAATTATTAAGCCGTGTCCTTCCCATACAGACATGTGGTGGTACGCTTTGGCATAGCAAAGGAACGCCAAAGGCTCGGTCCTTAATTGACTTGGGCGCCTTTTCAATTAAACCCCGGCTTTAATCCTAACCAGATTAAACCCGCATAAACCTCGCACCCACCTTTCATCCGTTACACCCAAGTCCAAACCATCTTTATTTTATTTAGTAAAACCACCTTTACAACAAATCTATGGTAAGACAATACCATAGGTTCAAGTTAAAACAAGTTTGTAAAGATTTGGCTAAATCCTCCCCAAAATCAAAATCATGGTCTAAGTATTTGCTAAGCATTTCCAAACAATTTATCTATGGGGACAAGGGATGACATTTCAATATTCAATATTGGCCATACAAGGACAGCTTGGAATATCTAATCATTTAAACAGAATTTAAAATACTTGAATAAAAGTATGCATGCACTTAATAATTTGAAAACTGAATTTAAATAACTTTAAAATAGTAGGTGCAAGATGATCAAAGTATAACTTGCCTTCGCTGAAGTCTTGAAATTCTAATTCTTCTAAGAATCAAATTCCCGGATCGTCAGAATCTAAACGTGAAAATACGACAATCAATTGAAATTCCAATAAAAACAAGACAATAGTTTAAACTAACTCCAAATAAAATAATTATACTTTATTTGGCTAGATAATAATTTTAGAAGACTTTATAAGTCTGAAACACTAAATTTTGGAATTAGGAAATAAAAGATATGAATTTTACCAGTTTAAATTCTAAATTTGCAATTTAAATAGTTTTAACTCAAAAGAGACAATTTAAACTAATTCCAAATAAACAAATTTTAATTTATTAAGCTAGATAATCTTTTTACAAAATTTTAGAAATTTAATTCACTAAATTTGAAGTTGGAATTCAGAGGATATGAATTTTACAAATGTTAACCTAAATTTGGATTTGAAAGAATTTCTAAATTCTAAAACAGAACTAAACTGAACTCCTAATTGAATAACTATATTTTATTTAGTTAGATAATAGTTTTCTAAGATTTTAGCAACTGAAATCATCCAATTTGGAATTATGATTCAAAAGATATGAATTTTACAAGTTTAATTCCTAAATTAGTAGTTTAAATTATTTCAAATTCAAACAGACAGTTCAAACCTACTCCAATTCAAATTTTTATATTTTATTTATCTGGGTATTAATTTTATAAATTTTTAGAAGTTGGAATCACCTAATTTGGAGTTAGGATGCAAAAGTTATGAATTTTACAAATTAAATCCTAAATCTGTTATTTAAATCAATTTCTCGAATTATTTTTCTAAAGGAAAATCTATTAATGCGCAATGCTGACGCCAGCAGTGGAATTTCGGAATTTAATTTAATTTAAAAGGATTTCTGACAGTGGGGCCTACGTGTCATAGACACGGTCCATGTGGACCAAGTCCACGGGACTTGGTGCACGGGGTGGTGGCGCGTGTGTGCGACGTGGCTGCCACGTAGGCAACCACGTGGGCTTGGGCGCTGATGTGGCGCCGACGTGGAGTGACGTGGCTGAGCCACGTCAGCGACGCGCGTGTGCTCGGCTGATGGCCTCGCCGCTTACTTACTGGCCATGGCGAGGCGCGCGGTGGTGCCAAACGCGAGAGGAGGACGCCGAGTATGATGCTCACCGGAGATGCGCGGCGTTGCGGCGAAACGGCGTCGGCGGCGTAGCTTGAGCGGCGGCGCAATTACGGCTGAAGGCGACACGGCCATTGGGTCCTCCGACGCGGGCGAGGGCGCAGAAGAAATTTTCAGGCGCCGAGGCGATGCGATTAGTGGTGGCGGTGAGGACCCGGCGTCGACGGAGGCGGCAAGAATCGACGGGCGTCTCGCGGTGGCCGACGGCGACGATCTCCAATTCCGCGCATGAGGGAAAAAGAGGAGAGTGAGCGATGGCGGCGGGGTGAGGATGCTTGCGCACCGGGCTCCCATTTATAGGGGCCGGTGGTCCTAAGCGGCGGACGACGTGGGGTCGGGATGACGGCTGCGGCGGATTCGTCGCCCGCTCATGAGAAGGGGAAAACAGTGGGGCTCGTGGCGGCGCGGGCGCGGTCGTCGGCGCACCGACGCGAGAAGGCGGGGTGGTTGAGGAGCCGCTCGCGAGCTTCACGCCAAGCGTGGTCATGGCGGTTGAGGCGGTGGTCGCATGAGAAGAACGCGGGGGACGAAGGGGTCGCGAGTCCACGCGGCGAGAGGGAGAGGGCCGGGCAAGTGAGGCCAAAGTGAGAGAGAGAGAGAGAGGCGGTCACACAGGTCGATCAAGGATTTAGATCCAACGGTTGGCGTATACTGGGTTTAGGGGCCTAAGTGCAGCGGCTGGGCAGACGCATGGAGTTTTGGCCCAAGGATTGGTTTAGAATTTTTAATTGATTTGCTAATTCATTTAATCCAGAAAATCCATTTAGGCTTTAGAAAATAGCAGATTAATCCCAAAAATTCCAGGAAAAATCACCTAAGCTCCTAGAATTGTTGTGGACTTAAATAAAATTATTCCAAGTTAAAGTTGACAATAGATTTTGAACTTAAATTTCTTTTTGGCTTTAACAATTTAAAGTCAAGCTTTTAAAATTTCAGAAAATTCACAAATTCAAATAAGTTTTAAACTTTAACCAAATTTGAAAATTTGGGCTGTTACACCCAGGACCTTTCCAGGAGGACTTGCGGCCCTTCCTCCGAGCCGCCCAGGACCTCCTCAAGGGCGCTCACGTGGCTTAATCAGTGCCGCCCAAGACCTCCTCAGGAGCACTACGCGATTTCACCGCTGCCATCCAAGACCTTCCCGAGCTTTGGCGCAGCTTTAATCAAAGACGTCCAAGACCTCCTCGCCAGACCTCTAGGTGGACTTCCCACGAGACTTCTTACTAAGCCTCCAAGACCTCCCTCCAGAGCTCCTTAAGGGAACTTACGGACCGAAAAGGAAAGATCTTTGAAGTATAGAAGGTTTAGAGATTATAACCTAATCATATCTCAGAAAATCGCCGGATTATAATCGAATCATATCTCAACATTGATTTGGTTTAGGAGTCCTAAGCTATTACGGCTAAGGCCTGTCGCCCTTTAAATAGACAAGGGTCACGGCCGATTGTAAGAATCATCCAATCGAACAATACAACATGCATCTACTTTTTATCTACTTTTTCGCATCTAGGTCTAGTCCTTTGCTGTTCTTGCTTGTAAAACAGCCAGTTCTTCGCCGTAATTGAAGAGTTATTCTATTTGCTAGTTTGCTTGAAAACTGGTCGTGCGCTTCTACGAAAGTGAAGCAATCCGGTCCTCCGCGACCCCGTGTGTTGATTTTGGCATCAACATATGGTTTTTAACTAAGTTTAGTTCAGCCACTAGCTAGAAGAGTCATTCACAGCTTGAGCAAGAACACATACCCACATTGTAAGAGCCAACCACCAAACCATCACTTATCACTTGGTGATTTTTCTTTGGAAATGGACTAAATGGTACAATAAGACAATAATTAACAACTCATTTTCAGTTTTACCTAAACTTCTCAAAAAATTTGTATAATTTCTCCTAAGGATAAGAAGAGGTCAAGTTAGCAAAGCAAAGCATTGGTCTCACCGTCGAGCTCAACGCCTCATTGCTGGACCTGGCCACACAGTCGCTGGCTCCGTCCCAGAGGAGGCGGCAGGAGAGGAGGCGGCAAGGAGAGGACGGGCGGCCGGGGAGGAGGGCAACGGAGAGGGAGGAGGGGGGCAGGAGGCCAGGAGAGGCAACAGTGAGGAGGGTGGCGCCTGGAGGGCGACCGTGGAGGAGGAGGCGGGAGGATGGAGCGGCCAGGAGGAGGGCACCTGGGGAGGGCGCTGGGAGGAGGGCAAGACTGGGAGGAAGGCGCTGCGGGAGGAGCGAGCGCGGAGGAGGATGGGGCGATCGTGAGGAGGCAACCAGTGGAGGAGGGTGGCGCCGGGCGGGCTACTGTGGCGAGGAGGCGCGGGGAGGATGGAGCTACCAGGGAGGACCGTAACAGGGGGAGTGGCGCTGGGAGGAGAGGCGGCCGGGGAGGGCAGCGCCGAGAGGAAGACGCCGTCAGGAGGAGCGGGCGCCTTGAGCATTTTTTGGAGGGGATAAGGTGGAGAGAGGTATCCTTGCGCGCCTATCTCCTCTATTTTTTAATCTTCCCGTCCAATATTTTGCCAAATGTTTTGCCCAATGTTATTGCCCGCAGATATATTGACATAATTGACTATTTTTAGGGCAGATATATTATACTAATATAAAAATATAGCCGTCAAATAAGTTGTTATAGACAATAATTATTGCCGGCAGCTGACCTTTAATCTTTTGGATATTCCCGACATCAACAAGCCGTCTCCCACCTATAAGAGGACCAATACCCCAACCCCAAACTCTCCTCAAAACCCAATCACCAGATCGATTTCGATTCGACTCGGCTCGAAAAAATTCTCATCTTTCTCTCGAGTAATCAGTCGACCGCAACCATGGCCGAATCAGCCAACGACGCCCCGATCAGCAACCAGCCCTCGGCGGTACGAATCTTGCCCAAAGATCTCCCCTTTCGATGTCTTGGTTTCTTCTTTGTGGTGTTGATTTGTGTGTGATCCTTTTGGTTTATTGGCGCGCAGGAGGAGGTGAGGGTGGAGAGGACGGAGGATGAGTCGTCGTCGTCGGAGAGGCTGAGGTACCTCGAGTTCGTGCAGCAGGCGGCGGCGCAGGCGCTGGTGCTGGCGGCGGCGGCGTACGCGTACGCCAAGCAGCGCGCGGGGCCGCTTCGCCCCAGCGTCGACCACGTCGAGGGCACCGTCAAGGCCGTCGTTGGCCCCGTCTACGGCCGCTTCCACGCCGTGCCCCTCGACCTCCTCAAGTTCCTCGACCGCAAGGTAACAACGACAAACCCCAACCCGGCGCTTGCTTTGTGTTCCTAATTTAATTCCTTTGTCTAATTCGGTTCAAGAGTCAAACTATTCAATTCAACACTGGGTGATACTTGTCCCGGATTTGCGACGTATTGTTGTTTTGAGGATGAAATTAGGGAGCTCTTGTCGTCTCACTGACCTTTTGGACAGATGATTCTCTGTACAACTTCTAATTTCTAGTACAATCAAGGTGTTCTTGCTCTTACAAATGGGGCAAGTTTCGTTAATTGGTTGGACATTGCGGTTACCTGGTATGCATAATCGATGAAACAAACAAGGTTGAATTCAGCCAACTTTGAGATCGATTCGCAACTACACCAAGTTTGAGCACAAAACAAAAGCATTTTGTTTTACATCTCTGTACTCTATGGTAGTTTAACTTGTTATTGCCATGTAGATACATGATCTGTAGTATTGGTCTAGAGTACTTTTATGTTCTTGTCTGGTCAGCGTGAGGCAAGATTAAGATGATTTTTAATTGAGATGTTCAGATTTTTTTTTCTTGATAATTATGCCTTGCAAATGATACAGAATAGACTTGGCACTCATTGTGCTTCCATGATCACTTGTACTCAATTTACGACCATCACAGCGTCAGCATTGACATTTAATTGATGTTAGTCCATGCCAGTGATTTATCATGTTATCGTGAGCCGTGAGGCAAGATTAACATGATGTCGACTCAGACTTTCAGCATTTTTCTTGCTAATAACCTGGCAAATGATAGGAATGGGATTAATATTCCTGCTGTTTCTGTGTCACTTGTATGCAGTTCGACAGCCTCGTAGCATCACTGTTCTATGTTCAAGAAACTAATGTTTTTACAAAGTCTTTGCAAATTTGATTGGTGCTCCAAGAAGCTTATGGTCTCCATGCCCCATTACGTTGCAGGTTGGTGAGTCTGTCCAGGAGCTGGACCGCCACGTTCCGCCGGTGGTGAAGGAGGTGCCCACCCTCGCGCGCTCTGCTGCCGCCGAGGTGCGCCAGACCGGCATCGTGGGCACGGCGACCGGCCTCGCCAAGTCGGCCATCGCCTGCGCCGAGCCAAAGGCCCGCGATATGTACACCCGCTACGAGCCCATGGCGGAGCGCAAGGCCGCCGAGGCATGGGCTGCCCTGAACCGCCTCCCGCTCGTCCCCTCCGTGGCCCAGGCTGTCCTCCCCACCGCGGCACAGCTCTCGGCCAAGTACAACTCCGCCGTGCGTGACGGGGCGAAGCGTGGCAACACCGTCGCCACCTACCTCCCGCTCGTCCCCACGGAGCGCCTCGCCAAGGTGTTCGGGTACCCGCTCGCCGACTCTGCCCCCGCAGCAAAGCTGGAGATGCAGCCCATTCCGTCGCAGTAGAGATGGAAGCCACCGGAATTACATTCGATATAGAAGTATCTATGTAGTGTAGTAAGTACGAGCCTTATGTGCCTTGTGGTGAGTTGAGGTGTTTATGTGTGAGTGTTACTACGAGGATGCCTATCGTGTAGGGGTGACTTGCTTTGTTATTACTGTGCGGCAACGCAGCTGCTACTAGTAAATTCAGCTGTGTTTTCTGAGACACCATGCGTGTGTAATTGTGTAAACTAGAGCCTGCAGCGCGCCTTGGCGCGCCTGGAAATGTGAGAGGTAATAATACGGTACACAACATAAGCTGCAGTTTGTATGAATATCTAGTATGAGAAAAAACGTAGTGGACAACATAACCAATTTATATCATAAATCCGAAAGTCTATATGTTAATCAAACTGTAATGCATAAACAGAGACAACATATAATCGATTCTGTAGCTCAACCAAAGGTCCACTATCATTTCAGCATAGATACATTTGCTCAGATTTAGTACAAGGAGAGAGTCGTGTAATAACAGTCACGAGTAAAGATAGATAATATGATGTTCAGGGCAAGTTGTATTACATAAATACATATGAACGATATACAATAGTAACATAAAGCATAGTCTAAGGCAAAATAAGAAGCAAGATAGAAGCTATATGGTAGTATCATACTGGACAGGATAGCCATCTAGTGTAGAAGTAAGATAGAAGCTACTTGGTAGCACCATATTGGACAAGGTTCGCTGGAAGGAAAATAATACGTAAGTAAGGTAGTAACTGTGTGCTTGTCAAACATGCGTGGAATGGCAGATAGAAAGGAAGAAACAAACGTAGAAACATAGATTATATATCTTGAATCACAGTTTGTCTTTTTGGTCTATAGGCTTCTCATTGGCAGGAGTAAAAAACAATCGTTTCATAAGAGAATGTATGCGGTGAGTTGTAATTCAGAACAACTTATTTGTAAGCAATTCAGACAATTGTTTTTTCATCAGACAATGGTAACATGCTGTGAACAATGCTTAATGGGGAGCTTTTATGAGGAATTAGGATTGTCTGATGAAGAAAAAGTGAGACGAATTATTATAGCAGCAGCTGGGTGCAAAGACAACAACGATATGATACAGTATCTTGCGTGTACTATAGCACGTGGAAGCAGATCAAAGACGATCCATGTCGTGCCCTCCAATTGTAGGCCAAAGTGTTATATCACATGGAACCTAAGCAAACGACACAACAGCGACAAATCAAAAGTAAACAGTGCAATCGACGCATATAATTAACTGTATGAACTATGATGCTTAAAAAAAATTAACAGTTTGCGTAAGTAAATCTTATGAATTGTGAAAGAAGGCTGCAAGTCCTTGAATCCAGGTAACGGAGCTCGGGAACAGTTTGTTACAAAGTTAAGTAGCATGTGATGGCATGGCAATACAAATCAGATGGGCATTGCATGCATTTTGAATCGTTAGCAACTGATGCAAATATTGAAACTATGAAGCAAACTTTGTATAATTGTACCCTCAGTTTAAGGTAGCGCATCCCATTAATAATGCTGAGTGTCTCGCTTCTAGCAACAGGGATATCAATATTGCGAGTATTAAGCTCCATGAAAAACCTTTGCGTCACATAAGTAAACCTATAGAATCATCAGAGTCCTCGGTAACGGTAATTTAGACAATTTTTTTATGGCAATCAAGAAACCAAATTTTACAAAATGAAAGCTTCAAGAAATTTGGCACATGTTGACCACAGTATACACTCGTTGTATATGTAATATTCGATATGCTGTTTTGATGAAATGTGAAGCCAGAGTTAAGCATATCTAAGATCGTATAAGCTGGCATTGTTGTGTCCCTATTTACCATACGAGAACTATATTAAAAAAAAAGAAATCTCACCTGTCTGCATTAATTAGCAAATGAAATACTTAAACTTTCTGTGCCAATCCAAAGTTTCTCTAGATAAAATAATGCAAGAAGTTAGTCACTATTTAGAAAAGTAACTATACAAAGAACTCATAGAACAAACAAAAACCTCATATTCCCTTTGTGTGGGCAATACTCGCTAATCAATGCAAAATTTAATGTAATATGCAATCGAATAACAAAGTCGAGTAAGGGCAAAAATAAAGACATTAAGATTTTAGACAAGACGATGCAATTGAAACTATCGTGAAGTAGAAGCAAAGATATCTCGATGAAAAACTTACTATCGACTATTTGCAACTATGCGTAAATATACGTAATGCATGTCTCATGATGTTTATCGAGCATACAAACTACAAATAAAAACTAAGTGGTCCCTTTTAAGGATAAGGACATGGTTGATCAGTAACAAACCTTCTTTTGGTATGTCGATGCATGATGGGCACCTTTTGGTGATTCAGTGTGGAATAGTGAAGAACAATACTTCAGTAAAAAGTAAAAGACTGAAGAAAATTTCTAGAGTTGTTCAACAATAATTTTTAGGAAGCAATAAGCAATAAATCTGAAAGTTCAATGCGACATAATGGCCAATCCAAAGTTTCAACTCGATCTATCTATATTTGTCATGTGGAGACATGTATATCTGACTTCCAATTTGGTTTGCGTGTCGAATTGTGCCGATTCTCGAGGTGATATTCAAAGTTATCGACGCCAACCAGATTGTGATGAACCCTAAGGTTCTATTTGTTGGCCCGATCTTCGATGAGAACGATAAGTCCGTAGGCGCCGCCAACCTCACGATCCTCGCTACGAACACGCAAGGCTCACAACCACGCAATCGCCGAATCGACGACTAGTTGTTATCAACCGCACGCTAATACCGTTGACTGACCACGAAGGTCGATTCTCGTGATACAATCAAGAAGCACGCAAGAACAAGATAATAAGCAATCTGAAATTGCAAATAGGATTGAAAGATTTAATTGAATTGGAATTCTGAATAAGGATCTTAATTGGGTCGTCGACACACGCAAAAGATACAAGTTGCGACGAAGGCAAACTAAACTTAAACAAAATCCAAGGAAAACTAAAAGGGTGCGGCCTCCTTAAATAGGGAACGAGGAGCCACAAAACTAACGAACTAGCGAGGTGGTACTAACGGTCGGGATTACTGTTCACGTGAACAGTAACCGCGCCCCTGGGTGGGCCGCCGGCAGATGGGTCAAGTTCAGTATGATTACAAAGCCCAGTTTGGCCCAAACAAGTGATATAACGCCTTCTTTTGATGATTGTGATCAGTCCAGAAGGAGTTTGGAGGTGAGGCTAGATCCGTTGGAAAGAGGACGAAATTATCTTTCCATCAAGTACTCGTGGACCTCCAACGGACGTCGTATGTGAAAGTTATGGGCGTTTGAAGTCAGTGCTGTCAGGCTGATTCCGGAGGCCGAACTGGATTCCAAAACGGGTCCCGCTCAAACTACTTGTTTGTCTTGGACCAAAAGTGACATGGTGCTGCACATATAGATATTCCATCATTAGGTAGCATCATATAGTTCATATAATATAAAGACACTCCTAAAAACGAGCTCACCTGATAAGTTAAGTGAAGCGTACGAGCTCTTGTACTTGGAACAAAGAAGCATAGCAAATATGGTTGTATCCATAGGAGTCATGTCCTCATCATCCTCCCTTTCTTGAAAACAAAGCCGCCCTCGGCTTTTGATAAGCTGAAAATAGGGTAACAAAGAAGCCAAGGTGTATGCATGGTATATGTATATGTCATCTGTTTTAACGGTTCTTCATTGTTGCACACTTAATGTTAGAAGACAGCAAATGATCATAAAAGATCATTGTATTATTAATCCAAGAGTAATCATATATGTGAATGATCAAAACAAAATTTCTCACACAACAATTATTGCAACTAGTTTTGCAAATGTAAGTGAAGCGCTTATGCAATTCAAATCTCTGAAATTGTAAGCTTGCAAGGGTAGTACATATGGGCAAATCTACAACTTTTGGAATCAAACAACATTCATCCATATAATCAGATTTCAATCGAGCAATAGCAAATTCATCTAGCAATGGTGAAAAGAAATGTAAGCTCTTCCATAATTCAACATTTGTATTTAGATTGTCCATACTAGATTGTGCAATATAAGGTGAACACATAGGCATTGGATAAGCACTAAATTTTATTTTCCTCTCAGATTGAACAAGGTTCAAAGACACAAGAATTGTTATCCAAAACAACAAGTTTCAATTCATCCATGTGAGCACAAGTTATGCATATTCGATAAACCGTAAATTGGTTGTCTATACCATAATCTCCAATTAATTTAAAATAGTAGGTGGAGGTGCTAGAAAAAGACTTTAGAGATGAAAGTTCAAAACTTTCTCCCTAGCACATTCCAAACTAATGGGCTCATTAAGCATGATATAGCACAAAGTATCGCTAGGGATATTCTATCAAGTACTTCCTTATGTGTAATTAATTCGACATGTGCACAATTATGAGATTTAAGAGCAAAGACATGGTTTGTTCAAGTCAACATAAGAAAAATCACAAGATTGCACTACAAGAGGTATATACTCACAATGTGGCTCTATGTCTTGTCAGAGCACCAAATCAATATCTTTGTCATTGTCGCCCTTATCGAGCATCGTAGGTACCTCAAACTTCTCTTCTAATGACTTAGGATGCACCAAATCATCGCTCATCTCTTCAAGCCGCCCTCGGAGTATCCGGAGATGGAGTAAGAGCTAAAACAATGTCAGATTTTTAGTTACCTTAGGTTGCACTTCACTTGTGACGGTGGGTGGTGGAGGTACAAAACGACATTGCAATTTCTTCTTCATCTGCTCCCATGTGTACATGAAGTGGTACTCAGATTCGACCACCAATGTTGAACATCACCGATCAAGGCCGCCCTTGCCATGCTCATCTTCTCATAAGAATCAAGGTCCCGTCTTTCAAAGTAGATATCTAACATATTAACCCATATAAAGTAGTCCAATGACGACTTCACCAGTGAGTGGTAACATGTATGCAGTAGTTGTTTCTTTGAGTTCAAATCGCCCGTGATGACATCGTAATCGCCATCTTCAACCAATCTGTCATTATTAGTAGAAAACAAGGAAATAAATCACAAGTATATGTTCCTATCAACTACTAGGATCCGGAGGCTCAAGTCACACACGCCAAGCTCTTATCAAGCTCTTGCAAGTTCTACCAATGTAGCAAGGAAGTGGTACAACCGGTGGTCGGTCCGTGATAATCTCACTTGCGATCACCCAACGATTATGCAGGAACGGCACTCGCCGAGTTAGTAGGAAGTGGAGCTCTAAGGTTGGTATGTAGCAAAGGAATAGCAATTATTCAATTCAAAGATGCAAAATTGAAAAGCGCTTCAAAGTACTAGTCACAAGTGCCGGTCCTAGTCTAAACCAAGTTTAGCTAGAGCAACTCGCAAGAACGAGTAGTAGTAATAATGCAAGGCCAAACCGAATAATCAACACCAACGAGCAACAGATGACCAAAGACAATCAACAAGAGACACCTCAATAATAATTTTTTTCTCTCTCCTTCTTTTTTTTTTCTTCTCGACTTTCTTTATTTTCCTTTTTTTTTCTCTTCTCTGTTTTTTTCTTTATTTTTTTTTCGGTTTTCCTTTTCTCCTCTTTTTTTTTAATACCTCAATGCACCCTTTTAATACTCATGAGCTTCTTGAAGCTTCTGGAAAACAAAAAGGCTTATCTTCTTCAATGTACCAAGAAACGGACTTTGCTCCCCAATTCAAATTCAAGGCGCTGGGATCCAGCGGCGGCGGTAAGCGGCAAGGCAAGGCGCCAAGGCGACGACGGCGCAGGCAGGTCGGGCGGGCAGCGTGGGCGGGCGGCGCGAGGGGCCGGGCGGCGAGAGGCGGGGCGGGCGCAAGAAGGCTCTAAGACGGTGGCGGCCCGAGCAGAGCTAACGCAGAGAGCGGTGGTCATGGTCGAGGCGATGGCGGCGGCGCTGGCGACGGCGGCGACGCTAATCCGCAAGAAGAAGGGCAGAGGCCGCGCCGGCTGGCCAGACGGGTTGCAAGGGGCTCACCAAAGTGAGGTGGCGCGGACGGCGGCGCCGACCGCAAAGAAGCGGCTTGGCTCGCGGCGGTGCGGCGCGGCCGGGCGAGGGTTCTGGCGGCGGTGGCTAATGAGCGCGGTGGCTACCGAAAGCGATGGTGGCTTCCCGAGCGGCGACCAAGGTGACGCTGCCAGCGTGGCGGCGCCGATGCACCTACCTTTTTTTTTTTGATTGTTTTGTGTTTGCCGGTGTTGACTTGTGCGTTGGAGACACAATTGCACGCTGACCGACTTCCACGTGTGAGGCGATGGCGGAAACGATCAGTTAATGTACTCTGCAAACCCGAAAGTCCAGAAAGCGCCCTTTTTTTATTGATTGATGCGCGCGCGTGAATGATGGGCACCTTTTGGTGATTCAGTGTGGAATAGTGAAGAACAATACTTCAGTAAAAGGTAAAAGACTGAAGAAAATTTCTAGAGTTGTTCAACAATAATTTTTAGGAAGCAATAAGCAATAAATCTGAAAGTTCAATGCGACATAATGGCCAATCCAAAGTTTCAACTCGATCTATCTATATTTGTCATGTGGAGACATGTATATCTGACTTCCAATTTGGTTTGCAGGCTGGGAATTGTGCTGATTCTGAGGTGATATTCAGGTTACTGGACGCCAACCAGATTGTTCTGAGACTTTGACCAACCAATCAATGCTAGCACAAAACATGGTGATTGACATGAGACTTTGACCAATAAACGTACCATGAAAAGAATCCCCCACTCGGAGAGGAGGTTGACATCGGTGAGGTTCTTGATGAGGTCGAACTGGTTGAGCACCACGCCGGTGCAGAAGAACCCAAGAATCTGCATTTATTTAAAGGCGTGATTTTTAATTACGGCAAGACCATGAACGTAGGCAGGAGGGGGGACTAACCAGAGCGACGGGGAGAGATACGTCATTGGGCTAGCCCTGGCGATGCTGAAGGCGGGGACGACGAGGACAGTGACGCGGAGTAAGGTGTGGGTGTCAAGATTGCCGCCACCGGAGAGTAACACGGTGGCGGCCGACCAGAGCCTCTATTTTCTATTGGCCAAAGGCTCCTGTGCTTTGTCTCTTCTTCTCCCCAATGTTTCCTCATCTCTCTCTCCTGGTGCTTTTTCGGCCGTATGTTTGCTCCATGGAGAGCCATCTCTTTCTCCCTCTTGGTGGCCCTCTGTGTCGCCACGGTGGCTTGGCTCATGCCCTCGGCTCCTCACCGCCACGGCGCCAAGGTTCTCCTCGCTACCGATGCTCGGCTCACGCCCATCACGTAGGTCTCCTCCTCTCCCGCAGCCTGGCCCGGCCCTTGGCGCCGCCAGCTCTTTGGTCAGCTGGATCATTCGCGCTGTCTCGACCTGCTCGTCTCCACTCGCATGGCCGCCGCTACCAGCTTCCACCTCGCCCACGCTGGTCAGGCTCTCGCTGTCATGGAAGGGGAGAAGCGGCGACGGAGAAAGCGAGGGAGTGGATGGGGTCGCGTGATTGCGCGAACACAAGCTGAAGAACAGGGAAGCCGAAGCGCCGAGCATAGATCGGACACGAGGACGAGGGGTAAGGTGGACGGGATGGGGGCGGGGGCGGTGGCTGAGGGATGGGAAGGAGAGGAGCGGCGACGGAGAAAGCGAGGAGGGAGTGGACGAGGTCACGCGAACACACGCTGAAGAACGGGAAGCCGAAGTATCCAGAGAGGAGGACGTGGAGCCAACTCGCGAGACCAGCATTCGAGAGCATCGAGCTGGGCGATTGTACGGCGCACAGCAATCAAGCAAAATCAAATGGTAGCAACTCACGACGGCAACATGCGAGAACACAGAAAAAAATCAAACGTCGCGCATGAAACGAAGGCAAGATCAAACGAACCAAACAAAAAAGGTGACGTAGCCACCCTGAGAGCATCCCATTCCTGCGCCCTTTTATATAGAGAGATTGTATGATAACTTTTACTCTCTTAATCGCCATTTGTTGTGCTTGTTTTGTCAATCGCTATATATCGCGTTGGCATATTGTGAGGTTTGGCCACCATGCTGTGCAGTGTACATAGTGTCTGCGGTGTGTGGAATTGTGGGAATGGTGGGTCGAAAGTGAGAATGATTTTGTGAGACTTTCAGTTTCGATTGTGTAAGCCTGACTAAGGCAGTGCAAGTGCAGATACTGTTAGCTCCTGCACTAGCGATGACGTGGCTGTCCACACAGCTCCTGCACTAGCGATGACATGGCTGTCCATGTTGGTCTTACGTGGGGTGTAGTTGGAGCGGATATGATCGGATATGGCTCGTTATATATTTTATTTCCTTTTTTTTCTTCTCGGAGTCCGACACAGATAGTGTTGGATATTCATTTCTTCATTTCGTATTCGCTCCATAAGTCTTCGATCGGTCCATTATATATCTTATTCCATTTCTTCTTCTTCTCTGAGTCAGATACAGATAGTGTCAGATACTTATTTCTTCATTTTGTATTCGCTACACGAGTCTTCGATCGGTCGTACGAATATTATCTGCTTTTTGCACACTTACATAGGACATTAGACAGTAGGGGTGTAATCAGAGTGAACATACAGAAACTAATCGCTGAGATGTCGAATGAAACACTCAGTATCCCCTACGTGCTCAGATGCAGTAACCCACTTATCTGTTATCCTGTTCCTAAGTGAAGTCACAACAGACTTTCCTCATACCACCTGATATACGGATATATACGGACGAATATCGCTCATCCCGTATCTTATTTTGTATTTTTTCCTCGAAGTCGGAGTCGAACACAGATTGTGCTGGATAACCATCTATCTCTTCCGTATTTGCTCCGCAAACTTTCGGTCGGTCGAAAATTATCCGCTCCGTTTGTACCGTCAGTCGTGCAATCCCACGTCTATCATCTGCTATATTCGACCAGAATTTGATTAGCACATTCATCACCAAATCGGCTTCATAAAAAATGAACAAACCAGCTCACGAGCAATCCAACAATTTCAGAAATTGCAATCCAACCGCAAGAATTTCCTAATCTGCAATGGCAAACAAAACCAAACCGCGATCTGACCTTCTCGGCGTGCTGTCAACGGCCACCGCCGATAATAGCATCCTTGTGGCCAGCGTGGACGGCCACGTCATCGCTCGTGTGGCTCCTGCGGTGGGCCCAAGATGTCAGCTTTGAGGGTCGGATCCGATTAACGACAACGCTCGGTGCAAAGCGCAAACGCTAAGATCATGCGGTGTTGGTGCCTCGTGTTTTATGGTACGATAGCTCCAATTAGATGGTGCAAAGCGGAATTTAATTAAAAAAAAGTCACGACGTGTATTGCAAAGTATGTGTGCAAAAACTTTGTTTCAAACCATGCGCGTTTGCTGTACATTTTTTTTTCCCTGAGTGCCCATGTTTTAGGATAAACTTTTTTGCTCAGACTACGGGCCGAAGAAGACAGCTACATGGGCCGTGGAGACTCATGTAGCTGTTTATTTAGCGACATGAGCTATAGGTGCATGCCTATTCGTCCAGTGGAGAAATGTGTGTTCATGCTCTATGAAGTACTAGATAAATCCTAGTTTTATTTAGCGACATCCGGTTAAGATCTATGTGCGTTTCAGTAGGGCACACACATGTAGGGGTGCAAGTGGGGCGGGCCGGCCCGCTAGGCTGCTGGCCCGCCCCACAAAACAAGCCCACATAAATTTCCGCAAAAAACTGCATAAGCATAGTGGAGTGTAGCAGGCCGGCTTGCGTACGCCGCAGGCCACCGCTTAAGCGCATAGCTGTGATGGGGAAAGCTACAAAATGCAGCAAAGCATAGCTCTACCAGAGAACAACAAACAGCATAGGAAGCAGACTAGAAACTAGAACTCTAGAAGGATTCACGTACCATCGATCGATGGGGTGGTGGCAGCCGCAGCACGACCTGCTCGGTCTTCATCGGGTCGGATCGAGATATCTGTAGTACCAAAACACCAAGAAATCAATACCCTCCAAATCTAGCTAGTAGCACGAGCAAGAGATTGCGAGAGGATTTGGTCAGGGGGAGCGAACCGGGTCGCGGAGGATGGGCTTGGTGTCGTCTGTGGCGGGCCGGAACGGCGGCTTCCTGCTCTTCTTGGGTGCCGTGGACCTAGATCGGGCTCTTGCCCGTGCTCTCCATGGCGGCGACAGAGTGGGTGGAGCCACGCGAGAAGCCTCCAGACACCGCCGAGGGGATTGCGACGGTGTGTGCTCTCTCGCTCCCAGCCGTCATGACCACGTGCGACGGGGAAGCAGCTCAACAGATGGATTGAGGGGGACTCGCTTGATCGCTTCTCCTACCCAACACATGTAGAGGCCCTATGGGCAGTCGCCAAAGGCCACCAACATTTAGCATTGTCGCAATGCGGGGGGTTGCTGCCAGCCGCAAATCACGAGCAGGCAGTGCGGGGTGGGCGCGGGCTGTCCGTAGCCCGCCCCACTTGCACCACTACACACACGTGTGGTGTGAGTGGGTGTACGTGAGTGTGTGTAACATCCTAATTTTTCGGTCTTTTTGAAAATTTTCAAAATAAAAATAACCATTTGGTTTTGTTAAATTGCCAAAGCTTAACTTGCAATTTTAGAAATTAAAAGCAGTTTAATATGAATTAATCAAACTTCAACTAAATCTGAATTTGGTTTATTTTGGATTTGTTGGAGTTCTCTAGCTTTTAAAACCCCTTTTCTCTGTTTGTTCCGCGTTCCCGTCGGCCCGTTCCTATCTTTGGCCAGTCCTTCGGTCTCGATCAGCCTGTTGGTCTCGACCAGTCTCTCGGTGTTGACCACCCTCTCGGTGTCGACCACCTCTCGTGTCGACCACCTCTTGTTGTCGACTACTCTTTTTGGCTTCGACCAGTCTTCGTTGTCGACTAGCCCCTTGGTTTCGACCAGCCTCTTGGTCACGATTACTCTTTTGGTTTCAACCAGCCTCTTGGTGTCAACCACCCTCTCGTTCTCGACCAACCCCACCTGTCAGCCCCCCTGCTCACCTTTTTCTTCCTCCCGTCATGAAGTCCTCACAAGATTAAATGTCATCGTCTCCACAGCGACGTGCACATTAAATGTCATCACCTCGACGCCTGCCTCTTGTCTCCTCCCCTATCTGCCCCCATCCCCCCCTCACTTGCTGGTCGTGCGCCCATGCCACGCCACCGCAGATCCCGCCGCTCCATCTTGTCGCCCGGTCCCCCCTCCTTCCTCTATAAGTAGAGCCCAGGGATCCCTTTTGCCCTTCTCTTGTTTTTCCCTCCATTCTTCCTTTCTCTCTCGCCCTCACCCTCATTTCGCCTCTACTCCGTCTTCAACCTCCTCGCCACCGAAGGGTTCACCGGAGCGCCAACAGAACATCATAAACTTTGGTTGGTGTTTCAAATGTATAAAAGTATAAGAGTTTCAAAAACTTTTGATAAAATTCATAAGTTTGCACTTGGTTTCTAAAATTTGCTTTGAAAATTCGAACTTTTGACTTGAAACCAAGATTCTATTTAATTTTAGAAAAATGTGTGTATAAAAGTCTCTGAAAATAATTTTATAAAATACTAGATTATTTATCATAAATTAATAAAAAATTTCACCAATTTTTAGGAGTCATCTTGACCTCTTCAAATTCTAAACCAAATCAATAAGGTTGATTTGGGAAAGAATTTATTTTAGCCTAATGAAATGTGAACAATGGTCGAAATGAATTTTCCTTAGTCCTAGTTGAACCTCAGAGCATCCACAAAAAATTTCAGAATTTTTAGAATTTATTTCTATTTCAAACGGCTTAGTCAAACTAGCTTTGTTTCGGTCAACTCTAAATCCAATTTAAAACCCTAGTCGTTCGGACCAGTCCAACTTGTCTCGAACCCGACCGGACCACCTAACCAGTCTCGACTCAACCGCATCACTTAGCCGGACCCGAGTTCGACTCCGGCTCGGCCAAGTCCACGCGCCACTTCTCTCCTTCGCTGATGAGCGGGCCCCAACTATCGGGCTCGCCATCGTCTTCTTTGCCATTCAGCCAAGCGGCATGGGCGTTCGTGCATGCGCACCATGACACCCCTGCGCTCACCACCACAACGCACTCATGTCCGTCTGTGAAGCATCGCCGAGACTACTCCTACCTTCCATGCCCATCGATTTCCCCACTCTCTCCCACTCTCGTGTCTTCTCCGCCCACTTTTTCATTTCAGCCAAGGAAGAAGTCGAAGGCAGCGCCGCCGTTTCAGAGCCGCTCTCGAGCCCACGACCCCGCTGTTGAGTTCCTCTCCGGACGCCGCCTCTGTTTTGGCCAGTCCCAGTCCTCAGCATCCACTGAGTCGTCAGCGTCGACTTCTTCGTTCTCATGTCCGATAGTCATGGCCGCTCAACTCACAGCCGTTCCGGTGAGTTATTCTCCTTGGCGTCTCGTCCATTGACATCACAACCTTCCACTGAGTTTGTAGGCATAGTTAATTTGACTTTGTTGCTTCACCGAGCGAGAAAGGGACCTTCTTCTCCGAGCACGGTCATTCGCCGCCGCCTCAATTCCGACCTTCACCAGCCTCTATCAACATCAAGACTTTGGGCGTTGTGTTCCTGGAAACGAGGCGATTCCGGCGCGTCATTTCCCGAGCCTCCTCGACCACTACAATGCCTTCTCTGCATGAGCCATCCCTTCGTTTCCGCCTCCGGCCACCGTGAGCTCCACGCCGGCAGCCTCGGGCCTCTGCGTCGTCACCACCAAGTTCGCCAGATCTTTGCGCACCTGTTGGTGTCGTCCTCGAGCCCGGAGCTTCACCACTTCGTCAGATCAACTTCCTCGCCGCCGTGCCCACGCTCGGTGAAGCTTCGGGTAAACGCCGGTAGGTTTAGGAGTTAATCAAAGTCATTAGTCTTAACTAAGTTTTTAAGTGTACATATGACATGTGGCCCCTCTGGTTTAAACGTGATTAGGAATCTAATTGAAGCCGTTTAAAACACTCTGAGTCATTGACAAGTGGGCCCATAGGACTGGTTAAGTAATTGTGTAAAGTTGAAAGTACGTTTTCTCCTAAAAGAAGGCGTATTTCTGTTAGGCTTAAAATGAATTTACGTTTTGTAAAGTTGAAGGTGTATTCTTAGAAATCCGCTTCCGACGTCTTTTCGGCCGAGCTGGGTCAAAGCTGACCCAGTCAACACCCCGCGTTGGGTCCCACCGGTCAGTGACCGTGAGTCGGCTGAGGATCGGTAGAAAAAGAAATTAACACATTTAGAATTCCCGAAATGAATTAGTTTTACACTGAAAATTCAATTAACTTAGAAAATTCATAACTAATTCAAATTTGCCCCAAATTGAATGAAACAAATTTTGTTGGTTTTCATTTTTAGTGTAGTTTTAAATATAATATATTTCAAGTATGCTTCTATTCCAAAAATTTTGATTAATTAAAAGGAATTGCTTTTACATTAGAAAATGGGTCAAAACTTCAAAAATCCATAAGTATTTCATCCTCACTACAAATAAAGTGAAGTTAATTTTGTTAATTCTTGTTTCTCCTGTACTTTAACTTGGTATAAATTTGTTGTATGAATCTGTTTCATAAAATTTTGATAATTACACAATTATGCCTTTAACTTGTTAAGTACTTAAAAATCCAAATAAATTCATCTTTGGACTGAACCCAAAATGTTTAAAAATCAAACTCTACCTACTGTGTATGCATGTTTGATGAAATTGAATGTTGGTTATTTTTGGTGTTATCTATTTTTATTCGTTCTTTTGATCAATCGATAGATTCGACGATTCGGGTATTTACGAGAGTGATCCTCTAGAGTTAGACGGCTATCTTTAGCGAGGCAAACAATTTTTCTTTGATGCACGTTGATCCTATTATATTCGCATGCTAATATTTCAAGTGTTCCAACTATATGTATGTATGCTATGTTGACAAGTATTTACTCAGTCCGCAATAGTTAAACTGAATAGTTACTTGAACTGTAGGTAAATCTCCATCCTTTACCACTGAGCCTAGTCTATATACGTTGTGATTTAGAGCTCGATGGATGGGCTCTAGTCACTTTATATTTTTAGTATACCAGTTGTTGTCGCTTAGCCATGCTTAGAACGGTAGTCTGGGGATCATCGCTTCGGCGATGATCATTACAACATCACTTTAAATACTTGGGTTAGGGTACTCATGAATATATCATATTTGGAAAAACTAAAACTGAAAACAAAAAGAATTTAGATTTGGGCACATGGATGATGTTGTGATTATTGGGTGTGTGGTTGTGTGCCCGACTCAACAAGGACCGAACATCTTGTTACACTAAACCAAGCATTATCGCATGCAACCACATGAGGGTCATATGGGTCCCCTCTTGACTTAGTACTCTGGGGAGTGTTAATTAATGAGTTGCTGGTGGTAGGTATAAGTGGATAAAAGAAATGTGGTATTTTGTGTCGGGCATGTGCGAGGTTGGTTCCCTCGCCCGAGGAGCATTGGCAATTGCTACGGCTGGGCCAATGTCTCCGACACAACGTATGAGTCCTCTATGGGAGCCCAGGATGGGCGGTTCACAGATGGTTAACCCCCATACATGCGACTCTTAATTAGCTCACTCCATTGGAAAACGTCTCAGAGGACTTAGCTCACGCAAGATACCTTCTAAGTGTGCTTTATCCGGTGGCAAAAGGAGCGGTATGACATGTGGGTAAAGTTGTACACCCCTGCAGGGTTTAAACTATTCGAATAGCCACATCCTTGGTTATGGACACGCTTGGGGAGGTCTTTCGAGAGCTAGACTATAACATTTTGATAAAACTTGCTATGGGTGGTACGAATGGGTAATTCATGCTATTGTTGTGGTGGATGCGGGAAGTCACCTCTAGGATGTTAATTATGTTTATAATTGTTGTCACACTGTTATTTGAGCAATTAGAAATTGTTTTAACAAATTGCCTTCAAATCTATTACACTATTGCAAATAAAATGTGGTTTTACACTAAAAAGGAACTGTCGTAGCAGGGCACTAAGGGGTGCCCCTCACCCTAAGGTCATCAGGAATACCGGCGCGCCGTCGGTGATACCATACATGTATAGACCCCATTTGTATAGCGTATTTAGACAAATGTACCTAAATACCCTTTCTCTCTCTCAACATTGTGAGGGCAAGAAGGTAAATGTCCCTTCTTGCCCTCCTATAAATAGAGCCCTAAGGGCTTGTACAAAGGGAGAGGCTCCCATTCCTCCATTCATACACACATGAGCAATACATTCATACATACAAGTCTTTGGCTCCTCTCCCTCCGGTCCATTCCCAAGACAAAGGGTACCCTGTACCCACTGTCTGGTCTTTTTACTATGACAGTTGGCCCCGTCCGTGCGGACCGAACAAGAGGCTACACATAGAATGGAGCCAAAGTCCACCTCGGGGCCGAAGCCCACCCTACACCTTCGGCCCAAAGCAGCGCATGAAACCCCAACCGCACAAGCCCATGGCACCTTCGGCCCACTTCGCCCAAACACCCGAAGGCTTCGCTTGCGCTCGAAGGCCACCCGCGCGAGGCACACCCGTGTGCTCCGGAGGCTACCTAGCCCGAAGACCCACCCGCGCGAGGCCCACCCTGCAACCCGGGGGACCCTTGGCCACCTCCAGCCCCTCGGGACGACCCGTCGGCACTGCCTCAAACCATGCCACCAGCCCGTCGGTGTCGGCACTCGGGCATGACGTCAAGGCCCCTTCACCAGCAACCCGGCGAGCACATCGGCACCGCCGAGGGCAGCGATCACCGTGCCTTCGCCATGGCTCTACTACCTTCAACCCCTCGTGCACGTACCTCCGGGCTCGCCCACAGCACCACCCGGAGCCACCGCCCCTTCGGTCTTCTCAAGGAGCACCCCTGCCTCGAGGCTCCACCTCGGGACCCCCCAGTCCGGAGGCCACCCGGAGCAGCCACTTTGGAGCAAGGCAACAGCGTGGCCCATCGGCATTCTCTGCCACTCCACGCGGTTGCCACTTGCAAGGCAACCTCCGGCTGCCCTTCGAACGTGTTTACCTCGCTCCGACCGCCCAGAGTAGGCCCCACAGAGCACCCTCGCCCGCGATGTCTAGACGGATCGATGTGGCGTAGTCATCGACCACCTCAGGTGGGGAGGGCAACTGCGCAGACTAGAACAAACTGGATCAAAGTGAAATCAATCCAAGCAAGCCAAGGGATTCCTTACCAACTTTAGCGCCCTCGCCACCCAAACTCCGGCTACCACGGGTTCCCGCGGAGCTCCCCTTGGCCCCTCGGCGCAGCCGCCCAAGCCCGCACCGCCAACCCCAGAGACGCCCTCACTTCTGATGCGCCTGGCGCCTTTGCTTTCCACTCGGCGCCATCGGCAATTTCACCTTCGCTGGCGTGCCGCCACCCATCCGGCTTCGACCCGGCCACCTTGGCGAAGCCAACGACGCGGTGCATCCACCCCACACCCAAGGGCATGCGTCAAATCAAGACCACTATGGCGCATCCCCTTCGGCGTCACTTGGTCCTCCGGGTCCCCTGGGGTGCCTCGTCGGCGTCACAACAACCGCTTTGCTCACGCGCCTTCCGCCAGCAACCCCGGAGACCTCGCCTCGCTCCAAGACTCTCCGGCCGCCTCGCCTACCGAGGCGCCCAGGCCCGTGACGCTTCACCGTCAACATCCTCCGGAGTGCCCACTGCCTCCGGAGCACCATCTAGAGCCGCCTCAGTCTCGCTTGGCACCCGAAGGACCGCACCACCCTCGCGCTCCGGAGCCATCCACCACAGCGCAACGTCACCACTTCGGTAGCCCCGTAGGGCCCTTCGGGTTCCCTCACTGCCTATCTGTGCTTCGGCCGAAGGGGCCAAGCAGCCATCAGCCCAAAAAAGCGAGTGCTTCGGCGGACAACTATGTGCTTCGGCAAGCGGGCTTCAACACAGTTATTAAGGAGGCTCCGGCCTAGAGAGTAGCCTCAGCGTGAAGGTCCTTCGGCCAATGGTGGGCTCCGGCAAGCGCAAAAAAAAAGACGCCGCGCATGGCCCCAAGCCTTGGCGCACACCGATGCCCTCCGCAGGCACGAGTGTATAAATAAGACGCCGTGCATGGCCTCGAGCCCCGGTGCACACTAATTCACCCTCGCGGGTGTGAAGTGTATAAACAAGACGCCGCGCATGGCCCCAAGCCCCAGCGCACACTAACTCACCCTCGCGGGTGTGAAGTGTATAAACAAGACACCGCGCATGGTGCCGAGCCCCGGCGCACACCGATGCCTTCCGCAGGCATGAGTGTATAAACAAGATGCCACGCATGGCCCCGAGCCCCGGTGCACACTAACTCACCCTCGTGGGTGTGAAGTGTATAAACAAGATGCCGCGCATGGCCCCGAGCCCCGGCGCACACTGATGCCTTCCGCAGGCACGAGTGTATAAACAAGACGCCGTGCATGGCCCCGAGCCCAGGTGCACACTAACTCACCCTCGCGGGTGTGAAGTGTATAAACAAGACGCTGCGCATGGCCCCGAGCCCCGGCGCACACCGATGCCTTCCGCAAGCACGAGTGCATAAACAAAACGCCACGCATGGCCCCGAGCCCCGGTGCACACTAACTCACCCTCGCGGGTGTGAAGTGTGTAAACAAGATACCGTGCATGGCTCCGAGCCCCGGTGTACACTAACTCACCCTCGTGGGTGTGAAGTGTATAAACAAGACACCGCGCATGGCCCCGAGCCCCGGTGCACACTAACTCACCCTCGCGGGTGTGAAGTGTATAAACAAGACATCGTGCATGGCCCTGAGCCCCGGTACACACTAACTCACCCTCGCGGGTGTGAAGTGTATAAACAAGACGCCGAGCATGGCCCCAAGCCCCGGCGCACACCGATGCCTTCCGTAGGCACGAGTGCATAAACAAGATGCCGCACATGGCCCCGAGCCCCGGTGCACACTAACTCACCCTCGTGGGTGTGAAGTGTATAAACAAGACGTCGCGCATGGCCCCAAGCCCTAGCGCACACCGATACCCTCCTCAGGCACGAGTGCATAAAATAGACGCTGCGCATGGCCCCAAGCCCAGGTGCACACTAACCCTCATGGGTGTAAAGTGTATAAATAAAACACTAGTCGTTCCGGAGACCCCGCCTTGGTGACTAGGGAGTCTTCCGCCTCGAGGACCTCCCCTCGGCGGAGACATTTTTCATATCGCGCTCAAATGCGCATGCCTAGTTGTTCCGGAGACCTCGCCTTGGCGACTAGGAAGTCTTCTGGCTCGAGGACCTCCCCTCGGCAGAGACATTTTTCATATCGCACTCAAACGTGCATGCCTAGTCGTTCCGACGGTCCTGCCTCGACGACTAGGGAGTCTCCTGCCTCGAGTGCCCTGCCTCGGCGGAGAGACCTCACATATCGCGCCCAAACGAGCAAAGCCCCTAGTCGTTCCGACAGCCCGGCCTCGGCGACTAGGGAGTCTTTCGCCGCGAGGACCTCCCCTCGGCGGAGACATTTTTCATATCGTGCTCAAATGCTCAACCCTAGTCGTCCTGTAGGCCGCGCCTCGGTAACTAGAGAATCTCTCGCCTCGAGGCCCTCGCCTCGGCGGAGAAACGTTTTGCATCACACTCAGGCGTGCGAGGACCCTAGTCGCCTCGCATATAAGACCTCGTTTCGATAGGGACACCTCTTGAATCCGGCACCAGCACTCCTAATCCTTCGGGCGTGAAAAACCAAGAAATACATTTATGGGGGACGGCGTTCTCGGCTTTGCCTCCCCCTCGCTAGCCTTGGGCTCTGTAAGCGAGCCCAATCAAAAAAAGTTGGGGGACGGCGTTCTCGGCTTCGCATCTCCCTCGCTAGCCTTGGGCTTCGCAAGTGAGCCCAATCAAAAAAAAGTTGGGAGATGGCATTCTCAGCTTCGCCTCCCCCTGGCTAGCCTTGGGCTCCGCAAGCGAGCTCAATCAAAAAAAGTTGGGGGACGGTGTTCTCGGCTTTGCCTCGCTAGCCTTGGGCTCCGCAAGCGAGCCCAATCCAAAAAGTTAGGGGCGCTGCTCACTCGCTAGACTGTTCAAATGCTTAGGGTCGGGCTTGAAAAGCCCTA
This sequence comes from Phyllostachys edulis, assembly GCA_036346405.1. Lineage (NCBI taxonomy): Eukaryota > Viridiplantae > Streptophyta > Magnoliopsida > Poales > Poaceae > Phyllostachys > Phyllostachys edulis. Next base: position 63,743,776 of record CM070554.1, read on the forward strand.
CTAAAAACAAGAAGTTCGAGTCTCTACTGCCCAAATTAAAAACGTAATTACTGATTAAAATGTATTATTTTAATCATTTTTTGAAATAAAAAACTAATATTTAATTCATTTTTAGCATTAAATAAATAGAATTCTATTTTTAATTGTTTTACTGGGATTTCAGACCGGGCCGAGCTTCCTTCGGGCTGGATTTCCGGTCCCAAGACTAGCCCGAACATGGTCAGGCTTGGGCCGGGCCGCCCATGCATAGGTCTAGCTCGCCACCTCGTTAGCCTTGGGCTCAAGCGAGCCCAATCAAAAAGTTGGGGACGGCGTTCTCGGCCGCCTCGCTAGCCTTGGGCTCATAAGCAAGCCCAATCAAAAAAAGTTGAGGGATTCTGCTTGGCTTCCTCCTCAGCTTAGCCTTGGGCTCATAAGCGAGCCCAATCAAAAAAATTTGGGGGATGGCGTTCTCGTCTTCGCCTCCCCCTCGCTAGCCTTGGGCTGCGCAAGCGAGCCCAATAAAAAAAAGCTGGGGGACGGCGTTCTCGACTTCGTCTCCCCCTGGCTAGCCTTGGGCTCCGCAAGTGAGCCCAATTAAAAAAAGTTGGGGACGACGTTCTCGGTTTTGCCGTCCCCTCGCTAGCCTTGGGCTCCGTAAGCGAGCCCAATCAAAAAAAAGTTGGGGGATGGTGTTCTCGGCTTCGCCTCCCCCTCGCTAGCCTTGGGCTCTACAAGTGAGCCCAATCAAAAAAAAAGTTTGGGGACGGCGTTATCGGCTTTGCCTCCCTCTCGCTAGCCTTGGGTTCCGCAAACGAGCCCAATCAAAAAAAAGTTGGGGGACGGCGTTCTCGGCTTCGCCTCCCACTCGCTAGCCTTGGGCTCCACAAGCGAGCCCAATCAAAAAAAAGTTGGGGGACGGCGTTCTCGGCTTCGCCTCCCCCTAGCTAGCCTTGGGCTCCGCAAGCGAGCCCAATCAAAAAAAGTTGGTGGACGGTGTTCACGGCTTTGCCTCCCCCTCGCTAGCCTTGGGCTCCACAAGCGAGCCCAATCAAAAAAAAGTTGGGGGATGTGTGCTCGGCTTCGCCTCCCCCTCGCTAGCCTTGGGCTCCGCAAGCCAGCCCAATAAAAAAAAGTTAGAGGACGGCGTTCTCAACTTCGCCACCCCCTCGCTAGCCTTGGGCTCCGCAAGCGAGCCCAATCAAAAAAAAGTTGGGGGACGGCGTTTTCGGCTTCGCCTCCCCCTCGATAGCCTTGGGTTCCGCAAGCGATCCCAATCAAAAAAAAGTTGGGGGATGGCGTTCTCGGCTTCGCCTCCCCCTCGCTAGCCTTGGGGTCCGCAAGCGAGCCCAATCAAAAAAAAGTTGGGGGACGGCGTTCTCGGCCGCCTCCTCGCTAGCCTTGGGCTCAAGCGATCCCAATCAAAAAGTTGGGGGCGGCGTTCTCGGCCGGGCCTCGCTAGCCTTGGGCTCCGCAAGCGAGCCCAATCAAAAAAAAGTTGGGGGACGGCGTTCTCAGCTTCGCCTCCCCCTCGCTAGTTTTGGGTTCCACCAGCGAGCCCAAACATGATCACAATAAGCAAGCACCTCCTTAAGCAGACGAGCATCAACCCTGCACGCCACTCTAGTCGTGGGCACAACCCACTGAGAGCTACCGAAGGGGGGGGGGACGGTACCAGGCCCCCAGTAGGACCATCACGAACAATCACACAGAAGAAGCAATCAAATACGAAGGTATCAATGACAACCACGACGCACCGCCCGCCTCGAGGGCCATGCCTAAGGGGTGCCCCGCACCCTAAGGTCATCAGGAATACCAGTGCGCCGTCGGTGATACCATACATGTATAGACCCCATTTGTATAGCGTATTTAGGCAAATGTACCTAAATACCCTTTCTCTCTCTCAGCATTGTGAGCGCAAGAAGGTAAATGTCCGTTCTTGCCCTCCTATAAATAGAGCCCTAAGGGCTTGTACAAAGGGAGAGGCTCCCATTCCTCCATTCATACACACATGAGCAATACATTCATACATGCAAGTCTTTGGCTCCTCTCCCTCCAGTCCATTCCCAAGACAAAGGGTACCCTGTACCCACTGTCTGGTCTTTTTGCTACGACAGGAACCATATAGCCATCTGCATTGATTTAAGCCTGTATGTGGCTATGTATAGGTTTGTTAATCGTCTTGCTGAGTACGTTTTTGTACTCAACTGCATCGTCTATTTACTGCAGAGGAGATTGACCCCTAAGGGGTTAACGAGTTTGAGGCCGACTACACTCTCGATGACTAGCTTGGGCGTTTCCGGTAAGTTGCCTTGTGGGTAAGGGCAGCTGGTTGGCTTTTGTTTTCAGTCATCTTATGGCAACTATTTCCGCTGCAGACTTTCCCTTTTGTATGTTGGATATATTGTAAATTATGAAGACTTCAATAATTTAAAATCTTATGTGTGGAGTTGGTACTTAAATTTTGCAAGGTGTATATGTACTGCGGTTCTAGAAAGTACATACACACCGATAGCGGAGAAATTTGATTTGTAATTCTAGGACCAATGGAAAGGTTAAGTATTACAAATTAAATCGTCTGACGGCTCTCACAAAAGTTAGTATCAGAGCCATACTGACCGTAGGTACCTCTAGTTTGGTCGTCATTAGAATATTTGAAAAACTTAGTTTCAAAATAACAAATCTTTAATAAAACTTAAGTAAGTTCTCAGTTTTTACTCCTTACCTATCCTAGCTTCTCAATCTTACCTGGTTCTGATTGGATTTATCAAAAGATGTTTCCCCCCTCTCATCTCTTTCCAAAAGCTAGAGTATGCGTTCAAGTCAAGATTAGGGATTCAAGGAAGGTGTTAGTATAGAAGTTTAGTGTTAAAAGTACCCATAGCTAGATCTACCTTACCACGCCTATGCAACAAAATTTGTTTTGTTGTGTTGGCTTTTATGTGTTCTTACTTGTTTGGAGTTTTATGCTTGTTAATTAATTGTATGTACATATGGTAGGGTAATATCGCGTAATTCTTTAGTAGATTGTTCCTTCAGCTGCTGTCATTTGTATTTACTATTGGGTGATATTGCTAACCCTATTTGTTGGAATAGGATGGTTGAACGAACCCATAGTGGGCAAGGTCAGCAAGCTAGCCATGATGAGGAACTTCCACCTCTACCCACCATGGCTCAGGTTCTTGCTTAGGTCGAGCAGAACCAGATGGATCAGGCACGCATTCTCGAGGCTATTGCTCAGAATACCTCTACTCTCTCAAGCTCCTCTGGATTAGTAGGACATGGACATCAGCCACGAGGAGGACTCTCAGAGTTCCTTCGCACTCAGCCGCCGACTTTTTCCCGGTCTAAAGATCCACTCGATGCAGACGACTAGCTGCGTCTGGTTGAGCGGAAGCTCAGCATTGCCCAATGCCAAGATCATGAGAAGGTGCTCTTTGTCTCTCATCAGCTGGAAGGGGCAGCACTCTCTTGGTGGGAAAACTTCCTTGTCATGCAGCCCGTGGGCCAGGCCGTCACCTGGGAGGAGTTTCGTACTGCCTTCCGACGGGCTCATGTTCCCGCCGGCTTGATGAAGCTAAAGAAGAAGGAGTTTCTATCGCTCAAGCAAGGGCATAAATCAGTGACGGAGTATTTACACGAGTTCAATCACTTAGCTCGGTATGCTCTAGAGGATGTGCCCACCGACGCCGCCAAGCAAGAAAAGTTTATGGATGGCTTGTCCGAGGAGCTGCAGGACAAGCTGTCTATCGTGGACTTTCCCGACTTTCAGACATTGGTGGACAAAGCCATTGTCACTAAGTACAAGAGGAAAACACTTGGCAAATCTCGCAAGCGCAAGTGGGAGGCACAGAGATCAGTTAGTGGTAGCACTCCCTGTCCTCGTTTTGGGCAAGCCCCGGTGCCCCGTCCTTAAGCTTCACCACCACCAAGGCCGTCAACGTTTGCACCTCGCCCTCCGCAGGCCGTGGTTCCACCACATGCACCTGCGGGACAGCAAGGAGGTCTCCGCAATCTAGTTGCCGAGGTCGTTTGCTTCTATTGCCACAACAAGGGACACTATAGCAACAACTATCCTGTGAAGCATGAAGCAGCCACTCGCCCTAAGCAGGGGCAAGTGTAAGGTAAGGACGTGGTCATTCCCCAGCTCAAAAGGTGGCCCAGCAAGCTCAGAAGGTTACCTGTGGGCGAGTCAACCACATCTCTGCCGAGGAAGCGCAGGAAGCACCCGACGTTGTGTTGGGTACGCTTCTCGTCAATTCTCGTCCTGCTACAGTTTTGTTTGATTCCATAGATTCGCATTCTTTTATATCACAATCATTTGCTGCAAGTGGTGATATTCATATTGCTCCTATGCATATTCATCTGATTATTCATTCCCCGGGATCGAAAATGAGAGCTGAGCTCGAGTGACGGGATGTATCTATTGAGGTTGAAGGAGCGGAGTTTCTGGCAAATCTTATCCTCCTCAAATTAGCAAGTTTAGATGCGATACTTGGCATGGATTGGTTGTCCCAACACTTAGGACAAATTGATTGTGCCAAGAAATTCATATCTCTCACCAGTTCTTTTGGCATGCAAGTTGGAATTGCGTCAAAATTGCAAAAGCCGCATCTCTTTGCACTTGAAGCGAAGTCGGCTCTAGAGATTCATGAAATACCAGTGATGTGTGACTTCCTTGATGTCTTTCCTAAAGATTTGCCTGGGATGCCGCCAACCCGAGACATTGAATTCGTCATCGAGTTGTTGCCCGATACTACCCCGATCTCGAAGAGGCCATACCGGATTCCTCCAAATGAATTGGAGGAATTGAAGAAGCAACTTGGTGAACTTCTTGCGAAGGGTTTCATTCGCCTTAGCTCGGGGCTGTCCGGCAATCTTTGTGAAGAAGAAGGATAAGGCCCTGCGAATGTGTGTTGATTATCGTTCACTTAATGAGATGATAGTGAAGAATAAGTACCCATTGCCCTGAATCGATGACTTTTTTATCAATTGACTGGAGCTCGGGTATTCTCCAAGATTGATCTGAGATTGGGTTATCACCGAGTCAGAATCAGATATGAAGATATTCCAAAAACGGCTTTCTCTACTCGTTACGGATTGTACGAGTATACCGTCATGTCCTTTGACTTGACAAATGCTCCTGCCCTTTTCATAAATCTTATGAATATGGTATTCATGGAGTATCTAGACAAGTTTATGGTGGTTTTTATAGATGACATTCTCATCTACTCGAAGAATGATGAAGAGCATGCCACTAAGCATGTGCAACCACTAAGGACTTAACTTTGTGCGCCATTGATCTGGGCCTTGCCGTGCAACCACAAGTCTATCTATGGGGTGGACCTGGCCAACTAATTAGTAAGATTTTGAGTCGGTTCTGTTTGGGTTGATGAGTGGCACAAGAGGGGGCCTGTGTGGCGAATCCTTAGTGAGCAGAACCAAGTCAAAACAGAGCTTTGTAAAGGCCTTGTGATCATCTCTTAGTCGCACACCTCGAAAGTGTGTGGGCGGACAGTATAGGATGATTATCTCTTGTGGGTCAAGCTGTACAACCTCTGTAGAGTGTGAAACTATTCGAATAGCCATGTCCCCGGTTATGGACAATGCCTGGTGATTTCACACGAGGGGTAGATTTTTTCAAAAATATGGTCGTGGATGGTTACGAGGTGTCTGGGAAGTGAATTGGGTGTTCACGAGTTGTTTCAAAGAAACTTGTTTACTTATGTATTAATATTTCGAATTGTGTTTTACAATCTACTTACTGTATTTCCAGTCCATATCGTTTTCTGCAAAATAACCATAAAGTTATCCTTGTCAGGCCTTGCATGAATACTATTTGCAAAATGTTCCCTACAACTTGCTGAGTACTTTATGTACTCACGGCTATACGCCCTTTGTTGATCAGTCGTCGAAGAAGACTCAGGGAGCACCGAGTTCTATGAAGAGGAGTACTTCGAAGACCATACAAACTAGGAGGCGTTCTGCACTCGATTGCCTGTGGGCATGTCGGATGGCTTCCACGAGTTGTTTTTGTTCTCCACCGCAAGTTTACTCTGGTCGTAGATCTGGTCATGGACCTGGTCGTAGATCTGTTCGTGCACCTGGTCGTGGATTTAACCCTGTGTGGCAAGTTCTGTAAAACCTTGACCATAAGGTCCTTTTGCTGATAAGTATTATTGTTTTGTCTGCTTCCTTAGCTATTTCGTTGTATGGCTATGATTTCATCTATGATGCAATTGTGTGGACTAGCTACTGATCATGGGACTAGTTCAGTATACACAGAGGGTCCCGTGGTTGCAATCTCGGGGTCTCGACAGTGTGCCTTCGGCATTGTAATCTAAAAAATACTTTGGTGTTAAGGTCATGTGACGAGGATTAAAACCTCTACATATAATTAAAGACTATATGTATTCATGGTCGTAACCTCTAAGGCTAACGACCTCCGTAGTCGTAAGGATTCCAGAGGTTACATCGTGGGTACCCTGGTCGGAGAGGTCCTATACCAACAACCCGACCAGTTAACTACTCGTAGAAACAATTAACTGGCACTTGGACTCGACTCCAAGTATATATCTTCTGTGTGATAAATGGAACATCTGCTTAATCACTGTAAACCACACGACGTTTCATGACTCTAAGTCACTGACAATAACCATCATGTGGTTACATCATCCTCTGATATCAACCGCCGAATGGTTGATACTTTGCCAACTGCCGCCTCGCTTCGACCAGTCGTGACACTTTCAACAGGCGTCTCTTCAAGAAGTAACAGACACCACTTCATCGACTACTCAAAGGAGACTACGAATGACAGAAAAGGACGAGTCACATTCCATCAGATTAAAGCGCAACAATCGGCATTAGATTGATGTTTCAAGTATGATTCAATAGCATAGCAAGCATTACGCTCAGTGTAATTAGGATTAGTCCACCGCCTTGTCGAGGGCACCCCCTGTAAAGAATCCAGTTCATAGTAATAAAGAGCAGTCTCATTCACTCCCAAGAACTCTTTGCCATTTTCCTCTCTTTATTTCGTAAGATTGGTGACTTGATCGTCGACAGCTGGCGCCGTCCGTGGGAAAGAAGGCGTTGAGTTCTTGAAGATTACTTTGCTCAAGCATTCCTCATCCACTTCCTTCGCCCCATCATCGCTCAGGCGAACATGACAGGGACTTGGGATAAGGAAAACTGGTTCGACTTGGCAGACTACTCTAACCTCGACATGGATGCACGCATCCGCGTCATGGAAGAAAACGGGATGTCATCATCCTTCTCCTCTGTCAGCTTGACATTCGCAGAGATTAGCGAAATCGACCGGATGAATGAGGATTCACCGCCACCATCAGTGACGCTCTCAGAGGAACCACTCGTTCCGACCAGTTCGGAACGCCCGAACGCCTCTACAAGCTAGGTCGATCCGACCGGCAAAAGTGGCAACAGAAGACTAGCGCTGCAATCAGAGAGTCCATGTACTCTCGATGTTGTTATAGGTGACCAGTATTCGCCAACGGCTCCTACGTATTCCGAGGGCCAACCGACATCTGGTAAGGGTATCAATGAAGTTATCATTGATCGTAGGCCAAATGGGCATGGTGAAACTCAGCACATGATCGGTAATCTGCCGGATTAGACTGAGTCCACCACAAAGCCCAGCAGAGGCGGTAATCTCCAACCACTCCCCGTCGTGGAGCCTCCTTCCCGAAGCTCTAGAAGGCTCCCCCCTAAGCTACGACAGGAACTTATCGGATGAAGCAGAAAACCAATAAAACTTTTTGACAATATATCAAGCGATTCAGTCAAGTTTGAAACTCTATCCCAGAGATCGCATAGTCTTCTGTCATCCAGGCTTTTAAAGCAGGGCTGAGGAATCGGCGGTTTACAGAGGATATTACAATAAATCATCCACGAACGACCGTCGAACTTTTCGATATGACAGACAAGTATGTAGCCGCTAGTGAAGTGGTCGAATGGTGTGAATCTATTGATGGAAAAGATAAAAATCCCCAACCAGGCCTGGATAAGCAAGAGAAAAAAGCAAGAAGTTTCTCGAGGGTAAAAAAATCGCAAGACTGACAATAAGGAAGTCCTTGCGATTCCCAAAAATTTTACAAAGGGTAAGAAAGACTTCACTGGTTGGAACAAAGCTAAGGGTCTGACCAACGACTACAAGAAAAATAAGAAGTGGTGTCTGCTTCACCAGGCAGCAAAGCATGATCTACGCACCTGCTGAACCCGGCAAAAGAAACTGGAGGATTACTACTTAGGTAAAGGTCACTTCCCCTCCATAACAGAACTTGGAGAACCTAGCTCCAAGAAGGATAAAGATGGCGACAAAGAGAAGGAGTATCAGGAGCTACAACACACTGTGGATATGATCTTTGGAGGATCTTCTTCGTACGACTCAAGACGATATCTGAAAGCCGTGGAGCGGGAGGTCAACCTAGTCGAGTCTCCAATCACCGTCAGCCGTCTAGGTGGTTGAAAACTATAATCTCCTTCAACAAAGAAGATCGCGCCATCCCGTCGACTCAACCAGGTAGGTTTCCTATCGTAGTTGAACCTATTATTAACAATTGTAAAGTCTTAATAGATAGAGGTAGCTCTTTAAACATTTTATTTACGGGTGCATTGGAAGATATGCAAATTCTCAAGTCTAAGGTAAAACCCGTGAAATATGTCTTCCATGGTATAGTTCCTAGTTCTATCGCCAAACCGATAGGACAGCTGTCCCTACCGGTTACGTTCGGAAGACCCAACAACTTCTGAACAGAAAAGGTTCCATTTGATGTGGTGGATTTCAAAACCGCATACAATGGAATCATTGGTCATCTAGCATTGGCAAAATTCCTGATAGCCACGCATTACAGTTATCAGAGTTTAAAAATGCTAGGACCGAAAGGAGTCATCATGGTTCAAGGAGATCGAAAAATGGCTTATGCATGTGATCGAAAATCCTTAGAACTGGTCGATGAGCTTCCGACTAGAGAAATGTCGGGACCCAAAATTACAATTCTGGACCTTGTGTGTATAATGCACTAGTCCAGGATCACGCTAGTGTATACAGCGTAAACATAGGTAAATATCGATCCACACAAGCAATTAATAACATAAACGAATAATTTGATTAACAAATAACAGTTTTGACCTTATGGTCAAATTTACACTTATTAAGCCACGTAGGGCTAACAGAGAATTAAATAGCAGCGGAAACAGAAACGGTAGCAGCATCCCATCAATTCACCACAGGTAACCGACTGGGATCAAGACCCTACAATCAGACACCTTCGATGAACTCCTCCTCGAATGCAGGCATTGACTCCTCCTCTTCTGTTGCATGTTTTCGAACAAGTATGAGTACACAACCGTACTCGCAAGTCATACCACAGAAATGCAATTATACATGATGGCTTATTCCAAAAGAATGGCTTCTGTGGTTATTTTGCAGAAATGCAACATTTACAATTTGAATACGAATAATAGATTAAAATTATCACGTAAAACAAATAAACAATATTTAGTTTTAACAGTTTGATTTCACAAAGACACATAGCCTAAACAAGTTATTCACACATCCATATGATTTAGATCACATAGCTCCCTTCCCAACTGTTTTATGAAATTTACCCCTCGTGTGAAATCCCCGAGCATGTCCATGACCGCAGACGCGGCTATTCGAGTAGATTGTTTAACACTCTGCAGAGTTTGTACACTTTACCCACACAATACAACTAGTGTTCTTGGACCGAAAAGGCGACTAGAGGGGGGGTGAATAGGAGCACTATCTATTTTTTTGCTTTAATCTGATTCAAACATGATATTGACTCCAATAGCTATGAGAACTATGAAGATCAATATATATAAGCGTAGCGGAAGACTTATACTTAATCCTTCAAACCCCCAAAAGAAACGAGCAAAAACACAAAAATCGGCTGATGAGCAGTCTTGATGAGCGATGTGATCGAACCGGATGAGCAAGGGCGGTTGTACCGTAGTCCCAGAGAACTGGATGAATAAGGGTCGAGCGTTCATAATGAACGATAAAATCGAAGTAATGAGCGATGCATGACTGAAAAAGCGAGAGGATCGAACAACCTCCCATATAGCTTGTCCTTCGCTCTCAAGGAAGACTCGCATGCGATTCTTCCAATAGGCATAGTCGAGCCCATCGAAGACATGCGGCTTGGTCGAGTACTTATCCATCGCCAAGTTCAGTGACCGGTTAAGATCAAGATTGAACTAACCGGGCTCTGATACCACTTGTTGGACCGAAAAGGCGACTAGAGGGGGGGTGAATAGGAGCACTATCTATTTTTTGCTTTAATCTGATTCAAACATGATATTGACTCCAATAGCTATGAGAACTATGAAGATCAATATATATAAGTGTAGCGGAAGACATGTACTTAATCCCCTTCAAACCCCTAAAAGAAACGAGCAAAAACACAAAAATCGGCTGATGAGCAAATACCGATGAACGATGAACGGTCGAACCGGATGAGCAGTGATGGTTGTACCGCAATCGGTCGAACCGGATGAACAAAGTCGGTCGTTCCGCAATGAACGATAAAATCAAAGCGAATGAGCGAAACAGACTGAAAAACGAAAACAAAATCGACGTAACTTTTGATCCGCTTGGCCAAACTCCACCAAATTTGAAACACATCTTCCTAATGAAGTCAGGAACCTATTCCAAGCGACGATCGAGAAGATCCACGTCAAATTTTTGATCTTTTTGCAATTTACCGAAGGAGGGTTCAAAACCAAGCAAAAACGTAAAACTTGATCCAAAACTTGCTCGTGGGTGGATGATGATCAAGATGACCTTAGATGGGTTCCCACATATCCCAGCAAGCAAGATCAAAAAGAAAAACTAAGCAAAAACTCACGGATCAAAGAAAGACCTCAAATCACCAAATAGAGAGAAAGAAAGCAAATGAACTCATCTTTGAGAGAACTTTCTTTGGATTGATTTGATGTGGTATTGGTTTACAGCCACTCCGTCAAGGAGGACAAAGACTCAATACATGAGCACGAAACCAAATCCAACTCTCTAGAACCCTAACCTCCACTAATCCTCTCCCTAAGCAAACTAGGGTTTCAAACACAATGAAAGGGTTGAGGTGGTGCCCAAGACACCCCTATTTATAGTGGAGGCTTAGACCTTCTAGAAGAGTAACCCTAATGGGCTCCGTTAAGGCCCAAAACAAGCGGGTCACACACGCATGCATCTCAAAGCGCCGTCTTCACTTTTCTTGACCTAATTCACTTCTTGGCGCTTGCCGACTTGCGCCGCTGGTTGGCATTAGGTCACCAAGGCGGTGTTGGTGAAATTACCAAAATACCCTTCTCGATCTTTTGCAAAGACCGAGTCCCATCTTCGTGAAGCACCTCCCATGCTTATGCCACGTGTAGGTTGATCCAATGACTCTCTTCATGTCGGCAAGTCTCTCCCATCCGGCTCCCACCGAAACCACCATGGCACTTGCACCGACCAGCGCGCTTGATCGAACCGGCCGCCCGAATCGCCTGTTTCGGTCACCTTTATCCCTCTTGCGCAATGCTTGACTCCATTGACCTCACCCGCATCCCGATCGTTACGGACCTCGGCTCTCCAAGCTTAGTCTCGATCATCTCGCCGTTGACCGTCATTGACCTCCAAGCAACCTGCACATCAATAGACAAAGAAATCGAATCCGGGAACAAGTTCTTCACAACTTGACCCACGTTAGTCAAAACATGCATCATGCAACACATATGCCATGACACCCATGAACTTGACCTAGCCCAAAAGCAATTCTCCAATTGAAATGACAATCAGCACAAAATCGGTACTACCGTCATGTTATGGCGGTATTATCAAGATCATGATAATACCGCGACTCATAACTACTGATCGTCTCGCTACCCGGAGAAATCCAAAACTTCCCAAATTACACTCGCTCGGAAAAACCATACCGCACACATACGGTCATTCGCGATCTTGGTACTACAACAACCAAGGCACAGTACTACAAGATCATGCGGTCGTCTGCTGCTTACACGCCGCATCGACCGATTGTCCCGACACTTCTTTAACGCTGCTTTTGACAAACCGAAACGACATTGCCAATTGTAACATCATCCTAAGATCTCGGGCATATCCCCATGATATCCACAATCTCCCCTTGATGAACACATTGGCAATTTCCCTAAATGCAAATTTTGAGGTTTGAAAAGTAAAAACTTCGGCGTTTTTAAAGGCACAACTTGGTCCAAATGCAAGAAAAAAGCAAAGAAAATGACCAAGTTGGCTCCAGAATAGTATCAACAAGTGAGATCTGACAAAAGAAAGCGAGAAAGCTTCATTTTCCGAAAACGAGTCAAAATCTTACTTAAGGTCCATATGAAAGAACAATTGTTCGATATGACCTTTGATCATTGTGAGGATCAAGAATTGCAATTCAAGTTCAGAAGTAGCAATAAAACCATAAGAATGCAAATAAGAAACTCCCCCTCACTATGATCCTCAGATTTTCAAATTTTCTCCAAGTAGCTCCCCCTTTTTCATAACTCCCCTTTTTCAAACATCTTCTCCCCTTTAACACAAAATTTTGAAATATCTTCTCCCCCTTTGACAATGGAGTCATCAAGGAATCACGCCTTCCTCTCGTCTAGAGATGACAAATGCAGAATGAGGAAAAAGCTTAAGATGGAGCATGTATGAAATGCAATGGAGTGGCTTCAATTTTTTTGTATTTTTCAATTTTTGAATACAAGAAGCTTTGGAGATTACCCAGAAGAACAAGTTAGCATTTCTAAAGTTGCACAAACAACATATCAAGCCCAACGATTGCTAGCAAGATCATGATAAGACATATATAACAAAGCTAAGCAAGAAGGCTCAATATAAAGCAATGAATTTTAGCATTTTAAGCAAAGCTTCAAATCTAGCAAGTTCGTCAATAGGGATCCTAAAATGATAGTGGCCATGTCAAAATGTCAAAGTTAGATCAAAAAGCTAACAATGACCACATTAAGAGACAAATAGGTCCTGAATTGAATCATTTTGCTCAATTTTCTCAAACGCCCATTTTTCAACTGTTTTTCATTTTGCAGTGAATATTGAAGTTGACTAATGGTCTAACTTAGTGACAAGATCCTGGACTAGGAGCCATCCACAAACTCATCCTAAGCTTCGACCAAAAGTTGATTAAAGGTATATCTTAGTGAAGAAGATCCTGAATTAGGAGCCATCCACAAACTCTTCCTAAGCTTCTACCAGGGCGACAAATCTTGAGGTTCATGTCAGTTGTGACAAGCAGTCCCCATGAGATCGTCTGGATCATCAAACTATCCCCAAAAGAAGGGGTGCGATACTGGAATCACCGTCAGATACGAGGACAAGCATTTCTTCAACAGGACGAGGTACTTCGTCGTGGGCTTCAATGACTTATTTCAACTATTCAACCTCGTTGGCCTCGGCGTCTCGCTTCTCGATGTTGGACAATTGTAAGTGCGTACAATCAAGTTCTACATTCATGTAATACCAATAAATATCACAACTCATTGCTTATGTATAGAAACATCTTTGAAAAATGTCAGAATGGAAAGAACCGATTGGGTTTCCTCGACCCACATGTGGTATCGTTGCAAACCATCCAACAAGACTCATCCTTAGCCGAGAAATACATAACGAGGTCATTGCTTCGCTGCAGACGAACATGAAGTACATAGTGGTGCCCTACAACCGTGGGTAAGTGTCACTACTTGCTATACAAATTTCATTTGTACTTTATCTGTGACCACGAACTTAGGTTTAATGACTATAGCGACATACATGAGTAGGTACCACTGGATCCTTTTAGTTATTATACCCAAGAGGAACCATGTGATATACCTTGATTCCCTAAACCGCAACAAGCACGACTTCAACACTCTAAGAGGAATACTCGAGAGGTATGCTCATTTCCTCCTTACATAACTCTATTGTAGTCTTCATTCGCTTTGAAATGGCGAGGATAACCTTTTGAATCATGTAGGTCGTTCATCAATTATGTTGCCAACAAAGGAATATACAATGGAAAGTCGCCTAACTAACACACAGATGGATTTTCGATGCAGCTACAACACTATAATCCTATATCATACTTCATAATAACGCGTCTCGAACTGACTATACCTATATATGTAATTCTATTTTTGCAGTGCCGCCAGCAAAAAGATGATGAGTTATGTGCAATCTACGCTGCGCTATCATATCAAATTAATCCTTCTGACTAGGAAGAAGGATCACGAGGTTTGTCAATCTCGAAATAATTATTTCCTAATTATAAATTTAAATATATATATCTTAGCACTTTACTCTTGCTAGCGGCAGGCCTTGAATTTACAATGTGATTCACTCGTTGCGGAAGAGATCAAGGACATTCGAGGGAAGCTCTGCGCCTTTATCAACACAGAAATCATTAACGACAACGGAGAGTTTCACTCCGTCGCCAACCCAGAGCATCACCCCACTAAAACCTCTCAACGCAAAACAATTGTAATCTAGTTGTAACTATAGCGACAATACTTGAACAAATGCGGATCTTTTGTAATTTATTTTGAGTAATGATCACTTTGAGTTGTCATGGCTCCTTGAATCATTTACGTGAATGCTTGAATCATTTTACGTGAAAGCTTGTTTTCAGAGGGCATGGCTAGCAATTCACGAGGCTAGCCAAGAAAAGAACAAATTGTGGGCGAAGTGCGAGCTATCACGAGCGGTTTTGTGTTAAAACCGTGCAGCGAAAAGCAAAAATATCACGAGCGGTTTCGACCGCAAACCGCTGCGTGATAGCGAAATATCACGAGCGGTTCTACAAAAAGCCGTCAGTGATAGGAGAATATCACTGACGGTTCTACACAAAAGCCGTATGTGATATTCGTAAATCACAAATGGTTTTATTTAGAACCGCTGCGTGATATTCTCCTATCACGACGGTTTTATTTAGAACTGCTCGTGATATTCTCATATCACGACGGTTTTACTCAAACCGCTCGTGATATGATGACTTCACGAGCGGTTTTTAATAAAACCGTCAGGATATTTCGTATCCGCGAGCGGTTTTGTACCGCCTGTGATAATATCTCGTTATCACAGACCAACAAACATAGGCGGTTGGAAACCGAAATGCGTGATGACGATTCCGAACCGTTTGTGATGTCGGTTCTGTAGTAGTGCTCGCTCATGGATATTACTACCATCATCGATCCGGAGGGTGTTGCTTCGAATGTGCAAAGGCGCTGGGGAGATAAGCGTCTCCTCGACCTCCGTGGTATCGCTGGCGGCAGCGAAGATGCGGCAGAGCCTCAATTGGAGGTGAAGCGGTAAATCACGGGTTCAGAGCTTGGCGGCAGGACAGAACATCGACAAAAGTGGAGGAGAAGTATCAAGTTCATCCTCATCTTCTTCAACAAAAATGCTCTCTGTCACTTGTAAGTCACCTGAAACATCGGATCTAGCTCGAGGGCTAGTCTCATCAAAAGTGACATTGTATGTCTCCTGAACAATGTTAGTTTCAACATTAAAAACCCGAAAACCCCTCGAATGTGCAGGATAACCCAGAAATAAGCCATCACAAGTCCTTGATTCAAATTTATCTAGGTTCCTGTTTTGAGAATAAAACACTTGATCCAAAGACTCGAAAGTGAGAAATGAGGTTTTCTACCAAAACGAAGCTCATATGAAGTCTTGCCCAAAGACGGTCTCAAAAAGACACGGTTTGAAATATGGCAAGTCAGAGCAATAGCTTCGGCCCAAAACCTACTCGGTGTGCTATACTCATCCAACATCGTTCTAGCCATTTCGACTAAAGTCATGTTCTTCCTTTCCACAACGCTATTTTGTTGAGGGACGTGTGGAGAAGAGAACGATGCTCAATATCGCGCTTCGGCACAAAAGAGGCAAAAAGCGTTCTTGAACTCCGTGCCATTGTCATCATGGATCGCTCTCAAGGCACCGGGGAAGTTCAAGCCAAACGAAGAACAAGGTCATGATAATGATCAAAGGCCTCATCCTTCAAGCAAGAAAGAACACCCAAGAGTATCTCGAAAAATCATCGACTATGACAAGAATGTACCAATTGCCACCGATGATCCGAACCCTAGCGGGACCAACAAGTATCCATGTGAAGCAATCGTCTCGGTCCGTCGATCATAACCATAGTCAATAGCGGGTGTGAGGCGGCAACTTGTTTGCCATGCCTACGAGGCGCTTTATCTGACATCCTTGACGACTTTGAGTTTAGGCAAACCTCTCATGAGATCAAGGCCGCTAACTTCGTGTCGGATGATCAAAACCAATGTGCTCCAACCGTCGGTGCCAAAGCCGATATCGAAGAAGAAGCAATTAAGCACTTAAGGGATCCACCAAGAGACTCGAAAAATCAGCTCCAAAATTCTACCAACTCTAGAAATCCCAAAAGCGAGCTCACCAAAAGAATCAAGCACACGACGGGCATTCTTCTTAAAACGAGTCTCATAGCCATCATCGAGAAGTCGTGAGACGAGAAAGGAGATTGTACCTTAGCTTAGACACAAGCGCGGCGTCCTTGAGAATGAACTTGTCGTTCACCCTAATCATTCAGTTCCTTCAATGCGCCTTGTGTATCATCTCCAAAGGTGATGAAGTCATCAACGTTGATCGCGTGAAGGAGGTGAACCATCTTGAGTCTCCGGTCATGTGGCGTGAACACCCGAGTCAACGAACCATGTGTTCTTCCCCTTCGCGCCAATCACGAAAATCAAGGAACAAAAGAGCGATGTGTCTCAATCTTCAAGTTAGTTAAAAGCGACTTGGGAATCCAGTACTGAGACACTCGTCTGCGAGTAGTATGCAAAGCAGATGTGCTATCCTTGACTTTATTAGCGGTTCTATTATGAACAATGGCAACAAGAACATGAGATGCATCTGTCTAGGAACATGGTGATGAGCTTGTGCAACAAATCCTAGATGGGTTTCTTCTTTTGGGCGTGACCATGTCTCATAAAAGCTCTAGGTTGATTAGATGATATTCTAGCAATATTTCTCTTAGCATTCTTCAACCTCATGTGAGAACTCAACCAAATGTCCACTCTTCTTGCAATAGGTGCAATGGTATTTTGTACCCTTGGAAGAAGCACATTTTGCCTCAAAAGAAGGTTGGACAAACCTGCAGATTTAAAAGCAGTTTTTTGCGGGTTGGGTTTTAAATTCAACTAAGCCATTTTCCAAGACACGAATGACATTAGACTTGGACATGTCTGAGCGAGTTGTATCCTAAACCTTGCTTCTTAAAAGGAGTTTTAGATTTATCTAGAATCATGTTTAACTGTTTTTCACCATTAGAGAATCTTTCTAAAGTATCCTTGAGATATGCATTCTCTTTTTCAACATTAGCACATGATTCACAAGTCTTGCCCTTAATGGCTCTAGCATGTTTCTCCTTAAGATGAGCAACTTCAAGTTTATAGGCAGACAAGAAGCACAAGATGTAGAATCAATTGTATTCTTAAGCTTGCAAATTTAGCTCTAACTGCTTCTAGAATATCCTTAACTTCATGTTCACGTTCTAAGCGAGAAAGAGCAAAAGCTAGATTTCACATTGCCAGAAGCATCCAAATTGCTAAACTCTAAGCATTTTTCACATGGAGCAGATTTAACATCAATTAGCTCGGTTCTAGCATTTTCAAGTTGATGCAAAGCAATATCATGAGCAGATTGTAGCTTAGATTAGGAGTGCAAAGCATGGCGGGATGAACATTCATCAACATCTAGACTCTTAGCATTCACAAGTTCTAATGTCAAATTCTCGACTTGTGACTCTAGATCTTTGTTCCTAGCCATGGTAAACTCTAAAGCCTTATCCTGACTAAGCAATTGCTCATACATGTTATCGCATCTAGCAGAAAGGACATCATAAGATGGGAGTACCTCATCATTGTCATCGGCGTCGTAGTCGGCCATGAAGCTTATGCCTGAAGTCCTTGGCCTTCCCTTTCTTGTCTTGAGGGATCTCCTCCTCCTTGTCCTCCTCGCTTCCAGAGTCCACATCACTCATGGATTGATCTCCAAAAGCGGCAAGGACCCGGTGAGCCGCCTTCATGAGCTTGGCAGCATCATACTTGGGCTTGCCCTTTAGGCTTCTTCGGGCAAGCTTCTCATTCTTGTGGTTGCCCTTACCTTTCAAATTAGGGCGGTTGGCTGGATGTGATATAGCTCTCACACTCATAGCATGTCACAGACCACCTCTCTTTCTGTTTTGACATTGTTATATGCAGTGTGACTTTCTTGGCTAAAAGAGCTAAATCGGCCTCGGGAAGACTCTCAAACTCTTCTTCTTGAATAGCGAGATAAACACGCAAGAGAAAAACCGAAGAAGACTCGGAAGAACCATCGAGTCCTTTGAGAGGATCGGCCACTAAAGCCATGTTATCCTTCTTAGGATTACCACCTCTCTTGATCTCATGAGTTTTTAGCTTGCTGTAAGGCAGCTCAAAGTGAGATTAGAGATCGACATTCTCCTCTATGGCAGTTGCCTTCATCTCCCACTCCTTGGTGTTGATTGCAGCCAAGAGGTGGGTGGCATTCTCAGATTGAGAGTACTCAATGTCAACAGCTCTCATCTGATTGATCACCTTGTTAAAACGAGTAAAGACGTCATCGATGCTCTCGCCAGGACGCATCTCGAATTTGTTGTACTCTCGCTTGTAGACATTCTGACGCACTTGCTTGATCTGGGGCGATCCTCATGGTAAGTTTCGAGGTGTGCCAAATCTCATGTCTTGATCGCAAGGTTGCAAATCCTATCGTACTCTTGCCTACCAAGCCCAGCATATAGAAGGTTCTTTGCCTTGTTGTTGATAGCCAAGAGGGCTGCTGAAGCCGGCGTAGCAACTTCGGGCAAAACGAGTGGGGATCGAACAACCTCCCATATAGCTTGTCCTTCGCTCTCAAGGAAGACTCGCATGCGATTCTTCCAATAGGCATAGTCGAGCCCATCGAAGACATGCGGCTTGGTCGAGTACTTATCCATCGCCAGTTCGGTGACGGTTAAGATCAAGATTGAACTAACAGGCTCGATACCACTTGTTGGACGAAAAGCGACTAGAGGGGGGGTGAATAGGAGCACTATCTATTTTTTGCTTTAATCTGATTCAAACATGATATTGACTCCAATAGTTATGAGAACTATGAAGATCAATATATATAAGTGTAGCGGAAGACTTGTACTTAATCCCCTTCAAACCCCTAAAAGAAACGAGCAAAAACACAAAAATCAGCCTGATGAACAGTGCTGATGAACAGTAACGGTCGAACCGGATGAACAGTGACGGTTGTACCGCAGTCGGTCGAACTGGATGAACAGTGTCGGTCGTTCCGCAATGAACAGTAAAATCAGGTGAATGAACAGTAAACAGCCTGAAAAACGAAAACAAAAATCGACGTAACTTTTGATCCGCTTGGCCAAACTCCACCAAATTTGAAACACATCTTCCTAATGAAGTCAGGAACCTATTCCAAGCGACGATCGAGAAGATCCACATCAAATTTTTGATCTTTTTGCAATTTACCGAAGGAGGGTTCAAAACCAAGCAAAAACGTAAAACTTGATCCAAAACTTGCTCGTGGGTGGATGATGATCAAGATGACCTTAGATGGGTTCCCACATATCCCAGCAAGCAAGATCAAAAAGAAAAACCAAGCAAAAACTCACGGATCAAAGAAAGACCTCAAATCACCAAATAGAGAGAAAGAAAGCAAATGAACTCATCTTTGAGAGAACTTTCTTTGGATTGATTTGATGTGTTATTGGTTTACAGCCACTCCGTCAAGGAGGACAAAGACTCAATACATGAGCACGAAACCAAATCCAACTCTCTAGAACCCTAACCTCCACTAATCCTCTCCCTAAGCAAACTAGGGTTTCAAACACAATGAAAGGGTTGAGGTGGTCATCGGACACCCCTATTTATAGTGGAGGCTTAGACCTTCTAGAAGAGTAACCCTAATGGGCTCCCGTTAAGGCCCAAAATAAACGGGTCACACACGCACGCATCTCAAAGCGCCGTCTTCACTTTTCTTGACCTAATCTACTTCTTGACGCACCGACTTGCGCCGCGGGTTGGCATTAAAATCTAGCAAGTTCGTCAACAGGGATCCTAAAATGATAGTGGCCATGTCAAAATGTCAAAGTTAGATCAAAAAGCTAACAATGACCACATTAAGAGACAAATAGGTCCTGAATTGAATCATTCTGCTCAATTTTCTCAAACGCCCATTTTTCAACTGTTTTTCATTTTGCAGTGAATATTGAAGTTGACTAATGGTCTAACTTAGTGACAAGATCCTGGACTAGGAGCCATCCACAAACTCATCCTAAGCTTCGACCAAAAGTTGATTAAAGGTATATCTTAGTGAAGAAGATCCTGAATTAGGAGCCATCCACAAACTCTTCCTAAGCTTCTACCAGGGCGACAAATCTTGAGGTTCATGTCAGTTGTGACAAGCAGTCCCCATGAGATCGTCTGGATCATCAAACTATCTCCAAGTTCATGTCTTTGACATGTAGTCTCGTAAGAGTAGTTTGGCACAATTTAAGCATAAGACAATCTTGGAAGTTGATTTTTCATTTTTCACAAGAGTAGATTTAGATTCTCAAGAACACAAAAAGCTCAAGTAATGATCAAAGCTAGATTCAAGAGCTAACAAAGCAATTTTGACAAGGCCAATGTCATAAAAGGAGCACTAATTGCGCAACTGGCTAAACAATTCACAAATTGCTAGTTTCTTAGTTCAAGTTGTTTTTCAAGTTCTAGCTCATACAGCAAAGACTTAGCTACACATGTGAAAGCATGATAATTCTAGCAAGTCAAAGAACTAGACATGGCATTGAGCAAGAATTGAAACACTAAAGCTCCAAATGGTAATAAGCAAAGCTTCATCAATTTTAAAAGATAAGCAGAAAAGCTTATATTACAATGCATCTTTTTGGATTTTTCATATGAATGCAATATGATACAATGAGATGCAAGAAAAGCTCGAAAAGCCTAAAAGATCAAAAAGATCAACAAGTTCAAAAAGAAAATCAAGAAAAGATCAAATGAACAAGGAAAGATCAGAAAAGATCCAACTCCCCCTCAAACCAACCCATAGGGATAAATTACCCCTAACTCACTCCTCAAGGTGGCAAACCTTGTTGGGTCTAAAGGCTTGGTGAGGATATCGGCTAACTGAGCCTCGGACTCCACAAAATGCAGCACAATATCACCTTTCTCAACGTGATCTCTAAGGAAGTGATAGCGAATGTCTATGTGCTTGGTCCTAGAATGTTGCCTTTGGGTTTTAGCAATGTTAATAGCGAAGTGTTGTCACGAAGAGAGGAACACTAGCAAAAGTTAACCCAAAATCCTTAAGAGTGGAGACCATCCACAAAATCGACTCTGACAACTAGCAAAGACTACATATTAAACTGAAAGAGTGGATTGTGCAGCAAGACCGCTTCCTAGAAGACCAAGAGACAAGAGAAGTGCCTAAGAAATGACATGTGCGGATGTGCTCTTCCTATCTAGCCTCTGACCCATAAAATCGAATATGAAAACCCCGAATGGACAAGAAGAACAACAAGAATACCAAATGCCATCTTGAAGGGTAGAGTGTAAATACCGAAAATAAACTTAACGGCTTGGCGATGTGAAGTCCTCGGTGGCGCTGAAACCTCGCCTGAGAGCGGACCATGAAGTGGATGTCGGTCTTGAGGCCGTCAGTCTGAAGGAGCCGATCATCTTTGCGGTACTCGCGTTGATCCACGGCTTCTCCTTCCTCATCTGGATCCAAAAGCGATCGATGTCGCCATGGGAGTGGCGATCGACTTGCAATCACCCATCTCAAAACGCTTGAGCAAATCCTTGGTGTACTTCGTTTGATGGATGAAGATCCTTCCTTACCTTTGCTTGATTTGTAGCCCCGTAAAGTAGTTGAGCTCTCCCATCATACTCATCTCAAATTCCCTGGACATGGTCTCAGAAAAACTAGAAACAAGAGCATGAGAGGAACCACCAAAGATAATATCATCTACATAAATCTGAACAAGCAGGAAGTCATTGCCATGCCTAAGAATGAAAAGAGTCTTATCAACTTTTCCCATTTCAAAATCATTCTTAAGCAAGAAGGTCTTAAGTCTATCATACCAGGCTCTAGGGGCTTGTTTAAGACCATACAAGGCTTTGGATAGCTTAAAAACATGATCGGGGTGCTTGGGATTCTCAAAGCCGGGGGTTGCCTAACATACACTTCCTCCTCTATAAAACCATTGAGAAAAGCACTCTTAACATCCATTTGATGCAACCTAAAACCTTTAGATGCAGACAAATGCAAGCAAATCTTGAATGGCTTCTAATCTAGCAACAGAGCAAAAGTCTCATCAAAATCTAACCCCTCAACTTTGGCTAAAACCACGAGCTACCAATCTAGCCTTGTTTCTAACCACAGAACCATCCTCATTTTGTTTATTTTTGAACACCCAGCGGGTTCCTATAACATTATGTCTACTAGGAGGTTCTACAAGGTTCCAAACTTTATTTCTTTCAAAATTCTCTAACTCCTCATGCATGGCATTGACCCAACTAGCATCAGATAAAGCATGTGATATATCTTTGGGTTCAAAAGAAGCTACAAATGCAGAGTGAGAGAAATGACTCGGATCATGATACCTGGAGCGAGTGACTCGCTCATGGATATTACCAATCATCTGATCCGGAGGGTGTTGCTTCTGAATGTGCAAAGGAGCGCCTGGGGGAGATAGCGTGGGTCCCACTGTCATAGAGAGGGTGCACTGTGGACCGGTTTCACCGAGGATTTGGAACTGGGCTCAGGCTCGTGTGGCACAACCGCGCACGTGGTGGCTGAGTCCACACCTACGTGGGCAGACATGCACGCAAAGGAGGGAGGTGGCAGCTGACGCGGCGAGGACACGTTGGATCGGTGGCGGCGATGGCTCAGACACCCCCGACAACGGTGAACGGCCGCTTGCCGGCGAGAGTGGATGGTCGCATCAGGTAGAGGGGGATAATGCGCACATGTGGGCACCGGTTTGAGAACCTGAGGTCGTCGGAGATGGCCGGCGGCGAGCTTGAAGCGGCGAGGTGCTACGACTTTTGTCGGACGGGAGCTCCGGTGAGGTTTCGGCGGCGCGGATGGTCGTTGGAGGTAGCCCGTGCGACGGCGGACCCGGTGGTGTGCTCCAAGACGACACAGTGGCGCAATTTGAAGATGATGAAGAAGCTTGGCCGAAAACCCTAGATGAAGGATTACGGCGGCGCTAGGACTCTAGAGGGGCGATTGTTTGAGGGGTTTTGGTGCGGGTGGCAGGGCGATGCTCGGGGGGCTATTTATAGGAGTCGAGGATGGCTAGGGCGGCGTATTGGCGGCGGAGATCAAAACTGTCCGAAACGCACTCGCGAAGAAAACGGAGATGGAGACGAATTCAGAATTTGAATTCAACCGAAACGGGTGCGGGAGGGATAAGGCTTCTAGAAGGGAGAGTCTGTGCACAAAAACAGGGCCGTTTACGCTATTGTCAGACAAAGCTCGAACGCGCGACAATGGCGGACGCGAGCTGGACTCCGCGGAGAAGAAAGTGCGGCGGCGACGACTCGGCGAACCCTCCGGTCGTGAGACCGAGAAATAGCAAGCCGCAGCGATGCGTTGGGTTGCGTGAGAAGCAGGCGAGAAAATGGGCGCACGCGAAGGAATAGGAGTTGGACTGAAGAGATTCTACCCAAGAGAGGGTTTTAGATTTTAAATACATTTTCCTTTTTAGAAAATACCAGAAATTCAAATAAGCAATAGAAAATAGCAAATGAGCTTGGAAAAATTCTAGAAAAATCTAGAAAATATATCCAAGCACATAGAATCCAAATAAAATAGTTTTGACCATTGTTCGTGTTGACTTTAGTCATATTAAATTGTTTTATTACTCAAGGTCCATAATTAAGCCTTTGAATTAAATTCAAATAAAACCAAATGGTGAATTTTCTCCCTACTAACTATTCAAAGAATTTTTAAAGCTCAGGAAATTGGGATGTTACAAGAAACTAATCCGCCTACCATGCAGGTCAAGCACTTGAGGCCAAAGATGGCTCCAAAGCCTTCCAACCAGACCAAGAAGGTATCACTCGACAAAGGCGCTCCCCTAGAAAGTGCCAACACACCGTCCGGGTCATAAAACGCTAATGTGGCTGTCCAAAAGGTACTGGTCGAGGCAGGACTCGACCCCAAATAGGAAGAGTCGCTCGTCTCTTTCCTCCGAGCAAACCAGGACGTATTCACCTGGTAGGAGTCCGACATGCCCGGAGTCCCCAGGGAGGGGATCGAGCACAGGCTAGCTCTCCAGCCTGACAAAAAAACTGATCAAACAAAAGCTAAGGCGTTTTGCACCTGATCGAAAGGAGGCAATCCAGTCAAAGATCGACAAGCTCCTCAAGGCTAGATTTATTTGTGAAGTCGATCACCCAGAGTGGCTCGCCAACCCTGTAATGGTTAGAAAAAGCAATGGAAAATGACGAATGTGTATTGACTTTATTGATCTTAATAAAGCTTGTTCGAAGGATGACTTCTCCCTTCCACGCATGGATCAACTTGTAGACTCTACTTCCGGGTGTGAGTTGTTAAGTATTTTAGATGCGTACTCAGGGTACCACCAGATTAATATGAGTAAAGATGATGAAGAGAAAACTTCCTTCATCACTCTATATGGCACTTACTGCTATGTTAAGATGTCATTTGGTCTCAAAAACGCTAGTGCAATTTTTCAAAGGTTGATGTAAAAAAATCTTTAATCCTCAGATAGGTCGAAATCTAGAAGCCTACGTTGATGACTTAGTTGTGAAAAGTGTCAACGCTGGCGACCACATTTTTGACCTACACGATACTTTCAATAACTTAAGAAGGCATAACCTTAAGTTAATTCCAGAGAAGTGTGTGTTTGGAGTTTCTTCTGAAAAGCTTCTTGGATTCCTAGTTTCGACTAGAGGAATTGAAGCAAACCCAGCAAAAATATCGGCCATCGACCAGATGCGCCCTCTGACCATAAAGAAGAAAGTCCAAAAACTAACCGGTTGTATAAGAGCGCTAAGTTGTTTCATAGTACGGTTAGATGAAAAAAGACTCACTTTTTTCAAACTTCTTCAAAAGTATGGAAGTTTCGAGTGGACTAAAGAGGCAAATGATGACTTTGGAGAACTTAAGAAGTACCTTACGAATGCCCGGATCTTAGTTTCTCCAAGATCAGGAGAAACATTGCTGATTTATGTGGTCAAGAATCGTATAATACCCGAATATCAAATAGAGAATATTATTAGGAGAGGAATTTATTCAATTTAATTTCTCCTAACAAAGAAAGTATCCAACAGCGGTTATGTAATATCCTGTTTAACATTAGAGAATTAATTGAAATGAGAAAGATATTTAACAGGAATTAAAAAGAGAAATCAGATTTTTAGAGGAGAAATAATCTTGGGCCTTCGGCCCACCTTGTTTGGCCCAAGTGGGAAGTTGGTTTAAGAAGGGGGCAACCAAACCCTAGGCACCTTTACTGTAGCAAGGGTACTGTAGCGCCACCGCACTGTAGCACGGTGCTACTGTAGCGCACCCCTCCCCTCCGGTGCTTCTCCATTGTTGCCGGCCATAAGGAAGAGGAAGGAGAGGGAAGAAGAGAGGAGAGGAAGAAGAAGAATGTGGGGGTGATCTTCGCGAGGACTTCGCGAAGGTTTCAGCGGCATCTCGCGTCGTTCTTGTGGGTAAATTTGTGATCCCAATTAGTGTTGATAGATAATTCAGTATCGATTCAGTATTCATTAGATGTTCTGAGATTTCTGTAATAGATCGGTTGAATCTGTCTTCCTGTTGACACGCGGTTTTGGGTTAGATCCGAGCAGATTCAGGGATTAGTGTCTCCTGGAGATAGATGGGAATTTTCGTTATATTTCCAGAAAGTTATAATTCATAATTTTTGATAAATGGTTAATTAGTTATGAATTTCGCAAGATAGAGTGTTAAATCAGTCTCAGGACTTGTGCAGCGAACATAGATCTGTAAATTTGATATGGGAGAATGCCAAATTGGATCAGTTGGTCTCCTTGAGAGTTGTAGGTATTTTCATTATGATTCCAGAAAGGTAAATTTCATAATTTTTGGATTTATAGATAAAAAGTTATGAATTTTAGAAGCTCAGGCTGTAATCTGCCTCTCTGTTGTGGACAGAAGAGTTTTACTTGACTATTTACAACATTTGTTGCACAATAGAAATATTTGAGATAATTTTATTGAGATAGTTGGTTTCCTGTAGTTTCCAGAGAGTATTAGAACAATGTGTTTGGTTGAGCCAAACAAAAGTTATGAAATTCACAAGTTAGTAGTACCGGAGATGGCAGATCGGTTTTCGGGATTAAAAACAAAGACTTAGATGAACTATTTTGATCTTTTGGTCACCTGAGAAGTTGTAGCTAGGCTTGTGTAGGTTCTAGGAAAATTGGATTCATGGATTTTGGAGTTTTGACTCAAAAGTTAAGAATTTTTCCTTAACAGCTGTTCGTTTGGACAGATTTGAGAATTTGAGAGAGTTTTGATTAATTGTTGGGATTGTGTTTAGGGACGCTTGTTCTCTTTCTGTTTCGCTGCATTGCTGTACACTTTTGTGTGGTATACTTAGTTATTCTGATTGCGGTGGTGGTGAACAACGGGCTAGAGCGTTCCATCGTTGTCTTCGTCTCGTGGTTGAGGCAAGTACATTTGATTTCTCTTGCTTGCCTTTTTGTTCCACTTGGTTGATTAATAAGCATTGGGTAATTCCGGTATTACTTGTTTCCCTTCATGATTGATATACCATGTTTCTTCGATGATATGTTTCGTTCAATGTATCCTTTCGTTCGCTCGGTCATGTTTCACCTTTGGAGTGGGTAGTGAAATCCCATCATTCCAACATGGGTAAGTACCTCAATGTTCCTATAATCATGAAATGTTGAATGCATGTTGTTGATTTTGTATTTCTAAGAGCCACGTTAATATTTAATTGTTAGTGTTCAATCCATTTGTGCTACCTCCATGAATAGAGAGCATGTATTTTCAATGTTCATATGTCATACCATGCATCCATAATACATGTTTCAATCCACGGAGTGGATCAATAAATAAGACCCATCAATTCGGTATGGGCACGTAAGACCCACCATTCCAATGTGGGTAGTTTGGGACACCCGTACGAAACGTTCTTCGTACGGGGCTTGGGTCCCCGCATTTTGTTAAATGCGGGCTTAGGTGAACACCGACGGGTGTGTCACCGAAGAATACCGTATATGCATGTGTGTAGTCCCTTCATTTCATCCACATCATTCATTCCATTCATTCAAGTGTTCGTTCTGTGCTTATTTCATACACTTTAATGATGTTCACATGATCATGGTTGTTATGTATTATTCATTTACTGTACTTGCTGAGTCTCGGACTCACTCTTGCTTTGTTTGTTGTTTTTTTAGGTGATCTTTGAGGTTGGCTCCATGGGGAGGGAATAGACACACACTACCTTTTCACTTCACCTTAATCAAGTCCGAGGATTTCATTTTAGTTCAATTTAATCATTCATTATTGATGAACTATAATAAATGTTGGTACGTGGTGATAACTCTTCTCCATTAAGATTAGTTAAGAACTATCGTGAACTTAGTTCATCCTTTGATATAGTTGCTTGAGATCGATTATACTTCTGCGATGATTACGATATTTGTTGATTTCACTATTGTCTTGATATTAATGATTGTTGGAACCTCGGTATAGCTAACTATCTGAGGGAGGTTCTCACCAAATTTAGAATTTTATCGCTCTGCTTTAGCTTTGCTAATATGTTAGTTTAGTAGCATTCGGCCCTTGTAGGACTGGGTGTTACTGATTAGTATCGAGCGGGCTTTAGGTCCATGGTTAATAGAAATATATTAAAATGACACACTATGCACTGAGGGTGGGGTTTGGGTAATCCATTGCATCCGCATTTCTAGTGGTATGTTTCAACATGTTGAACTATTCTGAATTATACGTACTATCATTTTGTTGTTAATCTATGATCTGCTATAATCTTCTATATCTATACATTTATTCTAGGATTACTATGAGATGACCTTATATTCATAATTGATTATATTGGTTATGCGTATTAGTAGCGGATGTTGAGAAGTTGAGATCGTGGTTGTTGTCACGGGTTTTGCGGGCTACACCACCGTTAAATGGTATGGGAATAGAGAAGTACTTACCCTCATTCCATAGTTATGTGTTGGGCATGAGTTCTTTAATGAAGATGTTGTCTTCCTTGAGCTTGTATTTTGTCTTCTGGTTGTAGTTTCTTGCCATTGATGAACTTCCTTTGATTGGTGGTTTAATGAAGTGGGCAAGTTTCAATTGGTCTCTATTTGTTCTTTGAAGCAAGTATTGTTCTTTTCGACTAGTGTGATATTTCACTACTTGTGAATGTCGTTAGTTTGCAAGATTGATCTTTTCATGGAAGTTCTGCTTTTATTCCTGTTGGAAATCGTAACTCATTTATTAAGCTTGGTATTTGGGCAATGGAAGGTTTCTTTTGCAAGTTCTTTATTATGTGGAAGCTTTGACCTTGCGTATTTCTTTTGGATTAATTCGAAGATTGAAGTTTAGTACCTCTCTTCTATGAAAGAGTGTGACAAAACCCTTTATTGTCATGTTAAACTAAGAGGTTTTAATTAAATGAATTAATATGGTATGAGTTATCGAGGTTGGGACATTAGCGTGGTGCAAACCAACGATTCTTAGCTAATATCTTTAGAGATGAAGTTGATTAATTTCAAGTTGTCTGTAGTAATCTCTTGAACATTGTTGAATAAGAATTTGTCTATACATGTTTGAGACTCATGGAGTTAATTACGGGTGTGTTAGGCTATTGCCCGGTAACTATTAATCTTGACTCATCTTCTATTCAAATACATGATGATTTTGTACAAATGCTAGATTCTTTGTTTTTGCCATGCTAAATTATTGTTATATGTATGGAGAAAAGGATGATGGTTGTTGTAGTGACTCACAAAATCTTGTCTTATAAATATTCCATTGTTGAAGATTAAAGATATTTCATTCTAATTTCTGAACCGAGATAGGACTATGAATGCTTCCATGATTAGATAATCATCAGTTGTTAGTATTAATTGTTAGAGTGCTATTAGTGTGTGCTTTACTGGCATTGAGTGTCAGTAAGGGTATATGAGCGAAATCTAATAAGTGATTTAATCTGGTGGGTTTTATGAGGTTGTCTTGTTCTAGAGTGAGCTTGTTAAAAAGAGGTTTGCTTCAGCTTTGTGGTTTTCGCACTAGATTTCTTTTCTAGAATGAGTTGTTATTACAATCTTATATGGTGATGGAAATTCTATAACATGATTTGTTGTGTTCCTTTTGGAATATTTATTGATGTGATGGTAATGTATAATGAATGTTATCAAGAATATAGGTTATTGATGTTAATAAAGTGTTCAGTAATGTGAGGGTGATGTTGATTCTTTTATGGAGAAAGAATTTTGATCGTCTTTTGTGATATCTCTTAAATGAAAATATTTCAAAAGTTGCATTCATGATCTCTTGGTGTTCAATATTTTTGTGGTAGTTGAATTTTTGTCGAGTAAAGCATCATGTTACAAAGCTCTATTGATTCTTGGGTGATTCAAGTGACTTGGTCTTGAAGGCTCGTTTGTTCCTATCGGTTAAGGTTTGATATTCCCTTCTTGTGAGGCTTGTGCCTCAATTGTGGTCCTCTCTTATGTATTCTGAATCATTGCCTAATCGATTTTTTTTCCTCGGTCCTGTGTTCATTGCGAGTGGTGAATGTTTTTCTAGATGGTGAAAAACTGTTTTCATTTGCCTATTCGTTTCACATGGGTCTTCTGAAGTGTTTATTAATTGTTGTTGTGCGATCTTGGGTTGTGAGCTATTTGAGGAGCATTAGAGGATGAATTGATTTCGTGTATAATTCTTGGAAAGAATCTTAGTATACCCAATGGTTGTCTTTGGGCTGAATCAATTGCATTGTTGCAACTATTAGAATCTATAGTGATTTGTGGACCAAGATTCTTTGTCCATTTTGTGGTGTAGCGTAACGAGGGAGAGATTAGCAAGGTAATCTAATCGTTAAAGCAATTTATGAGATAATAGAGATTATGGGATTATTTGTCAGGTATGGCTTGGTCTCAATGAGTAACTCTCTTGGAGTTAGAATCTTTCAAAAGATAATTTGGTTAAGAGTATAATTGTCCATTGACCTTATTGGTCGAGTATGGTTAGGTTGTGGGAGTTTTATTCATCGAATCTGATGATTTCCCTACCCTTTTACACCGTAAGTTCATTCTAGGGTCTGGAGGTTAAATTTTGGGCTTCGCCTTTTATATCTTTGGGGCTTTGGTGCTTGAGTGATTTTGTGTAGCGAAAGTATAATAAGGGTGGATTCCGGATTGTGGGATGATCTTTGATAGGACCCTTTTGATGTAGTACGTGAGAATACGTGATGTCAACCATGATTTGGTTATTATTAAAGGATTGAGGTGATATGATTGAATGTGAGATTTATTTTGAGATACTTTAGGAGTCATCCGTCAAAGTAATTCCGTCGATGAGAGGAGTTGGTAAGAATAAGTCTTGTGGAGTCAAGAGAGCCTTCCTTTAGCGGGTGGTCGATGTATTCGTTCGAGCTTGGCATTGAGGTTGCCAATTTAAGAAAACGAGATAGTGTCATATGATGAAATCGAAATTCATAATTTGAGAGAAGTTATATTCCTAAAAGAGAAACTGAGAAAAGGATGTTTCCTCGGGTAGTGAAGCGTTTTCTTGTTCTTGTTTGAGTTTTGTGTTGTTGACTGGAGTCTTCCGCACTTTGAGTTGGCGTTTTGTTGGCATGTTTGATTCTTTCCAATTCAGGCAAACCAAAAGAAGTATTTGGTTTGGGCATTCGAGTGATTTCTCCTTTGGCTTTCGTGGTATTCAATCGTAAACTGCCTATTTAGAAAGTGGGATTGTTTTCGTAATGAATTGTCAAATTTGGATTTGACCGTTTTGGTGGAGAGTTAGCATTGTGTGGACGCGAGGAGAACTCTTTATTTTCAGTTCGATTCTCTTTGTAAAATAGTTGTTTAAGAACGAGTTCTGTTGTGCATTCATGATTAAAGGAGGTGTTCTTTGTTAGATGAATAGTTCGATTTTGAGCATGTTGTGTGCTTTCGTACCAAAGGGGAAGTTGGACTAGGTACATTGGTTCGTTTTCGACGATTGCAGAAATTAGGAAGTTGGCGTACCGCTTTGACCGTCTCGGGTCCATACGCGAAGTACACAACGTCTGGTGTTCTGGTACTAAGTGAGCAACTGAGCAATTCCAAGCTTGGGATTTCGTTAAAGACGTTGACCATCGAGTAGGGTCTTATCTTCGATTCTCTTCGATGAGTGTACCGAAAATCTTTGGGTTGAGTGTTAGGACGACGCGTCGTTTCGTCTTTGTGTTGTGGTCTCGCTAGTCCGAGAGAGAGGCCACTTGGGAGTTGGAGTTTCAGTATGTGCGGCGTTATCCGGATTTGTTCACTTGTGCGTGGTTACCGTTGATAGTTCTCGATTGTGGTTGTTCTTTCACGTAGTCTTTGTGTGAGGATTCGGCCTAATCTGTTTAAGGGGGTAGAATGTAATACCCGAATATCAAATAGAGAGAATATTATTCGGGAGAGGAATTTATTCAATTTGAATTTCTCCTAACAAAGAAAGTATCCAACAGCGGTTATGTAATATCTGTTTAACATTAGAGAATTAATTGAAATGAGAAAGATATTTAACAGGAATTAAAAGAGAAATCAGATTTTTAGAGGAGAAATAATCTTGGGCCTTCGGCCCACCTTGTTTGGCCCAAGTGGGAAGTTGGTTTAAGAAGGGGGCAACCAAACCCTAGGCACCTTTACTGTAGCAAGGGTACTGTAGCGCCACCGCACTGTAGCACGGTGCTACTGTAGCGCACCCCTCCTCCGGTGCTTCTCCATTGTTGCCGCCATAAGGAAGAGGAAGGAGAGGAAGAAGAGAGGAGAGGAAGAAGAAGAATGTGGGGGTGATCTTCGCGAGGACTTCGCGAAGGTTTCAGCGGCATCTCGCGTCGTTCTTGTGGGTAAATTTGTGATCCCAATTAGTGTTGATAGATAATTCGTATACGATTCGTATTCATTAGATGTTCTGAGATTTCTGTAATAGATCGGTTGAATCTGTCTTCCTGTTGACACGCGGTTTTTGGGTTAGATCCGAGCAGATTCAGGGATTAGTGTCTCCTGGAGATAGATGGGAATTTTCGTTATATTTCCAGAAAGTTATAATTCATAATTTTTTGATAAATGGTTAATTAGTTATGAATTTCGCAAGATAGAGTGTTAAATCAGTCTCAGGACTTGTGCAGCGAACATAGATCTGTAAATTTGATATGGGAGAATGCCAAATTGGATCAGTTGGTCTCCTTGAGAGTTGTAGGTATTTTCATTATGATTCCAGAAAGGTAAATTTCATAATTTTTGGATTTATAGATAAAAAGTTATGAATTTTAGAAGCTCAGGCTGTAATCTGCCTCTCTGTTGTGGACAGAAGAGTTTTACTTGACTATTTACAACATTTGTTGCACAATAGAAATATTTGAGATAATTTTATTGAGATAGTTGGTTTCCTGTAGTTTCCAGAGAGTATTAGAACAATGTGTTTGGTTGAGCCAAACAAAAGTTATGAAATTCACAAGTTAGTAGTACCGGAGATGGCAGATCGGTTTTCGGATTAAAACAAAGACTTAGATGAACTATTTTGATCTTTTGGTCACCTGAGAAGTTGTAGCTAGGCTTGTGTAGGTTCTAGGAAAATTGGATTCATGGATTTTGGAGTTTTGACTCAAAAGTTAAGAATTTTTCCTTAACAGCTGTTCGTTTGGACAGATTTGAGAATTTGAGAGAGTTTTGATTAATTGTTGGGATTGTGTTTAGGGACGCTTGTTCTCTTTCTGTTTCGCTGCATTGCTGTACACTTTTGTGTGGTATACTTAGTTATTTACGATTGCCAGGTGGTGGTGAACAACGGGGCTAGAGCGTTCCATCGTTGTCTTCTGTCTCGTGGTTGAGGCAAGTACATTTGATTTGTCTTGCTTGCCTTTTTGTTCCACTTGGTTGATTAATAAGCATTGGGTAATTCCGGTATTACTTGTTTCCCTTCATGATTGATATACCATGTTTCTTCGATGATATGTTTCGTTCAATGTATCCTTTCGTTCGTTCAGTCATGTTTCACCCACTGGAGTGGGTAGTGAAGTCCCATCATTCCAACATGGGTAAGTACCTCAATGTTCCTATAATCATGAAATGTTGAATGCATGTTGTTGATTTTGTATTTCTAAGAGCCACGTTAATATTTAATTGTTCGTGTTCAATCCATTTGTGCTACCTCCATGAATAGAGAGCATGTATTTTCAATGTTCATATGTCATACCATGCATCCATAATACATGTTTCAATCCACGGGAGTGGATCAATAAATAAGACCCATCAATTCCAGTATGGGCACGTAAGACCCACCATTCCAATGTGGGTAGTTTGGGACACCCGTACGAAACGTTCTTCGTACGGGGCTTGGGTCCCCGCATTTTGTTAAATGCGGGCTTAGGTGAACACCGACGGGTGTGTCACCAGCAATACCGGTATATGCATGTGTGTAGTCCCTTCATTTCATCCACATCATTCATTCCATTCATTCAAGTGTTCGTTCTGTGCTTATTTCATACACTTTAATGATGTTCACATGATCATGGTTGTTATGTATTATTCATTTACTGTACTTGCTGAGTCTCGGACTCACTCTTGCTTTGTTTGTTGTTTTTTAGGTGATCTTTGAGGTTGGCTCCTTGGGGAGGGAATAGACACACACTACCTTTTCACTTCACCTTAATCAAGTCCGAGATTTCATTTTAGTTCAATTTAATCATTCATTATTGATGAACTATAATAAATGTTGGTCGTGGTGATAACTCTTCTCCATTAAGATTAGTTACTGAACTATCGTGAACTTAGTTCATCCTTTGATATAGTTGCTTGAGATCGATTATACTTCTGCGATGATTACGATATTTGTTGATTTCACTATTGTCTTGATATTAATGATTGTTGGAACCTCCTAGTATAGCTAACTATACAGGGAGGTTCTCAAAATTTAGAATTTTATCGTCTGCTTTTAGCTTTGCTAATATGTTAGTTTAGTAGCATTCCAGCCCTTGTAGGACTGGGGTGTTACAGCAACGCCACAAGCAGTCAGCGGTGTACTGGTCATAGAACGTGACAACATTCAATGACCAGTATATTACGTAAGCGAAGTCTTATATGGACCTAAGGAAAGATACTCACAGATACAAAAGTTGCTCTATGGTCTCCTTATGGATTCAAGGAAACTAAGGCATTACTTTCAGGCCCACAAGGTGATCGTACCAACCGGATATCCCCTTGATCAAGTTCTCGGAAATAGGGAATCATCAGGACAAATAACAAAATGGGCAATTGAGCTTGGGGCATTCGACCTCTATTTCATCTCAGGAACAACAATCAAGTCCTAAGCAATAGAATAATTCATTGCCAAATGGACAAACTTTGAACCCACCCAAGGGCCTGAGTACGAACACCACAACGAGTGGACAATGTACTTTGACAGTTCCTTGATGCTCAAAGGCTCAAGGACTGGAGTCGTCTTAATATTCCCTACTGGAGAACACATCAAATACGCCATTCAGCTAAACTTTCCTGCTACAAATAATGTGGCGGAATACGAAGGTTTACTAGCAGGACTCCGAGCAGCCAAAGCACTCGGGGTTCGCAGATTACTAGTGAAAGGTGATTCTCAACTAGTAGCAAATTAAGTCGGGAAAGAGTATCAATGCTCAAGTACCAAGATGCCATCTTATGTGGCGAAAGTACGAAAACTCGAAAAGCACTTCTTCAGTTTTCATATCCAATATATTCCTAGAAAGGAAAACTTTCTAGCAGACCAGTTAGCACGGATAGCCTCCATAAGGTCACATGTCCCGCCCAAAGTTTTTCTCGAGCAACTCGATTCACCCTCGATGGTCAAGTATTCCGAGGACATAGATGTTCCGCTGGAGGTCGTACAAATTGATCCTGCAAACATGGATGCTCCACAGGAGGTCATCAAGCATGATCTCGGTGGAGATTGGATAACATCGATCTGCAATTATCTTCAGCATGACATTATTCCTGAAGATGATGTAGAGGCTGATCGTATAACTTAAAAAAGCCAAATCATACACTCTGATCAAAAGTACCTTGTATAAATGAGAATCTCAGGGAGTGTTGATGAGATGCATATTTCAAACGGATGGCATTAAGTTGCTAACTGACAATCATGGAGGAGTCTGTGGAGCACATCATTCCTACAGAACATTGGTCGGTAAAGCCTTCAGGTAAGGATACTACTGGCCAACTGCCCTTCATGATGCAAAAGAGCTTGTGATGAAGTGCGTATAGTGTCAATTTCATAGTTGACAAGTACATTAGCCGGCACAAGCTTCGCAAACAATACCTCTTTCTTGGCCTTTTGCAACCTGTGGACTAGACATTCTAGGACCTTTTCCAAGAGCACCTGGGGGCTTCGAGTTCCCTTTCATCATGATTGATACGTTCACAAAATGGATAGAAGCCGAGCCAGTCGTTAAAACAACAACTGAAGTTGCTAAGAGGTTTCTCACAAAAAAACGTGATCACACGATTTGGTATACTCAGTCGTATAATCACTAATAACGGTACCCAGTTCTCTAGCGGAAATTTTTAGGATTTTTGTGAGGATCTAGGTATCAAGATACATTTCGCTTCTGTCGCTATTCCGCAGAGCAATGGAGCAGTGGGATGTGGGGTTGTGGAGATGGTGTGAGGCTTGGGTGTTCTTGGTGGCAGTGGGATGTGGGGTTTTGGCTTGTGCTCTCTTTGTCCTGGTTGTTTGTGGAGGGCAGTGGAAGTTCTTGCTCTTTTGTTTTGCACTTGGTTTGTGGATGGCTTTGCTAGCTCTTGTGTGTTGTGCATGCTGGCTGTGACTTTGTGGATGGAAGAGGGCTTTGTGATGTTGGCTTGGTCTTGGCAGGTGAAGCACTAAGCATATATGGCGGAGATGGCTCCTGGGGGAGGTGCTTCGGCTACCCTTATCCTTGCCCTGTGCAATTCCCTTATTACCATGATCCTATTCCTTTTTACCAGGATCCTATCCCTTTGCTTGTGCTCTGCCTACCTTTGGCTGAAAGGAAATGGGAGGGGGGTGTCTCTGGCTATGGCTAGGTTGTGCTATGTGGGTGAGCTGAAGGTGGCTCTCAGCCAGGGGAATGGCTCTACTGTGCTCTCTTTCTTTCATCTGTGCAAGGCTCTATCCCTTCCCTCTATGCATGAAGTCTTGACCTTATCACTTTCCTGTGCTTTCTTGTGCACAGTGAGGATTGATGTTGGATGTTTGTAGGGTTGTGCTGGTTGCACAATAGGGGTACTGATGGTGCTGGTTTTTGAGATACCCTGTAATGTTTTGACTGAGGGTATGGCTTATGGAGAGATGTATTATGGGATTTTATTAGGGTTGTGGTAATCTGGTGTAACATCCTGAACTTTGGTTTGTATTTCAAATATATAAAAGTATAAGAGTTTCAAAAACTTTTGTTGAAATTCACAAGTTTGTACTTGGTTTCAAATTTTTGTTTCCAAAATTCAAACTTGTGACTTGAAACCAAGGTTCTAGTCTATTTCAGAAAAAAAAATGTGTATCAAAATCTCTAGAAGCAATTTTATAAAATACTAGATTATTTTTTGGTAATTATTATAATTATTCTAGAATTTTTCAAAGTTATTTTGACCTCTTCAAAATTCAAACCAAGTCAGAAAGGCTGATTTGAAAAAGATTTTGATTTTTCCTAAGCCCTAGATGAACTTGAGAGCACTCACAAAAAATTTCATAATTTTTAGAATTTTATTTCTATTTTAAGCAGCCCGGTCAAACTTGTTTGTTTTCGGTCAAAACTAATTTCAGCCCTAACCCTAGCGCGCCTAGTTCTTCAAACGCGAAACCTTGTGGGCCGTCCAATTTTAGATCAGCGGACTAGATCGATTGGGCCGTTCGGACCGTCTGAACGCCCCTCTCGTTGTGGATCGTCCGATTTGATCTTAACTGTCCGGATTGTTGAAGTGCGTAAGCTTTTGAACCATCCGAATGAACCTCAACGGACTGGATTGATTGGGCTGTTCGAACCGTCCGAACGCGCCTCCTCATATGAGCCGTCCGATTGAATTTGAATGGACTAGATCAATTGGGCCGTTCGGATCGTCCGAACGTCCATCTCAATCTGGACCGTCCATTTGAACTTGACTCACCGTACCTT
The DNA here is from genome assembly GCA_036346405.1 of Phyllostachys edulis. Taxonomy (NCBI): domain Eukaryota; kingdom Viridiplantae; phylum Streptophyta; class Magnoliopsida; order Poales; family Poaceae; genus Phyllostachys; species Phyllostachys edulis. Next base: position 63,781,230 of record CM070554.1, read on the forward strand.
ATGTTCTTGGGTCGCTGACAGGCGGGCCCCACTGGTCAGCACCGCCATCGTCTCCATTGCCGCTCAAAGCCCGTGCGCTGGCACTGTGCATGGCGGCCACGAAGCCCTTTCGCGCCACCTGGAGCACGCGTGTCCGCGCGGGAAGCATCGCCGGCCCTTATTTAACCTTCTCTGCCCATCCATTTGTTTCCTTTCGCTCTCTCTCGCCGCAATTCCACCTTCTTCTCCAAACCCGGTCCTCCACCGCCGCCGTCAATTCGGCCGCGTCCGACCTTCTTTAGTGACGAAGTTTGGGGCGTTTTGCTCCTGGAGCCGAGGCGCACCCGAGGCGTGCCTTCCCAAAGCTTCTAGGCGTCTATGGCACTTTGTCCGCGAAGAACCCGTCGTCGTCTCCGCCTCCAGTCGTCGCCACCTCGCCAACGGCCTCCTTGAGCACCCGGCCCACCATCAACAGCTTCGCTGAGTCTTTGCGCACCCATGCGTGCCTTCCTCAAGCCTGGAGCCCCACTAAATCACCAGATCCTCTACCTCGCCGTCGCGGCCACGCGCGAAGCCGCCGACGTCATTAAGGTTGAAGTCTTTAGGATTAATCGGGTTTAGGTATTAGTGTGACAGGTGGGCCCCGTCCAGGTTAAGTGTAATTAGAGATCTAATTGAATCTTTTTGAATCTCCAAGTCAATGACTTGTGGGCCATCTCGGCTGTTTAGGATTTTGTGTATTTATTAAAATATGTTTCTAAAAATGAAAAACGTATTATAGAAGTACGCCTTCGACGTCGCCGTCAGCCGCAGTTGGATCAAGCTGACCCAATCAAACACCTCTCTCTGGCCCCACCGGTCAGTGACCATGGGTCGGCTCAGCCCAAGTGTCAAAAGGATTAATTCCTTTTTGAAGTTCCAAATTGAATTATTCTTGCACTGATAATTCAATAAACTTCCAAAATTCATATCTATTTTATTTTAACTCCAAATTGAGTGAATCCAATTTTATTGGTTTTCATTCTTTTTGTACTTTAATATGAAATAGGTTTTGAACCTGTCTCTATCACATATAATGTTGATATTAGATTTAGTCTCTAATTAAGATTATTTGTTACTTTTAAAATCCTTTTAGCTTGGAAAATTTTTAGAAAATTCTTCTTTACTCCAAATAAAATGATTTTTGTTTCTAAAATTTTATAAAATCTTAATATTTCTATTTATGCAAAAAAAATTGTGTTTGGTTGTTTTGGTGTTATTTGTTCTTATTCGCTCTTTTGTTCGATCGATAGGTACCGACAATACTATTGAATACGAGAGTGTTCCTCAGCAGCAAGTGGACTTTCTTGAGCAAGGCAAGTAGTTTTTCTTTGATGCACATTGATCCCATTATATTTCGCATGTAATATTTCAAATGTTTCAACTGTATGTATGCATGCTATGTTGTCAAGTATTTTATTAGCTGCGATAGTTCACCTGAATAGTTAAATTGAACTGTAGGCAAATTATCCATCTTTTACTACTGAGCCTAGGCTATACTCGTTGTGATTTAGGGCTCGATGGATGAGCTCTAGTCACTTTATATTGTAGTATTCGAGTGGTTGTCGCTTAGCCATGCTTAGAACGCTAGTTTGGAGATCATCGCTTCGGCGATGGTCGTTACAACATCACTTTATATACTTGAGTTAGGGTACTCATGTTTATTATCATATTTGGAAAAACTAAAACTGAAAATGAAAAGGATTTAGATTCGGGCACATGGTTGTTGGTGTGATTGTGGGGTGTGTGGTGGTGTGCCTGAATCAACAAGGACCGAACATCTTGTTACACTAAACCAAGCATTATAGCGTGCAACCACATGAGGGTATACGGGACCCCTCTCGACTTAGTACTCTAGGAAGTGTTAATTAATGAGTTGCTGGTGGTAGGTATAGCTGGATAAAAAGAAATGTGTTATACTGTGTCGGGCATGTGACGGGTGAGAGGTTCCGGGTAGGTTCCCTCGCCCGAGGAGCATTGGCAGTTGCTATGGCTGGGCCAATGTCTCCGACACAATGTATGGGTCATCTGTGGGAGCTCGGTAGTGGGCGGTTCACAGAAGGTTAACCCCCATACGTGCGACTCTTAATTAGCTCGTTCCATTGGAAAACGTCTCATAGGACTTAGCCATGCCGGCATACCTAAGGAAATGTGCTTAATAGCTTGGCAAAAAGGCGGTCTGACATGTGGGTAAAGTTGTACACCCCTACAGGGTTTAATCTATTCAAATAGCCAAGTCCTTGGTTATGAACACGCTTGGGGAGGTCTTTCGAGAGTTAGACTATAACATTTTTGATAAAACTTGAATTGTGGGTGGTAAGAATGGGTAATTCGTGCTATTGATGTGGTGGCTGTGGGAAGTCACCTCTAGGTTGATAATTTTTGTTATATTTGTTGTCTTATTGTTATTTGTTTCACTAAAAACTGATTTGCTAAAATTGCTTTCAATCTATTAACTATTGCAAATAAATGTTGCTTTATGCTGAACCGAACCATAAAGCTTTCTCCATTGTTTTAAGCTTGCATGTAGCTATGCATAGGTTTGCTAATCGTAAGTCTTGTTGTGTACATTTTTGTACTCAAATGCTTTGCTTGTTTACACAGAGGAGGTTGACCCCCAAGGGGTTGACGAGTGTGAGGCCGACTACACTTTGGACGACTAGCCTGAACGTTTCCTGTCAGTTGCCTTATGGGTAAGGGCAAACTGATTGGTGTTGTTTTCAGCCATCTTATGGAAATCTTTCCGCTGCAAAACTCTCTTTTGTATGATGTAAATTATGAAGACTTCAATAATGTAATATGTTGCGCATGGAGTTGATAATTAAATTTTGTACGGTGTATGTGTACTGCATTCTGGGAAGTACATGTTCACCGAGAGCGGGGAAATTTGGTTTGTAATGCTGGAACCAATGAAACGGTTAAGTATTACAAATTAAATCGCCTGGCGGCTCTCAAATCTGGGAAATGTGAGTGTTGGATTTTTAAACTACCAGGGGATGAAAACCCCACGGAAGTGACAGGTGCCGAATGAACTCGGGTGGTCTGGATATCTTAGCGATCAAGGGGCTGACTAACTCCGGTTAGTCTGGGTATCTTGATGGTCAAGGGACCGACTACTCAGGTTGTTCCGGGTATCCTACTGCACTTTGGCGAATCTGATGGCAACCTCTTTTTATGCTAACTCATAGATATTGCACTTGGTTTACTAACTGCATTATGATCTCGTTGGTCGCTTATGGAGATGTGAATTTGGGAGAGGTCTAATGGGTTGGCGATAAATGGACAGTATGGCCAAAGAGGGCTTCGGTGATATGCAATGCAATAAATTTGTTTTATTATTTTGCAATTTACTTAGGATTGTGATTTATTATTCGGGTTTATTGTAGATGATTCTTGTAATAAATTCTGAGTTTGTAACAAATGCTTTTTTCGGCTTGTAACAAACTCTTGTAATTAATTCCGGGTTGTAATATTTTACTTTCGCTTGTAATGAATTCATATTGTGATTAATTCTCGTATGTTGCTTTGATGTAAGGAATTATGGTAATTTAAACTCGAGTTGGTAATTAATGTTTTACCTTTGTTTGCAATGAATCTTTGTATGTTGGTCCGATTTAGGGAGTTATTATGATTTAATCCCGAGTATTTACATTTAATGTTTTACCGTTATCACAATGGATTTTTGTAAGTGACTTTGATGTAAAGTATTCTTGAATTTAAGTATGTGTTATAATAATCTTTTACCTTTGCCTGCAATGGATTCTTGTGTTACTTTTCTGGGTAATGAAATCATGTAATTGATTCTGAGCTTGTATTGATATTGTATGTTTGATTTAATAAATCACTTTGCAATTTATGTTGATTCGAGCCGGTCCATTCCTAATTGATTCTTTTGGGGGATTTGATGGTGGTTTGGTGAAGGCTTGGAGGTGAGCTCGGCTCCGGTGTTCTCCTGAAATGTTAGGGTTTGGTGGTAGCAAGGGGAGGGTTGCGGTGCTTGGGCATATTGAGAATGGGTTTGGTTTCCTGTGTATGCTGATGGATGACAGCTTCGGTGGCTTCTGGTTTGGTGGACTTTTGGTCCCTGGTCATGGTAGTGGCTTCGGCCTTGGCTTGAATCCCTAGCCCAGATACTTCTTTTTCCTTCTCATACTTTGTTAATTTTCGTAGCTTCTTTACTTGTGTGTTTTTATTATTCCGGTTTTATGGGTTGTTTGATTGATTCATGTTCTGCGGTGGGTTGGTTGATGGCTTGGGGGCTGTTCTGGGTCTCTGGACATAGTGGTAGTATGGGTTCTTATAAATGGCTTTAAGTTATCTTGATGTGGTAACATTGTTGTAATAATTCTTATTGTAAATTCTTTTGCAAACTTTTGATAACACAATTTTATACGAAATTGTTTGGCGATGTGTTCGATCTGAGTTTATGTTTTGTTTTTGTTTAGATGAATTTTTATTTACTGCTTAATTACCAATTAGCGTTGTTTAGATTCGCTTGAATTTTTGGGGTCTCATATCCGGTCTTGTGTTCAATTTGTTGGTACTTACTGTGTTGATTGGTTTATTTTACTATGCAATATTGTTTAATGTTACTTAGCTTAATTAAATTGTTAGGGTTGTCACAAAGGCCTTCAGTTTTGCCAGAGCAAAGCTGACTCCATTAACGACAGATTCCCTTATCGTCTGTGCATAGTTATCCCGAGTAGCTTTAAGCAGACCTCGGAGATCTTCAAGTTGTTGGCCCAGGAAGTTAATTTTCTCTGCAGGATCTCTCAAGAGTGGCAGTTCTGATTCCAATCCCATATCGAAAAGCATCTTGTTCAGAGCCTTAAATTTTTTGTCAAGGCCTCGATCAAGTTCTGCCCCCTAGCCGCGCTCGAACTCAAGAGCTTTCTTCGCTCTGGTTATTTCTTGAGTTTGCTCTGCACAAGTGAACCAAAGATAAATAATTATAATCAGAACAAATAGTGCCCTGATTAAGCTTACGACCAATTACCTTGACTTTTCTTCTCACAAATGTCGACAATCTCCTTGTTCCTGGTCGTCAAGAATTCGATCGACCGGTCCTTAGCTTGGCATTTACCTTCAAGCTTTGTTATTATGGCTTCCTTGGCCACTATCTCTTCTTTAATTTTCTCCGAATCTATTAAATATGATAAGGGGAGAAGCTAATTAACAGAAGAGAAACAAGATAGCAAAAAAGGAAAGGAGAAGACAAGAGGAAAGTTCTTACTTTCTAATTCAGAGTTTCTTTTCTCCAAGAGTTTTATTCGCTAGGTTAGTCCTCCGACCACAACGAAGTTCTCCATGATATGCTACAAATATGGCAAACTCTTTTAGTATTTTTAAACTTTAGGGGAAAAGGATATGGAAGTGGTCATGGATACTTACCGGATTGTCATATCATTATACTTGGCAAAAATAATATCAGGACTTGTCTCTACTTGACGGTCCGATATTCTATCCCAGGCCTCATCGAGTTCTTCATCGTAGAAGGTTTGATGACAATGGAGGAAGCCGGTAGGATGAGGGGCCTTCGTAGAAATTCCCTGAAGGACCCCAGCAGTGGTCAAAACCTACTGGGACCCTTCTGAAACTTCTGCCTCCTTAGGCGGAGTTGGAGCCGCCACAAGTTCCTAACTAGGCGCTGACGCTGCCATCTGCTCAGGGGCTGGCTCAACCTCCTTTTTCTCAAGAACCTTCTCCTGAGGAGTGCTCTGGTCGGAGGTGACCGGAACACCAAAGGACCTTTGAAAATTCAAGAAAGGGAATTCAAGATCTTAAGAACATCAGAAGCATCAAAGGTATGTATTTATGTAACTCTCTTTCATGTATCCATACCTAGTCTTCTTATTTGTCTTGACCTTGAAGTGCGCTGGAGCAAAGTCCGTAGCGCCATCCTTCCTTTTCTTGTCAACTGATTTCACCAGTTCTGAACCGGTAGGGTTGGTTGCACCCATGACATCCCCCAACCTCTGGTCGAAAGTGATATCCTCGACCAGTTGATCGAGGTCCCTGACCAGCTGGTCGGAAATAGTGTCTTCGTTGGTTTCTGGGACAGTTGCTTTGGTAGCAACTGTTAGGTCGCAAACGATCACCCTGGGGCCAACGACCTCCGCAGCTCTGGTCTGTGGATTTTCTTTCTCTCCCGTCTGAATTACAACTCAAGTTTAATAAGGCGATGCAATTTTCCATCTAAATTATATATTCCTTTCTACAAATGCTCTTTTTTACCTCTAGGAGAACATCATCTTGTGCGATCTCTGAGCAGAAATCGGTCGGAACAACGGTAGAAGTAGAATCCTCGCCGGATTTGATAATCCTCAGCTCGACTGCCTACATATTAGAGCAAAATCATATACAGAACGGAGCATATATAAAATATGAAGAAAAAGTGATTATTTACCTTGAGTCTCCTTAATCTCTCTCCTTCAGAGACGATGGCCAAAATACCCGGGAATGCGGCCTTGACATCAGGCTCCCCAGTGCAGATCATTTTGATCAGCTCTCTGACTTCATCAAAGGAAAGGACTTCAAAAAGGCAAAGATATTTCAAGGTTATAAGATAATCAACTACATAGGCTATACTGGTCGGAGTTTTTCAAGACTTACCTTCCTTTGAGTCCTTGATCGCTTCGTCACGACCAATATACTATAGCAGGGAATGCTCTCGGAGCTTGAGGGGACTAATTCGGCACCTGGTGAAATCCCTCACCACATGCCAAGAAGTCAAACCCTTCATCTTCAGGTCTTGGATGGCTTCAATCTATCTTCCAACCATCCCTGTCTTCTCTACGGTCGACCTCCACCTTATATTCTCGTTCGCCATCTTACCGACGAAGTAGAGGTTGTCGTCCTTCGTGACCGTCATGTAGAACACGTTCTTCTTCCAAGACAACCACGAACATTATGAGTACATTCGGATGTACTTATCAGCCTTCCCGTCGTGAAGGCACAGCAAACACTCCCCAGGTCCGGCCGCCGACTTCCCAGACCTCGCCATCCGGTAAAAATATCTGAAGACCTTCAAATTCGGTCGGATCCCCAGGTACGCCTCGCATAGATAGGCGAAGATGCTGATATTGGCGATGGAGTTTGGGGCCAAGTTCACCAACTCAACTCCGTAGTACTTCAGGACCCGGGAGAGAAATTTGTGAGCCGGCAACCTGAGGCCGCACTCAATGTAGGCGCGAAAAATAGGGATTTCCCCTTCCTCACGGCTTGAAAAGTGTTCTCCAGCCGCTAACCTCCACTTGATCAAATTCTTATCCGGGAGCATCCTGATCTCCTCTAGAGCCTTGATCTTCTTCCCACTTAGATCTAAAACCAACCATTTGGTGATTAAGTCCGACATGCTTGGGTTTAAGAACAGTGGTCAGAGAAGATTTTAGGTGAGCAAAACAAAAGAGGTCGGAAGAAATTCTTCACAAGAATATGGAGATGGATTGAAGGAAATCTGGGAGCGTAAAAACCCTAAAGCCAAGCGCAATAAGGATTTTATAGCCGCAGTTCTTTAACTGCAAAGAGAAGTTACCCAAAAAGTCCAACGGACACAGGACTCTTCGGTTCCCAAGGCAGTTTCTCAATTTTAAAGTGAATACAAACCATCTCGTATGTCACAACATTAAATGAGGGTCTGCCCGATACGCTTTCCATTGGGAGAAGGTTCACACGGCCAATTCATTTAAAAGTTCGGAGGCTAGTTGACGAGAATTAAAACCTCTACATATAATTAAAGACCATATGTCCTTATGGTCGTAATCCCTAAGGTTAACGACCTCCGTGGTCGTAAGGATTCCAGAGGTTACATCGTGGGTACTCTGGTCAGAGAGGTCTTGTACCAACCACCCGACCAAGTAACTGCTCATAGAAACAATGAACTGGCACTTGAACTCGATTCCAAGTATATACCTTCCGTGTGATGAATAGAACATGTGCCTAATCACTCCAAACCACATGACGTTTCATGACTCTAAGTCACTGACAATAATCATCATGTGGTTACGTCATTCCCTGATATCAACCGCCGAACGGTTGGTACTTTGCCAACTGTCGTCTCGCTCCGACCAGTCGTGACACTTCTAATAGGAGTCTCTTCAAGAAGTAACTGCCACCACTTCATCGACTACTTAAAGGAGACTACGAACAGCAGAAAATGATGAGTCACATTCCATCATATCGAAGCACATCAATCGGCAATAGATTCATGTTTCAAGCCTAATTCAATAGCATAGTAAGCCTTACGCTCAGCGTAATTAGGATTAGTCCACCGCCTTGTCGAGGGCGCCCCTGTAAAGGATCCAGTTTATAACAATAAAAAGCAGTCCTATTCTCTCCTAAAAACTCTTTGTCATTTTTCTCTGTTTATTTCATAAGATCGGCGACTCGACATCATGTCAGCACAAAACTTTTCTCGGTGCTTATGTTATATATATTGTTCAAAAGTTTATCTAATATACTTTCTAAAAAGTTGCAGCTCTTGTGTAGAAAGCATACTGTTTAGCTCTTGAAATGATACATTCTGATATCGGCTCATACTTGTGTAACATTCGTTTCTTCTTTCCATATATTAAAGGATGCACCGAAGACATCGGCACCCGTCGCCGGACAACGGCAAGGTTCGCCGGGGTGGGGAATAAGGCCGGAGAAGGGAGACGGCGGCAAATCTGAATGATACGAAAAAAAAGAAAATCATGACACGCCGAGGATGTATATACGCGAAGCAAATCCGGTACACATAAAAACACGACCATATTTCTTTTCTCCCTTCGTAGGTAGGTAGTACATCTGTACATGCATCGTAGATGTACTCGTACACTAGTAGTAGTGTAGTACGTAGTATTTGCGACACAAGAAGAAACCGCGTACTATAAACGAACCCAAAAACAACTTAAGCACGCGTGTCCAACGCCACATCACCTCAATCAGCACACGCGTACACCACCAAGCAGCGACACACCGACTACACACTTTTATTTCCCTCTCTACAGCATCTTGTAGTTTATGACGGCGAGGAGGACGGCCCACGCGACGCAGGCCTTGGCGAGGTCGCCGGCGACCGGGTTCACACCGCTGAACCCGCGCGCGCAAGCCGCGGCGCCGCCCGCCATGGCCGCGCACGCCGCCAGCCCGGCCCGGACCGCGCCCAGCCGCAGCGCGAGCACCGGCCACGCCGCCGCCGCCGCCAGCTGCGCCGCGAACGGCGCGAGCGTGGCGGCCGGGCGCCGGTGGAGCCCGCCCTCCGCCCACACCATCCACGCCGCGAGCGCCATCACGGCCTCCGCCGCCACCGACCCCGCGCGCACGAACGCCACGGTCGCCCCGGACCCCGCGCGCGCCTGGTACGGCGAGCCGGCGCAGTAGAAGGACGCGGCCGTGAGCGCGGCGGAGAGGGACACCGCGGCAGCGAGCGATCGGAGGCCGCGCTTGGACCGGCCCACCTTACTCCTGGTGTCCCGGCTGCCTGCGGCGGCGCCGGCGGTGTCGTCCCGGACGACGCGGTGGGTGAGGCCTTCCTGGGCGGTGGCCGCCATGGATGTCTAGTTCGATCACAGCTTCAGATCGATGGAGAGGTGAATTATCAATCCTGATTGATCTGCAGCTTGGCATGTGTGGTTTTCGCAGCGTCTTCTGGTCTGCGTGTGCGAGGGAGAAGCGGTCTAAATACGCGCGAGGTTGGCTCGTGGCCGGGACACGTGTGGAGCGGAGGTGGCGGGCGGCGGCGGCACGTGTCAAAGGGCCTCGACCGTGGCTTCTGGAAGGACTCCTGCCTGGTGTAACAAATGAATGTGATCTCGAGTGCAAATAATATTCTCATCTTGGATTTGTTTTTATGTACAATACAAACTACTCCAATAGCGGTGAAAATTGTTTGTGTTCCATTCTTTTTCTAAAAGATATCTTTGTTATTTCTTTCTCGATGAACTACTCCGTAATTGAAGATTGTTTCCAGATAGTACAATTCAAAATACACTGGGATTTGTAATTGTAGTTGCAAAAAACCACGTGTTTCTTGGCCAGCAGCACTGGTCCTTGGATTTTATAGTAGTAAGTTTTTTTTTTAAAAAAAACTCCTCGCGAAAAAAACACTAACCAAATACTCCCTTCGTTCTTTTTTACTTGACGTTTTTTACTTTTTGCGGTCTTCGAGATGCGACTTTGAACGTTACTTTTTATAACTTTATATTAAGATGTAGTAATAAAATTATAATATCATGATAATATTTTTAACGACAAATCTAATGATATAATTTTTATGTAGTCAATCTAGATAGTTTTAAATCTATTGGTAGCCAAACTTTAGAAAGTTTGACCACACGGATTCTAGGAAGTCAAGTAAAAAAGAACGGAGGGAGTAGCAGCTTACTGGAGTTGGTACAAAGGCCCTAGGTGGAGTGGATCGGCGGCGGCGAAGGAGAGGTCTACAACGAATCCACTCATCGGAAGCTTGTCGAAGGCGGTAGGGAATGACATACTTTGGAGAGGGTGGGGTATATGGGAACTTATGACCATAAAACGGAAGTTTTGTGCCACTATAACCGTAAACCCTAGTATTATTCGAGATTTACAACGTGTTTCTTTTAGACGGAACATATGGCCAAACTAAGAGTAGAAGATCATTTCACTACTACAGAAAAGGTCCTCACAAACGGTTCAAAAACGCCATCACAGACGGTTTCGTGAGCCGTCTGAGTTTATGGGTCAGTAATGACATGAGGTCATTACAGACGGTTTTCGAACCGTCTGTAATACATAATATCACAAACAGTTATTAACTCAAAACCGTCTGTGGTAGTCGACTACCACAGACGGTTTTGAGTTAATAACCGTCTGTGATAGTTGACTTCGTTTGTGATAGTCGAAAATCACAGACGGTTTGTAGATGAAACCGTCTGTGATAGTGATGGTTTCATCTACAAACCGTCTGTGATTTTCGACTATCACAGACGGTTTCATCTACAAACCGTTTGTGATATTCTTTTGCATTGCTAAATCTATTTCTGTTTATTAGCTAGCCTCAGGAAATGCTAGCCATGCCCTCTGAAACAAGCACATCCAATTAGATTCATTTCGTACACATCAAATTTGCATTCATTCCCTCAAACAAGCACATCTAATTCACAAATCAATTAACTAAAATTAACCATTAATGTACATTTACACACATGTACCATTAAGTTCAATCTATTCCAATCAAGTTCAATCTACACTGTGGAAACTCCCATCTGGATTTATGATCTGACTGTTCAGGAATGACGCAAGGTGTGATCGAACTTTTATGAGCTCGCTCTGTTCCAACGCAGTTTTGGCGATGGTCGCAACCTGTCGATATGAAGATTAAATTCGTGCTTATATAAATTGGTAAGTATATATGAAATAATTATTGCAAGATTGACAAACCTGAGGATCATTGGTGATCGCGGAACCGATGAGTAGTTCCATGTTGTGACAAACATAGTATCCATAGACGTTGCGGCCTGGCGGCTGCTGGTGGCACTACAAAAATAGAATTGGTTAGTTCGAGAGGCATTACTACGAAGTGTTATATAGAATTAATGTATACTAGCTAGCGAGTACCGAGAATTTTAGATCATGTGACAGCGTCCTTCCCTTGTTTTTCCCTCCTTTAGCATAGTGCACGCCGAACGCCCAACGTGACTCCAAGAAGTTAGCCTTAGCCATTGCAAAGGAAGGAAAGACTACAATAGAGTTTCTATGGAGGAAATGTGTTTACATGTTGATTAAATGCTGGATAACTGTGAAGTTGTGAGGGGAACTCTGTAGGGAATCTAGGTATATCACCAAGCTCCATTTTGGTATAATTACAATTAGAATCCAGTGGAAGCTACACAGGTATATCACCATGGTCATTAAACCTAAGTTCATGTTGCTTATAAAGTATAAATCAACAAGTATAGCCAGTAGTGCAACACTTACTCCTGGTTGTAGGGCAAAAGTATGTATTCCTTGTTGCGGCGAGCCAGGAAAAATGCTATAACGTAAACCTCGACGAATATTGCATCCGCATTGATGGTTTGCTCGGAGACCACGTGTGGGTCGAGGAAACCTACCAGTGAATTCCTTCTTTCGGCATCAGACATCATGTATCTATATACAAAAGCAAGGAGTTATATATAACATTTATCGGTATTACACGAACATTGACCGTGATTGTACAGTGTGTACCATCGCATGAGTGAGACGTCGAGCCGGTCGAGGTTGAAGAGACAGAACAAGTCCTCGAAGGTCACCGTGAAGACACAGTCTTGAAGCTCGTGGTTAAAATGATCCTCCTTGAACTTCACGGTGACACCCGAGCGTCGTTGTTTTATCTGGCTTGTTGGACTGTTCCATGTACCATGTATATAATGCCGTGCAAGCCGGTCCTAGGGTAGGGCTGTCTAACCTCTCGACCAACGGCTTGCCTAACACAAATTTCCGGGCCAATGGCAAGAAGGGGATATCAAAACAGGAATCGATTGTTCAATTAATCTTTAAAAATTAACCATTCATCAGAACGTACATATACACACATTGTTCAATTAATCTTTAAAAATTAGCCCTTCATGATGATTGACGCGTATGTAGCTAGTTTTGTTACGTTCTTCTTCCTCGACCCTTATGTCATTTCCGAAAGGAGGCAACTCGTCAAATTGATTGTATTCTTCCTTGTCTACTACATTCTCAAGTCCGACAGTCCTCCTTTTTCCTTGAAGAACTACGTGGCTCTTCTTATTTGCCGGGTCGGTTACATAGAAGACTTGAACAACTTGGTTAGCCAGTACGAATGGTTCGTCTTTGTATCCGACACGTTCAAGGTCCACGGTAGTGACGCCGTACTTGTCGACCTTTACCTGTGGGTGATGGACCCAACGACACCGAAATAGGGGGATCTTGAAAAGCTCTCATATCTCCTCTATTTGCCCATAGTAGGAGCTCCTCAGCCCATTGGTACTAAATGCATCTATGCGGACACCGCTGTTCTGGTTAGTGCTCTTTATATCCTGAGCCTGCGTATAGAATGTGTACTCATTTATGTCGTATCCTCGCCATATCACAACTGTAAATCTTGGCCCTTTTGCCAACCATGTCAGCATATCATTTGACGAGCTCCTGGCGAGTCACTCCTTCAACCATTGGTTGAACCGTCTGTTATGTTGTCTCGTGATCCAAACATCCAGCCGCTCCGAATTCTGTTGCCGAAGCACGTCCTTGTGCTTTGGTTGATATATGGGGACACTTCAGTCATATGTTGCAAGATCGTGAAATGGACTTGAGCATACGCATCCATATCTGGAGTGATTGATTTTCTACCGATGGTCCCGATACCCTCGAGCCTCCCCTCATGGCGAGATCGAGGCACACCTATCAGTTCGACCTGAGCCATGTAATCGATGCAGAACTCAATGACCTCTTCGGTCGTATAACCTTCGACGTGCTGCCCTCTGGCCGAGATCGATTCCGTACATAGGACTTAAGAATTCCCATGAACCTCTCGAACGGGTACATGCTACGTAGGAACATGGGCCTGCACATCTTTATCTCCCTCACAATGTGAACAATGAGATGGACCATTATATCGAAAAACGACAGAGGGAAATACATCTCAAGATCACATAGAGTCGTCACCACCTCGTCCTGTAGAGCATCTAGTCCTTCGGGATCGATAACCTTCTGAGCAATTGTGTTAAAGAAATAACACAGCCTCATGATTGTCTATCGAACCTTGATCGACAAAATACTTCTAATTGCAACAGGGAGCATTTGTGTCACCAGCACATGAAAATCATGAGACTTCATGCCAATTAACTTCAAATCTTTCATCGAAACAAGTTTCTTCATGTTGGCGGAGTAACCGACGTAACTTTCACACCATGCAAGCACCAAAGATTCAGTTCTCTCGGCCTTGGACAGAGTGTAACAAGTATGGGAAGGTACGTTCGTCCTTTATCGGTCTTTATTGGTGCTAACTCAGGTCTGATGTCCATATCAACCAAGTCAAGCCGTGCGTTAACACCATGTGAGAACCCGGGGTATTTAACTTGTAAGTTGTAATACTTAACCATTAAGATGATTCAAGCATTACAAATCAAATATCATGACTCTCGGCGTATATGTACTTCCCAGAAGTGCAGTACACATGCCCCATACAAAAATCATGCATCAATTCCATACATCACATAGAATCCAAAGTACAACTAAGCAGTTCAAAAGACATACAATATATAGTTATTACAAAAGGGGCCGACCGGCCAAATAACAACTAAAGAGTCTTAAATAACAGCGGAAGCAAGGTGCCATAAGATGACGATAAACAAAAGCCAATCAGTGTGCCTTTAACCCACAAGGCAACCAACCGGGACACCAACCTAGTCCTCGAAACCACCGCACATCTCGCAAAAGTATAACCCTTGGGGTTCAACTTCCTCCTCTGCAACAATTTATTAAGCAAAGCAAATGAGTACAAAAATGTACTCGCAAGACTGACGTGTAGAGTAACAGGCCTATATATTTAGCTACATGCAAGCTTATTTAAGTGGAGCAGGCTCTAGACTCATTTTCAGCATAAAGCAAGTTTTCATTTGCAATATTGTAATAGATTTAAAGCAATTTTACAATATGTTTTTATTTGATAAAAACAGCGAGATACAAGTAATAATAATAACAGAACATGCTAGAAGTGGCTAACCCAATAGCCACCACAACAATAGCATGAATTACCCATTCATACCACCCACATCAAATTTTAATTAAATGTTGTAGTCTAACTCTTGTAGAGACCTTACCAAGCATGTCCATAACCTAGGACGAGGCTATTCGAATAGTTTGAACCCTGCAGGGGTGTACCAATGTACCCACACGCCAGACCGCCTCTTTTGCCACTAGATTAACATACTTCCTTTGGTATGCTGGCAAGGCTAAGTCCTACGAGACCTTTCCAATATTGTGTATTAACTACGAGTCGCCCATATGGGAGGAATCCCCATACGTTGATGCGGAGTCATCAAAGATGCTCATCTCCTTATAAAAGACGATGCTCCTTGCAGTGGATAACCTCCACTACTGCTCACCCAATAACCCACCATGCAACTCGGAGCAAACACACGCCAAAGTACTAAGTCAAGAGAGGTCCCATATCCCTCTCATGTGGTTAACACGCAATAAGCGCTTGGCTTAGTGTCTAAGATGTTCGGTCCTTGTTGACCCGGGCACCATTCCAGTCACACCATAAATTCACACCAACAACCATTGTGCCCAAGTCTAAAACATTTCATTTTTATTTTTCAGTTTTTGACTTTATAAAGTAACAAAGCACAAGGTGCTGAGCATAATAATAATAATTTTTGTGTGATCAAGGCTATCGATTAAATCGATAGTCACTTAATTCTACCGGTAGCTAAGCATTTCTAAGCATGACACATAAAAGACAATAAAGAGCATAATTAAATCACCGGCTCTAATTCACCAAAGATATTAATAACTTATGTTTTGTGGCAAAGGATAACAATTTAAGGGCAACCATGCAATAGGAATAGCTACCTCTAATCGGGAAAATTACTTTGACACAAAAGCATGCATACATACAATTTGTAAACAAAGTATTAGACTTGAAAATAATGGGACATTTATGATCAAACTGCGTGCCTTACTGAGGATGATTATCTTGCTGCAGAGGGTCACTCGCGCACTAAATAATTTCGTTAGAACCTAGCGAAAGAAATCGAAAGCACAATAAGAACGAAACACCAAAAAGATCCAAAATTCAACTTCAGCCAAAAATTATGAAAAATTCACAGAAGGTATAACATGATTTTAGATGAATTTAGGAACAAGAATCAATTTATTTGGATGTTCTATGCAAAAGTTATAACAGTTTGAATGTCAGCTTTCCAGAAAATCCAATTTAATTGTCACCGATTACTGTTCATCCTAATTAATTATTTTGGTGAAAATTTCCAGAATAGTGGTGAACTTGAAATTTTTATGGCAGGAAGATCACCACATGAGATGAACAATGGAATTTGATTCACCTCATTTGGAGCTAAGATGAATTTCCTATGACTTTTCAAAGTTATGAAAGTAGTACACAAGTTACATGCAAAATAAGATTTTCAGTAAGAGTAACATGCTCACAACCTATTTTACAATAAACTACACTAACAGAGGATTCTAACAAATTTGAGTTTACCCTTTTTGGAGTTACAGAGAAATACTTATGCATTTTTGAAGTTAGAACAATTTTTAGTGCAACAATAATACTAAACCTAAAGTAATTTTGCCAAATGAGATTTCTGGAACAGTAACATGATTCAATCCATTTTTATATTAAACTACATTTAAAAGGAAACTAACAAAATTTGAATCATCAATTTTGGAGCTAAAATGAATTACTTATGCAATTTTGAAGTTTAACCAATTTTTCAGGTTCACGAGATAAAACATTTCGGAAATTATATAAACATACACTACTTTTTATACCGAGCCTAACCTAGCCACAGAGACTGACTAGAGGGGCCAATGGATAGTACCATTTTCTATTTTCCATATGAATTTCGGTAAAAACCGACAGGTGGGACCCGCCTGTCATAGACTTGGTCCACATGCATAGTGCATGGACCGAAAGTCGTGAGCTGGGTCCACGGGTGCACCACAGAATTACTATGAACTAATGGCCCTGGGCCCACATGCAAGTCATACAAAGATTCAGCTAATCAATGCTTTCCGACAAAGATTCATCATTTATAACAAATCATCGTCATTAACGCTAATCAAAGCCGCCATGATGCGGTTTGGAAGTCGCCACGCCACGGCCAGCAAGCAAGCTGAAGCTTCTCGCCGCCCGCCGGGCGATACGCGCCATGGCGGCCCAAGAGAATGCTCAAAACGGGACCCTGGCAGCTAAGCGAAGCTAATGATACCGGCGGTGAGGACTACGGTGGCTCACAGCGGCGACGCGACGGAGCGGGCGGAGGAGCTACGGCTAACAATGGCACAACGTGGAAAAGCAACGCCCGCGGCAAAATAGCGCGCGCATGGGCAATAGGGGAGTTCTAGAGACTCACCACGATGACCCGGAGAGGAGGAGCTTGCCGGAGCTGGGCCGGCAACGAGAACCGAGGCGGCAGCGATGGCTTCACCAAGGAGGGGTCGACCTGGTGAAGGAGAAAGGGAATGAGTGGTGGAGAGAGCACAAGTGAGGCCCTCAGGTGGTGTGAGAACAAGGAACAACCTAGTGTAATTTTTCCAGAAATTTTTATGCACTGAATTGCTCTCCAGAAAATTCATAAGCTGCTGGGCTAGGGGTTTGACCAGAGTTCAAACTGGTTTGACTTGCTCTTTTGAAATAGCAAATAAAATCTAAAAATTATAAGATTTTTCAGAGAGGTTACAAGGATGATCAAGATGGTAGGAAAAATATTTCCAGAGGATGATCACAATATTTGATCATGAAGTTTTTAAGGACAACGACTTCCATCAATAGAAACATTGATATTTGGAAATAGGAATTACTAGGGGAAAATTTCTAAAAATTTCAAATGACATCATGAGGCATCAAAAGTTTTAATTTATCCTCATTTTATTACATTTGAAACACACACCATTGTTTGGGATGTTACAAAACCTCCCCCCTTACAAGAATCTCGTCCCGAGATTCTGATTACTCGGAAAAGAACGATGGGTAGTCCGCACGCATGCGATCCTCCCTTTCCCAAGTTGCTTCATCCTCGGAATGATTTGTCCACTGAACTTTAAGGAACTTGATGGCACGATTCCTCGTTCTTCGTTCAGCTTCCTCAAGGATGCGAAGAGGACGCTCTTTGCAGGTCAAGTCTTCTTGTACATCGAGACTCTCCAATGGAGCTTCCTCGGTTGGAACGCGAAGGCACTTCTTCAATTGGGACATGTGAAAGACATCGTGCACACCTTTAAGTGCAGCGGGCAATTTCAACTTGTAGGCAACCGCTCCTTTCTTCTCAATGACGCGGTAAGGTCCAACATATCGAGGAGCTAGCTTGCCTTTGACACCAAATCGTTGATGACCCTTTAGAGGAGAAACTTTGAGATAAACAGAGTCATTAGGCTCGAAGCTCAACTGCGGCGACGACGATCCGCTTAGCTCTTTTGCCTTGATTGAGCCGTGCGCAATCGATCTCGAATCAACCGAACTTGACTTTCGGCCTCATTAATCGAGTCGGGGCCAAAGAATGGTCTTTCACCTGTTTCTGACCAATTCAATGGGGTCCTACATTTCCTCCCATATAATGCCTCAAATGGTGCCATGCCAAGACTAGCTTGAAAGCTGTTGTTGTAAGAGAACTCGGCGAACGGCAAACATTTCTCCCAATTCTTCCCATAGGAGAGAACACAAGCACAAAGCATGTCTTCCAATACTTGATTGAATCTTTTAGTTTGGCCATCAGTTTGAGGATGATAAGCTGTGCTGAAAGAAAGACGAGTCCCCATAGCTTCTTGCAAACTATGCCAAAACCGGGAGGTGAAGAGTGAACCACGATCAGAAATGATCGTCTTCGGTATCCCATGCAAACTCACAATGCGGGAGATGTAGAGCTTTGCCAACAGACCAACACGAAGACTGGTTCGTACTGGTAGAAAATGTGCCACTTTAGTTAGTCGATCAATAACAACCCAGATGGCATCTTTCCCTTTTGAGGTACGGGGCAGACCGGTGATAAAATCCATACCAACAGAATCCCACTTCCACTCAGGTACTAGCAAAGGCTGTAGGAGACCCGCTGGACGTTGATGTTCTGCTTTCACACGACGACACACGTCGCACTCGGCAACGAACTTTGCGATCTCCCGCTTCATGCGGGTCCACCAGAACTTCTGACGGAGATCTTGATACATCTTTGTGGCCCTGGGATGAATGGACAAAGGAGAATCATGGGCCTCGCGGAGGATGACATTCCGCAATTCCATGACTTTCGGAACAATAAGGCGTTTTCCGAGCCATACAACACCATTGTCATCCTCAGAAAAGCACTTGGCCGTTCCGCTCTTGATATTTTGCTTGATTTGATTCACACCTTTATCTGTTTGTTGTGCAGCCCTGATTTGATCTTCTAAGGTTGGTTGCACAACCAAGGCAGCGAGAGAATCATGCTCAACCACTCCCAAGTTGAGCCGCTGAAATTCTTCATGAAGGGCGGGCTGCTGCTCCTTGAGCATCACTGTGTTGCAATAAACCATGCGACTGAGAGCATCGACAACAACATTAGCTTTGCCCGGATGGTATTGGAGACCCATATCATAATCTTTGATCAATTACAATCACCTTCTTTGCCTAAGGTTCAGATCTGGTTGGGTGAACAAGTACTTCAAACTTTTATGATCCGAATACACTTCGCAACGATTACCGATGAGGTAATGTCGCCAAATCTTCAGTGCATGAACCACTGCAGCTAATTCCAAATCATGGGTCAGATAATTGAGTTCATGAGGCCTCAATTGTCTTGATGCATAAGCCACTACCTTGCCCTCTTGCATAAGAACACAACCGAGTCCTTGACGAGAAGCATTGCAATAGATATCGGCTTGGGTGGGCGCCGGAAGAACAAGAACTGGAGCTGTGGTTAACCTCTTCTTGAGTTCTTGAAAACTCTTCTCACAATCAGCGGACCACACATATTTCTTGTCCTTCTTGAGCAATTCAGTCATTGGTTTGGCAATCTTGGAGAAGTTCTCAATAAAGCGACGATAGTATCCCGCTAAACCGAGAAAACTCCTCACGTCAGTCACTGACTTAGGCTGACCCCATGAGAGCACATCACTGACCTTGCTAGGATCAACGGCGATGCCTTTCGCTGAAAGAACATGGCCCAAAAATGCCACTTCCTTCAACCAAAACCCGCACTTGCTGAACTTTGCATAGAGTTGATGTTCGCGCAGTTTTCCCAACACTAGCTTCAGGTGTTCAGCATGCTCTTCATCATTCTTCGAGTAGATGAGAATATCATCGATGAAAACCACCATAAACTTGTCCAAAAACTCCATGAATACCATATTCATAAGATTCATGAAAAGAGTAGGAGCATTGGTCAAGCCGAAAGACATGACTGTACACTCGTACAATCCATAGCGAGTAGAGAAAGTTATCTTCGGAATATCATCAGGCCTGATACGGACTTGATGGTAGCCCAATCTTAGATCAATCTTGGAGAATACCAGAGCACCGGTCAATTGATCGAAGAGGTCGTCAATCTGGGGCAACAGATACTTGTTCTTCACCATCACAGCATTCAGCGGACGGTAATCAACGCACATACGCAGAGTCTTGTCTTTCTTCTTTACAAAGATTACAGGACAACCCCACGGTGATGAGCTTGGGCGGATGAAACCCTTCTCTTGAAGTTCACCAAGTTGCTTCTTCAACTCCTCCAATTCATTCGGAGGCATCCGATACGGCCTCTTGGAAATCGGGGCGGTACCGGGTAGCAACTCGATAGCGAACTCAATGTCTCGGACTGGAGGCATGCCAGGCAGTTCTTCAGGAAAAACATCAGCGAAGTCGCATACCACAGGGACTTCATGAATCTCCATAGTTGGCTTTGCTTAAAGTGCATAAAGATGTGGTTCTTGCAGCTTCGGAGAAATTCCAACTTGCTCGCCGGATGGACTTGTGAGGGAGATGAATTTTCTGGCACAATCGATTTGCCCCAAGTGTTGGGACAGCCAATCCATACCAAGTATCACATCCAAACCGGTTGAATTGATGAGGATAAGGTTTGCCAAAAATCCCACTCCTCCAATCTCAATAGAAACATCCCGACATTCATATTCAGCTCTCATTACCGACCCCGGAGAATGAATAATCAAAGGAACATGCATAGGAACAATTGAAAGATCACTAAGTGCAGCAAAAGACTTTGATATAAATGAATGAGAAGCTCCGGAATCGAATAAAACTGTAGCAGGCTGAGAGTTGACAAGAAGCGTACCCAACACGACGTCGGGTGCCTCCTGAGCTTCCTCGGCCGAGATGGTTGACTCGACCGCTGCCCACATTCTAGGCCTTCTGATGAATCTTCTGATCATGGCCATTTTCTTGCTCGCGCCCTCCATTAGGACGAGGGGCTGCTCCAGCCTTCTTAGGGCAATGATTACCATAATGCCCCTTGTTGTTGCAGAAGAAACAGGTAACATCGGCAGCCGGATTGCGGGGGCCTCCTTGCTGTCCCACAGGTGCACGTGACTAAGACACGGCCTACCGAGGGCGAGGTACAAACGCTGGTGCCCTCGGTGGTGGTGGAGTCTGAGAGTGATGCACCGGGGCTTACCCGCCATAAGAACGAGGAAAACTGGCCTTTGCTGATTTTTAGGCCTCCCACTTGCATTTGCGAGAATCGCCAAGCGCCCTTGCCTTGTGCTCGGTGACAATTACCTTGTCGACCAATGACTGGAAGTCGGGGAACTCAACGATGGACAGCTTGTCCTGAAGCTCCTCAGACAAGCCATCCATGAACTTTTCCTGCTTAGCCTCATCAGTGGGCACGTCCTCAGGGGCGTATCGAGAGAGGTGGTTGAAGTCATGGAGGTACTCAGTCACAGATCTGCGCCCTTGCTTGAGCGCCGAGAATTCCTTCTTCTTAATCTTCATCACTCCAGCGGGAACATGAGCCCGCCGAAAAGCAGTGCGAAACTCAACCCAAGTGATAGCCCGGCCCTCGGGCTGCATGGCGAGAAAGTTCTCCCACCATGAGAGTGCTGCCCCCTCCAGCTGATGGGAGGCAAAGAGTGCCTTCTCCGTCTCC
Source organism: Phyllostachys edulis (assembly GCA_036346405.1). Classification (NCBI taxonomy): domain Eukaryota; kingdom Viridiplantae; phylum Streptophyta; class Magnoliopsida; order Poales; family Poaceae; genus Phyllostachys; species Phyllostachys edulis. The sequence continues at coordinate 63,803,021 of CM070554.1, forward strand.
TGGCACTGAGCGACATCGAGCTTCCGCTCGACAAGACGCAACCAATCGTCAGCGTCAAGTGGGTCCTCGGACCGCAAGAAGGTAGGTGGCTGTGTGCGAAGGAACTCTGAGTGTCCCCCCCCCCCTCTGATGATGGCCACCTCCCCCTCCTGATCCGGAGGCACCGGAAATGTTGGAGGTGTTCCATGCAATCGCCTCTAGGATCCTCGTCTGATCCTTGCGATTCCGCTCAATCTGAGCGAGAACCTCAGCCATGGTCGGAGGAGGTGGGAGCTCCTCATCCCAACCATCTGGTGACCTCGTCAGGCTGTATGCTCATCCACCATCCTGTTTCATCAAGGCGGGTTAGCAACACAAACCCGAAAACTAGAGACGAAAGATAGCAAAAGACAAGCTATCGACTAGGGAAATGATATATTACCCTAACACAATTACAACCATATGACCAGCAAGGAAATAAACTCCAAATATTTGCAAAAAGGCATAAGATCCAATGCAAAACTCATAAGACATAATATCCAACTTCTCGGTACGACTTACTTGTATTGAATGAACAAGCAATCGGTTTGAGAAGAAAATTTCAGAACACAACTCAAGTCTTATTGCATCTAAAGATCATGGTAAAAACCATCTAAGGGTGTTTTAGACACTAGCTATCTAATATCACATCTTACCCTTTTAAACCCCACAAGTTTTAGTTGAATTTTCCTCTCATTTTAAGCCCTATCAAAGAACTAGGTGCTTGCTGTCCAAAACTTGTACTTGCTGTCCAGATTTTGTATCTAAGCCCCAAGCTGAATTTTCCCACTTCAAATGCCTCTAATCTTCATCAAAGGACAGCCAACGCTTCAATTTTACAACACTCATTGAATCCCCAAAACCGAATTTAAACGATAACAACTATCTTTTGAAATAAAGATGAGAGGAAACAACTTTTCAAAACTTAATCAAGAATAAGGTGAGATGAGCAATCTAAGATAGGTAAGGAGTAAAATCTGAGAACTTACTTAAGTTTTCATAAACCATTTGACATTTTGAAACTAAGTTTTTCAAAATATCCTAAAGACGACTAAGCTAGTGGTTTCCATGGTTAGCATGACTCTGATACCAACTTTTGTGAGAACCCGTGGTATTTAACTTGTAATATTTAACCATTAAGATTATTCAAGCATTACAAATCAAATATCACGACTCTCGGTGTATATGTACTTCCCAGAAGTGCAGTACACATACCCCATACAAAAATCATGCATCAATTCCATACATCACATAGAATCCAAAGTACAACTAAGCAGTTCAAAAGACATACAATATATAGTTATTATAAAAGGGGCCGATCGGCCAAATAACAACTAAAGAGTCTTAAATAACAGCGGAAGCAAGGTGCCATAAGATGGCAATAAACAAAAGTCAATCAGTGTGCCTTTAACCCACAAGGCAACCAACCGGGCCACCAACCTAGTCCTCGAAACCACCGCACATCTCGCAAAAGTATAACCCTTGGGGTTCAACTTCCTCCTCTGCAACAATTTATTAAGCAAAGCAAATGAGTACAAAAATGTACTCGCAAGACTGACGTGTAGAGTAACAGGCCTATATATTTAGCTACATGCAAGCTTATTTAAGTGGAGCAGGCTCTAGACTCATTTTCAGCATAAAGCAAGTTTTCATTTGCAATATTGTAATAGATTTAAAGCAATTTTACAATATGTTTTTATTTGATAAAAACAGCGAGATACAAGTAATAATAATAACAGAACATCCTGGAAGTGGCTAACCCAATAGCCACCACAACAATAGCATGAATTACCCATTCATACCACCCACATCAAGTTTTAATTAAATATTGTAGTCTAACTCTTGTAGAGACCTTACCAAGCATGTCCATAACCTAGGGCGAGGCTATTCAATAGTTTGAACCTGCGTAGGGTGTACCAATGTACCCACACGCCGCACCGCCTCTTTTGCCACTAGATTAAGCATACTTCCTTTGGTATCTTTGGCAAGGCTAAGTCCTCTGAGACCTTTCCAATATTGTGTATTAACTACTGAGTCGCCCATATGGGAGGAATCCCCATACGTTGATGCGAGTCATCAAAGATGCTCATCTCCTTATAAAGGACGATGCTCCTTGCAAAGGATAACCTCCACTCTCGCTCACCCAATAACCCACCATGCAACTCGGAGCTAATACATGCCAAAGTACTAAGTCAAGAGAGGTCCCATATCCCTCTCATGTGGTTAGCACGCAATAAGCGCTTGGCTTAGTGTCCAAGATGTTCGGTCCTTGTTGACCCGGGCACCATTCCAGTCACACCATAAATTCACACCAACAACTATTGTGCCCAAGTCTAAAACATTTCATTTTTATTTTTCAGTTTTTGACTTTATAAAGTAACAAAGCACAAGGTGTTGAGCATAATAATAATAATTTTTGTGTGATTAAGGCTATCGACTAAATCGATAGCACTAATTCTACCAAGAGCTAAGCATTTCTAAGCATGACATAAAGACAATAAAGAGCATAATTAAATCACCGGGCTCTAATTCACCAGCGATATTAATAACTTATGTTTTATGGCAGGGGATAACAATTTAAGGGCAACCATGCAATAGGAATAGCTACCTCTAATTGGGAAAATTACTTTGTCACAAAAGCATGCATACAAACAATTTGTAAACAAAGTATTAGACTTGAAAATAATGGGACATTTATGATCAAACTGCTTGCCTTGCTGAGGATGATTATCTTGCTATAGAGGGTCACTCGCGCACTCAATAATTTCGTTAGAACCTAGCGAAAGAAATCGAAAGCACAATAAGAACGAATAACACCAAAAAGATCCAAAAAATCAACTTCAGCCAAAAATTATGAAAAATTCACAGAAGGTAGAACATGATTTGAGATGAATTTAGCAACAAGAATCAATTTATTTGGATGTTCTATGCAAAAGTTATAACAGTTTGAATGTCAGCTTTCCTGAAAATCCAATTTAATTGTCATCGGTTACTGTTCATCCTAGTTAATTATTTTGGTGAAAATTTCCAGAACAGTGGTGCACTTGAAATTTTTATGGCAGGAAGAGCACCACATGAGATGAACAATGGAATTTGATTCACCTCATTTGGAGCTAAGATGAATTTCCTATGATTTTTCAAAGTTATGAAAGTAGTACACAAGTTACATGCAAAATAAGATTTTTCACTAATAGTAACATGCTCACAACCTATTTTACAATAAACTACACTAACAGAGGATTCTAACAAATTTGATTTTACCCTTTTTGGAGTTACAGAGAAATACTTATGCATTTTTGAAGTTAGAACAATTTTTAGTGCAACAATAATACTAAACCTAAAGTAATTTTGCCAAATGAGATTTCTGGAACAGTAACATGATTCAATCCATTTTTATATTAAAGTACATTTAAAAAGGAAACTAACAAAATTTGAATCATCAATTTTGGAGCTAAAATGAATTACTTATGCAATTTTGAAGTTTAACCAATTTTTCAGTTCACAGATAAAACATTTCGGAAATTATATAAACATACACTACTTTTTATACCGAGCCTAACCTAGCCACAGAGACTGACTAGAGGGGCCAATGGATAGTACCATTTTCTATTTTCCATATGAATTTCGGTAAAAACCGACAGGTGGGACCCGCCTGTCATAGACTTGGTCCACATGCATAGTGCATGGACCGAAAGTCATGAGCTGGGTCCACGGGTGCACCACAGAATTACTATGCACTAATGGCCCTGGGCCCACATGTAAGTCATACAAAGATTTAGCTAATCAATGCTTTCTGACAAAGATTCATCATTTATAACAAATCATCGTCATTAACACTAATCAAAGTCGCTTTCTGATCTTGGGTTGGAAGTCGCCACATGCGCGTCACAAGAAGCAATGAAGCTTCCCGTTCACCGCCCGGCGCGTCGTGCATGGCGGCCCAAGAGAATGCTCAAAATGGGACCTGGCACTAAGCGGTTAATGATACCGGTGAGGACTACGGTGGCTCACAATGGCAAGCACAAGAATCTGAAATAAAGTGGAGGAGCTACGGCTAACAATGGCACAACGCGGAAAAGCGATGCCCGCGGCAAAATAGCGCGCGCATGGGCAGTAGGGGAGTTCTAGAGACTCACCACGATGACCCGGAGAGGAGGAGCTTGCCAGAGCTGGGCCGACGATGAGAACCGAGGCGGCGGCGATGGCTTCACCGAGGAGGGGTCGACCTGGTGAAGGAGAAAGGGAATGAGTGGTCGGGAGAGCACAAGTGAGGCCCTCAGGTGGTGTGAGAACAAGGAATCGACGAGAGACTCACTGTGCCGTCGCAGGAGAAGAAAGGGGCTTCGGCGGCCGAAAATGGGGAAAAGTGAAATTCTGAGAGCTCCTGCGACCGAAACACAAAATTGATTGAGGGGTTCTCCTCCTTAGACCAAAAGGCGCATGGTGACGCACTTAAGGGAGAGGGAAACTCACCGAAGCACGGGTTGGCACGGCGGCGGCTACGGGAGCGTGCTCTGGACGCCGAGAAGACACGACGCTGCACCAAGAGCTATAGGTTAAGACAAAGGCTCTCATTAGCAAAAATGGAGTCGGTGATGAACGGAGATGGAGAAGGAGGTGGAACCTTGAAGCTTACCCGAGAAGGAGCCAAGTTCTTGCCTCCTTTCCCTCGGTCACCGAGAGGGAAAGTGAGAGCTAGAGGGCGAGGGAGACAAGGATATAGCTGGGCAACGATCGGGAGAGAAACGGCATGAAGAGGCGACGCTCCAGGATTGGTTAGGCGGGGCGGTGGATCAACGCCGTGCCTGCGAGTCGACGGAGTTGGCAGCGCGCGCGGCGACGTGGCGCGCATGTTCTGCGCGAGCGACAGTGCGAGGAAGGGGATGGAGCTGACAGCCCAGGCCCGTGGCCTCAGCGACTCAGTGATGCACAAGCGGACGAGCGAGAGGAGTCGACGCGAGCCATTGGATCGCGATCAAACGATCGATAACGCGTGGGAGATTATAACACAGGCCGAAGAGGTACGCGATCGCGGCCGTTGATTGCCCATCGGACAGTTCCATGCGCGTGCGGGTGAGATGGTTGGGCCGAGTCAAGTCGGCTCGGGCCGGACCTGAGTCTGGTTCGAGTCAGAGGAATAGTGTTCTCAAGTTTTGTTTTAAAAAGGCTGAGAAGATAGGGAATTTTTGGAGGTAGCTCTGAAGCTCCAAAAATTCTAAAATTTTTATGGAAGCTTTCTGGATCAGATAAAAACCTTGTGTATTTTTTCCAGAAATTTTTATGCAATGCATTGCTCTCCAGAAAATTCACAAGCTGCTGGGCTAGGGGTTTGACCAAAGTTTAAATTGGTTTGACTTGCTCTTTTGAAATAGCAAATAAAATCTAAAAAATATAAGATTTTTCAGAGAGGTTACAAGGATGATCAAGATGATAGGAAAAATATTTCCAGAGGATTATCACAATATTTTATCATGGAGTTTTTAAGGACAACGACTTCCATCAATAGAAACATTGATCTTTGGAAATAGGAATTACTAGGGGAAAATTTCTAAAAATTTCAAATGACATTATGAGGCATCAAAAGTTTTAATTTATCATCATTTTATTACATTTGAAACACACACCATTGTTTGGGATGTTACACACCATCCTTTGTTTTGTCACGAATGTTCAGTAAGAGACCAATCAAGCTGTCACATACATTCTTATCTACGTGCATGACGTCGATGCAATGGCGAACGTCTAGGTGCTCCCAATATGGTAAGTCCCAAAATATTGATCTCTTCTTCCACATGTTCTTCTTACGGGTCCTCGATTTACATCCCTTTCCGAGCTCAACATCTAAATCCTTAACCATATCATAGACCTCTTTCCTGCTTAAATGCCTTGGAGCTGAATTGTCCTCCGTCAAATTGTTTTTTCATCCTGCGGTATGGGTGAGCCCTCCGAAGGAACCTACGATGACGCATGTACACGGTTTTACGCAAGTGATTCAGCCACACACTCTCGGTATTATCTAAGCAGTGAGTACAAGCTTTGGCCCCTTTTGTACTCTGGCCCGACAGATTAGTAAGGGCGGGATAATCATTTATGGTGCAGAACAACAAGGAACGTAAAGTGAAGTTCTCTCGTTTGTACGCATCCCATACCTGTACCCCTTCAATCCACATCATTTTTATATCTTCCATCAATGGTGCTAGGTACACATCAATATCATTCTCAGGTTGCTTCGGCCCTTGGATAAGTATCAACATCAAAATATACTTTCGCTTCATACGCAACCAAGAAGGAAGGTTGTAGATACAGAGCGTCACGGGCCAAGTGCTATGTCGGCTGCTCATGTTACCAAAAGGATTCATTCCATCTGTACTCAATCCAAACCTTATATTCCTCGGTTCCGCACCGAAGTCTGCAAACCTCCTATCAATGTTTCTCCACTGGGTAGAATCAGCAGGGTGTCTTAGCTTTCTGTCATTCTTATGCTCCTCTGAGTGCCAATGCAGCAGTTTTGCATTCTTTGGGTTCGCAAAAAACCGCTTCAAACAGAGAATTACAGGAAGATACCACACCACCTTAGCAGGAGGTCCTTTCTTCACCTCGATTCTATTGTCATCATCTGATTGATTCTTACGCTTATATCGGGATGCGTTACACACCGGACATACATGCATGTTTATATACTCGTTATGGTAGAGGATACAGTCGTTCGGACATGCATATATTCTTTCTATTTCTATTCCCAATGGACAAAGAACCTTCTTGGTTCTGTAGGTGGTTTTGGGCAACTCGTTTCCCTCCGGAAGCATGTCCGCTAAGAGACCTAACAGCCCCATGAAACTCTTGTCGGACCAACCGTTGCTTGCCTTCAATTTCAGCAGTTCAAGCACGGATGGCAACCTTGTGTATTCTGGCTTGTAGCTCGGGAACAAAGGTTTCTCCGAGTCCTCCATCAAGCCCTGGAATTGAACATACTCCCTCTCATCACAGTTCCCTTCTGCATCGTGAAGCATCTGATCTAGATTGTCATCGTGCAGCCTATCCGAATCGAAACCACAATCGACATCATCCGGCGGCATATCGTTGACTTCTTGTATAATATGCTCTTCACCGTGACTGGTCCAATGTGTATAAACCTTTTTGAAACCCCTTCGAATCAAGTGTGCTTCGATCTGCGCTCGGTTCTTAAACATCTTCAGATTCTCGCAGTCAATGCATGGACAGTACATATATTCTGTCCCCTTATTCAACATATCATCCTCGGCAGCTCTTGTAAAAGCACATATGCCATTAATATACTCTTCACTCACACAGTTCTCAGCGTACATCCAGCTTCGGTCCATCACACGGTTCGTATTGAAAACCCTGGAAATAAATAAAAGGGTGATTTTGAAAGCATATTTTCTGAGGCTTAATTACGCTTTCCAAGAGAGAAAGAATATTTTTCTCTGAACTAAAGGTGGCTTTTTTTTCATTTTTTCAGATTTTATTAACTTACATGTGGGCCCTTCTTGTCAGTGACTCATTTTTTTATTTCATGATTTTATTTATAAAATCTATGGCAGTCCCACATGTCATAGACTCATTAGTTTATTAACTAAATGATTAAAAACAGTAGGATTTTAAGCTCAAATTGGGATTAGGGTGACATCGCATTGCTAATAGTCGTGGCTCGGGGCCCTAAGGTCACCTGAGGCGAACCGACGGTGATATCCCGTGGCGGCGCCATGGGTTTCACTAGCGATTTCGGCGTAAACGCCTGAAACTACTCAAATTAAAGGATGCATATGCTCCAGTAGCTCACCTCGATCACGAGGAAGGTGTCAATGAAGTTGGGGAAGATCTAAGGCGGCTGGTCGTCGATCGGTGAACAAAGGCGATGGCGGCAAGCTCCTCGGCGACAATAGCTGAAATGGACCACACGAGCGGGCTCGGTGAGGTGAGGCGATACTCAAACCGGGCACAGAGTGGCGATGGACTCGCCGGGCTTGGAGATCTCCTGCAGTTACCGTAGCGCCAGAGATGGAGATCAAGAAGACTCTGTTGAGGAGCTATGTACACTGCACCGTCAGTGATGAGTTAATTATCACGGACGGTTTTCAACAAAAGCCGTCTGTGATATGTAGTAATATCACATACGGTTCATGTTTAAAACCGTCTGTGATACTTCACAAACGGTTTTAAACATGAACCGTATGTGATATGACCTCTTCACAAACGGTTTTTAGTGCGGAAAATAACACAGACGGTCGGTAAATAAAAACCGTCTGAGATTGTGTTTAATACAAACGGTTTCGATGAACCGTCTATGATCAGGCGTCCAGTATTAGCATTTTTTAGTAGTGTTTTGTGCCTGCTATCCCGACCAAAGAAAGCTTAGATTGTTAGGGCGTGCACAATGGTGTGACGTCAATTGTCTATCAGCTTTGCCATATAAGATTTTTGCTGACATGAGAGAGAGAGAGAGAGAGAGAGAGAGAGGAGAGTGTAGATGTCTTTTCGTGAAGAGTCTAACATATAGACATCACAAAACATCATTGTATGAGTTGTTGTCTATAGCAAATACTGTTTTCATGCAATAATGAAAAGATTGTGGAGTCCTATAGAAACAAACTTAATAGACAACTCATTGTATAAGTTGTTTTTACACTTGTCTCTAGATGACATGGAGGAGTATATCGACATAAGTCATCTCTACCACTATACATGCCCGACATGAATGATCATATAGACCGTCGTCTCTACTAATGTACATGCCCTCAGACAGAGCATTCGTTAATGCCATGTCATCGCATCGATTGAATACGTGCATATACTCCTACACTTATACATGGAGCAAAGCCCAACAAAGCAGTAGGTGGAAGGAAATAATGAAAAGATTATGAGGTCCCATAGAAACAAACTTAGGAGATGACCTATTGTAGAAGTTGTTTTTACACTTGTCTCTAGATGACATGGAGGGGTATATAGACAGAAGTCGTCTCTACCACTATACATGTGTGGCATAAAGAAGCATATAGACAATTGTCTCTGTTAAATAATCGATGTCGTAGTCGGAAGACAATCAATCTAATCACACAATAAACACAAAAGAGAGAAACAAGGTATAGAGGAGATCAAATATCTTTATTCATTTGTATCTTTGTTGTATGAGGGGTCCTCATATATATAACCCATAGGGGTGAAAGCCCTCTAGGGGCGATTTAGTCGTTTGCCCAAAACTAGGTTTTGTAACACTCCCCCTTAGACAATAGACAACGATATGCAAATACCTAATCAAAAACTCCTTCCAAAAACCCATTGGGAAAAAAGGAATGGAGAAAAGAGTACACACTACTACAAAAGAGGCAATACTGGACGCCACATCACAGACGGTTCCCTAGAAACCATCATTGTTGTAATTACCACAGACGATTTTACAATCGCGACAGTCTATGTTACTAGCGATGTGTAGAACCGTTTGTGATACGTAATTATCACAGATAGTTTTTAAATATAACCATCTGTGATAATTTAATTTTGTATCACAGACAGTTTGTGGTTGGAAGTGTCTGTGATATGTTCAATGCTACTTCGGCTCCCGCACGATGCGTCTCTTCATCTCGCCGCACGATGCTTCCATATCTAGCAGTATTTAAGCGAGTTCTCGTTGTATCCATATCGCACCTTGCGAGTCCATATCTTGCCATGGTGAGCACACGGAGCATGACGGCGAGGAGTCGGTGATCGTCGTCGTTCTTCCTCACGATGTCGTTGTCCACATCGTCGGTCCTGTGGCCACAAGCTCTCCTCAGCCCATGGCTAACCTCTGCAGCCTACAAGCCACATACGTATTTATATACGTACAAAAATACGTATTACTATTTGTGGCGGCAACCAATCCATGCATGCATATACATGTTACTAATTTGACTAGCAATAACACCCTTAATTTGGTCTTTTAATTTTTCTCTTATGGAATTGTAAGGCCATGTATAAGGCGTCCAAGGAGCGCGCTGTGGGGATGCACGTGGTGCTAGAGCAAGAGAAAGCAAGGAAGTGGCTGGACAACGAGCGCTACCTCGTCGTCGTCAACCGCCTGGCTGACGCCGGTAACTTGGAGGCCTACTTCATTGTCGGCCTCACGCTCGTCTTCGCGCACTAGGACATGTAGCACGACTTCGTGTGCCTCGACCGAGCGGTCGTCGCCGACCACAAGGCCGCGGCCTATGTGCTCGGCCTCCTCCTCTACATGGCCGGCGAGGCGTGCGCCATTGGGAAGCATTACATTAGCTAGGTCGAGGGCGAGCCGGCCGGCGGCAAGTGCAAGATGACCAAGAGGACCAACCGGGAGTACAGGCGGTGCCGGAGGCTCGCTGCGGACGTGGTCTGGGAGGCAACATGGAAGAAGATGGTCAGACCACAGGGCCGGTGTTGGCGCTACCGGAGGACAGCCACCGGTGCATGAGCACCGGCTGCAGCGTGACAGAAGGGTGGGGGCGACTACGTTGTCTTTTGCAGCGACGGTTGTAGGATTAGGCATGAGTACGCCAAGTTCTTTGCACAGGTGTTGAACTATTTGTCGTAAAATTAGCGGTTTTAGCATAGTTTTAGCAAATATTCAGATATAATTCATCACCATTTTTGTTAATATTCTTCACTAATTAAATATGACAACTGCAAATCAGACTTTGAGCTCAAACTAATGCTTTACTAATATGTGAATGTGTCATATGTTCTGAATTTGCATTTATGTATATAAGAATGTATATTATCACAGACGGTTATTTATTGGAATCATCTGTAATGTATATTTATCACAGAAGTAGAACCGTCTGTGATGTATATTTATTACAAACGGTTCTACTTTAAAACCGTCTATGATATCCAACCCTATTTATATTCGCACTTTAGGGTTTGCTCGCACTCCGCACTCAAACAATTAAGTTTCTCATCCTCTGAGCCCGTCGCCATCGTCCTCGATGCCGTCTCCTCCCCCGAGCCCGTCGCCTCCTCCCCGAACCCAGTGCCCCTCCTCCCCCGAGCCTGGTGCGCTCCTCTCCTGAGCCCGCCTCCTCCCCTATTGAGCTCGTCGCCGCCATCCTCGACGCCTCCTCCTCCTCGAGCCCGACGCGCCTTCTCCCCCGAGCCGGCCTCCCCCTCCTCAAGCCCGAGCCGCCGCACCCCCAAACCCAGCGCCCCTCCTCCCCTGAGCCTGGCACGCCTCCTCCCAGAGCCCGCCTCCTCCTCGAGCCCAGCACACCCCCTCCCCCGAGTGCCTCTCAAGCACCACCAAGGTAAGTCGGCCACCCCCCGGCCATCCCATTTTTTTCATATCACATTGCTTATGTGTTGTGCTATTAGATATATTCAATCTATGTGATTTGTATGTGCCTATCACTGGGAGATATTGCAAAGTGATTTTTTGTGGGCTCAGTGAATTGCTTTATGATGAATTGATGTCACAAATATAATTGGATATGATATTGTGTATAGATTGTGCCTTGAGCTGTTAGATTACCTGTAGTTATCTATTGTTTCGAGCATGCAATTTATACATTCTGATATACTTGCTATCCTTTGAGCTTTTTCAGTCAACTAATACTTGTTGTCCTGTAGAAGTTTTAGTTTTCTAGTATGTTTTTCTGTGATTATTTATAATCACTGATCTACATCATAGTTGATAGTGTCTTGATAGATTGTGTTCCTATGTATAACAAAGTTAATTTTGGATAATTTTCTTGAACTAGTCTGAATAGATTAACAAGTTTTATTTTGAGCTCAAGGCCTAATCTATAAAGTGTCATATTCAATTTGTGATGACATTTGGCATGAGTGTTGTGATGGCCAAGTTTAAATCTTGTGCAACTAGCCTTCTGAGAACAATAATGTAACATCCAAAAAATGCCTAAATGCAAAAATATGATATTTTTAAAACTTTTTGTATAATTATCTGTGTCATCTTATTTTCGTCTGTATTTTCGGAAGTTATTTGATCTATGTTTTCTTTTTGTTGGCACAAGTAATGTGCAACAGAAACCCAAGAGATGAAAACCCTAAAATACAGAAACCTAAAAACGGAGACCCTAGAAACATAAATGGCCGGAGCAAAATAAATTTAAAAACATTACCCTTCTAAATACTACATGAAATATAAACCCTAAAATCGACCGCATAAAAGTTCAGAACCTAATTCTCCAAATGTTCAAAGCTCAAATAGAGTACATTAGCAATTACTAGAGTTTATCTATCATCACGTGAGAATTTCTTAAAACAAATTGAAATGAGAGAATGTTAATTAAAAATTGAGTGTAATTGTACTGCTAATAAAAATAGGGAATTATTATCAAACACATTTTTACACCTTCTTCAAATCAAATAATAAAGAGGCATGAAAGCAGAAAATTAAAAGAATTTTTAGAGAAACATACAAAAGCACATAAAATTTTACAAAAATTATAGTATGAATTAGATCTTATCAGGAGCCTTCCCCTAAATTTTTGTGATTTTTGAGATTGTATTTCTATTCCTAAAAATTCACTTAAATAATTAGCCTTTTTAGAAATTTGGGAAGCCTAATTCTTTCATCTTCCTCATCGACTACTGGGCCCACGAACCAGAACTCTTCTTCCACGATTGCTCCACGCAGCCATTCCTCTACTCACGCATGAGCACTACGCCACCTTGGAGCCAGCCACATAGCCCTCACCCATGTCGCACTCTGGCGCTCGTGCATGGCTGCCACGCTCCTCGCCGCCCATGCCGCCGGCCATCTCCGTTTCTCCGCCCTCTGCCTACAAGTAGCCAGCACCGCAGCTTCCCTTTCCCCTACTATCCAGCCATCTTCTCCAATTCTTCTCCAACCGAAAGCCATGAATAATCGTCAAGCTCAAGACAAGCCATCCCCTCGGCATATAGGCAGCGCCGGGTCGGCTTTGCTCCTCTGAGCCATTCCTCCTTTCCCTCTTCTTCAAGCACCCAATCTCAAGAGCCAGGAGCACATGCGCCGCTCTCGGCTGCACAACCGCCGACGCCGCGCCCGTCGTTCCGGCCGTCCAGCGACCTCCTCGCCCCCGTCAGCCGCATCACGCAGCGTCATACACCCCGAGGATCAAGTCCCCTCCCTCAATTTCGAGGATTCCTCACCGTAGCGGGTGCCACCCTCGTCTTCTCCATTTCCAACCCGAAGCGCCGCCGCCAACACCATCGTCGGCCCGAAGCTCGCCGCGTCAATTCCTCGCAATCGGAGCGTCTCCTAGGCTCCCCTGTTCTTTCCCAACCTTCAATTGGAGCTCCCACTCACTCCTCCGACGCCCCCACGACGAGCCCTCCGCGCCACCACGGGCTTCCGCCACCAGCTCACCTCTGACCTCCTTTCTGCCGCCCAACCCCACTGGTGAGTTCCCCTATGTCGGCAAGTGCCTATGCGCGCACCACTTTCTTCCTTCTCCCCCTCCGTGCCGCCCTCATTTCCCTCCACATCCGTGTACAAGACCACGCCTTCGCCACTCCGGCCATCTTGATCGTGTGGCCACCACCTACAAGACCACTGGAACCGCCATGTTCCATTTTTCATCTTACGGCCACCAAGCTTCCCTTGCATGAGCATCACCCGAGCCATGCCTGAGGCTCCTTCCCTGTTCTCTGTTATCTCGCTATGTGTGTCACGGTGTGTATATGTCTGTATGTATGTATGACAGGTGACAAGTAGGACTTTAGCATAAGGATTTAGAATTAAGGATTGTTTAATAGGGATTGCTTAATTGATAAATAATTCAAATAACAAATGGTATGCCTAAATAAGGTGATAAGTGATTAGAGGATTTTTTTGTCCATTGGAAACTTATGAACATCAGTGAACATAATCTAGTAACTCTCAGTATATGTTATATACAAAACATCAATCTCTAATAACAATAGGGCACCTCCTATTACAGTGTGTATGTATCTTGAAAATATGTATGAAGGTAGGGGACAGATAAATGGTTAGCTAGATCCAATAGGTAGGATTGTTGTTAACAGACAGATTAAGTTGCACACATATTCTTACTAAGTTGAGTATTGGTTAAATTTAGGTAGATTATTGAGGTAGGTTTTAATTATCATATACTCCCTTTAACTAAGCCAATTAGATTCTGATAATAGACTACTTGCTAATGAGTGTTTAGTTAGTAAATGGTATAGTCATATGGTGTTAGGAATGAGTCAAGTGATCGGATCCTTTATCTAAATAAGGGCTTATGCCAATTAGTGTTGTGTCAACTATAGGCAAGATAAGTGATATCACGTAACCTAATCCACTAAGTTACATCTTAATCAAAGTAGTTAGTACCTTAGCTTGTAATCTAAAATGTAAGAATAACAGTAAGCTTTGTGTAACATGATTCTCGATATAGTTATGTTTAGATATACACACATACATGATCTAACTTTAGTACACCCTAGGCCATTATGGTAATCATAGAGATAGTAAGTTGATCAAATAGTTAAAACAGAGTTAGTGGAACGGTTAGATAATAGTCGAGCACCATTAACCTATAGCCCTATGTCTAGGAGTGCCCAAATGAACATAAGGTTATATGCTATAGTCTAACGACATCGTGTCTTCGAGTAATCCTAGCATAGTAAACCTTAGCACGTGTAGTTTTGGGACAATCTAACGTGATAAGTTTACCTTAGTATATGCTAAGCCACACGAGTAATAAAGCTAATCAATACTGTAAAATTTGTCCATATACATGTTAATTAGAATAATTATCGATTAATTTAAATAGTTAGCCTAAAGACATTAAGAGGTTAGTTAGTTTGTAGATAATAGATGTGCACACAATCACCATCAAAGTCTGCTAAAAGAGGAGAGCATATAAGAAGATTGATTTTGACTGTATAATCATTGTGGATGTATACATAGAATGCCTGATGAGAATATTTGTGAGTACTAGGTGGCCTGTTAAGGAAAACAACATCACCCGGGCTTTAGGTATCATCCGTCGTTATCTGTTTCCAGTAGAAGGACCATTCATAATTCGAGAGCAGATATGAGAGTATTACCTAACTAGGTAATCTCTCCCATATCGGTAACCCATGAGGAATGTCCCTGCGAACATTCTCTCTCTCCTTGCTAAATTTATCTGTTTTGATCTGAAGAATTTCCTTCATTCCAATTATCAGCGGATATATTTTGACTGTAGTATTTCCTTCATCAACTCCTTTGGATATACTTTTGTCTGTAATATTTCCTTCATCAACCTCCTCGGTTATATTTCGTCTGAAGTATTTCCTTCATCAGCTCTAGATGAGTATATTTTGATCTCATTTGAAGTAATCCATCTTTCAAGATACCGTTAGATGTGTTTACTTTAATTCGAAGTATTTCTTTCTGTTTGTATGTATTTGGATTTATTGGATTTCATTTGGTTATTTTCATATGCTTTTGGATTCAATCGTATTATGCGCAGTTAGACTCTGAAGCTGTGATGGGACAACAATCCCAACAAGAACAAGGCCGGAATCAAGATTTTTTGAGCGTTTAACAGGATGATTATCAGCACGTTGAGTGGGATTATTATCAGAATGTCGAGAAAGGCGAATATCAGAATATTGAGCCTTATCAAAACACTGAACAAGACGAGTCAATACTTTGATCATATTGCACCTACTATTTGTAATTATATTGTTTTAAATTACGAAATTGCATTGCTATGTTTCATACAAATATATTGGTCTAGCTCGTAGTTAATGCCTTAACAATAATTGTATATAAACTTTCAATCCTTGAATTTGGACACTATCTTTGTCACCCTAGAATTAATGGTTAACATACTAGATATAAGTCTGTATCTAAGTGTCATGCTTAGCCTTGCTTAGATACATTGTCATTCGGGTATTAAGTTGCCTGGCATCAATCAACACTTTGAAAAATAAAGTTGGGCAGTCAAGGCTGGGAGCCTGGATGGTATGTTGGATTAAAGTTTATTTTGAAAACAAAAGAAAAACCTGAAAAACAGATTTCGACTTGAGCGGCAGGAAAGAGTGGCTAGTGCTGGGGGCACGAGAGAGAGTTGGTATGTGGATGTACCACCACAAGTCAGTAACACATACGACCTGGCTAACTAATTTGTTTCGCCCTGGCGTGGCTTCGACGTTGGAGGATGCGGGCGGATAGACGGGGGAGAATGAAGCTGCGATAACCGCACGGCGCTAAAGGGAGACCTCCGGGTGGTAGCGGGAGAGCACAAAGGAGGTGATACCTAGCGGTGTGAAGTTGCAATGAGGTGGGGCATTGTAAAGTCCTTATGATAATTAACATTAGCCACACAGCTACAGAAGTGTGTCGGGTCAGTATAAGTTGATTTATCTCTTGTGGGTAAAGTGTACAAAATATGCAGAGTAAGAAAACTATCTGGATAGCCGTGCTCACGGTCAAGAGCGGTACTGAGAACTTGCTTGATATAGCTTTCCTTTTTATAAAACCATTGGTGTTAGTGTGTGGAATGAAAAGGGTGGGTTTGAGCCCAGCAGTTGGAAATGTTGAGGTTGGAATCCAGAGAGTTGAGAAAGCCTGGTTGGGGACCAGTGGTAATTACAGGATAGCCTGAGCATTGAGTGGACGTACTCACTCGATGGTATAGGAGACAGAATCTCCACTACTACTTTACAAACAAAAATTCAGTTTATAAAACTTGTGTTAGTAAAATGCTAAGTCTCAGGATTTGCTATTACTTAATCTATTTCAAGATATGGCTTTGTGCAAAATAAAAGAACCATAAGCCTTTCCTTTGATTAGCCTTACATCTATAATAATTGCACTGTGTATTGGCTCGTGAGTACAGTTGTGTACCCATGCTCACAATTTACATTCTTTTAGTTAGTAAGCACAAAAGAAGACTACAGGGACAAATATGAGCATTGGACAAGACTGCATATCAAGAAGGCCAAGAACTAGGTCGCGAGCCCACAGTCGATTGCCGGTGGGCATATCATGAGGGTTCCACGTGTTATACTTTGATTCTACTTCCGCTGCTGATTCTCTGAAAGTATTTGGCCTGTTCGGCCATTCTGCAAGTCAAAAGCTGTAAGGTATATTTACACCTTATTTAATATTATGCAATAGCTTTACATTTTTATGATATGTGTTTGAACCAACAATGTAACTGTGTGTGCCAGCTACTGATCTAGGGAATGACACAATTATACACAGTAGATCCCAAGTTCCAAATTTGGGGTCTGACAAATAATCAATCTTCTAAATCTTAGCTTTATGCTGATTTTTATTGTGCACATATTGTGTGTGTTGAGCATATTATTCCTTTTAAATGACTAGAAGGATTCACATGCTTATATGTCAATTATGTTATTTAATTGGTGTTGGAAATATGCTTTATTCATAATTAATTTTGCAATACAAAAGAATAGCACAGACAGTTCTTTAGGACAAACCGTTTGTGATACATCACCTATCACCGACGGTTTCAAATAAGTGTGTATACCCATACACATAGAGAATCTTATGATAATATGTTCATGCATGTCAGAACTTCTATTTCTATGAAGATGTCGTCCGCTCATTCACCGTCATCGTCGCCTCATGCGCCGTCCTCTGGAAAATCCAAGCGCAGTAGAAGAGAAATATCGAAAAGGCCCGGGGGCCGATTTGCCATTACAGACACTTATGATAATGGTAGGATGCTGTTGTGCATCCGAAGCATGGTAGGGGATACGTGTCACCTGACTAATCTACCGCGGTGTTATTCTTGTAATTTCAGACACGAGAAGGCAAAATTTGCTATTCCATTCCAAAACAAGACCAAATAAGTCAAAAACTACTACAACACATCTTCACCTGCTTCTCGCCATTCATTTCACCTTTGTCTGTGTAACCATGTTCATGCCGGTCAAGTTCTCCTCCCTTACGTCCTAGTGTCCTACCATTCTATTCCTGATCTCTTCTCTATAAAATCTCCTAGCCAAAGTGGTCCATCAGAGATCAACATATGACCAGGCTTGTTCTGGTGCCACTGATAAAAATTGTTTCTGTTTTGCTGTCTAGGCATCGGTGCACTACAAGCTAGTGAATTGGGGCTTAATATATATCAAGAGCACATGTCCAATATTTTGTTAGCAAGGCATCTCAAAGTATTTTCAATTTTCAGGCATGTTGTATACAAAATTTATTCCATGCAATATTAATTATTTTACTACAAGTAAAATATGCTACTGGCAATATGTTCTATTAAGCATATGTAATCAACTATTCAGCAGGAGATAAGACTTTAATAAACCAACTTAGACCATTATTTTATTTATGGCTTCTGTGAAATAATGATCTAATGCATAAGGTTCCAGCCTAAAGCAAAAGATAAGACATGCTCAGCAGGAGCAGGACCAAGCTCGATAGAAGCTGAATCTAGACTACTAACGCAACTCGTGCAAGAAAAGGACATCTTTACAAAATTAAGGGATAACTAGGAGATTGCTACAGGTCTCTATAGAGCATAATATGCACTTATCATTGTTGCCATCCAGGACAAACAAATACCCACTTAGCGATGTCAAACATGTCCCGCACAATTTATGCAATTTTATATATGTTTACGGCTGGTAAAACATTTTAAATGCATGAAACGAGCACATAATAGTAAAGATAAATTTTGCCTATTCAGTAGAATTTCCCAGAATGTTCCTCGTAATTTTTTAGGATTTTTCTGATAATTTTAAGGTCTGGAAGCAATTTTCAGAATTACTAAAAACCATTAATTAATTTCCCAAAACACACAATATCAGAGAAAAAATAAACCATAAAAATTATCATGCTTCCAGGTTGTACTAGGTCTAAGGTTTCATAATGTATGGAAGGACATATACCTTAGAAATTCACATTCTAGAGTTAATTTAATTTTAGGTTATTGCATAAGAATAATATTAAAGCAAATAACCATAAGCCAGGAGTCTAGGTTATAAAATAACCATGGAACATATTAATCAGTCGCAAAAATCAGATTCCTGAAGGGCTATTCTGTAAGAATATATAAAAAATCCAAAATCCATTGTAATTTCCCAAAACTCCAGGGGGTTTCTGCAAAATTTTCTTATCCGCGAAGGTTTCCTCGTGATTTTCATAATTTCCAAGAGCTATTTTGCAAGATTTTGAGATTTCATTTTTTTTCTTCTCCCATAACATTTTTTATTTTTTTTCGTTTTTGGAAATTCATGGGTCGGGTCGGCCCAAAAGTGCCGCCCCGCTAGCGTGGGGTGCCCCAAAACGGGCATTAGGGTTACCCCTTTGCCAACCGCCATTGCAGCGGGCGTGGCAGCACAGGACGCGGGCACGGTGACACAGCGACGCGTTGGCGGGGCGGCGACACACAAAGGGCGCTACGGCGGCGGAGGAGCTGCATGAACACGTCCGCCGCGGTTGATGCGCGGAGCGGCTTGGTTGGCGAGCATAAAGCGGCCGAGGCACGACGTAGCCTCGGCCAGCCATGACGCGCTTAGCGGCTCGGCTCGGGCTAGCGGCGGCTAGCCTTGACGGCGCGCGAGGGACGCGATGAGGTGCCGATGACATCAGGCCAGTAGAGGCGATGGCCGGCGATTGCCATTTTTTCGCGTCATATGAACATTAACAATGGACGATGATGAACAGTAATATGAAAAGTGCCAAGAACAGCACATTAGCCAAAATTATTCAAAAATAATTGTGACGATTAGTCGTAGGTGATTATCCGATCTAATCTTGGTTCTCACGATTAATTTACCAAATTAATCTAATAGCAAGGGATGAAAAAGAGGGAATCTCGAACAACATACCAATTTGCCAGAAGAGCGATTCGTGCTGATAACATTTTAAATAATCGATGTTGTAGTCAGGAGATCCAATATCTTTATTTATCTCTATCTCTGTTGTACAAATAATCCTCATATATATGGCCATAGAGGTGAAAGCACTCAAAAAACAGTTTAGTCGTATGGGCACAACTAGGTTTAGGAACCGTCTATGCTACTGTACATATCCATTAATGACATGTTATCACATAGGGGTGCGGATAGTTTCCGACCGATCCGGACGGAAACGGATTATCTCAGATCGGATTTTTCTCGGATAATTTTCGGATCGGAAACAGATTCGAATTTTTTAGTCGAAAATAAAAACGAATACGGTAGGTATGCTATCCAATGGATACGGATACGAATACAAATTATTTGGATAAGGCAAAGTCCGGATATTCGGATTTCAGCCCAAAAGAGACAAGGAGATTTTAATTGATTTTCGAATTTCAGAAAATGCAACAAATCAAATAGCCTTTTAGAAAATAGCAAA
Source organism: Phyllostachys edulis (assembly GCA_036346405.1). Classification (NCBI taxonomy): domain Eukaryota; kingdom Viridiplantae; phylum Streptophyta; class Magnoliopsida; order Poales; family Poaceae; genus Phyllostachys; species Phyllostachys edulis. The sequence goes on from CM070554.1 coordinate 63,823,332, forward strand.
TAGAGTTAAAAATTCAAGAAAAAATCACAAAAATTCTTTGAATTATTTTGAACTTAATAAAATTAATTCCAACTTAAAGTTGGTTTTTATTTTTGCACATAAATTATTTTTAATTTCGAAAATAGGAAAACCCTTTTTAAAATCCGAAAAATTAAAGAAATTTATTAAAATTTCCTTTTGAATTTAAATTCAATAAAATCCCAGAAAACTCAATAATTTTTATTTTTGACATTAAAAAGTACGAAATTAAATAATTGCCTTTATTTTATTATTTTTATTTTTAACCAAGAAAACTCTTTTAAATCTAAAAAATCCAATAAAATAGTAACTTTATTAATTTTATTTTTGGTAACATACTTTGAGATGTTACAATCATTTGCGTATAGATTAACCATCTAGTCTGATCAATGTTAGTGTGAACTAAGTTGTATATATGTATGTGATGAACTAAGTGTGACTACGTCCTCTTCCTCCCTCTCCTCCTCCTCCTTCTTGCTCCGCATCGCACCGTCCGCGACCTCCTCTCCTCCCAGCTCCCTCTCTCAGCGGCTTGTCGGCTCTAGACGCTGGTCAGATGGACCATGCCAGTTCTTGCCATGCACAGCAAAGTTCGACATTGTTCAGGTCTTTGTCTTTGGTGGAGCCCACTGCGCCAGTGGCGGCCCAAGCACGACACGAGCCGTCTTGATCCCAAGCCGACCCATAAATAGTGTAGGTCGTATCTAGACCGGGTCTATAATGCCATGTCTCGTGCCGACACAGCCATCTGGCCAACTCTAAATCGGATAAATCCCACTTATTGAAATATTTTTCTTGCTCAAAAGAATTTAGTTTTTTTTCCATGTAGCAGTTCAGCACAGAACCACAAACCTTTGCCCCTTCTCTCGAAACTTCTGCCTCTTTTCTTAAAAAAACATTAGAAAAAAGAAAGAGAGAGAAGGAAAACTCCCGGACCGCGTGAACACAAACCGTCCCCATGTCACGTCGCATTGTCCCCTCCCACCGACGCGTGGGCCCCATCCCGACCTCCCCCACTGTCAGCGACATGGAGCACCCTCCTTCTAGAAGCCCCCCACGCCACGTGGACGTGGAACGAGCCGCCCAGTGGGAACAAACTGAGAATTTTATTATTATTTAATTCTTTTTAAAATATATTTTAAAGTTAACCCCTTGCCAACTTTATTTCCAAATCTGACCCTTTTGGTCACGCCACGCGCCACCAGTGGCGGCGTGGCCAAAGGTGCCACACAAGCCCTCGTACGCACAAGCCCAAATATGTGGAGGGCTTATGGCACTTTAATCACGCCATTTATCACAAGCAGACATGGGCTAATTCGATTTGTTTGTATTCCATTTGGATTTATAGATTTGGAGCCAACAAAGGGACTTCGTTTTGAAAGATCAAAAACAATTGAAGACACGGTGATACATAACGCCATGTACATGTAACATTTAATAATTCACAACTTGAAAATAGAGACCTCTGTACGTAACCAAATATAACACCATTCTTTTTAACTGAGTAAATAGATATATGGACCTGTAATCTTTTTGTGCTTTGAAAACCTTTGACACTTTACAATATTTCCAGGGCATGTCCCAGAAGTGATACATAATGCATCCTAAAAAAAAGGACTAATATGTGAATTGTGTGGTACAACATGAGACACAATTATGCACATATGCTAGATAGTACCACTAATGAAAGATGTGTAGACATCCTAGTGGAATGATAGGTGGTGCGTAGACATCCTACTGGAATCATAGGTTTGTGGTCGTAGACCAAACCATAAACTTTCGGAACTCGTTTTTGTCATGTTGTTGGATGCCTTATTACACGAAGAATTGAATGCGAAAAGACGACGAGATTTAAAGTTGCAAAATAGACTTCATAACAAAACTTGGAATAACATGGCGCACAGGGTTTGGTTACATGCATAAGAAACAACATCATGCACGATGCAACAAACCGAAGTACTCCTACGATACATATGCTCCTTTTTTGAATGAAAATAAATTAGACCTTCCAGGAACTAGTACGGAAAGGTGCCTCGTACTACCCACATAGAGTGTTCTCCAGCTGGGCGCCTCGAATGTGGCTGGCCGTCGTTGTAGTGGCACGCACATATGCAGCTAGTGTTGGCGCAACAGCATATGGGATCAAAGGAACTTCCTATGTTCACGACCTCCTCGTTGCCCCTCTCGCGCTGCATCTGTTGGCGGAGGTCATCATTTTGCTCCTTGAGATCGTCAATTTGTGCCTCTAAATCAAATATTCGATTCCACAATGTATCCACGTGCATCACAACATGTCATTTATGGGGAGGATCGATCCAGCGGGTAAAGTTGCATTTCGCTATCTACTGCAAGGGACGATTACTATGGAGGATGTATTAGCAGTAACATGAACAAAACTATTTGCCCCAGAGTATGGGCAACGGAAGAAACGTCGTTCACCATCGAAAGGGCCGTCTATGACTTGCACGATAGCGTCCTCCCCGTGTCCGTATTTCGGCCATACCGGTTGAGCACGCTTGTTTGGCATCAACCAGTAGTTAGGGCCAAAGTCCTCCCTCCTTTCGAGGGGAAGGTCTTGCTTCGACGACCCCGATTGGATTGGTCCCTGGGTGTCTGTCATGGTATGTTAGTGTATGACAGAGAAGGTTCTTCTTCGTACGGTTTGAAGGATCGAGTGGTCCTTCCGGAGCGTGGGGCGCACATTTTATAGCCCGCGGGGGGAGGCTAAGACCTGACGGGGTAATGTGTTAGGTTGTAGATGACAAGACTGACGGGTTATGCGCTTTGGCGCAGAGATAAGACCAAGCAGGCGACTTTGCGCGGTGGACAACACCAAAAGAGACAGCCTTGTGCAGTGACAAGACCGGACAGGGCAGCTTTTGCGCAGTGACAAGACCACACGGTGCAGCTTTACGTAGTGACAAGGCATAAGGAGACAGCCTTGTGCAGTGACAAGACAAGACGGGACAGCTTTGCACAATGACAATCCAGACCGCCTCGCCAGCTTTTCAGAACGAAAAGACATGACTCTGCAAAGAAAGATGTAGAGTGTTATCACGTCGATCTGAAAACCTGACGAGGGTCAGGGTTGTCCAGTCGATCTGTAATGAGTTATAAGTAGAAAAGTAAGTGATATTCTTTGAGAGAAAAGATGATTGATACGCCTCTCATCATAGTGTTGTTGCTTCTGTAATTTTTGTATAATTTTATTCGTTCAGATAAAGGAGGATTGATAAGCATATCAGACAAGGTATAACCTTGAGGATGTCTGCTGAAACACTTGTTGTCTTTTAGAAGTGGGATAAAAAAGCATCAATACTATTGGAGTCTCTCCTCGATGAAGTCGTTTGAACGTATACGCGTATATAGCCAGCCAGTCGATGAAGTACTTTATGAAGCTTATACAGAATATGATTGAAGGGGCTGAGAACACTCGTTGTGATGATGAAGATGCCCCAAAATATGGAGTCTCTCCTCGATGAAGTCGTCTGAATGTATACACGTACATAGCAAGGCAGTCGATGAAGTACTTTATGAAGCTTATACAGAATATGATTGAAGGGGCTGAGAACGTTCATTGTGATTATGAAGATGCCCTAAAACATGGAGGATTCGATGTCGGTGCGAATGGTTCTTTCTGGGATTCCACTAGAAGAGGCATACTTGCAATATAGGCTTGCTTTGATGGCTTAGCAGAGACACGGAACCAGAACTATATTAGAGTTCGCGGACAGAAGCACGTTACACGTAGTCACATGGCATGATGGTTCGGCTAATTGCTTTAGTCATCCTCGCTACTACTACGGTACATTGCGATACAAGTATCCGGACCATGTAAGTATACATGCCTTTAGGGATAGTAAAAAATATGGTGGGTAGGACGGGGGAGTACTACGGAATGACCTGTCGTACAATACAGATCATGCACGATAAACTGATAATTTGACAAAGAGTGTCCTATTTAACGACATCGGCCGGTCTCAGTCGAAGGAGCATTCACCTTCCCCTTGTCGCCATACTCTCCACGTCGGGCTGGTGTGTCGAAATCGTCCATGTCCTGCAATTCCATGATGTAAGTGCACCGTATAGTGAAAATCGTAAGAAGGATGTAAATTCTCCATAACTCACGTCGTCGATACGGATTACGCCCAGGCGACTAGATACGCTGTGGCGGCCGGGCTCAGCCGCATGTGCCTTTCCCTTGCCCTTGCCGCGGGACTATCCACGTCGGGCTGGTATGTCGAAGTCATCTATGTCCTGCGATTCCATGATGTAAGTGCATCGTATAGTGAAAATCATAAGAAGGATGTAAATTCTTCATAACTCACGTCGTTGATACGGATTACACCCGAGCAATCAGATACACTGTGGCGCCCGGGCTCAGCTGCATGAGCCTTTCCCTTGCCCTTGTCGCGGGACTGTCCATGTCAGGCTGGTATGTCGAAGTTGTCCATGTCCTGCGATTCTATGATGTAAGTACATCGTATAGTGAAAAATGTAATAAGGATGTAAATTCTTTATAACTCACGTGAGAGCATGGGACATGCAGCAACATCGGGACCATGCAAGTACAATCTCCCTCAGTCAGGTTCACTCTATGGTTCCGGCCACTGTAACATTCGCCCCCTATCGATGTGCCCCCGACTGCCCTGACGGCGTATATATGCTTAATGGGATCATATTCCTCCGCCTCCTGATTGCATGACTCGGCCTCCGCGATAGCAAGGTACTTGGCAGCAGCCGCACCCCAACGCTCGCCGGCGTTGAATGCATCCCTTGCTCGGGTCCACCGATCCACAAAATACGAGTTGGTCTTTCTAAATGAGTACTCCAAGATAGCAGATACTAGCATCGCACGGATGCCCTTAATAACGTTGTTGAACACCTCCGAGATGTTCGTTGTCATCATTCCATACCGACAGCCATCTTTATCGTATGCCTGTGCCTACTTCTCCTTCTGCTGCAAGATCTCGTCTAACCACGACTTACCCCGTTCATTGGTCGGTCCCCTCAGCTCCGTCAACTTGACCTTGAATTCCCTCTTCTCCAAGCATCCGCACAACAGCTTGAACTTTTTGGTGAGATCTTCCTTGCTGCATTGCTTAAAAAAATTAGCCGCTAAATGACGCATGCACCACTTATGCAGCACATCCGGGTGTCCGTCAAGTCTGCTCTTCACAGCGTTCAGAATGCTGCGGTGCCTGTCCGAGACGATGCAAACCTGTCGTCCAGGCCCAATGAGGCGTAGACGAACTATATCCAGGAACTATTCCCAGCTTGCATTGTTCTCACCCTATGTCAATGTGAATGCTAATCTAATCAGCTGGTCCTCCGCATCAATACCCACAACGAGCATCAAGGCACCATAATACTTCCCCGTCAAGAATGTAGCGTCAACGGATAAAACATGCCTGCAATGTTTGAAGGCCTCTATGCATTGCCCAAAGGACCAATACACCCTCCTAAGGACATGTTTCATAACCCCTCCATCGAGTTCCATACGGTTGCCGTGCCAAGGGTAAAACATCATGCCCGGATTCTTGGCCTGCATAGCGGTTAGGATTAGAGAAAGCAAACCATAAGCCTCCTTCCAATCACCCCACAATAATTACATCGTTCTCTGCTTTGCCCTCCATGCTTTCCCGTACTTCACACGGTACTTAATAAACCCGTAGATAACCTCGATGAGGGTGGCGACGGACACATCAGGATCGACAGACACAACCGCCATAATACGCCTAGCAATGAAATTTGTGGTCGCCTGGAGGTGCTTCCCGGACACTTGTGCGGTCCCACAAGTGTGAGGCTGCTTCACATTCGCTATTTTCTATTGGTTGTCCCTTGTTTTGCGGCCCCATACCTTCCATCCGCACCTCCTTTCACACCTTATGGTGTACCTTTTGTTCACATCGGAGTGTTGCACTATGAACGGACGATGGTGCCACACTAAATATTCTTGCAGCCAAACCTTCATGTCCTCCATGGTTGGAAACAACAAGTTCTTCCATATTGTATCATTCTCCGGGTTCACAATGCCATCCCTACTCCTCAACCCATTAGCACAAACCGCCTTATCAACCATACTGACATCATCGAAAGAACGCACCGACGGGACCTCACCCATTACACTACGAAGAACCCTACCTTCCTTTGAGGAGAAAAGAGGTGCAGGAGCCTCATCTTCGGTCGAGCTCCATCCTTCGTCAGACTCCACTTCACGGGTTGTTCCATCGCGAAACAACTCCTCCTCAAGCTCATTGTTCATTACAGCGCCGTTGAAATCAGTCATAGGGTCAATAACACGTTACGGGGAAGATACAAGCAGATCCACCGACAGGGGGCCATGGTTGGTATGACTCACACTAACGAGTTCTTCAGAAGGTCGCTCTTCCATTGGGGGGGGCTCGCGAATGATGGGCAGCGGGGTCTTGTTCCTCCGTGTTGCCATTCACCACATCCAAATTGTCTGGCAAATCCTCAACAACGATTGTCCTTTCCACCGCCACCTCCAACACCCGGACCTGAGATTCAAGCACAATTTCCTTGTACATGTCCCAATCATCGACGGACAGGATTGGCACCAAAAAGGCGTGCACCTTAGAATCCAGTCCTGCGTCATATCGTCCTTGCATTCCGACAACGACCCCGGGCTCATCCCATCCAAATGTTGACTTAATCCTAGTCACAAGAGTTTTAAAGTCCGATGATTCGCGAAACAAAAGGATTTGTCGCTCCATGCCGCCAAAGTCGATGAACTTCGGTTTGGCTAATGGCCCCACTAGTAAATACACATACAACTGTGTCCATCTACATCTAACAAAATATTGCAAAGTCAGTACTGCATGCCATATGAACGAAATACCGCAAGTACGAAATATCACAATCAACATTGGACATAACAAAAGCTCAGTTTCCTAAGACATGCTAGCAGTTTGATGGTACAAACACATGCATAATTCACGGGTCGTTCCACAATGACTTCAGGTGTGTTAGGCCATACACAGTGAACGAATAACACCAAGAAACAAGGAGATGCAAAAAGATCCAAAACCTACACTACCTGAGTCTCTCGTGCTCAGTCACGCTCGAGATCCCGTTCTCGAGACCGCCCAAACCACGTGTTTGAGACCGCTCAGAGTTTGCCTCTGAGTGCGACCTACACTACCCTAGATCCACATGCCCAGGTACGCTCGAGATCTCGTTCTCGAGACCGCCCAAACCACGTGTTTGGGACCGCTCAGGGCTCATTCTTGACTACGCCCAGGACTTCCCTCTTGGGTACGCTAGAGCTACACGCTCGGAGTGCCACGAACCACTCGTTCGAGAAATCTTATATGCAGATAGGTAAGTTTGCATGCTTCACAGATGGTTTGGCACACTAGAACAGAGCACGAGACTAGCACAATTTGGTGTCCTCGTTATAATTAGAGACCAATTGGGGCATGGAGATTGATTGAGGCACATTGCAGACAATCGAATATGCACTGCCACCGTGGATTGTGAATCCCCACTAACGCTTCCTTTGCTACCATCATTAGCCTTCTCTGCCTTTAATGGTGCCCAAAAACGCCGCCACGTGCTGCATGGATGGAGGCCGAAGGACACAAAAGGCTATGGTGGGTAGCGGGAGTCTGGATCAGACAGAATCACATTTATGTCGCGCTCCTAACATCTTAGGATTTGTATCGTGATCTGGTTACGACTATACCAGATTTCGATCCACGGTGCAATCCATATCATGGTGCGGTAAAAGACAACCCACTATGGCATTAACAAGTACTGAACAAGAGTATCAATTGGCAACAACAATGACACAAAAAAAGCACCTAGCAATGACACAGTACCAATGCTTAGTATCATCTAGTAAAAATTTTACAATATAATCGTTTAAGTATAACTTGAGAGGAAGTTTGAACAACAATAAACTCCATTTTAATATGATATCTAAAAACTTTCTCGGTAATAAGTAATAACCACTCTTGCCTAATCTCCTTGTCCAATCCGATGTTGACAATCTTACCATCTGGTTATGAACCAGTGATTACTTTTGGTTGCGAACAGATGAACAATCTCAACTGTTGAATACTACATTAGATAATTGACATTTGTATTGAGTACTAGAAATTTATGTTGCTTAATGATATTTTCTAGAAATTTTGATTTTGAACTCAGCCTCACTAGTAGCGTTTTGTTTATAGGATGAGCAGTGGTTTCAACCGAGATATGCGAGTTCAAGCCAATGTCATTAAACGATGCCCCAAAACGATCGTCTTTGAAGTCCTAAAAGAGAGGCTGAGAGCACTAAGACGTAGTGCATCCGTTATGGCAAGCGCAGTGATACCCACATTGATCCCCATCCATTCACGAACCAAAAGAGGCAAACAAACAAACCAAAAGAGGCCATACAAGCTAGGGTTTATCGATTGGACTATCGAGCCCTCCAAATCTCACGACTCCCATCTCAAAACCAGAGCATTAGCCCTCGATCCCCACCAAGCACACATTCTAGTATACATTGAAGCACACATTGTAGTATACATTCAATCACAAAACTATAATATATACTCATTCAAGCACACATTCAAGCACACATGTATATCTCGATCTAGGAGGCCGTGAGGGACAAAGGCCAGAGGGACGAGGCCGGCAAGCAAGAAGTGCAGGAGCAGAGCCATGTGAGATCTGGGAGAGAGCCGCCATGGTGGCACTGCAGTCTGAGGAGGAGGCCGGTGGTGGTGGTGGGACGGGCGGCATAGTAGGAGGCCCAGGAGGAGGAGGTCTGACGACGGGTGAGGCGACGGCGAGGCCGGCCGTCAGTGGAGGCCGGCCGGGAGGAGGCCGAAGACAAAGCAGAGGAGGATGAGGGCCGCGGGGAGACGCGGACGACGGAGGCGGGCCATGGGGAGGAATTTCGGGATGGAGGAGAAGCGAGCACATGGGGTGATGGGGAGACGGGGAAAAATAAAAAACTGGCGACGCCGAAACTCTTAAGTCCTTCACTGTCACGCCACGCAATCTGGCGTGACCACATAATTAGTTACGCCATGAGTTTCGGCGTGATAGATGCCACGCAAGCCCTCCACGCTGGCACGGCGCGTGGCCGAGGGCTTGCGTGGCATGTTTTGTCACGCCACGGCTGGTGGCGTGATAGCATAGTTTTGCCACGTCAGGGAGGGTGGTGTAGTCAAAGGGGTCAACATTGGAAATAAAGTTCGCGAGACGTTAACTTTAAAATATTAATAAAAAAGGATTAAATAATAATAAAAATTCAACGAACTGACGCCTCAATTAATTAATAAGCATGCAGACGTGAATCCTTAACAACTAAGCAAAAAAAATTCGATTCCGATCATTTATTAGCACCAACAAGTCGTCTCCCACCTATAAGAGGACCAATTCCCCAACCCCAAACTCTCCTCAAAACCCAATCACCAGATCGATTTCGATTCGACTCGGCTCGAAAAAATTCTCATCTTTCTCTCGAGTAATCAGTCAACCGCAACCATGGCCGAATCCGCCAGCGACGAACTTGTTCCTAAACGGGCCGAGCCCAATCCGGCGACCAGAAACCCAGTGAGGCAGCCCATCGCAGGGGGGCAAACCCGTGAATCCCTCAAACTAAAACCCTAACCCTACCAATATATATATAACCTCTCCACCTCTCACCTCCCACCCTTGTCATCTCGGCGGCGACGCGGAGCAGGAGAGGAAGAAGAAGCTATCTCCAGCCCGCAACCATGGTGAGCTCCACCCCCATCCCACCTTTGTAGATCTGATCCGTAGACTTCAAGTGCCAAGCGTAGCGCCGCCGATTCACGGTAGAAATCTTTCGGTTAGATTTGTTCCTTGGCTTGTGCTCTCTGTTGTTGCGGAGAGGGAGTTCTTGTGCTGCGTAGAGAATCAGGGGCCGCTATGTCGTAGCAAGTACGTCGTTGGTTTTCCAAAAGACGACTTGTGTTGCGGGTAGTGCCAGTGTTGGTGCCATGCTGTGCTCTGCGAATTCATATGGTTAAGAGTAGATGTGTTGTTCCACTCGAGTCTGATAGGATTTAATCGCCTGATTTAGTAAAATTTGGGTTCATGGGCTATAGATTGTAGATCAGTTTCCAGTGTTTAAGCCTGAGTCGCCTTATAATGAACAACTATGGACAAAAGCAGGCTACTAGAGATATCTTCAGAGATGTCTTGCGCAATTTGGGGTCTGGGTTGGTTGATGGTTCGGTTCTTGCTTGCGCCTTTAGTTTGGCGTACATGGATGTTTGCAGTACATGTGTCAGGGGCAGGTGCGTGGTTTGGCCATTATGGTGTGTTTGCAAGCCTTGTGTTTGGGAGGTGATGGCCAATGGCGACTTGTTTTTTTATCTGTGTTATTGTGTAGATACTGCTTTGAGCGTTCATTGAAGCTCCCTGTTCTGTTTACATCACTGTTTGATGCAACTATTTTGTCTTTTTACCCATAAACCAGGCAAGGGGTTTGAAGAAGCATCTGAAGAGGCTCAATGCGCCGAAGCATTGGATGCTGGACAAGCTTGGTGGAGCTTTTGTAAGTTCACCAATTCTTCTATCTTGTACTACAACATGTGAAGATTTTTCAGTTCAGTTTTCTGATATTTGAAGTATCTTTTTATCATAGGCTCCCAAGCCATCTTCTGGTCCTCACAAGTCCAGGGAATGCCTGCCTCTGATCCTCATCATCAGGAACAGGCTCAAGTATGCGCTGACATACCGTGAGGTGATTTCTATCCTGATGCAGCGCCATGTCTTGGTTGATGGCAAGGTCAGAACTGACAAGACCTACCCAGCTGGTTTCATGGGTATGCACAGATCTCTCTTCTGATAGAAAGATAATTGGCTTTTCTGTAAAAAAAACACCAGCTGCTTTATCCTTAACATCATTTCATCACTAATGTGTTCCTTGCTTTCTTTGGCAGATGTCATTTCCATTCCCAAGACTGGTGAGAATTACAGGCTTCTGTATGACACCAAGGGTCGCTTCCGCCTTCATTCCATCAAGGATGAGGATGCTAAGGTTAGGCTGATTCTCCTTGTTGCATTTCTATTAACTGTCCTAGCTGAACAGAGTCTTGTTAGCAGGAAGGATCCTGTTTTAAATTGACCTACTTAGAAGTTTATGATGATATTTGCTTTGTTGGAACTGTGCTTGATAATTGCCCCCCCCCCCCTATAATCTGTGTCTAGAGCTTAGTTATGTAAGGGAAAAGTTTGTTTTGCTGTCTGTAGCATTGTACATTAAGTTTGTTATTTCATCCCATTATATCCTGTTCTCGCAATAGCTATCGTAAAATTTCCCCCAAATGCTGATTGCCAGTACCTTTTCTCTGTGCAGTTCAAGCTTTGCAAGGTTCGGTCCGTCCAGTTTGGCCAGAAGGGCATTCCCTACCTGAACACTTATGATGGACGCACCATCCGCTATCCTGACCCACTTATCAAGGCGAATGACACCATCAAGATTGACCTGGAAACCAACAAGATCGTTGACTTCATCAAGTTCGATGTCGGCAATGTTGTCATGGTGACCGGTGGAAGGAACACTGGCCGTGTTGGTGTGATCAAGAGCAGGGAGAAGCATAAGGGCAGCTTTGAGACCATCCACGTCGAGGATGCCCTGGGCCACCAATTCGCCACCCGCCTTGGCAATGTGTTCAACATTGGCAAGGGCAACAAGCCTTGGGTTAGCCTGCCCAAGGGCAAGGGTATCAAGCTCAGCATCATCGAGGAGCAGAGGAAGCGGGACGCCGCGGCGCAGGCTGCTGCCAAGGCTTAAATCCACTGCATCCGTCTCGAGTTTTGCTGTAGCGAGTTAGCTGCAAGGATATAGAACTCTCTGCCCAGACTATCCTATTTAAGTTTTGCCTGATGTTTGTTGATTCGGGAACTCATGTTTTCTGCTAGCTGTAATGCGACGGTTATCTTATTTAAGTGCTATTTAAGAACATGTCGACCATATTTTCTAGATATCTAATCGTCCTTGTTCATACTCTCAGATTGCTTCCTCTTTGTCTTTAGAGTTTAGATGTTTTAGACCTAATAAACGTAATTACCTTCACTATAGAAGAAAGTATGATTTTTTTTTTGGTTATTTCTTCTCATGAAAGAATCGTATTTCATGTTTGGGGGTGAAAGGCATCTACGCTAGCTGGAAGAATCCTCTGGCAATTGTGCCATTGGCGCCCCTGGGCAGGAACCCGCCGGGAATCTGCTCGTTGCGTGATCCGTAGAGGATGCGAAGGACCTCTGCCGGCGTGCGCTGGAACCCGAGTGAGTCCTCGCCGGCGCCGAGGATGTTGCTGATGGTGCGCCGCTCCGCGCCCTGCTGCCGGTCGAGGACCTTGACCCCCTCATCCTTGGCGCCGCACCCGGACAGCCTGTTGCGCCAGTCGGAGATCCGGCGGGTGAATTCTGCCACGGTGTGCCCCTGGTACGGCGGGACGGCCTCGTCGGCGCGCTGGTAGAGCAGTAACCTGATCACCGCGTCCTGGCCGGCCTCCACCGCCAGAATGCTCGCCTGGAGCTGCACGCCAAGAACGTCATGGATGGATTAAGTCAGCACTGCAGCATCACTCAGACAGGAAGCGCGTGGCATGAGAGGCTTGCGGAAGAAACTTTACCCTCTTGGAGGCGTAGCCCATAAGGTTGGGGCTGATGCCGACGGCGGCGGCCGCCGTAATGTGGGGGAGGATGTAGGAGGCGAGGAGGAAGTTGACGCTGCTGGCGTAGGGGTCGAACGGCGGGTCGAGGCGCGCGCCCAAGGCCTCGTCCATGATCGTGGCGAAGTGGCCGTCGCTGAGGTCGATCGCCGGCCGCGAGAATCCGCCCATGGACTGCGTGATCGCCCTGCATTGCCACCCAAAAGGGTCAGAATGGATCATATATCTTGTCATGCCATTGCCATCGATTGATTCTTGCATGTATCATTCCATGGCCATCGATTGATTCTTGCATGTATCATTTGTTACCTGATGTGGCCGACCTCCTGGTAGCCGAGCTCGGCGGCGACCTCGGTGGTGCGGAAGTCGAGGTTGGCCTTCCTGACGCCGGCAGGGGCAGGGCCGCCCGCGGAGAGGTTGTGGTCGAGGAAGTCGACGCCGCGGCCGAGCGCGGCGTGGAGGAACCACTCAGCCTCCACGAACTTGGTGTTGAGCAGGAACTGCAGCTGCTCCATGTCGCTCGGGTACACGGCGACGGCGCCGCGCCGCGGCGGGCTCGGGTGGCACCGCGGGTCGGGGTTGCTCGGCACGACGGCCGGAGCGAGGGGAGCCAGCGCGATGAGCTGCAGGAGGGCCAGTAGGAAGGCAGGGGCGACGCCGTGCGCACGAGCCATGGTTGGATGGCTAGAATGCCCTAGCCAGCATTGCTCAGGTGTGTATTTGTGCTGCACATTTGCGTCTAGTTAGCATGGTTTTAGGATGGGAGTGAGGTTGGCATGCATGCATGCATTTGGCAAGGCACCAAATGCATGTGTTGGACATCGGTAGGATTTGGTTGGCACTCAAATATACACAAACTAAGATGAAGTCGCAGCATTCAGCCTTTCATCTACAATGATAAAAAAGAGTAAAACTATGGTTGCAAAAACGAACTGCACCCATCCCCTTTCAAAAAAGAAAAGAAAAAGAACCACATCCATGACAAGTTGTTGCAACTTTCTGGTATGTTCCCGGTGGTCTTTTTTTTTTGTTTTGTTGAAGAGGGGGAAACCCTGCCTTTTAACGAAAGCAAATACCAGTTCTTACAAGAGTAAGGAAACTAGGGAAACCAGTTTACGATACAAGTAATAGAAAGAAGCAGCACAACTGCCAACTAGTCTATTACAAACAAGTCAAAGAGATAAACTCAACTTACAAAAGATTTGACCCTAGACGGCAAACCAGCCGATGAGATGCAACTCATCTTACAAAAGTTCTTAACCCAGGCTTCAACCTGAGCAATGGTTGGAACTTTCTAGTATTTTCTGTAGAACAAAAGCAAAATTAAGTCATGTTGGTCTTACTACTACTCCCTAAAGTCACAGAAGAGTAACATCCTGGTAAGCATCCGAACTACCTATTTTGGTTTCAGCTGAGGGTTCATTATATGTTTATTTGATGTTTCTGACTGAATGTGGATATATTGATTATAGTCCTAATTGTTTGTTGTGTTGACTTAGGTGGATGAGAAAGGTATATCAAATGAAACTGCAGAAAAAAATTGGCAATTTAGTGACGACTAGAGGGCCACCTCTAGAAGTTTTGCTGGAGTTGAGAAAGGAGGGTAGCAAGTTTATGGAGAACGATGGGTCTGTTGTTGCACTGAATGAGCTAGACATATTATTCAAAGCTCTACAGAAAGCAAATGCGATAGACAGGATAGTTTTTGATTTAAGCCTAGCTAGAGGCCTTGATTACTATACTGGTGTGATATATGAAGCTGTGTTCAAGGGTGATACACAGGTTAGACATTTTTATTCATCTGCACCTTACCTGTTTACTTGTTAGTGTTTTCAGTTACCCATTTTTTTCCCCCCGTGCAATCATTACTTATATACTGGATGTTGAATTTTATTTTCAGTGTTTTCAATTAGTCACTATTTTCATGCAAGTACTACTTGTCCACTGGATTCTGACATATACCACTTAATTTATCATCTGAAAGCATATCCTACATCTCCTTTTTCTTATTCACTATAGACCTTGGTAGTTGATCTACTAGACATTGATTTATATCTGAAATATGTCATTCTATTTATCATCTTAAAGCATATCCCACTCCCTTTTCTAAATTAGCGAAGAGCATGTTAGTTGATTCCTGTACTGACCCTATTTCACAATAGGTTGGCTCCATTGCGGCTGGTGGCCGGTACGACAACCTTGTCGGTATGTTTAGCGGGAAGCCGGTCCCTGCTGTTGGTGTCAGCCTTGGAATTGAAAGAGTCTTTCCAATCATGGAGCAACCGGAGAAAGAAAAGAATCAGGTATTTTTCAGTGCTCCTGTCATTTTGTCGTTGTTCATTCTGGGAGGGAGTTGCTTGTAAAATTGCAGGTGATCCGGGCTACCGAGACGGAGGTTTTGGTGTCGATTCTGGGGAAGGACTTTATATTGGCTGCCGAGTATGTAAGCGAACTGTGGAATGCTGGGATAAAGGCAGAGTTCAAGCTCTCTACTAGGCCGATGAACCACATAAAGTACGCGTTGCAATCAGGCATACCGTGGGTGGTGCTGGTGGGTGAGTCCGAGAGACAGAACCAAAGGTGAAATTGAAGGACATGAAAGCCAGCAAGGAAGGAGGGATTTTGTTCAGGTGCTGATACAGAGATTGAGAAACCCTTAGAGAAGAATCTTTGCAGATGTAGAGCATGTTTGAACTGTGCGATGCATTGATCTCATTATTTTTTGACACCCATTTGCCTGGGCGAGATGTCCTAGAAAATACAATGCGGCCCTTTGATTTATACTTGTCGAACTGTTTGAATGGGCTTACATGTTGCTCCGCTTGCTGTACTGAATCAAATCCCTGAATTCCAATACAATGTAATGAATCAAGATCAAGACATTTACTGAATCATGCATGAGACAGCCGTCTCTTTTGAATTTTGATCTCAAAGGAAGTTGTTTGGTGTGACTTGTTCGAACTGAGTTGGCCCGAGTGATCCACAGAATCACATAAGCACAGCGTTTATCAAACAAGACACTAAACAGTAGCTACCGACTAGTGACTGTTATTATTCTTGATATAAGCGTGAGGAAACAAAATGGAGAACGAATTTGTCCAGAAATGCAGTTACAACATCGAACGAATTTGTCCAGAAGTGCACAGTTACAACATCATCCTCGCATCACCAGATCATACAGCTACTCATGGATTGCAGTGAGAAAAATCTATTGGACTATACTCCGTTTCGCAGCTTCCAACGTGCTCTTCAGCAGCATCGCTATGGCCATCGGGCCGACGCCTCCAGGGACCGGAGTCAGGTGACCTGCGACCTTGCTCACCTCCGCGGAATCCACATCGCCGACGAGTCTGTCTCCTTTGATCCAGTCTCCTTTGATCTAAGATATTGCAAGTGAAATCACAAGTCAAATCCTAGTGTTCAATTGTAAGTGTTGAGAAATGCTGTGTCAATCGTTTCAATACCTTTGCCATACATGGTAGGAACAGTGGGTCTCTACCTTTCATTGCAAGCTTGCCAATATTCACAGGATGAAAACCATCGACATCTTTCTCAATGCTGATTTCGTTCAAAATCTTTTCTTCATTGATATGTATGGGCAATGGAAGCTGGACAAGGATAGCTGGTGCAAAAGCGCATACTCATACAGTTAATAGCCTCCCTATATAATATAGGAGCAAGAATCTGACCATATCAGACTTTTGTAGTCAAATAATCATAGTTCAACACTAGGCTAGATCAAAGCCTGAATCTATGACCCTGTTTAGCACTAAGCCAAGCCTAGAGCTAGCAAAGCTAAACAGGTTGGGTTTGTAGGAGCCAAAGAGAAACTAGAGAGTAGAGACATACCCAATACGAAAACATGTAGTTTAACATATTGAAGTAATACTCATCTGTACAGTTCGGAAAACGGCAATCACATTTTGGAAAGACGAGCAGATAGATTATATCCAAAACACTTCCAAAGCTCCAATTTGTGACCTGTAGCTTCGTATTTGCAGTTTAAGCAATGTGATGATTCAGCTCTCCATTCCAGAAGCCAGAGATGGTGCTCAAACTTCGCGTAACAAAATATCCTATATTCTAATAGCATGAGAACAAAACTAACTAGCATGATTAACCAGCATAGGTCCAATGGAAAAAACCCTTAGCATCAGGCAGGCAATAAGGGACTGCTTGGATGGCTACCTGGTGATGCGTTGCCTGAGAGAGAGCGCTCCTGGACGCTGCCTGGGCGAGAGTGCTTTGATGCTTGGCTCCCAGGCGTAGGGAATGAGCGCCTAGGCTTGATCCACGTTTATTGTTTGATCCAACGGTCTATTTTTTATTTATTAATTCCAGGCACATACTTCCAACCAAACAACTCATCTCCAGGTTTGTCTGATCAGACAAAAACCATCTACTTTCCAGGCTATATCTAGTCACCACTTTTTCTCAGGTATGAAGTCCAGGGCACCAACTAAACAGGCCCTAAAGCCCCCCAAACAATAATCATTAAGGTGATGCTCACTAGCACCCTTCATTCCCTTTACATGGACCTCGAAAATCGAAATAACTGAACTCCCTTGCCCAATATAGCAAAGTGGCCACTTGAAAAACTCTACGGCCCAGCCAAACCCACATGGTGGTGAGTGGAGACTATTCTTAACTGATCATTCGGGATAGGTGCGGAGCTGGGCCTCGGGCCGCTAGGGCAATGGTCCGAGGACCAGCTCAAAATCCTTCAAACCTTTTCTCAGCATTGCAATGGACTGGCCTAGGCCCACGTTATTTTGGCTGGCCAGGCCCGAGGCTGCTGGCTGGGCTGGCTACGCCCCTGATTCGGGATCCAACACGCCATAAATCACTCAAGAAGTCACTCCCAAAGAGAGTCACCCCACCAAACGGTGTTCCGATTCCAAGCATTGAACCGGGAATGAACAAGCAGGATCAGGCACTGAAGAGAAAATCTAGGCCAGGGGATCCTAATATAATCTGTACAAGAATGGTATCACACGCACAGCATCATCACCTTGGTTGGATGCCACTAGGTCCGAATTTAGCCACCTCCACATTCATCTGAACTAGAAAGAACAATAGTGCCATGCAAATCAGATAGCTATGTTCTCCTGGTACCAAGAATGGCATAACCTGATTTGATGATGTGAGACGATACCGTGTACCGCGGGGTCAGCGTTGAGGCGGTGGACCTCGGCGACGAGGGCGGCCTCGGAGATGTCCTCGGGAAGGTCGACGACGACGTAGCGGATGCCGACCTCGGCGCAGGCCTCGCGCTTCATCTGCGCGTACGTCTGCGAGTCCTTCCTGCACCCCACGATCACCTCTGCCGGGTGCCAGCGCCGGCACCTGCAAGACGCTCCATGTCAGGGCCACCCCCAATCCAAGAACCACCGCTACCTACACGGTCCGGCTTGTGGGCGATGGCAGGATTCGGATGGCGTCGAGAGGGCTTACAAGGTTATGGGTGGAGAGGAGCTTGGCGACGTCGTCGGCGATCTCGCGCCGGAAGCCGGCAGCTATGGCCTTGCCATCGATATTTTGTTTCTTTGCCGTGAAGGAAAGCGAGAGGCGACGAGCCGCAGTCGTGCTCACCGCGCTCGCGGTACCGTACCTTGCAGGGTTCTGCCCGGCGCGGGGGTAGATCGACGGAGCAGCGGTGGCGGCGATCGGAGTCATCGTGTGTTATGAATTTATCAAGACTACTTAACGTGCGTCAGTTGATGACCTCGCGAAGAGTGAGTGAATTAGCTCGTGTGCGTGCGACTGCGAATGCTGGGGTAACGGCAGAGTTCAAGTACCCTCTACTAGATTAGGCATAGGAGTTCAGTTATTCCGTGGGTGGAGCGGAAAAAAATTCTATAGGGGTAGGCCCCAGTAAGATCTCTTTTTCATAGCTGTTGGATCTTCTTTCCGCACACACATGCTGTGGAGAGGGGTCTCACTCATAGAATTTATTTCTGGGTGGAGCTAGTGGCGGTGGTGTGCCCGAAACCGAACGAAAAGTTGAAATTATATTCTAGTTAAGTCAGATTATAGGTGGGTCGGGAAGAGAGCTGCGCGCCTACAGATTTCGCTAGCTGTGCCGTCCTATCACTAAGGTCGAAAACTATTTGCAGGAAACCCAAACTGGATCGTATATCCTATCCGCGATCCAAATCTCGGCCTGTTTAGAAGCCCAAGCCCACGTGGCCTACCAACCTATTCCTCACGAGGGCTCCGAGCACAAACAACATTTCTTATTATTTGATTTCGCTTTAAGACCAAACTAACACTATAAATTAATGTACACTACTTAATTAATTAATTACTACTAATTATTTCATAACTAATAAACACTGTAAATTAAAAATTACGATCAAACTACCTGCGAACGACGGCGGTAATAATGTTGAAATGTCCCAAAAAAAATATAATCAACAGAGCAAGAGAGCGAGTGACTGCGAAATGAAATGAATGAGTGGAAGAGCGAGCGAGCGACTGCGATATGAAATGAACTAGCGGAAGAGCGAGCGAGCGACTGCGAAATGAAATCGCGCTTGCTCCCTCTAATTTATAGCAACTGCTCTCAAAGGGAATCATTATTCCGCGCGCTAATTAAGCCATAAATGTCGGCGGACAAAGATCTGATGAATGAGACAAGGAGGTGACGGGATAGCGAGTGATTGATGCTTTCGGTGGAAAATTAAGGCAAATAGAGGGAGAGCCTCATTCAAATGTTTGGACAATCAACACATGATGTAGACATTTATTGATTCGTACAAACATGACACTTATACGAAATAGCGATACAAATTCTGAATGAATAAAATAATAGAAAATTTACACAAGCAAGTACACGGTGTTAGGAGGCTCCACAAAAAAAATTTATAATTTTTTGAACTCATTTACCATATTTAAAAATTCCTTCAAATTTCAGACCCTAACTAATTATCTAACTAATCTAACCTATGTACCTAATTATGCTAACCTAATTACCTAATTATGCTAGCTAATGGCTAGCGTAGGGTGGCCATGCGCCTACCTGCCATGGCACATAACCACCGTGGCACCAAATGCCGCTAAGGTGGTGGGTCAAAGCGGTTCAACTACCGAGGTGACGGGGCGGTGGCCACGGGTCACCAGGGAGGGGGAGGCGTTGGCACACGGTGATCGTGCGCCAACACCACATGTCATGCTCCCGTGCGTTGGCGTACGGTGTGATTAGGAGATGATGATGTGACAACTAAATAGTCTGATGGGACATTGTTGATTTATAATTCCATCCTAAATCTTTTGACACAAATCTGGAGGTAGCAACAGAAGGGGAGAGATTGTCGGTGGAGGTTGACGCCAGTATAGATGGGAGTTTCTGACCAAAAGAAGAATGAAATGAGAGCTGGACGAATAAATTAATCCTTTTTTTAATTTTATTTTAAAGTTAACCTCCGACGCACTTTATTTCTTATACTGACCTCTTTGATCACGCTATAAATGATGGTGTGACTAAACAACGATGTCACGTCAGTCCGTATCTGGGGCACACTCTTGTCACGCCACCACTCGTGGCGTGACAGTGTTGTTTGGTCACGCCAAGACCAGTAGCGTGACCAAAAGTGCTATTTTGAGAACTTATCCTGTGACGTGACAGTATTATTTTGTCACGTCATGGGTGGTGACGTGACCAAAAGGGTCAGAATTAGAAATAAAGTGCGTCAGGGTTAACTTTAAAATAAAAATTAAATAAAGTTAAATAAAAAAAATTCTAGTAAGACAGACTTAAGCGCATCCACACCGTCCATCGGATCCAGTTGCCTTGCTTCCTCCCGCTCTAGGGTTTTGCATCTCTCGCGAGGATCCAGGCCACCCACATGGCGACTCCCGCCGTCGCCGTGACGCTCGGCGGCAAGGGCGCCGCGCTCACCCCAGCCGCCGTCTACGAGCTCTCCCTCGGCCTCGCGGACCCCGTCATCGACCCCTCCGCGCTCCAGAGGCTCTCCACCCGCGCCCCCGCACCCCAGGAGACCCCCGAATCCCTCAGAACCCTAGCTTTGGCGCCGCCCGAGTACCGCGCCGCCTCGGCCGTGCTGCTCAACAAGCTCCTCCTCACCGCGGCCGACTCCTCCTCCGCGCTCATCACCGCCGTGACGGCGAACCGCCTCGCCGAGTCGCTCGACCTCGCCGCGGCGCTACCCCCCGCCACCCGCGATGAAGCTGCCGTCGCCGCCGCGTCCGCGCCGGTGGCCGTCGCCTTCGCCGCCGTGATCGACTGCTGCGCCGCTCCGCTCACCCGCGTCGCCGACGCCGTCGCCGCGCTGTCCTGCGAGGCGGCGCGCGGGGACCTCGCGGCATTCGACGTGCCAGCCTCCGGAGATGGCCTCTTAGCCAAGGACGAGGCCGATGTCGCCGCCGACGTCAACATGCTCCTCTCCGGGTCCAAGCTCGTCGGGGGCGCCTCCGCTTCCTCGTTTGCTAAGGTGCCCACCGTGAACGGGATCTTCCGCGAGGCGGTGCGCGCTCTGCACGCGAGGGTGCGGATCGAACTCAACGCTCCTGTGAAGCTGGGGAGAAGGGATGCTGGTGAAACCGGTGAGGGAAAGGAGGAGGCTTTGGTGGTGCTGGCGACACAACTTGCGAGGTCGGTGCAGGCAATGTGCAAGCTGAGCGTTGTGCGGGCAAGGCTTTGCGCGGAGAACATTGATGACGCCGAGCTCCGGGAGAAGCTTACTGGTGGCATTAACGTTGATGATTTGAAGGGGGTGCTTGATAAGGTTATGATTGATTCGGATGCTGTGTCGTTCTTGCGGGGGGTGTACAACCACTTGCTCAAGTTCAGGGACTTCCTTGCGTGGGAGGCAGCTGTGGCCATGGCGGTGATCGAAATGGACAGTTCAATTGAGAAGCCGCAAGCTGGTGGGGAGAAAGAAGCGGACAGTTCAATTGAGAAGCCACATGCTGCTGGGGAGAAAGCGAAGGGTGAGAAAAAGAGCAAGAAGAAGAAAACATTGGGGAAGGGCACTGCTCCTGTACTGATGCTGCTTAGGGATCACGCAACAAATGGAAAGGAGGTTACTTGCGTGAATTCTAAGTTGGTTGCGCAGTGGGGAACTGAGCTCGCATTGTTGTTTGATCCGAAGTGTCCCAGGTTGGAGTCCCTTGTGGAGAAGGTGAAGGAGATTGTTGAGAGCAATGAAACGAGGAGATTGCCTAAAATTCCCAAGGTGAGAATTAAGACGTTTGCATAAGGTGTTGTTGCATTTATTTTTCTATTTTGTTTTCACTCTGTTCCAAAACTTTATGCGGAGTAGATTTCAGAAGCATCCTTGTAGTCAGATTGGATAATTTGTTCCCTTTTCTCAGCCTAAATGTTTATCCTTACTCCTGTTAGGGAACACGTGACTTTGGGAAAAAGCAAATGGCCATAAGGGAGCGTGCATTTTCAATAATTACAGGTGTATTCAAGATGCACGGTGCTGTTACACTTGATACGCCAGTATTTGAGCTGAGAGAAACCCTTATGGGCAAATATGGTGAAGACTCGAAATTGATATATGACCTTGCTGATCAGGTATTGTTTCAGTGTCCTTTCACACTTTAGGTTGGTGAGTGGGTGTGGTTTGGCGAAAGTCCCAATATCTATTTGAATTGTCATGTGCTGGTTCTTTCTATAAATTTTTCAAATGAGGTTAAGGATAGCAGTGTCAGTATTTGTGGCATTCGACGGCTCAGTCAGTCATTTGTTGCAGCATTTTCCTCAAGTTGTGCACTTGTAGTCATGGTTTGATGTTTAGCCTCAAATAACCTGCAGGGTGGTGAGCTTTGCTCTTTGCGGTATGATCTGACTGTTCCATTTGCCCGATATGTTGCCATGAATAGCATAAGTGCATTGAAGAGATACCAGATAGCAAAAGTATACAGGAGAGATAATCCATCGAAGGGAAGATATCGAGAATTCTACCAGTGTGACTTCGACATTGCTGGAGTGTACGAACCAATGGAACCGGATTTTGAGGTTATCAAAGTTTTAACTGAATTGCTCGATCAGCTTGATATAGGTACGTATGAGATAAAATTAAATCACAGAATGTTGCTCGATGGAATGTTGGAGATCTGTGGTGTGCCTCCTGAAAAGTTCAGAACAGTTTGCTCGAGTATTGATAAGCTAGACAAGCAAACATTCGAACAGGTGAAAAGGGAGCTGGTAAGCATCCAAACTACCTATTTTGGTTTCAGCTGAGGGTTCATTATATGTTTATTTGATGTTTCTGACTGAATGTGGATATATTGATTATAGTCCTAATTGTTTGTTGTGTTGACTTAGGTGGATGAGAAAGGTATATCAAATGAAACTGCAGAAAAAATTGGCAATTTAGTGACGACTAGAGGGCCACCTCTAGAAGTTTTGCTGGAGTTGAGAAAGGAGGGTAGCAAGTTTATGGAGAACGATGGGTCTGTTGTTGCACTGAATGAGCTAGAGATATTATTCAAAGCTCTACAGAAAGCAAATGCGATAGACAGGATAGTTTTTGATTTAAGCCTAGCTAGAGGCCTTGATTACTATACTGGTGTGATATATGAAGCTGTGTTCAAGGGTGATACACAGGTTAGACATTTTTATTCATGTGCACCTTACCTGTTTACTTGTTAGTGTTTTCAGTTACCCATTTTTTTCCCCGTGCAATTATTACTTATATACTGGATGTTGAATTTTATTTTCAGTGTTTTCAATTAGTCACTATTTTCATGCAAGTACTACTTGTCCACTGGATTCTGACATATACCACTTAATTTATCATCTGAAAGCATATCCTACATCTCCTTTTTCTTATTCACTATAGACCTTGGTAGTTGATCTACTAGACATTGATTTATATCTGAAATATGTCATTCTATTTATCATCTTAAAGCATATCCCACCCTTTTCTAAATTAGCGAAGAGCATGTTAGTTGATTCCTGTACTGACCCTATTTCACAATAGGTTGGCTCCATTGCGGCTGGTGGCGGTACGACAACCTTGTCGGTATGTTTAGCGGGAAGCCGGTCCCTGCTGTTGGTGTCAGCCTTGGAATTGAAAGAGTCTTTGCAATCATGGAGCAACAGGAGAAAGAAAAGAATCAGGTATTTTTCAGTGCTCCTGTCATTTTGTCGTTGTTCATTCTGGGAGGGAGTTGCAGTAACAAAGCAACTGGTGTAAAATTGCAGGTGATCCGGGCTACCGAGACGGAGGTTTTGGTGTCGATTCTGGGGAAGGACCTTATTTTGGCTGCCGAGTATGTGAGCGAGCTGTGGAATGCTGGGATAAAGGCAGAGTTCAAGCTCTCTACTAGGCCGATGAACCACTTAGAGTACGCGTTGCAATCAGGCATACCGTGGGTGGTGCTGGTGGGTGAGTCCGAGAGACACAACCAAAAGGTGAAATTGAAGGACATGAAAGCCCGCAAGGAAGAGGATGTTGGAAGGAGGGATTTTGTTCAGGTGCTGATACAGAGATTGAGAAACCCTTAGAGAATAATCTTTGCAGATGTAGAGCATGTTTGAATTGTGCGCTGCATTGATCTCATTATTTTTTGACACCCATTTGCCTGTGCGTGATGTCCTCGAAAATACAATGCGGCCTTTTGATTTATACTAGTCGGACTGTTTGAATGGGCTTACATGTTGCTCCGCTTGCTGTACTGAATCAAATCCCAGAATTCCAATACAATACAATGTAATGAATCAAGACCAAGACATTGAGGCTATGTTTGGTAGAGTTTTAGATTCTCATTTTTCATATTCTGCTCCTGATTTTCTGAGAATTCACTTCTCTGAGAATCTAGAGCTATCTGTTAAAAACGTTTGGCTAGTAGGTTGGCTCCAAAGACCATATGAGGAATGATTAGAGGCAAATAGATCAAGGTACTCCTTGTACAAATACTTCAATTATGTCTTGTAGTGCAAAATGGAAGTATACTCGGACTTTATTCAAGTTTAATGGAATAACAAGGTACTTTCATATCGTATAAGTGTTCGAATGATAATTAAATGCTATTACATACAAGTATTGAAATGATAAATGAGTGATAGCAAAAGACCACAAAATATCACAAGTAGTGTATCTATCATTCTGATTGGGCAATTGCACCTACAAGGTTATCACGGAAACTATCAATGGATGTAGCACTCATTTGAGACGTTCACGCATCCGATGCATCTTGGGAAATAACATATTTTGCATATCTTAACGGTATTATAGGCACATAATTAGGATGGGCGCAACTTGGGCTCGTACGTCCGATTAAACCCTTCTCTCCGTACGCCCCGTGTGCCCCATGTATTAGTTCACGCCGTAGAGGGCGGTGTCGCCGCTGGAGGCCTCGTTGTGCGAAGGCAGGAGGGCAGCCCAAGAAGCTCAGCTGCATGCAGAACACAACGAGAGTGAGTCAGTGAAGCTGTTCTGAATTCTGATTAATTAGCTATGTACGTACAGATTGGTTACGATCAAGGGGAGATTTGCGCATTGGTTTGCAGTGATCCTACGGTAAGGTTAGCTTTAACCCCCCTGTTGCTGATAAATTTCTCTTCGGGGACTGATCAGGATTGCATGCATGATGCAGCACAGTGTATGCATCTACCACCATACGATGCATAGCTTGGCTAGAGTCACATGGAAACATTGATGTGCCACAGTAGCGGTACATACAAATTGGCTAGATGAATTCATCACATCATGTGTACTGCATGAGGTGGATCAACGGCAATGCAGCATCATCATTATGATCTCTGGGAAAAATTGAGTACTACTGAAGAGCAACATCCTAAGACAATTGTTGCAACATCTCTGGACAACACTTGCAACATCATAGGAGAATGGTTGCAACATCCTAGGATAATGGTTGCAACATCTTAGGACAATGGTTGCAACATCTTAGGACAATGGTTGCAACATCCCCGGGCAACAGTTGCAACATCCCCGGACAACAGTTGCAACATCATCGAACAACGGTTGCAACATCTTCAGACAATAGATGCAATATCCCCGGACAATGGTTGCAACATCCTTGAACAATAGATGCAACATCTCCGGATAACGGTTGCAACATCCCCGGACAACGGTTGCAACATCCCCGGGCAATGGTTCCAACATCCCTGGGCAACAGTAGAAACATCCCCGGAAAAAATTTCTATAAATGCAACACTTGTAACATCCCTGGATGACGGTTGCAATATCCTAGGAAAACGATTGCAACATCTCCGGACAACGGTTGCAACATCCCCGAACAACGGTTACAACATCATAGGACAATATATATTTATAAATAATAGAATGGTACATCAGAATAGACCTATATCGACGTATTTTATATCAAGAGGCAAACCGAAATGCCTCCGAATATAATCGATAACTATGAACCTAACCCAACCCAATGGTGCCTGTGGATAGGCAAACCTATAGATTCAATGCCAAGAAAAACTTTTGGTTGGGTTGTTGGAATTGGTGCTTGTCTAGACTTGCATAACAAAAACAAATAGTTTCACTATTTTTTTAAGGCAAAATAGTTTCACTATTGATGCTAGCCTGCCTGTCTGCTGCCGTGAGGTCATTAGAGGTCATCTCAATGGAAAACTATATCCTCAACTAACTCACTAACAAAATATTATATATACACCGTTCGGCCCGTCCAGCTCGTCATCTCAATGAAAACTGTTTTTTTCCTGTCCGGTCCGTCCGGACGCACGGCTCATAGCCTTTCCCAATTAGGATCCGATCGAACATACGAAAATATATGTCCGGCAAAGCATAATCACGTATGAAGTTGTGGATTTTCATGGTTGCATCACAGCATCCTTCTTTCCCAATGACACCATCGGCATTGTTAGCGAAGGTTTGTATTTCAATAGCTTATTGTCTTCTGCCCCCTCCATCAACAGCTTTATGTTCTTGGCGACTATCATCGCATGCCTCTGCGCGAAGTACCCTTGCTTGAGCTCCTGTAAACAAGAAATTTTACGAGGATCAGCACAGCATTTAACAAATAGATTTATCAGCTGTGAAATCACATAAGAGCTAGCTGTTGGATATAAATGGAAGTTCCACAACAGAAATGGAAGTTAAGGATGACTTACAGTAACATCAGTGATATCACCGGCGGCAAAATATTATGACAGAATTCAGAGATCCTGAAAATTCATTTCCAGATCAGAAAACACAACAGATCTCGGTGGAATAAGCAAAACAGCGAAATCACAAGAAGCTCAGATGTTGGTGCTGCAAAAACCTTGCAGTCTTTTTGTTCCTTTTTGCTTTTTATTGACATCAAGATGTTCTACACTGTTTCTGTTAAGACAAACCTCAGAAACCGATACAAACTCTTCTTTTCTCTGCTATTCCGACTCTTTGCCTACTTCTAATCCGAAGCAAATACAACCTCTTGATGTCATGCAAAACGATCCTAATATGTTATGCAAAACGGTTTCGGTATTGCCTAAACACATTGGCCATCCAACCAAAGGAAAGCTAAAAATCAGAAACTCTGAAATCAGTTTCTGAAAACAGAAAACAGAAGTTTATGAAACCAGAAACGCAGAACACTAATCCGACACAACTAACTTAAGTCAACATATTACTTTGGCCTTTCAGTCTGAGATTTGCATCAACCATCAATCTCCCGTCACTATCCAAGCAATCTCTCATCTCAGAATCTCTAATCCATGATGAACTCAGCGGACTGTGGAGGCAAGAGAAGTAGAAACCGGCTGTAATCTCTACCCCAGATGAAGTTCTGTAGAGCATGTCTCCCTCTGACATGGACTCTAGATCGACTGACTGATCCAAAAGAAATTTGACATTCTTTGATCACAGCCAACGCGGTGCCTTGCCGCCAGCTTTTTGGCCAATAGATTCTAACAATCTTGGTCTGTCATGAACCAAAGTCACCTTCTTGTCTGGATAATTCACAGCTATTTCAGTAGCTAGTTCAACACCGGATAGCCCAGCCCCAATAGCAGTCATATCCAGCAAACATTCAAATGTACACTGGCAGCGATACATTTTCCTACATGGTCAAATGCTAAATGTTGAGATTTAGATAAGAATCAGCCTAGCTGACCCCAGCAAACCAATTCTTATTTAACAAGTGAGAAGATCATCCGATGACTCCATAAGATTATCTCATACCCTCGTGCAATCTAGCAAGAATTATAGTTTGGCAGAACTAATGTAGGCGAGTTATCTGAATATCTGGTATTAATGAACGGATAATTCAACAATGGATGATCCGCGGATAAGCCATCAGCAATGTGCACGATCCCATCAAGCATGACACATGTTTGACTCGAGCACATCAACAATGCATCGGCTTCCTGGTTCCTAGCGGCAAGTTTGGGGATAGATTTTGGAGGTGGCACCTGCAAATCCAAAATCAGAAACAAACAGGCATATACAACTAAAATAAAGGAGATGTATTTACAGAGAACGGCGGGATGGGATGCCTGGACGCTTACGGGTCGATGAGGATGACTTCGGCGTGGTTTTGAAGGGAATTGGCGAGGAGGGCACCAGCGACGCCGCCGCCGACCACCACCATGACCGCCCGCCGGCTCCCGGAAGGCTGGAGCCCTCCTCCGCCACCGCCAGCCATCGCTCGCGGCCGGCGAACCGGGCGAGGACGACGATGAGGAGGCGGTGGTCGTGGCAGCAGCAGGTTCGGGTGGTGGGGCGTTGCCTGGGACGGGCGGTTGGGGTCGCCGCACAAGAGGCTCGCCGAAAATCGCCTTGTCACGAAAGCAGAATCCCGGAGATGAGGACGCGAGGGAAAGGTACATTCTGGGGTCTACTGGTGGGATGAGACGGGTAGTTCAATGGCATGTGCGGGTAAAAATTATGAACTTTAAAGGGTATTTTTGTTTCTATAAGATTGGATTCTCACGAGAATCTGCAGGAAAGCTGCTTCTCCTTGTTAGTTTATTTTCGAGACAGCTCCTCGCGAGAAGCAGAATCTAGTGATTTTGAGAAACTGGGTGTTTGATACTGCTCCACGAGATCCAAACAAGAAGCTGAGAGTAGGAGCTGTATCAAACAGGGCTTTACTGAATCATGCATGAGACAGCCGTCTCTTTTGAATTTTGATCTCAAAGGAAGTTGTTTGTTGTGACTAATTCGAACTGAGTTGGCCCGAGTGACCCACAGAATCACATAAGCACAGCGTTTATCAAACAAGACACTAAACAGTAGCTACCGACTAGTGTCTGTTATTCTTATTATTCTTGAAATAAGCGTGAGAAAACGAAATGGAGAACGAATTTGTCGAGAAATGCAGTTACAACATCGAACGAATTTGTCCAGAAGTGCACAGTTACAACATCATCCTCGCATCACCAGATCATACAGCTACTCATGGATTGCAGTGAGAAAAATCTATTGGACTATACTCCGTTTCACACCTTCCAACGTGTTCTTTAGCAGCATCGCTACGGTCATCGGGCCGACGCCTCCAGGGACTGGAGTCAGGTGACCTGCGACCTTGCTCACCTCCGCGAAATTCACATCGCCGACGAGTCTGTACCCTGACTTCCTGGTTGGATCGTCAACAGAATTCGTCCCGACATCAATAACCGCAGCACCTGGTTTGATCCAGTCTCCTTTGATCTAACAACCAAGAAACAGCACAGTTAGCTTTGGGCAATGAACCGCAGGGCACCATATCATGCTGTGAATTTGTTGCAGTAGAACAACGTACCATCATAGCCTGGCCGGCTGCTGCAATGACAATGACTGCTTCACAAACAATGCTTTCAGGATTAGGGGTCCGTGAGTGCATAATTGACACTGTCGCGTCTGCCTTGAGAAGAAGCAGGGATACTGGTAAACCCACAATGTTGCTACG
The DNA here is from genome assembly GCA_036346405.1 of Phyllostachys edulis. Taxonomy (NCBI): domain Eukaryota; kingdom Viridiplantae; phylum Streptophyta; class Magnoliopsida; order Poales; family Poaceae; genus Phyllostachys; species Phyllostachys edulis. The sequence goes on from CM070554.1 coordinate 63,852,860, forward strand.
ACCAACCACAACTGCTCGTTTTCCTTTTACGGTGATTCCACTCCGTGACAGGAGCTCCATGCATCCCTTCAAAAGTAAAAACGATACGGAGGCTAAGATATTGCAAGTAAAATCACAAGTCAAATCCTAGTGTTCAATTGTAAGTGTTGAGAAATGCTGTGTCAATCGTTTCAATACCTTTGGCATACATGGTAGGAACAGTGGGTCTCTACCTTTCATTGCAAGCTTGCCAACATTCAGAGGATGAAAACCATCGACATCCTTCTCAATGCTGATTTCGTTCAAAATCTTTTCTTCATTGATATGTTTGGGCAATGGAAGCTGGACAAGGATACCTGGTGCAAAAGTGCATACTCATACAGTTAATAGCTTCCCTATATAATATAGGAACAAGAATCTGACCATATCAGACTTTTGTAGTCAAATAATCATAGTTCAACACTAGGCTAGATCAAAACCTGAATCTATGACCCTGTTTAGCACTAAGCCAAACCTAGAGCTAGCAAAGCTAAACAGGTTGGGTTTGTAGGAGCCAAAGAGAAACTAGAGACATACCCAATACGAAAACATATAGTTAACCATGGTTATTAAGGTGGTAAGGCGAGGCGAGGTGACCCACCCCTCACACCTTTTAAGCGCTAAGGCGTGAGGCGAGGCGACGCCTTACACACTCTTAAGGTGCTACAGGCGGAGGAAGATTCTAAGCAACCAGGCAGTGTGGAAGAAGAAGAGCAGAACAAAAGAACAAACGAGAAGAGAAAGCAAAAAAAGAAAAAAAAAAAGACTAACCTCAAGTCCACAGCCCATTAGGCATTCAGGCCCAAGCCCACCACGTGAGGACTTCTCAACCCTTATATCAAAGCCTGAATCGCATCCGACGCATCCTCTTCTCCTCTCTCCCCCTTCCCCGGCGGTGCATCCTCTTCTCCTCTCTCTCCCTTCGCCTCACGGTGGCAAGATCCTCTCCTCCTCCCAGCGGCTCATCCTCTTCTCCCCCCGATGGTGCAAATCCTCGCCCCCGGCCGGCGACGATATCCTCGCCTCTCCCCGTCCCGTGCTAGGAGGAGGAGGCCTCCTCCAAGACACGCCGCCGGCGCCTCTTCCCTCCTCGCTCGCTCGGCCCCGACGTCGCCTCGAGGTCTCCGCTGGATCCGACGACGGGCCTCCTCTGCTCCGCCTCCTGCCCGGATCTGGCTCTCCAAAACCAAGACGGCGACAAAGCGACAAGGCGACGAGTGACGGCAAGGCAGAGGCGACGCCTTGGCCTCCGGCGGCGCCTTACCGCTTAGGCGACGCTTTAATAACCATGTAGTTAACATATTGAAGTAATACTCATCTGTACAATTCGGAAAACGGCAATCACATTTTGGAAAGACGAGCAGATAGATTATATCCAAAACACTTCCAAAGCTCCAATTTGTGACCTATAGCTTCGTATTTGCAGTTTAAGCAATGTGATGATTCAATTCTCCATTCCAGAAGCCAGAGATGGTGCTCAAACTTCGCGTAACAAAATATCCTATATTCTGATAGCATGAGAACAAAACTAACTAGCATGATTAACCAGCATAGGTCCAATGGAAAAAACCCTTAGCATCAGGCAGGCAATAAAGCCCCCAAACAATAATCATTAAGGTGATGCTCACTAGCACCCTTCATTCCCTTTACATGGACCTCGAAAATTGAAATAACTGAACTCCCATGCCCAATCTAGCAAAGTGGCTACTTGAAAAACTCTACGGCCCAGCCAAACTGGAAGCGAAAACGGGATGCGGATCCCTTGAAAATTGGGGACAAATCATTCGGGATCCAACACGCCATAAATCACTCAAGAAGTCACTCCCAAAGAGAGTCACCCCACCAAACGGTGTTCCGATTCCAAGCATTGAACCGGGAATGGACAAGCAGGATCAGGCACTGAAGAGAAAATCTAGGCCAGGGGATCCTAATATAATTTGTACAAGAATGGTATCACACCGCACAGCATCATCAGCTTGGTTGGATGCCACTACGTCCGAATTTAGCCACCTCCACATTCATCTGAACTAACCAACTAGGAAAGAAGCAGGCTGACATGCTTAAGCGGATATAGCTATGTTCTCCTGGTACCAAGAATGGCATAACCTGATTTGATGATGTTTGACGATACAGTGTACCGCGGGGTCAGCGTTGAGGCGGTGGACCTCGGCGACGAGGGCGGCCTCGGAGATGTCCTCGGGAAGGTCGACGACGACGGAGCGGATGCCGACCTCGGCGCAGGCCTTGCGCTTCATCTGCACGTACGTCTGCGAGTCCTTCCTGCACCCCACGATCACCACCGCCAGCCCCGGCACCTGCGAGAAGCTCCATGTCAGGGCCACCCCCAATCCAAGAACCACCGCTACCTACACGGTCCGGCTAGTCGGCGATGGCAGGATTCGGATGGCGTCGAGAGGGCTTACAAGGTTATGGGCGGAGAAGAGCGCGGCGACGTCGGCGGAGATCTCGCGCCGGATGTCGGCAGCGATGGCCTCGCCATCGATGATCTGTGCCATTGGGGTAGCACCAGATTTTTTTTCTCTCCACTTTTTTCTTTTCTTGGTGAGAGACTGAGAGGTGAAGCCGTGAAGGGAGGCGAGCGCCGCCCAGCCGCCGCCGACGATGACTCGGGCCTCGGGGTGTGCGGGTTTAGGTGAGTCTGGCCCATTGGGCATATTGACCTACGTGGGCTTGTTATAACTGGGCTAGGCCTATTACTTTTTAAGTTTTTATCAAGGGCCTGTCCTTCTGTAACATAAAACTGGAAAAAAAAATTAAAAACATGATTGGCTCATGAGTAGTCATTTTTTATGAGAGGTAGTCAAATAGATCATGCCAGTCGGGGCAGCCCAAAGCACGGGATTGTCGGCCTAGCATCGGCCGGCAAACACTCATAATCTGCATCTGCAGTATGCGGTCAGCCAGCGCAGAGGTAGATTGACACAGCGGCAGCGGTGACGATCGGACTTATTGTGTCCGGTACTATAGGTGAGGTTGGCGTGCTACGCCTAAGTTGGTACCCTGACTCAGCCGGCCGTGCTGTGCCGGCGGCCCATTTGGAGACCATTGGTTTTGATATAGCTAAGTTTAGGCTAGTGAGCCAACAAAATGGTCGTAAAAGGCGCGGAGAAGCCGGTAAAAAGAAACTGAATCTATGACAGCGTAGGACTTAGGGTTGAGAGAGTGTGCAGCAAGCTGAAACGTGGTAATGGACGAAGCACTCGCCTTTGAAAATGCGGAACGACTAAGGTTAGGTGTGGCGTAGATAGGATTCGAACCAAACACCCCCTAAGGGCTTGTTTGGAAGCAAAGGGTAGAAAAACCATGGGACAAAATTCCTGTGGAGGATTTTGAGGGCACATGGAATCCCCCTCAACCCTAAGGGGAAATCTTCCCGTTCAGGAATAAAATCCCTGTTGCTGTTTGGGAACAACAAGGATAAAATCCGACCACTAATTTTTTTTTCAAAAATTTCAAAAAAATCGTAAAATTCCAAAACAATAGCACAATTAAACAACTCAAACATGGCGTTCAGGTTCTTGAATATTTATCTCAAAAACTTTCGAAGATACACAATTAAAATGATATAACAACTAATTCTTGCCACCTTGCTGGATTAGCCATTGGCTCGCCGCCTCCGCCATAGGCAAAAGTTCAATAATGCAGCCTAAACTGCAAAGAACCAACCACAATGGGAGTGACATGCAATTCATGAGAAGAATAAATAATTTTTATCTTGTCTTTGAACCTCCGTAGCTACAAGGGACTAGAACACTATTCCACCTCTGATGTTCCAGACAAGGCAAGTAAGTTTTCAAAAATCTCCAGATGAGATATTGATGACCATTATTCGATCCCCAGATGAGAAGCTCAAAGAAAATTATCCTTCACAAGAATCTCTATGCCTACACTAGCACTAGCTAAAAGCAATTACATCAAGAAAGCATCCATGGGAGCTCTCACACGAGGTTTGGGAACTCCATTCCCAGCACTCCCATTGCCATTTGGTACTTCGGATCGATTCACAAACGGAGCAATCATGCCATTTTTGCCATCTTGGCTTCAATGAATGTACATATTTACAGAACGCCATTCGGATCATCGGTTAATAGAGATATTAAACGCTAACACACAAATTAGCAATCAACGATACCGAAAAGACGAAACCTGTTTAGGATTATGTCTTGCTCTGTTGCATTAAATGATGCAAGTGGTCCGAAACTAGCGAGGAGAGGTTACGGTGATGCGAGCCATCAATTCTGCAATGTTGCAATCAAGTTAGGTAAACAAACGATCAAGACGGATTGCGGACGGTTGAATTCTGCCTCAACCGTCGACTAACTAGTATCGTGCGACTTTATTTTGATATCAATAAACCGGTACTAGTATTAGCCAATGAACAAATGTTGTCCAGATCAAACATGTCTAAAAACCAAACAAAATACTCCATTAAGTCGCTTATTCTCACCGATTGATCTGCGGACCGCCGATTCTCGGGTAACTTGTTGTCCAGAGCGAAAGAAACCGACTTTCCAGCTCGAACTCAACATCATCCCGCAAGCATAACACGTAAAAAAATCACCACCACATGCCGCAAGAACATGTTGTAATTAAGAGAAAATTCGATTCAAAGTTTATGCTTCGCCACCTACATGTAGCCGCAATTTGTACTCTCGAGGGCACAAGGTTTGAGTTGTCGATGCAAATTAGCATCCACCACGCCAAATCAACAAGCGTAAAAGAACCGACAAGTGCCATTCACCGGGATCCTCCTCCATGCCCGGTAGGTCATGGTGGGCGCGCCTTCTCCGTCATCTTGATCCACGCCGAGACGCCGCCCCGCCGCCACTAGCCTCCAGAGGTTCACCGGTCATCCTTCCCCACCGCCTCCTCGCTTGCCATCTCCAACGACCGCCAAGCCAAGCACCACCAGGGAAAGGCGTCCCGTCGTCAAAGACCACTCCAATTTCACACACCAAATCCACTAAACACGGCTTTGACCACGACCCCCACCAAACATTTCGCGAGCCTACATACCCTTGCAGGGAGGCCTCCTCCTCCTGCTGCTGCACCACGGCAGCGGTGTCGGCGCCGACGTAGTAGCTGAGAGGGGCGCGGAGGCGGGTGGGGAGCTGGGCCTTCCAGAAGTCGAGCGTGGCGAAGGTGGCGCTGGTGGCGGCGGCGGTGGTGAGGTGGGCGCCCAACATGGGCGCCAGCCCAGCGAGCAGAGGTCGAGGAGCCGCCCTAGAGCGGCCCGTGAGGAGCGCCATCTCGCAGACCGTGCCCCACGCCGTCGGCTGCTCCAGTCGAGAGAGGAGAGAGGAGCGCGGCGCCGCGTGATGCGTCGCGACGCGACTGGAGAAAAAATCCCCGTGTGAGCACTCGATGTTTACTTCCCCGTGGAAATGGCAGGGAAAGGGTCGGGGAATCCACTTCCCTTCGTCATCCAAACAGCGATTTCGACGGGACGAGGGAAATTTCCCCTGAGCTTTTCAATCCCCGGGATTAGGCCGGGATCCCGGCCGGGATTGCTCCTCCCAAACACCCCCTAAAGCTCACACAAGAGATGGGATGCATGACTACCGTACGAAACACATCTCCGTTAAGACAAATGGTTCTTCAGTTTTTGTTTTGTCGACTTTCACATTTTCCAACTTCTCATCACTCCCAACTTGTAGGTGAATAATGGTCGTTAGTGGGAGCAGTCAGCAGTGTATGCAAAGTGTGTAAAATAAAAGCATGTATGCCGTACTCACTTTATTAAGGGATTATCGATCTGGATGCATGATTTTGTAATAGTTTGGAATTTAAGTGGGAAATTGGTATAAAGTTAGAGAGATAGGTGCAATTCACTAAAAAGAAAGGTCTCATGAGCCATGGATAACATACAATATCACTCCCAACTAATGGGGGGTTTACTTGGTGCCCTTCTTCCAACCATCTCCTTCCCTGCAAAGCACTAGCAGTAAGCAGTGAACAAAAGCTACTGAACACTAGCCATTGTTCATGCACATGGATTTCTTGGCTCCAGCAATCAACTGCCGGATTAAACCGGCCTCCCGCCCGTTGATTCCGGCAGATCGATGCCGGCTACACGCTGAATCACACACAAACAGTTGGATTTCTTCGAATCTTCGTGTAGGCTTCGTTTCGATGGGTCAGGACGGTGATTCACGCTGGTTCCGAACCCAAAACCATCGCCAAATTAGTCCCAAATACATGTACATTTCTAACTTTTGACCTAACCTGTAGAAAGTAGGAGGAACCTAACTCTATCAGTCTAGCTATCTCCTAATCTATCTACATTTTTATTGGGTTATCATCAGTTGATGAGAGCTAATTATACTTGCATGCAGCTTTCTACATGACATAGGCATAATTTACAAAGAATTAATTCGATGGTTCCCCGACGTCAACCAGCACTTAAACCTAGTTGATTCAGCGCAATGAAGCACCATTGCACCAGTTCACATTATAAACTGATCAATCGATGTTGATTGAATGTATCAATCCAGTGGCTCTATTTGTCAAACATATTATTGCTTGCTAGCCAGTGTTTTGGAATCTTGAACGCTGTTGAATATATAAGTATTTTTCGAATTACTTTAATCTAGAAATATACTAGATAAATCATAGAAATTACTCTAGTCATTTTCACAAAGCATGTAATCAAGAACACTATAGCCATACGAATTTTTAGAAGGACAGAAACTAGCATATATATATATCTCAGTGTTCAAGACTACAACAGATAATAAAGCTAACCAAGCAACAAGTACGAGATAGCCATTCCCAGATCCAGTGGAAGAAGCAGCAGCAGCAGGAGTCTTGATGAAGTCGTCATTCGTCATGGCGTAGTGGACGTCGTGGTGGTAGTCGTGCAGTTGATATAGACGTAGCAAAGAATCGGATGAAGAGGAAGCAACGAGCAGTCGCGCGAACGCTCCTCAAAAACCTTATTCGTCCTCGCTCGTGCAAGCCTTCAAGGACGAAAGTTCCGAAGGCCTACTCTCCCGATACGGCCGTACACGCGCCTCACCGGGATGGAGATCGCCAGAGACAGCAACAAACAGTAAAGTTCTGTCTTAGTCTTTCGTAGAGAGGAAAGAACCAGTACTCTGTTCTTTTTAATAGCCAAAAACAAAAAGGCCAGAGGCTTTTAATTCGCGAAGGAAACGGTTGCCATTGATTCACCATCAACCAGTGTTAACCGTAGCCATTACTCACTAGTAACTGAACCGTTCGTTAATGTCATTTACTACGAGTCGGTGCGTTTCGATTTTCAAATAGATAAAGAAAAACACGCCCGCATCCAACACGCCTGAGCACGCGCGCGCACACACCGCACGGCTCGGCTCGCGAGCGCGCACGTGTATTGGATCTCTCCAATTCCACAAAGGGGGCTACCATGTTCCACCTTATAAAATGGTGTAACTCCCCTTCATCTCTCCATGTAGGACTAAACAGTTTTAGCACGTGTATATGAGCCTTTTGAGATTTTTTGTGAGAACCCGCATAATTAAACTAAGCTAATCAACAGTAATTGGTAATTAGCTTAAGTAAAAATCTCATTAAACAAATGTGAAGCATAATCTCAGTTAATTTTAAATCACACAATCAAACAATGGACATTATAAATTGTGCATTTATCATTCTACATCACAGTTTATAACAGTCCATTTACAAATCAGAATTAAAATATTACAAACCAAATTCTTGTTACAAAATTTATTCTACAACTCAATAATGGATACAAGATTAATTTTACAAAACAATTACAAGAATTAAATAAAATACAGTTTTCATATGCTTGCATCCATTTTCATCTGAGCTTTCCTTGCCTCCTCGTCCAACCATTCTACACCTTTCCGGTCATGCAACATAGAACTCGAGACGTAGTTAGCAAATACCGAAAATGTAAATCTTAGTTAGATTGAAAAAGGTTGCCGCCGAATTTCAAGTACAATAGGAATTCCATATCAACCTAGGTCAACCGGTCCCTCGATCACCAAGGCACCCTGACCAACCTGAGTTAGTCGACTCCTTTAGTAATCAAGGTATCCAGATCAACCAGAGTCAATAGGTACCTTTTACTTCCAAGGGTCTCATCATCCGGCATTTCGAAAGCCCAACACCCACCTTTCCAGTTTGCCTCAACCGTATTAGAATCCAACAATGCATTCCCATTCATTTCTGCCCTCTGTTCAAAACATCATCGGGCCACCGAATCCAACACCCACAGTGTATCGTTCCGATCAACCGCAAAGTCCCAAAGATGTCGAGCCCAACCATAATAGTGCCTCAATTCAAAGCACCCATTTAATCAAGCCTTTCTTTCCCCAAAAGCCAAGACAATTCTTGCAAGCATTCAGTTCACGAGAGAGGCGACCATGTATAGAAAGTAATAGGAATTAGGGTAAATAGGGTTATGGTAAATAGGAATAGGAATGCCGTAAAAACAAAAATTACCACAAGACAGGATGAGATCAACCACAACCAAAGGATAAGAGCAACCACAGCCCAAGCCTTATCACCACAATTCATTTCCCCCCCAGCTAGCACAAGTTCATCCCCTGCACCACCAAAGACAATTCATTCCCCACCTCAACTCCTTCACAACAGCAAGAAGGAGAAGAAAGCCAAGAGCTCCCCACACTTCCCAGCCGAGAGGGGAGGAAGGGAGCATGGGAAAGGAGCAAGACCCGTAGAACCAGGGCCATCGGCATCTCTCCAGTCATCAATCCAGCTAGGGGAGGCCAGCACCAGAGAGGCAAGAAGTAGAAGAGGAAGGGAGCGCAAAGAAGAAGAGGAAGCCAATAGAGCCAAGGGCTTCCCCAACACCTCCATCCCAATCACAACCCACAAGAACAAACAAGGCATCAAGGCAAGAAGGGACCAAGACAAGCTCAAGATCATCAACATCACGACTTGCAAACCAACCACAAAGGACAAGAGGAGAGCACCGCTTGAAGCCGTGCCGCCATCCTCTTTCCCTAGTTTCATAACCCACAGGAGGTAACACCAGTATACCTCGAGTTGTTCTAGACCACATACATCTAGCACATCACAGAACAAAAGTATCTTTCAGATCTCAGCATTTCTAGCACCAGAACACATATAACTAGAGCTTTCAGATCTTGTCATCACCAATCACTAACCCTATAATCCCCCTTGCACTAATAGTAGTATCATTCAACCATTTCCATCACAGGGTAGTAGAAGTAGAACTTGGATTTAAGGGACGTTTTACCTTAAATAGCAGTAAGACAAAGCCACCAATCGCACCTTCTCAGCATGCATATGCATCTATTTCACAATACAAATCATCACACAATCAGAATTTAATTACTGCTCAATATGAATAAAAGCTGGAGTAACAGAGGAAGGGAAGGAGGGGAATAGAGGGAAGAGTGAGCCAGGTAGCGCGCAGAGTCGAAGCGCTAGCGTCAGAGGTCGGCCCACAAGATAGCGGTCCTGCCGAGGCAGCTGCCTCCTCCTCGCCTGCCTGGGGAAACCGAGGAGGAGCATCTCGAGCGGTGGCGGCTTGTAGGGGGCTGAGCAGAGGGCGGCGGGCGGCGCGGCGGCAAGGCAGGTTTGATCGGCGGAGGCAAGACCGGCAAGCGATCCAGGCGAATCGCGTGGGGAGGAGCCAAGTGGGCGGCGACGCAGGGAGCCAGTGAGGCGGCTTCATGGAGGAAGAGGAGGAGGCGCCTGGGGAGCACCAGGGAGAGGAGGCGCCATGGGGAGCACTGGGCGGCGCCATGGAGGCGCCATGGAGAGGCGGCAAGGCTTGTGAAGATGGAAATGAGGAGAGATGAAGAAATGAATGGATAGGTGTGGCCGGTTGAAGAAAAAGAAAAGGAGGGGTATTTTGGGAAAAATGGATTAGGGTTAGGGTATGGTTAGAAATATTAATTTGAGTGTTAATTGTTGAATGTATCTATATTAGATAAATAATCTGGCATATTAGTAATCGTTTAACTATATTAGAATAATTGAGTTAATTAGCTTTGTAGTTATCTAGAGAGTTAAAGAATTTATTTCCGTACCTAGATAAAACCAAATAGATGTTAGTACGCAAATAAAATTTGTTAGAGTTACTAGTAGGCGATTATGTGTAGTTTTCTCTTCGAGCAATTAATTTGAGTATCCTCAATACTAACTCTAGAATCGATATTCTAGAACGACCATAGTTGGGGAGTGCTAACTCAGCGGGGTTTCGAAACAGTTATTAAATTAAAATCTGCTAACAAAATGATTCATTCGGCTAGTATGCACATAGTCGCACATACTATTGCTAAGTATGTAATTATGTATTTATTATTTCGCACCATCGTATAAATTGCAGCGGGTGAACCAACAAGAGTAGATAATATCGATTCCGTCGACGACGATCTTTCCTACAATTCCGCAGGCAAGCTACTCCCTTGTTCATTAATATAGCTATATTAAATGTAAACCGTATATTGCTCTATCTTATATGTATTGCATCAAAACTATTTTTAAAAAAATCAATTCGAATGAATAAGATGAAAATGAAAAGATAAGAAATATGAAAGAGATGAGAAGAATTAAGGAATGAGAAAGAAAGAGATGAAAGAAGGTTGGTAAAAGGGGACCCAGGTGGGGAAATACGACGATGACGATGATGGTGAGGTAAGAGGTGGGTCCCTTTTTACTGGTGGTTATAATATAAGGACAAACAAAACTCTTACTCGGTTAGAGGCCGTAATTCAGTACCAGCCATTTTTCCATTTCGGCGGCAGAAAATGCTACCTCTTTACGTAATTATGATCTCCACAACGGGTCGCATTGGAGTGTTTGGGCACGGGAAGAGAGCCGCCCCAAAGGTGGATGGTTGAGCACGGACGGCGCCTCAACTAACATTATCAAACTTCGGTGTATGAGAAATCAAGAACGTGATTAAATCAAGACCGACGAAAGGTAATGGGTGGAGACTTAATCACGTAATTGAAAACGCTCAGATTCGAACTCGAACCCGCATCAAAGGAAATGCAGGGACCCGACTCATTTAGAGCTCGAATTACTATGGGTAAAGTGGTACAAGCTCAAGATGCTATCAAATCATGAATTCATGCCAGTCTCCTGGATCGGAGTCTACGGGAACCGTCGGGGGTCTATCTTCTCTCCGAGTAATCAAGTAGTCTTTTTGGAATTAAAACTGCAACCTAAGTTTTAATGACTATTTTCAGAATAAGAGATGAGGTAGGAATTTGATAAGGACAAGAAATACATTCATCAGATGCATTTTAGCTATTAATGCTTGCTGAGTACACTATAGTACTCACTCTTGCTATCTCTCCCTTTGCTTAGATCCACATTCGGCCGGGAGCTATCCTGGGCAGGATAAGGAGCTTGCAGGTACCAGTACAGCCGTAGAAGGGAAAGGCACTAATTACGAGGATCAAGGCGAGATGGGCGCCATCTTTGACTCATGGGACGAATAGGCGACCAGTGCATCAGGGCAAGCCAAAGAAGCATAGAAGTTCCCTTTTGTATTTGTGAAATACTTGTAATAAAAACTATAATATTGTGTGGCTACTGTTGTAATAAAGAACAGTTTCTATTTTATTGTTCTACTGCGTTATCTCTGATAAATGACTTACTATTCATTGAAGCAGTGTTCTACTGGGCAAACGAATAGTAATCCGTATGCCTAAGTGTGATTACCCTCGGGGTAATGACACGGGGTGTCGCATTTTTCAGGAATTAATTAAAATTAAAATTGGGCCTAGCCCGTATTAATTCCAACAGAAGCTGTCCCAATAGTGTAGATCTCAACTTGTTCATGTTGGCACCACCTAGTGCATCTTCTTGGAATATCACAAACGGTCTATGGATGGAGCTCACTTTCCATGGACGAAAAGCCAATGATGCATGCAATGGATATTTGATATGCACCAATCCGATAGCTCATTGTAGAGTGTGTCGATTCCTTTTATGGTGTTGATGGGGGAAGGGAGAGAAGGGAAGATGCTACCAAAAATGTACCCAGTGAAGAAGCTAGGGTAGCTAGAGAGGATCGACCATGGAGCACCACTGCTAGGGATGATGGGAATAATAGCATGGAGAATCATGCTCCAATCTTCACCATATGCTTTTCTCCACTTTCTAGATAGTGCTAGAGGGATCACATGGAGATCTAACACAAGATTTGGAGCTGCCTAAAAATCAAATTAGCAAAATGTATCTTTCCTTAAGATAATCAATCATGCACTCCAGAAGCATCGAGGGAGGGTGCAGCAATGATTATCATGTTAGGGGTTCGATCCACTCAAACAATTGAAGTCATGCAAGATATTTTTAAAGAGGAAACCATGCTAGATGTTACTTGATTTTTCACCACATATTTTCAGATGAAATGAGGCCCATGAGGGAGCATGGGAACGGTTCCTCCTCTGGGAATCAGGATATGGAGATAAGTTGGAGAGGGAAAGAAAGAAAGAAAGGTTCCCTTTGACATCCACAGAATGGCCTAGGTCAAGAAGACGTCAAGTTGGCCAGGAACATGGACAAGGTAGATCCATGTATCTGGCCATGTACTACTCATGCACTGCATGCACAGTGGTGAGAATTTAGAGCAATTGACAGTGTACATGCAAAGCAAAGTGCTGCAAGATTTTCAGGTAGTTTTCGCAATTTTTCAGGTGATCCTCCATCCATCTATCCATCCATCACGCCAGTCAATCCTCTGCCACCTTTCGCACTAGGGCACAGGAAGAACAGTAGCAAGCAGAGATGCAGTGTTTTCTCACTGAAAAAGGAGAAGATAAGTGACATCAAATCGTACCTTGTTGATCAGTGAGTGATCCAAGGACGACACAAGTTGTGTTTTCTGAGAGACTGCTTTTGCATGCTTTCCTGCTGCAGTGCAATGTATGCACACAGTTGTGGTGTGCATGCCATGGTGCCATGTACATACATGTATTTCAGGAGACAGGGATTCTCTGCCCTGCAGGGAAGCACTGTTTCGTGTCATCCCCTCCCTCTCTCGACCGTCTAATCAAAATTCCGGCGCCTTAGATTGACTACTACGTTACTGCTACGGTATAGCGGACTTGTAGCGGATTGGCTCTGGTGTAGCAGGTAATTATACAATGATACAGACAGCTGCTGTCTATAGTAACTCTTCATATCATCTGTAGATAACACTGAAGACAGCTCATACAATAGGTTGTGGTGATATAGTCGGCTACAAGATTGTAGACAACACACAATCTTTTAATACTTTTCTTGGTTCTGGTGCTACAGTCGGCTACAGGATTGTAGACAGCACATTTCTCTCTCTTTATTCTCTTTCATCCACATCAGGTTAAATTCTACGTGGCAGAGGCTATAGACAGCTGATATAGGTCAATTGTACATGACCTTAGTTAAAGAGGAGTTGAAGAGAAAATAGGAGGAACTAGATGAACCCTTAGGTTGCTCCCAATGGGCAGTATCTTAGTGCAGTTTCTTTAGTGCATGAGGAGTGTTATGATACTATCTTTCCAATACATGGTTTTTTTGGTGTAGTATCTTAGGTTGTTTCATTTAATTACATGCATGATCTTTACTAGTATTTGAGCATTGTTGCCTATTTGTGGCATGTACTAAAGCAATGCACATGATCGATCACAATATAAATTTTGTGCGTTGGATTTCGAGACCGAACTGGTATCCAGATTAGATATTAGAGTACCCTCTCTCTTCATTAACTATGGTGTCATATCATCATTTTGCCTGCATAACAGGTTTAAGATACCAGTCAGGATAGAGCACTGAGAGCAGCCTTAGAAAAGCCACACGCACTAAGCCTTTCCTTTGCATTTTCTTTCGAGCAACGAGCTTGATAATTGCTTACTATCATACAACCCTGTCCTTAATTAGTTGTCTCGGTTTGGTCAGAGTGACTAGTTAAGCTAAGCCTAAAATATTAGTAAGTGGTTAGCGAACAAATAAAGCTAGAACCCTTTCAAAAGAAAGGAAGAAACAAAGGACAAAAGAATTGTACGTCTCTGGAGAAGTGTTCCATTTTTCTGATAGAAAAACTGAGATCTCCAGTACCACAGCACTGTGATATCCCTGTGTTGTTTGTTACTGGTGCTGCCTTGGTGGTAGAACACTGGTAACTGATGTCGACAAATCCTCCCGTTGTAGTTTTCTCTTCTAAAAGAATCTCGCCAACTTTCTTAACATCGGGTGGTGCATAGGGTGGGCATTCAGTTTTTACGGTAAATTCAGTTCGGTTTTTTGGGTAAAAAAATACTTTGGTTTTCGAAAGATACCCACCGAATTAACCAAACTGAGACAAGAAACCGAACAAAAAAAATACCGACTAATTCAGTTTATCGGGAAAAAAAAACCCGACTGTCATCGTTTGTCGCTCGTTTCTCCCTCTCACTGCCCGCCTCCATCGGCCTCTAGCCTTTGCCGCCTGATGCACGCCGCTCGCCTCTCTTCGTCGTCGCCCACCTCGTCCTTCACTCCTTCTTGCTGTTGCCCGCCACTCACCTCTCCCTTTGCCGCTCACCTTGTCCTTCTAGCAACCGCCCGCCGCTCACTTGAGTCACCTCTCCCCCTTGCCGCCCACCTCTGGCTTCTCCCCCTTACCACCCGACGCCCGCTGCTTGCCTCTCTTCCTCGCCGCCCACCTCGTCCTTCTGGCAACTGCTGCGGCTCACCTGAGTCACCTCTCCCCCTCGCCACCCACCTCCAACCTCTCCTCCTCGCCACCCGCCGCTCACCTGAGTCACCTCCCCCCCCCCTCGCCGCCCACCTCTGGCCTCTCCCCCTTACCGCCCAACGCCCTTCACTCGCCTCTCTTCCTCGCCGCCCACTGCTCACCTAAGTCACCTTTCCTCCTCGCCACCCACCTCTGGCTCTCCCCCTTGCCGCCCGACGCCCTCTACTCGCCTCTCTTCCTCGCCGCCCGCTGCTCACCTGAGTCACCTCTCCCCCTCGCATCCCACCTCTGGCCTCTCCCCCTTGCCACTCAATACTCATTGCTCGCCTCTCTTCCTCGTCGCCCGCCTCGTCCTTCTTGCCACTGCCCAGGGTGGTGGAGGCTTGGCGGTGGTAGGGAACATGTGGCTGCGGCGTGCGAGAGAGAGAGAGAGGGGGCTGACTGGTTGGGCCTGCGAACGAGTGGGCCTTGGGCCTTAGAGTCGGACTGTGTTTGTTCGGTAATTCGGCCTATTTAGTTTGTGAGAGTTGGAAACCGAACCGAATATTGAAGACCGAATAGAGCGAGGAAAAAACCCAAACTGAGCACCGAAAATAGAACAAATCGACATTTTGAGTTAATTCGGTTCGCTAATTCAGTTTCGTTAAAAAAAAATACCAGCCCCTAGTTGTGCAGAGAAAGATAGCTCAGAGCATTGTCCATCCATTTTTTTTTGTGATTACAAGGAAGACGTACACACACCATCATGCGCGCACACCACATGTGCACACGCGCGCGCACACACACAAGTGCGTCTTCTTAGCACACGCCTAAACAGATGGATGCGGGGATAAATTCGTGCACCTCACAAAACTGCAGCTAAGGCGCACTCGCGTGTGCGTAAAGGTGAGCACCAGGTTTTAAACCCTAGTGGATAGGGTCGTACACCCACAACTCCACCACCACACATCACCAAGAGGTGGTTCCGTCCATCCATTTTTTTTAAAAGCTTACGCTTCCATAGAAAACAAAAAAAAAGTTACTATCATAGTGAAGCAAGACTTTTCTGGAAATCAGGCAGGAAACTACACAATTTCTTCAGAGTTCGTGTTTTATAGTGGAGGCCGTGCGTTCTGACCCTATCTAGAGCGGCGTAATATAATGGTTTTCCGTAGGAACTGGGGTTTCCCTTGAGAATCCGTTTGAAGCGCAAAAAAATCACAAGCATTCCGTATGCACATCGAAATTAGTAGCACATTCCAAAGCCTAAAGATACATTAGAGGGTGCTAAATAGCTTAGCCTCAAGTCCCATGGTGGTTAGCTGCCTCGAATTGTGATCAATTTGCTTCGTAAGCCTAAGTCCATGAAAATTATTTGGACTTTGATTTGACTAAACAATTGAGATTATTTGGACTTTGATTTGACTAAACAATTAAGTGAAGTTGGAGTTGATTCCTGCTTTTGTTTCCCTTTCTCCACGTTATTTCCCCTCCCTGAAATCTCCAATCAATCCATTCTTTTAAGGCCTCTAGCGTCCGTTCTAAGCACGTAGATTAAGCCCGGGCAAATTCAACGGCTGCTATTTCTCGAAGCTCTCCTTGCATCTTTGAAAGGCTTATATTGGCTTCTCTGTTTCAATTTAAAATGGTGACCTGGTGAGCCGCTCTAATCCCCCTTATTAGTGGCTGGAAAAGTGCCTTTATTTTATTCTTCTTCTTCTTCTTTTTTGCGAAGAGGAAAAGTGTCTTTCGAAGCTAACATTCCCATGCTATTCCGATTGTAAAATCCCGAATTTTTTATTTATTATTTTCTAGAACTAAGAAAAATGGGGGAAAATAAATACTCTTCATCCACTTTTACACCAAGCTTTGTATTTTTCTTGCGTCCTATACTTACTACTGTAATGTCGTTTTATTTTAGGAAAAAGAGTCTCATGTAATTTCTTGAGACTGTCCTCAATATAACAGGGACAGCAGTTTGACATTCGTCTTTGGCCCATAGGGAGTTTATCATAATATATTCCCGCAAATAGAATCTTCTTTTTTCTTGAAAACATAGTATTTATTCCTTGCAACTTGCCAACGATCAAAATCGCATACATAACCGTCAGCGAGCATACCGCATAAGCCAGTAATAGACCTAGAAATAAAGCAAGGTGATGCTAACATTGAAAGTGGTGAGTACTTGAAGCCTCTAGAGGACTGGAGTGAGAGAGGACGACAGGCGGCGGAGGGTGGGCTGAACGAGTGCTACAGCATAGGCAGCACCGGCAGTCTCGGCCCTAGGTCCACCCCTGGCGTATGCCACGTTGCCATCCATTCATCGGTAAACATACTAGAATTTTTTTTTTCATTTGGCCCCATGTGCCATCTAAATTTCAAGACTAGCCTCCTCTGTCCTAAAATTGCAAATTTGGCTCCCTCCTAAACGCGGAATGCCCTAAAGACGACACGTGTCTATTTCCGCGCTCGGGGACCATGGAATCTCGGTGGCCAGCGCGGCATTTCTCTGTGCGCGGAAACTAACGGCGATAGCGGATGGGTTTATTCCGCGTTGCCGCAATGCGGGATGCCTGGCGCCACTCCGTGGTACCATACCGCGGAACCTCCCGTGCATAACCAATTTTTTAATGCATGAACTTCTTTAATGCACAAATGGTTCATGGATGCATTAAGCATGAAGCATTTTTTAATGCATGCATTGAATTCATGCGTAGGCGCGTAGCAGCATTTCATAATTTATTCGGCATGCCTGGTTTCCGCGCTCGGACGGCGCGGCAGCACGTCGGACCTGCTGGTTCCGCGTGCGTGGGCCGTAAGCGCCGCTTTGCTTCCGCGCTCGATGACCGCAGAAGGTCACCAATTTTCTGTGCTCGACGACCGCGGCAAGACGTCGGCCCATTGTGCCTCCCGCGCCCGTCACTTCAGTCCCGCGCTCGGCCAAATTCCCGTGGCCATCGCTCTCTTTCCGCGCTCACGGACCGTGGAACGTGGCACATGTCGCCACCCCGTTCTTCCACGATCAGGACGGGGCTACAATTGCAAATACGTTATAAAGGGGGCTAAATTTGTATTTACGTAGCGCTACACGACCAGATGGGGAAAAAAATTCAACATACTATGCGTTCACTCGTGAACATTTTTTTTTGTTTTATTAGAAGCCTATACATGCATGGTTTATTTGGTTTACCATTATTTACATTACTATTTCTTAGCCGCCTCATGCCTCTCTAGTTATAAAGCAAACAGTAGCTACAAGATTGACACTCTAAAATGTGCCAAATGACCCGAACAAACTCTGTAATCTATATCTGTTAAACTACTCTGCATCTACAATATTAACACATCTAAAATTCTAAAAATTATATCTTTTGTTCCAGACACAACAAAATGTTGCAGCTTACAACCAGTTCCCGGCTACAACACAAGGATAGCTAAAGCCGCATAAATAACACAACCAACCTTGCAACAAGATAATTAATTAATCCTCTCACATGACGCTGCATGCATTGGCGTTCTCCTCGCTGAACATGTAATACGGACCGGGCGCCGGCGTCTCCGGCGCCGGCGCCGTGGAGTAGAAGTACCCGCCGCCACTGGCACCGCCTGTGTACGCCGCGCCGACCATGGGATGGTAGTACGCGCTGCTCCGGAGCGGGTTCGCCGTGCTGTAACTCATGACGTACGGCGCCGGCATGTGCCCCCCGGCGGCGTAGTACCCAGGGTAGCTCATCGCCGTGGCCGGCGGGTAGAGCCCGGCGTCGACGACGGAGAGCGCGCCGGCGTTTCCGGGGGCGGGCTTCATGGGCGCGTCCGGTGGGTTGACCTCCACTGTTGCTGCTATTGCACCGGCGCTGTCTGCGTTGGCATTGGCATTGCCGTTGCCGCCTTTCTTGCCTTTCTTCTTGCCGCCGCCACCGCCACCGCCACCGCCACCGCCATTTCCATTGGTGTTAGGTGCGATGGGCTGCTTGCCGTGCGGCGTCATGGCGGAAGGGGCCATAGCGCCGGCATCGCCGTCGTGCGCGTCTCCGGCGCCAAGCTTCTTCGGGGAGCCGCCGCCTTCAGGCTTGTCAGGCTCGTCATCGGACGCCTCATCGCACGATCTCGCGTGGTCGTGCTTCTCCGGGGGGATGGGGCCGCCGCCCTCCGCCGTCGCCGGAGCCGGCTCGGCGGGCATGTTGTTTTCGGGGTTCTTGTTTTTGTTCCTGTTCTTCTTCTTCTTCTTGCCGCCGCCGCTGGTGGCGCCGCCGGGCGGGTTGGCGCCGGCGGGGGGAGGAGCGGGCTCCGGCCACGGCTCGGCGTGCTTTCCGGTCTTGACGAGCTTCTTGACGAGCGTGTCGACGGGGACGTTGCCGATGACCACCACCTTCTGGTGCTGGATGTCTATGTCCGTCTTGTACACCCCTTAGTCGATGCATGAGTGCAACAAAATTTGTAAGAGCACTTGGCAAACATTGTGTTTGCAAAAACTTACATATAAACATTTTGGCATACATTTTGATGCAAATGATGTGAACCTTGCATGCACATTATGTTGTAACAAAAATTTGCGATACATTTGCAACATGGAACAGAGTTTTGGGGTGAGAGTTTAGTAGGGGTTTAGTGAGGAAACAGGGGAGGAATATCAATATGAAGTTGTTCATGCAAGTAAATAGCAATGTTTTCATGAACTAAACCTTATTGAGCAATAGTGAGCTGTGTATTTTTGCTGAAGAGAAACAGTGCAGGGTCACAAACAAAATACCTTTCAAGGGGGAATGCCTATTCGTACATGTGTCATAAGTTCAATAGTTATCAAACTCTTTGAACACATCTATTATCGGGAGTATAACAAATAATTTTAATAAGTGAAACATTTTGTTTGAGAAATAGCAGGAGCTATGCTAGATTGCTAATTCATTAAGAAGAGGAACTTTAGTCTCTTTTTTTTTGGCATCCTTTCAATAAAGCAACCTTTTTTTCCATAGTAGAAAAAACAGGGGATACTTTCATGAACACAAAAAAAATACCACTTCCGATTTTAAAACACAGACATGATCTTGTGTTTAGAAAATTGGGGTTGTAATCAAAGTCCTTCTGTTCCACCTCTGTTGGTCATTTATATGCAAAGAAGGAAATATAGAAGGAATATAAACGCTGAATTGAGGGAATATTGATAAAGATTTCTTCAGTTCTTTTTAAGTTTTGAAAAGAAAAACTTGTCCTTTTTTCCCCTCGACTTCTTGAAGGTTTCAAAGTGTTGCTCTGTTTTTATTCCGTCTATACCTTCTATGCTATGTAGCACCTTCTTGACCTTCTTCTTGCAGCCCTCACAATGGATGCTAACCTTCAGAGCCAAAGTCTGATAAAAGTAGAAGAAAAAGAGCACAACAAAAACCAAAAAGAACACCATAAGCATCTTCCTATAAAAAAGAAAAAGAATAAGCAAGTTTTGCATATCTATCTGCTAAGAAGGACCCTGAACTACTTACCTGATACTTGAGTGGCTCTGGGCCTTCTTCAGCAACTGCCATGGCGGGGGGAGTTAGATAGAGATGAAAGAAGTGAGGAGATGGGAAGAGAATAAAAGGAGGTGAGGAGGAAAGAAGTCGTGTAAGAGTGTTTAGTGTTAGTGCAAGTGTGGAGGGAGTGAAAGGTGTCTAAGAGGAGGAAGGGGGGGCAGAACAAAGCGGCAGTGTTTGGCCCTGAGGAGGACAGGACTAAATAGCATCAGAAAGCAAAAGGGAGCAACTCCATAGGTTTCCTCAGTACAGGACTAAATAGAATCAGAAAGCAAAAGGGAACAACTCCATAGGTTTTCTTTTCTTTTCCTTTCTCTCTTTTTGTTTTTTGGGTGTGAGATGGAATTGACGAGGTAATTATTCCCACATCTGCTGGATGCCCATGTATGCATTTACAGAAAGAGCTAACTTTTCTGCTAGCAAATGTTCAACTCATCCTCTTGCATTATGTAGCTGAGGAAATAATCTATTTATAAAGTACTCTTAACAAAATTCTGTAAGGAGATGGTATGATGCAATGATGGCTTGGTGCTTTGCAAAAATTTGCACACTCCAAATATGATTTCTCCTAGCTGGTAAATACACACAATCTTGTATTTATTTGTTAGGGTAACGTCTTAAAACTGAAGAAATTCAGGACATTCTCCATGTTTATTCATTAAAAACAAAACGCTGCCCCCATGCATGATCACATGCAAACTCCATAATTTGACACCACTACATGATAAAAGGGCTGTACTACCAGTACTACTATACCTCTGCACCCTCCTTGGGAATTGAGGACAATGATAAGACCGTAGAGGAAGGCCCTGCCTGGTGCCTGCAACCTGGAAGAGAATCAAATTCATCATCTACCTCTCAAGCCTCATATAATACAGATATGCACAAAGTATGCGAATGAGTCTAGACTCTAGATAACTGCTGCAAGAACAAACATTTTGTGTAAAGGAGAAGTTCTTGCGAAAACCCGCCTGTCGTCCAGCACGGTTCAAATGCGATGAACCTCTAGATTCCTAGAGCTCGCCACTCAGAGAATGCTCATTTTTCTTTCGAGAATATCCGTCAGTGAATGTTGCCCCACTGCGCAATATGTTTAGCAGGTGGTGGCAGCCTCTTTCGGTCAGGGTTTTTCAAACAGGAAACAATTTTTTTTACCGGGGAGGGCCGGTAAGGCTGAAAATCGGGAAATCGAATCAAAATTTGAAAATTTTGGATTTTAAATTAAAAAATCAAATTTGAACAAAATTCAATCAAATTTATTTTTTAACAAATTTTTTTGGACCGATTTGTATTTCTACCGGCCCTAATGGTAAATCTGAAATTGCCGATTTTCAGCTGAAATTCTGAACGCTGCTTTCGGTATCTCAACTCCAACAAGTGTTGCTCATATGTTGGGTTCTTGGCTTCATAGTTTTTGCCAGAAAGAGAGGTATTTAATCTGTGTAGGGGTGACTACAATTGCTGGCCTACTTGGAGGCTCCTCAACCGTGCTTGCTTTGATAATCAAATGCTTGCCCACCCCAATCTTTTATCCGTGCTGATGACTATGGTTGATGAAGGCATTGAATAAGGAATTTACAAAAATAGGTGTCTGTCATCGTTTTGGAATGGTCACTGTTCAATTGGCGACAAGGTTCCTATCGCTAATTGAAATGACGACAGGACAATTTCATCAATTCAATTAGTGACAGGATCCTATCGCCACTTGAAGTGGCAATAGGGTCCTTTTTTTGTAAATTTATGTCTAGAGAATTCAGCCTAAACATTTAATGAATTTCACTCGGTTTTTTGGTAATACATTGAAGTGTCCGCGTAGTTTGTAATCCGAAATTGGAGAAGATAACGAAATGTGAAGTTGAGAATGCGAGATCGGCCACACAATTTGGAACCCGAGTTCGGCGACGCAATAACACAAATAGCCCCCTTTCAGAGCGAAATAGAAAAAAAATTGGGTTTGGGGTTACAATGCGTGTTGTTGTCCCAATTGTATTGTTCGTGGAACCGATTCCTTCGGGAAAAGATTACGTAATATTTAATGGTCGAAATATTTGGAAAAAAGATATTTAAGTTTTAAAGACTTCATAATTTAATTGCGAAATACATCGCGCACCGGGTTTGGTTATGTACATTAAAAATGGCAACATGCACGAATCAACAAACCGAAATACATCTACGATACATGTGTGCATTTTTGGAGTCCGAAAGAAAGGTTAATTGGAACGAAATCGGTCAATCCTAGTGGCCCATCGGTCCCTTCCCCTTGTCTCTGGACTGCCCGCGGCGGTTGCTAGTCTCGAAGTCAACCAAGTTCTACGAGATGTGCTGGACGATTGAATGATGTTAGGATAGCACATTATAGGGCTAAATTAATAATTAGGATGCATACTGAATATAACTTACCTCTTCGATCCAGACTGCGTCCCGTCGTATTCAGCTTCTTATTCGGTGGTCCTCTACCACCACCTTGCTCTCCTGGGCTCCTCTGGTGCCTTTTCAGTATGGTCGGGTACGTAAGGTTTTCAGTGTTTGAAGGTCTCGGCTCGCATCGCATAGTTCAACATGTACTTTTATTCGATGAACACCCTATCATACATGTCCAGGCCATTTATCCATTGGAAGAAGTTGCATCGTATCTCCGAATGCCATTATACGCGGATGTAGTTAGGGATTTGTGGAATGGAACGTAAGATGTGAAAAATCTATGCATGTGCAATACTCGCTTACGAGGACGTTCCCACACGTGCAGTACGCCTGGGCGGCCATCGTCTGGTGTGTGAACTGGATGATCTTAACCAGTTCTTCGCATACACATTAAGGGTGTGGAAATTCTGATGGTATTCATAGAACAATCTGGGTAGGGTTTAGCCTTCTCGGCAAGCCACTTGTGCTTCCGTAGCATCTTCGCGTAGAAGTTCGCCGACGAGTCCGACATCTCATTCCTCTCAGTTGTGTGAACCAAACTTTGGTGAAGTGTCGGGTGTGACGGTGTAGTGTTCTCCTCCAGCTATCTTCTCTTGCGGTTCTCTTCTCCATCCTTTTATAATGGGCAGTTTCGGTCTAAAGAGGTGGCGTGGCGTAGTGTGGTATTTTTGGTCTACAAAGGTAGCGTTGCAGTGTGTTGTCATCTCGGTCTGAAAAGGTGGCGCGGGGGAGTGTGGCCTTTTCGGTCTAAAAAGGTAGCGTCGTAGTGTGTTGTCAACTCAGCCTGCAAAAGTGACAGTATGTGGCGTGACAGAGTGCGGTCTTTTCGGTCTGAAAAGGGGGAGTGGCGTGACAGAGTGCGGTCTTTTTGGTCTGAAAAGGGTGTGTGACATGACAGAATGCGGTCTTTTCGGCCTGAAAAGGGGATATGGTGTAATAGAGTGCGGTCTTTTCGGTCTGAAATGGGGGTGTGGTGTGACAGAGTGCGGTTGTTTCGGTCTGAAAATGTAGCGTCGCAGTGTGTTGCCATCTCGGTCTACAAAAGTGGAAGTGTGTAGCGTGACCCGGTACGGTCTTTAAGGTTTGAAAATGTGGGGTGCCGTGATGCTGACCCCCTCACGTGGTGAAGGATCTAGACCTGCCATTATGTGTTAATGGAGTTTTGGTGATTAATGACAAATCTAATTGTGAGACTAACACTTTTATTGATATACATATTGTGTAGTCTTATTTGGATATAAAGGTGAAAATTATGAAGGCATGCAAGTGATTAATGACAAATCCAATTCATTGGATAAACAAAAGGAAAAATCCAAACAGGTATGCATTCATAATGATAAATCTATTTGTGAGACTAACTCTTCTATTTGCCTTATCTCATAATTAGTCTCGTTTGGATATAAAGAACAAAAGAGGTACGCATTCGACTTCATAGTTCTTATATATTGTTGCATTCCTTGGATCGAAAATATAGGTTGAACTCCACCAAAAGGTTAACCTAAATATGTGCATATGTTCTTATCACACATTTGTGTATGCACATATGTAGGGGGAGTTCATTCTATATTCTGTGGTTTCATCAGTATTGATCCATATTCCTTTGTTCGCACATATTAAGGATCTTTACTTTGAAACATATCATTTGAATATATTTAACTTGTGTAGTTAATATATTCATATGAATATATAAGACTTGTGTAGTCTATATACACTTATATGTGAGTATAACATAACTTGAGTAGTTCATGTGTACTCACATATCCTTGAGTATATATAATTTGTGTAGTTATATATACTCATGTGAATATATAAGACTTGTGTAATCTATATATACTTATATGTGAGTATAACATTACTTGAGTAGTTCATGTGTACTCACATGCCCTTAAATATATATAACTTGTGCAGTTATATATATTCATGTGAGTATATAAGACTTGTGTAGTCTATATATACTTGTATGTGAGTATAACATAACTTGTGTAGTTTATGTGTACTCATATATCCTTAAGTGTGTGTGTGTGTGTGTGTGTGTATGAAAATTGGTTAGTACTACTGGGAGTACGTACTCCCAGTTCTATCCACCGTTTGCAGCGTTCCAAGATACGTGCAGCTTGATGGTTGTTCAGAGCCATCAATAGCGGATTATAGATTGTAATATCCAACCCGTATGGAACAACCACTCCTATATTCCCGAGGATTCAAGTATTACGAGCAAGATCTCTCGCCAGCACCTTCTTCTGCTAGACCCGATTGAAAATTCGGTCGATTGGGAGCACGATCTCAACTACCATTCTGGGCTTGTTGGGCTGGTGGTGACGCGCTACTCGCCTTGCGCCCCCCTTGCCGCCGACCTCGTCTCTGCACGATCCGTGACCCGTCTCGCCTCCCCCCCCCGCGTCGGCTGCGAGGCGGGCCGTGGCGTCTTGCGCGAGGCCGGGCCGGCCCCCGCGGTCATAAAGGCGGCCGGCGGCAAGGCCAACCGGCCGATGGAGGCGCGGAGAAGCGCGTTATGGGTCAGAGGAAGCGAGCGCCAATGAAGCGACCGATCCAGGAAGAAAGGCGCTGGCCGGCGGGGCAGTGGAGTAGGGCGCCATGAGAGGGCGAGCGGCATGACAGCCTGGCCAAGGCGGTCGGCGGCGATGGCGGCACTATGGGAGCCGGGCGGTCGGGTGGAGAGAGCCAAGGAGAAAGCTCCATGGGTGAGCAGTGGGGAGAAGAGTGGAGAAGCAAGAAGGAGAAGAGAATGAATGTGCCTGGACTGTTTCGGCTAACCTTTTCACAACTCCTTCAAATGGAATCTTGTCTTCTTGAAGAGATAGAGGTTCTTGATCTGGTTTTGTTGGGATTTCTTTTGAGTTTTGCAGGGAGACGACTTGAGGCCAACAAGAAGGACATGAACATCCGGTGTATATACACAGAGAGAAAGGGTATATTGTACAATGTACAACTTTCATCCTCTAATTTAGGATTGTAGTTTGATTGAATGCTAACATATGCATCTTGTATGCCAATTATCCTGATTTGTGAGTAACACATTCAAGTCCTTGTTTTCCTAGGATGCTAGATCCAGATTCTTCTCACCGAAGACCACTGCGCCAGTGAATTCAAAGCTCTAATTAGAAGGTATGCGTCCGTCGGCGGACAAACACTGCCATAGGGTATTTCTAATCAGATTACCACAAGGTGCATTAGTTCCGTCAATACATGTTTTTTTCTTTCTGACCTACCCTTTCATGTATTGAACTATAGCTCAACCGAAATTCTTTGCTTGAATTTTTCATTTGATTTCTCTTTTGGTAATGGGTATCTTGTGATTCAGAAAGGGTATCCTAATAAATGAAGGACAAACCTTGTTGAACAATTGTGATTTTGGTCGTAATTTTGTTTCTGGAGAAGCAATATATGCAGTTGCAGAAAAAGATTTTAGCACACTAGATAAACAATTAGCTCTGTTAGGTTGGGAAGTATTGTATGACTAGATAAAGAATTTAGCACACTAATTTTTCTACTTCTCTTGTGGTAATTGATCTCGAGAGGAATGATGTCAACTGGAGATCATCTGTCGTGCAATTTTTCAATTTTGGTAGCTATCTCTATAACGTACAATACTTTTTTTATAAATGGATTGTACTCTTCTTCGATTATAAGCGTCTATACTCTTTCATTTAGAAAAAAGGGGTATACTACCTCTTCGATGGTATATACCCAAAAAGGGGATATACTACTTATTTGATGGTATATACTCCAAAAAGGAGTATACTACTTTTTCGATGGTATATACCCCTCAAGTGTCAAATAGTTCATACCCTTTTTCTTTTGGAAAGTGCAAAACACTTCATACTCTTTTCTTTGTAAAGTATACTACAAGGCTCTATATTCTTTCATTCAGAAAAAAGATGATGGTATATACTCCAAAAAGGGGATATACTACTTATTTGATGGTATATACTCCAAAAAGGAGTATACTACTTTTTCGATGGTATATACCCCTCTAGTGTCAAATACTTCATACCCTTTTTCTTTTGGAAAGTGCAAAATACTTCATACTCTTTTCTTTGTAAAGTATACTACAAGGCTCTAAACTCTTTCATTCAGAAAAAAGGCGATGGTATATACCCCTCCAATGTCCAATACTTTGGTGTATCTGTAACATCCCCAAGTTAATTAATGGCAATCCTAGAAATTTCTGTGCATTTTTCTAGAATTTTTAGACTTTATTAGCTATTTTCTAAAAGCCTTTTTAGTTTTCTAGCATTTCTTTAATCGGAAATGCATTTTAAAACCTCCCTTGGCTTTTGGGCTGAATTCTCTCGGCCCACTCCCCTTTTCTCCCGCATGGCACAGTGCGTAGGCCCATTTTCGCCAGCCCAGCCGCATCCGCACCTTCCTCTCTTGGGCACCGTCCGATCAAAATCGGACGGCCAGATCGCGTTTTCGCATTCGGGCAGTCCGAACGCCCCACGCGTTGTGAACCGTCCGATGTAGGATGGATGGGCGGATTTGATTGTAACGTTCGAATGGTCCGAACGTTCAAATCGTTTTGAACCGTCCAATCAAAATCTGACGGCTCACAAAACGTCGCACCTTCGCTCCCACCTCTCTCTCTCTCTCTCTCTGACCGATGGGGCCCTCCCGTCAGCGACCGCCGCCACTGGGTCGTCTCCTACCTCCCGCCCGTTGGGAGCCC
This sequence comes from Phyllostachys edulis, assembly GCA_036346405.1. NCBI lineage: Eukaryota > Viridiplantae > Streptophyta > Magnoliopsida > Poales > Poaceae > Phyllostachys > Phyllostachys edulis. The sequence continues at coordinate 63,880,161 of CM070554.1, forward strand.
ATGCCGCAGCGGCGTCACCTCGCCTCGGCCGCCGCGTCACCCACGTCGTCACCGAGCCACCTTCGTCAACAGGGCATTAAATGCCCGTCGCTTCCGCCACTGCGTCGTCCCGTCACCCTCGCTTCCCCCCGCGAATCCCGCGTTGTGCCCATGTCCTACTCCGGCAGAGCTTCGCACGAGCGCCACCACCCGTTGAACTCGCCCTTTCACTCATCCCCGTACCTATTTAAGGAGCGCCCTAGACGCCCCTTCTCCTCCTCCCACTTTCCCCTCACCTCACCCCTTCTCTCTCGCTCTTCCCCGGCCACGGTTGGAGCTTTTCGCCGCCGGCCACCGTGCGACGCCGCAGCCATTTGCGCCGCCGCCAAGCTTCCTCCACCACCCCCTTCGCCACCTCCGGCATCGCAGGAGCACAAGCCTCCCCGTGCGCACCTCCCCTTCCCTAGGAGCCCACCGAAGCGTCGCCGTCACCTACAACCACCGCCGCCGCCATTTCTTCCTCACCGCCGACGTTTAAGAGCATGAACTCACACATATACTGCTTCCTCTAGTATATCAAAAGTATGGAATCCCTAGAAGTATACTGATTTCTCACCAAGAATATACTACTTAATTACATATATTGCTTCCTCTAGTATAAACACGTTGGAGTATATACTCCTAACAATAGCATACCAAAACACCATGAACTTTTCGCCTGGAAGGATATGCTTCCGCTTTGCTCTTGACATGAGTATACTCCAGGAATACGAAACTACGGCGCTGTTCCTTGCTTCAAGCGTTCGGTTGTGCATGCCATCTTAGTCCATCTTAGTATTCTCCCAGACGCAACAAACAAAGTCCATGACCCTTGTATCAAACGATTAGTTGTGCATGCTTTCGGATTAAATAAAGTAATTAACTAAAGGATGCAATCCAAACGGGTCATCAACCATCCTAATGGATGAATCCAATAAAAAGAAACCATTTGGGCCAGCACACATCTCCAACTTGATGCAGGGTGGAGAGGTATGGGAGTACATACTCGAGAGTGCAAGCAGGCGTCATATATATATATATATATATATATATATATATATATATATATATATATATATATATATATATAACTTGTGTAGTTATATATATATATATATTCATATGAGTATATACAACTTATGTAGTCCGTATATACTCATGCCAATCTACATTCAATTATTTGTTATTGAAGTTATTATCATCAATTACCAAAGAGGGAAATATTGTGGTATCTTGTCCCACCATTATGAGTTTATGGTATGTCATAGTAATTAATGACAATCATATTATGGAACTAACATTTTCCATGAGTTGGATGAATAGGTTAAGTTCCATGAGGATGAAGACTTGGGATGACATCATGTGTTGATGGTTATCAAGTCAAGAGGAGTTCCATCATGTGTTGGTGGAAGTCAAGTGAAGGAAATCATCGTGTGTCGATGATGTTCAAGAAGAGGAGATGATCATGAGTTGATCATCAAGTCAAGTGAAGGCCCATCATGTGGATGGAAGATAAGTGAAGAGTGCATCATGTGTTGATGCATATCAAGACTCGAGATGAAGGATGTCATCATGTGTTGATGAGCATCAAGTCAAGTTCCCGAAGTAAAGGGACTCATCATGTGTTGATGAGCTTTCAAGTCAAGAACCCGGACTTGAAGTGAGAATGTGTGTCATCAAATTGCAAGTGGTTGCTCAAGGCAAAGATATGACTAGCTAGGGCTAAGGATTTGTTCCTAGTCTTTTATCGGTCTTGGTGTTTGGTTGAGAGACTGGGTTGCTAGTATAGGTTTGTCGTACTATTAAGAGGGGTCTTGACTAGTAGCTTGAGTTAGTAATGTGTTGATAGCTCATTATGTTTGCTCTAGCTTATCTTAACATGTTGCCAATATTTGCGAATGTGTTTTGCAAATAGTTGTGGCTCGTGGATAATCCTTGTAGCATGTGACTTAAGTTTGCGAATGTGTTTTGCAAACGGTGTAAGTCCATGTACCTTATTCCTTGTAGTGTGATTCTAAAAGTTGGCAAATGTGTTTTGCAACTTGTTGAGAATCTCACGTGAACCCTTGATTGCATCGCGCGTCAATTTGGCAAATGTGTTTTGCAAATTGAGTTGAAGCGGAGTGCAATTTGTGGTGTGATTCTAAAAGTTGGCAAATGTGTTTTGCAACTTGTTGAGAATCTTGCCTACATGCCTTGTTTGCATTTCATATCGTTAGCAAATCTGTTTTGCAAAGTTGAGATTGAAAAAGAAATGCAAAAAGATCTTTTGTTCTGTGGAGCGGTCTCGATGCTTGATGCTAAGGGCGGTCGGCCGGCGGTGTGCTCATGGCTTTGACCGAATCCGGACCTTTCAAGCGGTCAAATTTTTCCAGAGAAGGACCAAAACTGGATTTTGGTGGAGCGGTCTGACCGACGTGTTGTGGGCGGTCTGACCGAACTGGTGCAGTCTGACCGGCCGTTAGCTGGCGGTCAGACCAGCTGTCTCCAACGGCTAGTTTTCTGACCGTTGGAGGAGGTGCGGTCTGACCGGCCACATACCTACGGTCAGACCGACCTTACTGATTTTTTAGCACAACTTCTCCCAACGGCTAGTTTTTGTGTGTGGGTTATAAATACCCACCTTGACCGTGTGAGGGGAGGTGGCTGGTGCCCCTAGACATTCCATTGAGCAAAGAGCAAGCCTCTCATTCTCTTTTATGCATGTGTTGCACTTAGTGAGGTTAGAGAGCAAACCCTAAGTGCATGTGTTGCCTTAGGTGGTGGATTTTGTATCCACTTGAGCTTAGACACTTGATTAGGTCAAGTGAGAGTTGAGATTTATTACTCTTGGTGTTTGCCGACACCTAGACGGCGTGGAGGCGTCGTGGTGGTCCAGTGATCTTCTCAAAGGAGCTTGTGAGAAGGCCCGATGTTTGTGAGTGGTGTGGTGCTCGCCATCTCCGGAGTGGAGGAAGGAGCAACCGTAGTGGAGCGAGGTGTTGATTCAGTTTGGAACCGGTCCAATTGGTTTGGACTTACCTCGGAGGCGGGAGCTCAATTTGTGGAGTCGGTCCAATTGGTTTGGGCTTGCCTCAACGTGGATTAGGGGAGACCGGCAAGTCTCCGAACACCACGGTAAAACATCGCCGTGTCAATTGTGGTTTGATCTCTTGTGCTTCACTATTGCATTTATATTCATTGTGTATGAATGCTTGATTTACTTTGTGCTATTTATATTGCCAGAATTGAATTGCTCACAAGTCTTATGCTTAATTGATATATTTATCATTAGACTTGTTGTCGGTGCACTTAGTGAACCTAGTTGATTTAGGCTAAACCGAATTGGTATTTAGTTTCCGCATTAAAAATCGGTTTTAGCCGTAGAGAATTTAGAAATGACTATTCACCCCCCTCTAGCCGGCCTCCTCGATCTTACACGTGGTTCCCTGTAGACACAAGAACAAATAGTATCGGAAAAGAAGAACAAATAGTACCTAAACACGAGACTAGCATAATGTAAGTTCTACACAAATTTATGTTTGCACGACATGATTGGTATTTACAATAACAAATATATACTCACGGGCCCTCTTGGGACGTACCCTATGTGTGGCTCCTGGCCTCGTTCGGGGCTGCTACGGCGCTGGTACGAGTAGGTCAAATGTTCAGGCGGCCGAGGCCCCTACCGGTGCGAGTAGCCTGAGGGGGTGTCGCGAGAGGGTGCTACGTCGGTTGGCTCGCTCTAGACGCATCGTGTAGCCGTGAAGCTGAAGAATCTAGACCTGGCATTATGAGTTAATGGAATATTTTGGTGATTAATGATAAATCGATATGTGAGACTAACACTTTTATTGATATCTATTGTGTAAGTCTTATTTGGATGAAAAGGTAAAAATCATGGAGGTATGCACTCGACACCATATTCTTATATTTTTTTGCATTCATCGGATCCAAAATATAGGCTGAACTCCACTAAAAGTTTAACTTGAATATGTGCATACGTTTTTATTACACATTCGTGTATACACACACTTAGGTGGAATTCACTCTATGCTTTGGGGTTTCATTAGTATTGATTCATATTATCTTCATTCACGCATATTAAGGATCTCTACTTTGAAACATATCCCTTGAGTATATGAACTACACAAGTTATATATACTCATATCAATCTATATTCAATTATCTGCAAATTGATGTGGTTATCATCGATTACCAAAGAGAGAAAGATTAAAGTATCTTGACCCACCATTATGAGTTAATGGTATATTGTGGTAATTAGTGACAATCACATTATAGAACTAACATTTTCCATGAGTTGGATGAATATGTTATGTTCCATGAAGTTGGGGACTTTGATGGCATTATGAGTTGATAGTCATCAAGTCAAGGTTCAAGTGAAAGAGTGCATCATGTGTTGATGCACATCAAGATCCCAATGAGAAGATGATCATGAGTTGATCATCAAATCAAGAAAAGATTATTCATGTGTTGATGGAGGTCAAGTGAAGGATGTATCATGTGTTGATACATATCAAGACAATGATCCGGACTTGAAGTAAAGATGAACGTCATCAAGCTTCAAGAGGATGCTCAAGGCAAAGGTATAACTAGCTAGGTCTAAGGTTGTGTTCTTAGCCTTTTACCGGTCTTGGTGTTTGGTTGGAAGACCGGATTACTAGTATAGGTTTGCCGTACTATTGAGGGGTCTTGTCTAGTAGCTTGAGTCTCATCATGTGTTGATAGCTCAATCCTGCTATCTCTAGCTCTCCATAGCATGATGCTATTGTTTGCGAATGTGTTTTGCAAATAGTTGAAGCTCATGTATTAACTCTTTGTAGCATGAGACTATAATTTATAAATGTGTTTTACAAATGGTTGAAGTCCATGCAACTACTCCTTATGGCATGTTGCTGATATTTGCGAATGCGTTTGGCAAATAGTCGAGGCTCATGCATAATCCTTGTAGCATGTGGCTATGCTTTGCAAATGTGTTTTGTAAATAGTTGAAGTCCATGTACCTACTCCTTGTGGTATGATACTAAAGTTTGCAAATGTGTTTTGCAAATTATCGGGATTCATACATTTTCCCTTGGCATGGTCTAAGATTGCTCGTTGCTATTTCCTTGGACTTAGACCATGGTGTTGGCTCTTTGGAGTTGTACTTTTTGATTTGATCAAATGTTTTTTAGATCAATCAAATAGATGGGTTGTGTAGCCCTCTAAATAAGCTTTCTATATAGCCTAAGATCACTCAATTCCGACATCGGAGTCAAAAGTTATGACTGTTTTTTCGAGTGTTGCTGTCTTTGAAATCGAGCCGGATTGACCGCAGCTTGAAAGCTTGATCGACCGCCCCTATGCTCAGGACCGACCGCCCTTATAAGGCCGGTCAACATTTTCCGTAGCGTGTTTTTTGTTTCTTCCTCCGGAAGGCCCAAGCTCTCGAGTCCGGTTTGACCGGACCTGTGGTGATTGATCGAATTGTATGTAACGGCTATTTTTATAGCCGCAATCAGAGTCTTAACCGATGGCCAAGCCTCATGCTGTGACTGACCGAGTTCCCCTGATTTTCGGCAGATTCTCTTCCAACAGTTAGTTTTTGTGTGTGGACTATAAATACCCACATTGGCAAGTTGGGGGCAACTCTTGGTATCCTATTTCACTCTCTAGAGCTAGTGTCAGCTTCTCCTCTCAATTATGCATGTGTTGCACCTTGTGATCAAAGGGAGAGGCTCTAGTTGCATGTGTTGCAACTAGGATTGGATTGAGCATCCAATTGTGCATGTGTTGCACTTAGTGAGAGTCAAGAAAGGGGCTTGACTTAATACTCTTGGTGTTTGCCGACACCAAGACGGCATGGAGGCGTCGTGGTCCGGCGATCTTCTCAAGAAGCATGTGAGAAGGCCCGTCGTGTTTATGAGTGGTTTGACGCTCGCCATCTCCGGAGTGGAGGAAGAGCAACCCCGAGTGGATCGAGGTGTTGGTTCATGTTAGAGCCAGTACAAGTGGTTGGACTTACCTCGGAGGTGTTGGCTCAAGTTGTGGAGCCATCCCAACGTGGTTGGGCTTACCTCAACGTGGATTAGGGGAGACCGGCAAGTCTCCGAACACCACGGTAAAACATCGTTGTGTCCTTGTGGTTTGTTCTCTTGTGATTTACTTTGCGCAATTTATATTCATAGAATTATATTGCTTATATGTATTTGTTTGTTTGCTATCATTATCAATAGTCTTAGAATTGTTGGTGCACTTAGTAAAGACTAGTTGATTTAGGCTTTAATTGTACAAAACCGAATTTTTGTTAGCTTCCACATTAGAAATCGGTTTTAGCCTTTGAGATTTTTTAAAATCCGCCTATTCACCCCCCCTCTAGTCGGCCTCCTCGATCTTACAGAAGCCTCCACGAAGATCTGGTTGCTCTCGCCGTGTAAGGGCCCACCGCCACCCTGGTCAAAATCGAAGTCCCCGGAGCGTGACTCCTTGTGCGACACTAGCTCCTCCTCCCAAAGGGGTGTACGAGCTGTGAAACAGTACGTTATGCATGTAATCATGGTGAAAAATGATGAAATAGTATGTTGTGCATGCAAACAAGATAGACATACCTCGTCGCACGAAGGTAGCGGACGGCTCCGCGTACTCGTGTTGCGCGTACGGGTAGAACTCAAGACCTGACAGAGAAAATTGTCGTTAGTAACTACTGGAGTTTGAACAAAACAACCAGATATAAGTGTTGCTCCCAGCACGATGCCATGAGGACCCGCCCGTCACGTCCGGGTAAAGAGCCGCGGGGCGTGACGCATCGTGGCTCACCCCCCCGGCGTCCAGATGTAATAAGTAGTCGGTACTCGGTATTGGGGATGTGAAAAACTTTGGTTTTCTGCATCCAATGGAAGTAGGGTCCGGAGGGTGTATGGTTGCCTCATGAATGTAAAATAAAATCCGTCAGTGAATGTTCATGCATGAAAATTTTCTCAATAACATCTGTTGTGTATGATTCATATATAACAAGGTAAAAAGGAGGAACTATGTTCAGAAAGCAAGAGCGCAGCATACGCTTTTCGGACACAGCTCTACAGGGGAGACATAGTTGTATAGGGTTACGAAATATTATGGGTTAGGGGTGTAGGGAGCAAAGCCCCCGCTGTTAGGGGTGGATAACGAGCCGGCTCGACTTGACTCGATAAAGCTCGTTAAGAAAACGAGCTCGGCTCGGCTCGTTAAGTTAACGAGCAGAATACCAGGTCCAGATCGGCTAGTTAAAAAGCTCGAACTCGGCTCGTTAAGAAAGTTAAGAGATCACAACTTAAGGCTCGTTAGGCTCGCTAAAAAGGAAAATCGGTCTAATAAAATTTTTAGAAAGTAAAGAAATCACAACTTGGGACTTGGGCCTCCCTAGACTGCCTAAGGGTTGCTGGGTTGGGCTGGCCTAGTACTACTGCTCAACTGTGCTGGTTTTTTAACGAGCTTAACGAGCAACTCGCGAGCCAGCTTGAACTCGGCTCGTTAAGAAAATGAGCTAAATTGCCGTTTTGGCTCGGCTCGTTAAGGGACCGAGTTCGAGCCGAGTTGAGCCGAGCCTTTAACGAGCCGAGCTGGCTCGCGAGTTTCGAGCTTTTTTTCCACCCTTACCCGCGGTATGGATTATAAGTCCGAGTCGAACATATAATCAAAGTATAAATATATACCGCTGACCACTTGTAACCCTAATCAAAAGAAAAGAAAGAAACTCCTAGTACAGACGGAACCGCCACGATTCTGCTTCTAGAGACGTAGGCTTTGCCGAACTTCGTAAATAAATTCTCGTGTCTTTTGTCTACGTACTGTGATTGTTCTGTCGCGCAAAGAGCTGTCGCCGGTTCCAACAACATCCATACACAATTCAGTAGTTACCTTGCATATGATTTGACAATACTACCGTTTTGTCACTCCATTGTGGTATCTACTCTTCCTGCTTCTGCTTCACTGCAATGCAGCTCCTGATTGGTATTTTCAGATTCCAGCCTCCTCCTTAATTTCAGTCCAATCTCGAGGTCAGAACTGAGGCAGCAATTGGCATGGATCAAACAAGGCAACAAAGGCACATAACGAAACGCTGCAACTCGACGAAAGCGACCAGTTCCGGCAGTTCTGAAGAAGCACAACCCCCCAAGTGCCTGTGCCGCAGCTATGATCATTAACACCCGGCTCTGCAGATCATGCACTCCCTCCACGCCGGTGGCCGGTCGCCATCCTCTCCCGGTGCCTGCTCCGAGGTGCCGGAACTGGGAGTGGCCGCATGCGCATCCACCCGCCCCAAGAACGGCCACAGATCGCGTGCGGTGCCCGCAGATCCAGTCCGTCCCATGCCATTCCCGTCTCAAGCAGCGGTGGGCCGTCAAGAACGGCCGTCCACCTCGCCGCCGCAGCCGCAGCCCTTGGCTGCCGCCGGAGAGCCTGGTGGATGTGACCCCACCTGCCAGCCCCCCACCGCCATCCTCTCCGCTTCCGCCGCCGTCATCTCAGAGTGGGGCGCGCATGAGCCGTCCGATGAGGCATCCGCGGTCCAGATAGGGGGTGGAGGAAAAGAAGGTCTCGCGGGTCATTTTGCAGAAAGGACCCCTTAAACTAGTTTTACCTTTCCGTTCAGCCCCTAACTGGATCGCAAATTTTATCCACGATCCAATTTCGACCCTCCTGTCATACTGCGACCGTTAGATCGTGATCTCGCGGTCTATATCAGTAGTATTACAGAAAAGGACCTGACATTGCTCTGTATTACAGCCGTTTCTGCCTCCCATCAGATCGTCCCGTTGGTCTCACATGTCAGTGGTGGCCATCGATGAAACACTACCTTCTACGCTGCGCCGCGTCGCTCGGTCCTGCGCTGGCCGTTTGCTTTCTGTGTCCCTCGACCGCACGATGCGCCATATGTTGGTGTTTGGTACGTTCGCGCTCGACAGGGACAGATTTGCAAATACGATGTCAGGGAGGCAATTTTTAGAATTACAGTGGCAGCAGGGGCAAATTAAAAAAAATTCCATTCCCTCGCCTCCGCTTCTCTTCCCTCCCGCGATCCGAAAATCGAAACCCTCGCCGTCCCATTCCCCCACACTTCTCTCTCTATCTCCCCGCTGCGAGCGGCGGGCGGCGGCGGAGGAGGAGGAGGAGCAGGGCGTGAGCCGAGCAGTGGGTGGCGGAGGGCGCGAAGCGGAGTTGGGATTTTGCTCCGAGGCGCCCGATTCGACCGGCAAATCCTCGCCGGCGGCTCGCCATTTCCTATCGCTGCTCCAGGTTCGATCCGACCTCTTCGCCCCCAGAATCGTTCGGTTCGAATCATTGCAGGTGTACGCTTAGCTACTTTGCAGCACCCGCGTAGAAATTAATAATCATTGCAGCGTGCTGATTTCTCGACAGGTTTGGACGGCAATTCTAGGTATCATTATGCTGTGGTGAATACTTTGGGCTGTCTAAATTAGCGCTCTGTTCATTTGCTTGTTTCCTAGCCTAGGAAGTGTTTGGATCGTTCCGCATTGCCGGTTTTCTGGGCGTGGTCATTGCTGATGCTCAGACAACAAGTTTGAGGTTCTGATCCTCAGCTGGTGAGCGCTGAGCTTGCTTCAGAAGCGCAATTGGTTAATTGGTTCTGGCCATGGAAGTCAATGCCGCCGACAGTGATGTATGTGCGGATGGTGTCATCGCTGAGTTGCTCGACATGGGGTTTGAGTTCGACAGGATCAGCCAAGCGATCGGTGTTGTCGGTCCGTGTCGTGCTGATGTGCTGGAGTTTATGCTGAGTAGTTCTGGCAGTGGACAAACAAAGCCAAGTGGGGATTTTCCAAGCCACCGTTCCGTTTCGGCTAACGCAGAGCCACGCTCGATTGACAAGAGGACCAAATTGGCTAATCCTAGGAGAAGATTTAAGCAACCTAGCATTACTGATCATCTTGCCTCAACCACTGGCAGTAAAAGGGAGTCTTGTGGGGAGAAAGCGAGTACTTCGTATCCTTGTTTAGCGGCCTCCATTGATCCCAGATTGCCAGTCAGTGCTGATATTTTTTCGAAATTAAAGCCCGAATCCCAGTCTTTGCTTGAGAATTCAAGAGGCGAGTTTGACCAGACTGACAAAATTAGTGCTGTTTTGCAAAAGCATTTTGGATTTTCCTGTGTGAAAGGTTTCCAAATGGAAGCCTTGAATGCTTGGTTCTCTCACAAGGATTGTCTTGTTCTAGCAGCAACTGGATCTGGTATGACTTTTTTTTAATATATTATCTTAATTCTTTGTCTTCTTGGTTGGGGACTTTCTTTATCGTTATACAAGTAGTGGTTTTGAGCCATCTTTTACTATTATGAACGATGAGAGAGTGACTGTTTTGCCAGGAAAGTCCCTTTGCTTTCAGATCCCAGCTCTTTTGACTACAAAGATTGTGGTGGTGATTTCACCCTTGATTAGTCTAATGCACGACCAGTGTCTAAAACTTGCAAACCATGGGATATCAGCATGCTTCCTTGGATCAGGGCAACCTGATAGTCGTGTTGAGGGCAAAGCGATGGCTGGCATGTATAAGATTATTTATGTTTGCCCTGAGACAGTATTAAGGTAATCATTCTGCTTTTGGAATGCTAAACTTTGATTTATGTGTAATGTGTTCTGTGCTTATTGTGGGAACTTCTCTACATGCAGACTGATGGAACCATTGAAGAAACTTGCAGAAAAGCCAGGGATTGCACTTTTTGCTATTGATGAAGTTCATTGTGTTTCTAAATGGGGCCACGATTTTCGACCTGACTATAGGTCTGCTCTTGTGTTCGATATCCTCTATTAAAGGCGCAAGTCATTGTTTGCCATTGTTAGTTTAATTTTTTGACATGTACTGCAGTGAGATGTATTTCTTTGGTACTTAAGAACAAACACATGTCTTCTATTTTCTTGCACTATTTTACAGCTCTAATATTTAAGGTATACCTTTTTTTCACCTACAGGAGATTGTCCATGCTTCGAGAAAATTTCAAATCCAGCAAATTGAAGTTCTTGAAGCATGATATTCCTTTGATGGCATTGACTGCTACTGCAACTGTTCCTGTTCGAGAAGACGTTGTCAAGTCCTTGAAAATGTCAGAAGATACAGCGATTGTCTTGACATCTTTTTTCCGGCCAAATCTTCGATTTAATGTGGGTCAAACTTTTGAGTTTGTGTTCTGTTGGTTTCCGTTTTTATGTTCTGGCCAGATGATGCGGTAAAAAAGTGTAGAACATTGTATTTTTCTACGTTGTATCAAACTATAGACTTAAAATACCTCGACCCTACTAACCATGTTATAATTAGGAGAGGATTTTGCTATTTACAACTATGCATCTTATTCATTATTGAGAGGGTATATATAGACATGAGTTACATGGGCCTCACGGGCTACATGGGCCAAAAGAGAGAGAGAATATATAACTCTTAACACTCCCCTTCAAACTCAAAACGGATTAGGAGGATTTGATGCACTGAGTTTGAGTATATGAAGCCGATGTTGATCTTGAGTTTGAGCTTTAGTGAAGAAATATGCAATTTGAAGCTCCGAGGGTACATACTTGAGGTCGATGGTCGATTATTGATAATGAGATTGTGTGAAGGATGCATCAACACCAATGTGCTTTGTCAACTCATGATTGACCGGATCACTAGCAACTGAATGACAGCTAAGAGCCATCGAAATCAAATGATCTCTGAGGTGGTAGCAGCAAGGGCTCGAAGCTCAGCTTCTGCACTAAAGCGTGACACCGCAGTCTGCTTCTTTGACTTCTAGCCAATGAGCGAAGTACCAAGAGAGGTGCAGTAGCCAGTGATAGATCGACGATCAACATGATCACTCGTCCAAGTAGAGTCAGAGTAAGCGTGGAGTTGAAGCTGACTCGAACTGACATATAACAGACGTCTAGACGTAGTCCCCCTCAAGTATCTCAACACACGAAGAACATGACCATAGTGGACTGAGGTGGGAGCACTGACAAACTGGCTGAGCACATGAACAAATGAGCAATATCTGGCCTAGTGATAGTGAAATAAACAAGGCTCCCAACGAGCTGACGATAGTGGGAAGGATCTGTCAGTGGTACATCGTCTGTAGATCGAAGTTGCAGGTGGAGCTCCATGGGTGTGGCTGCATTATGAGTATCAGCCATCCCAGAGTGAGCGAGTATATCCTGAATGTAGTGATGCTGAGAGAGGTAATAGCCATCACCATCAGAATGAACCTTAATCCCTATAAAAATAGCTCAATGGTCCTAAATCTGACATCATAAACTGTTCACTTAATTTCTTTACAAAAGCCACATAGTCTATATCATATCCTGTGATCAACATATCATCTACATATAGCAGAAGCAAAGTATGACCTCGCTGAGAAGTGTGAATAAACAAGGTAGGGTCATGCTCACTTGGAGTGAAACCAGCAGCTCGAATCACAAAACTGAAACGTTTGAACCAAGCACGAGGAGCCTGCTTGAGAGTTGAGACCATATAGAGCACATCTAAGACGACAAACATAGCCTGTAGGAGTCTAAACACTGAGGGGTAGCTGCATATAGACCTCATGTAGATCACCATGAAGAAAAACATTCTTAACATCCATTTGAGATATAGTCCATAAGCGTACCGCTGCAATAATAATGAGAGTACGGACTGTAGTTATATGAGCAACTAGAACAAAAGTCTTATCATAATCTCGAACATAAGCCTACTGAAAACCTCTTGCAACAAGACAAGCCTTGTATCACTCCACTGAACCATCTGACTTGGTCTTTACTTTGTACACCTATTTGCAAGTTATAGGAAGAGCGGAAGAGCTCTAGATGGAAGCGGAACAAGATCCCAAGTGCCTGTAGACTCTAATGTTGTAAGCTGCTCAGTCATAGCCAACTGCTACTCAGGTATACTGATTGCCTCCTGATAAGTACTCGGCGTAGATACTGCACATGCACAAGAAAACCCCATCTCTCTGGTGCCTAATGAGAGGAGCGATCACGTAGGGCATACCGTGATGTAGTAGAATGATCGTTAGAGTATGTGGTACTGGCTGAAGGGTCAAGGGGAGGAGAGGAGGATCGAGGATCAGAATATTCAAGAGGAATGAAAATATGAGGATCAGAAGGAACTCTCGGTCGGCGACTATAGTGAAAGGGAAAAGTGGAAGTGTCAGAAACTGGTGGAGCTGCGAGAGGAGATACACTAGAAGATGAAACTGGTGGAGAACGTGTATCTGGAAAAGGCAAGTCTGGTGAAGGAATGGAAGGTAGACACAAAAAAGAGGTGGAATCTGTGGAAGGAGTGAGATGTGTAGAAGGATGATAAAAGAAAAACCGACCCTCATCAAAGGTCACATCGCGAGCGATGCGAATACAACGTGCTGAGGGATCATAGCAACTATAGCCCTTATGCTCAGAACTATACCCAAGAAGACACTCAACCGACCGAGAGCCCAGCTTTGTGCACTCACATGGTCCTAGAAGGACATAGCAGACACAATCGAAGACACGAAGATGATCATAGCGAGTAGGTGCTCTGTACATGATCTCACCAGGACACTTGCTCTGAAGCTTGGAAGAGGGCTGACTGTTGATGAGATAGACTGTCGTAGAAACCGCTGCCCCTCAGAAGTGAGAGGGAACAAAGGAGAAAATGAGAAGAGTACTAGCAATCTCAATGATGTGACGGTGCTTGCGCTTAGCAACACCATTCTAAGCATGAGCACTAGGACATGAGAGCTGAGTAAGAGTACCCCCAGAAGAAAGGAACTGACGAAGGACTGACCAACACGGATGGCAAAAGAGAACTGAGTGTGAACTATCTGAGCAAAAGACTGGTAGATATAAATCAACTGTGAACGATGCTTCATGAAGTAGATCCAAGTGTATCGAGTATGGTCATCAATGAAGATGACATAGTAACTATGACTACCCTTCGATGCAAAAGGAGAGGGACCACAAACATCCGAATGGACGAAATCAAAGGGACGATTAGATCGAGAAAGACCGGAAGGATATAGGAGCTGTACTTGCTTGCCAAGTCTACAACCCTTGCACTGAAACTTTGTGTCAAGAGAAACAGGACTAAGAACACCTTGATGAATCAAGATAGAGAGGTGTGAGCCACACAAGTGCCCCAAGCGATGATGCCATTAAGGAAAAGACTTGCAAACATAAGTAGATGCAGAAGGACAGGGAGTAGATGGGCCAACAACAAAGGATAAAGAAACATGAGCAGTAGCAGTACTAGAAATGGAGGATAAAGGGAGACTTAGACGATCAAGAACATAGAGCCTTGCAAAACCTCTCTGACGATGATCTATGCCGATGACAACTCCTGTTCGACGATCTTGCACAAAACAGGAACTATCATCAAACCCAACAAAACAGTTAATATCTGCGAGTTGCCCGACAGAGATGAGATTCATGGAGAGCATGGGGACAAGTGAGACATCTAAAACTACAAAGTGAGAGGTGGAAAGAGTCCCCTGATAAGTGACCGTGCATGGTGTTCCATCAGCTGTCTGAATCTTAATACCTTGTGCAGCTGGGTGACATGATGTGAGTTGAGATGCATCAGATGTCACATGGAAAGAAGCCTCTGAATCCAATGGCCATGAAAGTGAAGTGCTCGACACAGGACATGATGGTGCAGTAAAGTCGGTGGATCCACCAGAAGACGCCTACGGTCGACACAACTGGGCCTGAAGATTGTTCATCTGAGCCCGAATATGACCAAACTGACTTGCACAAGACTCAACAGCACTAGTAGGGAAAGAAGAAGCAATAGCAACATCACCTCGAATAGGTCTAGAACCAAGAATGCCATCAAGAGCCATGATAGGATCAAGTACACTAGCACTAAGCAACAACCTCAGTAGTACCAACACCACAGGCAATAGCAAGAGATCATGATACACAGCACAACAAGCTAACACTGCAACATCAACAGCAGAAGCAGAGCAACTTACTGGGTAGATGGTGACCACAGGTGCAGAGCCGGATCGCAGCCTTTCCTTTTCAGTCGGAGTAGATGCAACATTGAAGCGGAGCACCTCTACGCTGACACAACTCACTTAGACTCAGTCAAAGGAGCAGAGCACCTGTGCGCTGAGGCAGAGCAGCTTCGTGTTGAACTCGTGCTGAGCTGGATCGATCGGGATCAAGCACCTCTGCGCTGAGGCAGAGCAGCTTCGTGCTGAGCGGCGACGGAGAGAGTATATATAGACATGGGTTACATGGGCCAAGAGAGAGAGAGAGAATGTACAACTATTAACAACCACTACTATGTGCAAGAAAGTAGAATGGTTGTGATGTAATTTTTTTTATATCTAGTAAACAAATGCGTCCTTGCACGTAGATGGACACCTGTGTGTACATTCACACAAAATGGTGTATCAGAATCCAAACACTTTGATTTCCTAGAATTGAAGTCTTCTTTCTTTTGGAGTACTGTATCATGTGAACATGAAGTAATATTATCTGGAGCTATAAGCACGGATTGTGGTGCTTTATTATTGCTTGGCGAGTTGCCTTATTCTAAGATCATACAAAGTTGCAGTTCAAGCAGTTTCTTAGAACTGCCTACTGATTATCTTATGCCACTGGATGATCATACAAAGTTGCAGTTCAAGAAGTTTCTTAGAACTGCCTACTGATTATATTATGCCACTGGATGTCAAGCGATGCTTCTTAGCTCTTACCCTCGTCCGTTTTCTGGTTGCAGGTAAAGCACAGTAAAACCTCTGCCTCATCATATGGAAAGGACTTCCGAGAACTAATAGGGGCATATAATGCTTCAGGGAATTTTAGGGGGAAAGGCCAGAAAATTCTTCATGAAATCGACCCTGATTCTGAAAGCAGTTCATATGAGTCTTTGGATGATAGTGCGTCAGATGATGAAGATGCAATTGTTGATTCTACGAGCCATGAAGATAACAATATTAAAAATACTATAGGTGGCATGCCTTTGGTAAAAGAAAACTCTAAAAATGAGTTGGATCTGCATAAAAATGAGTTGGATCTGCATCCAGGAGTAGATGATTTTGATGGTAATGGACTAATGGTCTATTAACTTTTGTATGACTACTTACTTTTGAGTGGACACTGGACAGCTTTAACGATTTAAGAAGAAACAAGAACTTTTGACCTTTTTGTTGAACCTGGATTTTCATTACCTGCAGTGCTTATATAAAAAATCACCATTCTTTTTTTTTGAGAATGTAAGATCTTTTGATGAAACCCATTTTTTAACCTTGATATGGGCATATGGCTATTGAAACTTTTAGGATGCATGATAACAGTGTTCTTAAAGATCATCTTTCTGTAGCCTAATGTATGTTTCCAAATGACACTTTGAGTTTCTCTTGTAGTTTCATGCGGAGAGTTCCTTGAATGCTCGCGACCTGAGAGCTTTGCATTTCCTGCTCAATCCAATGAAACTAGTTCCTCAGAAAGTTTGGATCAAGGTCCTACAATTGTTTATGTACCCACAAGGAAAGAAACTGTGGAACTTGCTAACTATTTGTGCAAATCTGGCCTCAAAGCTGCAGCATATAATGCAAAGGTAGGGACCATTCGCTGATACATGCTAATTTTGTAGAAGCAAATAACTTAAATGTTTGCACGTTAAAATACTTTGATCAGATTATCTGTTCTCTTAACATACACAATCCTGTATCTTGTTTGAAGCTATCTGACACTTCGTTTCAGATGCCTAAATCACATTTGAGGCAGGTGCATCAACAATTCCATTGCAATGCCTTAGAGGTAATAATAACTATGTCCATTTGCTCATCTCACATATGACTGGAATATACCATGGAAAGTTTGCCCCTCTGCTAGATGCAATTGCCATGTGCTCACCTGCTGATGTGCAAATTCATTTTGAGATAGCAGTGTGCAGGAAATCGGGGCTTAGTATTTCCATTTACAGATCTCAAAGTGATGATGATTGATGCTTGTGTAAATTCCTGGTTTAACTCCCTTTTGTTCAGATATTGGGAACTTATTATTCATAAGTTGCAACTTTTTTAATATAAGGTTAATAAAGATTAGTTTATATGAGATGCAGTTGGCATGGAAATGACTAAGTGATCTTGTCCTATTAAATCCGCAGTCAACATATATGGAATAGATGCTTGATGGTGCTTAGTTTCTTTCTAATGATTTGACCACATACCTGTTTGAGATGAGTAGGCACTTTTTACATTTCAACAGTACTATTCATTGATACCTATGCCATGTTCACAACATTCTTTACTATGTTGTGCCAATCCTTGAGAAAATGGCTTCAATTAAAATGATAAATATCCTGGATCCTGATATTGCATGGCTCATGCTTCAGTATACTTATGTATTTACTGAAACTTCACTATATATTCTCAACTTTTGACTATTTCAGTATTTCTTGCTTCCTGGCTCTTATACTAGATTGTTTTGGTGCACACTGCCTGTATTATCACGCTAGAATGAACTTGGTGACAGGGGAATGGGGTTGAAACGTTGGTGCATATTGCATAACTTATTTATCCTGAAATGCAGCGCAGACATATTTCCACAGTAATATACTGTTTTATACTTATATCGTTGTTGGAGATCTTGAAAATCTTCATGTCTGGCTTTACATAGTTCCTTGGTTGCATAGGCTTAGAGCGATTAACCCCTCGTATTTGAGTTTTGAAGCATTTCATTGGCAATACATTATACAACAACAAATTCACTTTTCCATATATTCATTTGTTAAGATGATATAAAATTTCGGTCGCATAACTGTTACATTGACTGTTTTTCAGAAGGATGGAGTAGAGTAAACTCATTTAATCATTTGAAGTCATGCCTGTAGAAGTTCTCCGTATTTGCTCTATATCTGCCACACTTTGTTGGACCCGTCAGTCCCCCCACTACTCTATTGACCTTTTCCTCTATATATAGGTCGTGGTGGCTACCATAGCATTTGGCATGGGGATTGACAAATCAAATGTCAGGAGAATTATTCACTACGGTTTCCCGCAGGTTAGTTTAGCCTTTAGTACTTCTGTATTTCCTTCCGGACAAGGTTTTGGCGTCCACGTGGGTGTGCGTCCCGGTTTGCGGAATGTATGATGCACTGTTCTGATGTACATAGAAAAGGATATGCTTCCACAAACTTGTTTACAAAAATACCTAGAAGGCTCTTATGCATCCAAAGACTTGCTCTAACAGCGTTGATGTAAAACAGAGCTACACACTTGAACTTATACATACGTGCATGCCAAGGTAGAAGTATCATGCAGAAACAATATGAGTTGATTAGTATTGTTCTATAAGAATTCAATACATCCCAAGTTGGATTAACCTTTGTGTATGTTTATTCTTTTTGTCTGAGTTCTATTGGTCCTTACTGATGCAGAGTTTGGAAGCATATTATCAAGAAGCTGGTCGTGCTGGTAGAGATGGACAGTTGTCAGATTGTAGTGAGTTGTTATACTTCAGAATTGTTAGAATTTTCTTACCTCATAATGTTGCTTGCCTTGTTTTTGGACTTACTGAAGAAAATGATGAAGCATATGCTAACTGGAGAGTTTTTACATGTATCATTTATTCTTACCGGCAACTACTATCGAAAAAGTCTCTAGACATCATTCTATGATCGCCAAATGGCCCCCCTAAGCAAAGGACTTACCTCAATACCTTGGTGCTGGTTTGTACCATAAGCTAACTAAAACTGGTCAACATAGTCAAGATCATAAATTCTGTAGTTTGAATGTTTAAGAATCACAACACCAGTAGATACTGAAGGTACTAGGAATAGGACAATTAGCTCAGAGTTTTGCTGAGATCTTATTACCAGAATTTCCTGTTTATGGCCTTGCTTGGGTAAGGGCCTGTAGGCTTGGTAGAGGTGATCCTGGACCCCGGCAGCATGATGGCGCCATGGTGGTGCAGCCACACCACAGCGGCAGGGTGAAGAGACATTCTAGGACTTCTGTTTATTTCTTGCTTAATCATGGATTCATGACACTTGACACATTCCATACTCATCCTTATATAGAGGATGGACTATGATGCCTAGTAGGAAACTAAACTTATCTTTAGAAACGAATTGATATTCCCGAATAACCAACTCTTATTTTATTCTAGGAAATTAATCAAACTATTCAGGGAAATAGATAACTTGGTTGGGAAGAAGCCTTCCTAATCCTTGGCACGGGCCATTGCCACAGCACCACCGCACTGTTCCTGCTACAGTGTCACGCGTGAACAGTACCCTTATGGGCCCTAGTGTCTGCAAGTGACAATGCATCTGTAGAGTAGAGACAATAGAATTGAAAGCTTTTTATGCTAGTTTTGTTCATTTTTCATTTGGTTGATTGAATTGGATTTCGGGTTTACCAGACAAGCAATGTGCGGGTATATTCTGGAGCATGTTTTCTGTTGGTTGAATAGTGGAAGTTGTTTATTGTCAGTAGATTTTAATGGACCTTCGTGCTAAAACTTTCCTACTGTACCTTTGTCTTCTTGTCCAAAGTACATCTTAGAAACCAAAGCTTCTGGTATATGCACTACTTTTATCAATAATTATCAAGCCTTGCTTTATTTCCACCCTGCACCATGTCACTTGTTTTTTCCTATATTGTTTACCTGCAGCTCTATACTGTAATTTTTTGAGAGCACCTACACTCCTTCCTAATAAAAGAAGTGAGGAACAAAC
The DNA here is from genome assembly GCA_036346405.1 of Phyllostachys edulis. NCBI lineage: Eukaryota > Viridiplantae > Streptophyta > Magnoliopsida > Poales > Poaceae > Phyllostachys > Phyllostachys edulis. The sequence continues at coordinate 63,899,846 of CM070554.1, forward strand.
AAAGGCAGCATATAGAATGCTACGGGACTGCTTTCAGTATGTCTCATAACCATAAATTCAAATTCTGGTGATGGCACATGTATATTGATTAAATATTAAGCAATGGTTAATGGCTATGTATGTTTTCTATGTTTGCAGCTATTCTTTGAACACTTCAACATGTAGAGCCAAAATATTAGTAAAGTATTTCGGCGAGGAATTTGGTCCTGATGGATGCCACATGTACTTTTCTACTTTCTCCATGTCTCTTCTCCTTATATGAAACAAGTGAATGCTTAATGGCACAACATTAATACCATAATACACTTTGAAAATAAAAATATTACAATAATAAAGTCGTCTGCAGCCCAGATTATTTCTTTTAACCCATTTTTTAGTTGGAATTTTTAACCATATCACCAAAAAAAATCGAAGTTCAACAAAATACCACTTTCCGTGTCAATGACATGTGGGGCTCAGTCGCAGACTCGCAGATGTCAGTGACACAATAAGGGTCTTTTTTTTTAAAAAAAACTTGCAAAAATATTTTACTGTGGTATGAATAAAAATTTCAGCATTTCTATGAGTCTCTTTGACTCTCACTTCTCACCTCAGGTGCGACATCTGTATTAAAGGCCCTCCTCAAATGCATGATTTGAAGGAAGAAGCAGTTGTGTTCATGAATGTGCTTCAAGCTCAAAGTGTGAGTACCTAATTATAAATTTGGTTGGCAATATCCTATTCTAGTCCTGAATAGGAATTCGATGTCCATTACAAATTGTATCCACTCGCCAATATTCAGTAGCATATAACTATTTTTCCGATTTTGTTTGACCATCTTTAGAAGTTTGGTGAGTGTTCTTTCTTGAGAGTTCAAATGAGAAATACTGATTCAAAAGAACGGTGTGGTATCACCTCAATTCTCATCCATTTAAGGGAGATGACAAACTGTTAACTCGGTAGTTGAGGAATTGTTCTAAGTTGATTGCTCTAGTCATACATTTTTTAGCTAGGTTATTTCAACGTTTGCAAGAAATGAAAGCACCCATGTGGATAAAATTAGCTGCAATTTACTTCAGATGTAATAATTCCATTCCGTTGTGTCAGTGTCAAGGTCTATTTTTCCAAAGTCATTTGATGCATCTCGAGGCGCAGGCACTTATATATTTCAGCATAATTACTGGATTCGCTATAAAACCCCGCGAATCGTGAACCGGATTTGCTATAAAATCCCGCGAATCGCGTACCGGATTCGTTGAACCCGAACTGGTTTAGGGTACGGAGTTCATGTTCTTAGTGGAAATTGGAAGAAAAAGTGGCGAACTACGAACCCAAATCCCGTACCGTGACTCGGACGAACTGTGTTTTTGGTAACCATGTATTTCAGTTTCTTGATTTCCTTTAGGTTTAGAATAGATCAAAAGTGCTTTTGACTTCCCGTTAAAAAAGTGCTTTTGACTTGTAAACTTACAATGTTGCCATGGACCAGTGACTAGTTATTCTCTTTAGATAATATTTTTATTGTTTGCACCGTTTACCCATTAGCTTGGTGGTGTAGTTTTTCAGTTATATTGAAAAGAAAGCTTCCATGGCAGATTTATGTACAGTCTATAGACTAGCTGAATGGCTACTTAATCCATAAAAGAAAAATGCAGCCCAAGCGATATTGACTGCTAGATGAAACATGGAAGTATCCCGAAAAATTCAAAACCACATGTACAAGTGGATACATGCACTATCTTAACCCTCAGAAGTGCCTCAAGATTCATGCAAGGGATATTCAATGGTTATAAGATGGGGTGGTGGTTTGAATTTTGAAAGTTTACATCAATCTCGAGGCACATCTGATGGTTGTGATAGGACATGTACCCACATGTACATGTGGAAAACCATATTCAGGTATCCCTGCTAATACCTTTTTGCTACTACGGATAGATATACACAGGTGACAGGTTACAATTTGAGGATGCAAGATTTTTCACATTTCCCCTTTTATTTTTTGCATGGTGTCATCTCCACTGCCCTTCCCATGGGATGTCTCTGAATATGGAAATGTTATGGGATAAGCGAAGCTACTTTAGATATATGCAACATAAATTTTAGTACATAATTTTATTAGTATTTTTTGCCGTTTGATATTGTAATTTCAAGTAAATCTTGAGCGTACATCCAGGGACAGGCAACTGAAGATATGAATTGCAGCAGCATACCTCGTTATAGATCTGGAAGGCGAAGTTCTGGGGAGGTACCTAATTTCAGAACGGTACTCAGTTATCTAAGGGAAAAGGTTTGTGTTCTAATGCATTTCCAATCTTTTATTTCTGAAATTTATGGAGTTGGGAGCAGTAAACAGGGACTTTAGTCGTAAGCATATAGACCATAGACTGATAAAGGGTGCATAAATAGCAACATAAGTACTTGAATTATCTTTTCACTCATCATTTTCCATTTTTATGACCATAGCTGCTAAGTTGCAATGCTCAAAACTGTTGTTGTGATTAAAGATTATTTCTAGTTTCCCAGGTTTGCCACAACTGACAAGATATGGTGGCAAGGTCTTGCTCGTATATTAGAAGGCATGGGATACATACAGGAAGCGGCTGAAATTGTAAGCAATTTACTCCAGTAGTTTGTTGCAATTTTGTAATTGATTATTGTTGTGAACCTTGTGATGCTTTGTCCCTATTCACCATGATGGAGTTAAGTGCCAGCATCCTGGTCTATCATTTTTATCCAGCAACTCTAGGTCTCTACTTCCTTTTCATTTGGCTCCTCCTTTGTCTGCTTCAGATATTTTTTTGCTCACAATTGTAGTAACACTAATAACATTTCAATTCTACATTGCACCTCTGTAATAATGAAGCATTTTGGTGATATCCGAGATCAAGGCACTATATTGATACTAGAACTTTTACTGACGACTGGCTCACACCAGTATACTGGTGAGTACATAACTTCTAGATTAACTATCATAATATCATACCATATAATGATGGATGCCAGGTAACAGCGTGTCAGTGATGCTGTCTGTATGAAAAAAACATTATTGAAGGTGGATTAAGGGCTAGTAATTTTTTTTCCCGGTGCTCTATCTCAGTTGTTGCAGAATCTCCTCCGGACACCTTGTTATAAACTTTGCCTTCACTACGAAATTCAGGAGTGAATTGCGTTGCATGAATGGTATATCTGAAAATACCGGAGACATATGTGAGTGCGTTGAGGAATATAGATGATCATGTAGTTATTTATTTAGAATTTATTATGGTTTGACACTGCATTGCTTTTTGAAAGGGCATATAATCCTGAACAGTTGTGGTACCAGTAAGAGACAGAACCAAACGAATTGTTATAAATACTCTGTTTGTTGCAAACATTAGTTTCCTTTTATATCGCAACTGATTAATGGATCTCCTTGCAGCCTCGTGTTCTAATCCAGTATCCAGAGCTGACAGAAGCCGGATTAAAATTTTTGAGTTCACAATCAGAGGAGGAAGGTTTATATGCATACCCTGATGCAGCTATGTTACTGGCAATGAATAACCCAAAACCCTTCTCTTCTTTCTCCGAGTGGGGCAGGGGTTGGGCAGATCCTGAGATACGTCGCCAGCGTCTTGCAGGCAAGAAAATGGGAAGAAGAAAAAGGAGACGTTCTCGGAAGCACTCGACGGGTTTCACCACTGCAAAGGAGAGATTAACTGCAATACTCTCAAAGCGCAGAAGGTAATCTGAAGAGTGATGAGATCATGAGATGACAATTATTCATGCGAGCTTCAAGTGAAGTCCCCCCACAGACGCAAGTTGCTAAAATTGACAACTATTACTAATACTGTCATATTTGTTTGTAGATCAGTTGATCTTTATATTTACTTGAAGAGTGCCAACTTATCAGTTTGATTTGAACAAATTTATTGGTTATTAGTTTTTAAGTGTTATTATTGTTGGAGATATTAGAGTTACAGTCTAAGTCGGTTGTAATATTTGGCACTATAAATAAAAGGGTGTAGGGGTCCCAAAGGACACATATAATTATTCTCCAAAATTCTACATGACATTAGAGCCAACACATCCCAAACCCTAACCCTAGCAAACCCTTACCTCAGAACTGTCGTCGCCGCCGCTCCTCAGTCTATCCGGCGGCCGCCGCTGTCCTGTCGTGCGTGGTCCTTCGCGACTGTGTTGCATGGGAGCAGACTGGCGGCCAGTTGGGTTATATACGGGTCCCCGCATAACACGGGAGGGCAGAGGAGGGGAGACGAGATTCGGTGGTGCTTAGGTCGACAGTGGAGATGGGGTGGCGGATTGGCACGAGAGAGAGAGATAAGGGTCTTGTGGCGACTCGGCGATGGTCTTGAGGCGTAAGCGCGTCTTGAGAGTGGTAGCAATGAGAAAGCTTGAGGTGTCACCGAGCGGTGGAGGCGGCGCGGCCGAATCTGGGCCGGCTCGTTTGGAAAGAAGGAAGAAGAGGAGGCTTGGCCGGACGAACGAGGGCGGCGACCGTTTGGCGGCAAGAGGAAGGAGCTGACGGAGCTTCGTGCGCGGAGCGGCTGCGCGCGTGAGAGCGATGGTGGATCGGCGTCATCCGACCGGAGGTGGTCGGATCCGGTCGCGGGTGAGGAAGCTAAGGGAAGAGGAGGGGCTACAGAGGATCTGGCGGGATGGGATTCAGCGAGAGGAAGGGAGGAGGATCGGGGGAGACGAAGACTTGGGAGGAGGTGGATCTGGAGATTCGGTCGGTGGTGGAGGAGAGAAGGTAGGAGCAGTGGCTTGAGGAGGAAGGAGCTCGGGGTTGGAGCGGAGTCTTTGCGGTGGCTGGCCGGGAAGGCGGCCGAGGGTGTCATGGGCTAAGCGTGGCCAGCCTGAGCCTAGGTGCCTAGGTCGACGGCAGCTAGCCTGGCCAGGCCGAGGGCGATGATCGGGAAAGCGCGGTTGAAAGTGAGGTGAAGAGGAAGGAAAGAAGAAAGCGGAGGCTTGCTCTCGGGAGGAAGGAGAAGAGCCAAAACTCTCAGGAGAAGAGGATCTAGTGGGGAGGAGCTCAGGAGAAGGAGAATCCGGTAAGGAGGAAGAAGGCTTCGAGGGAGGAGAACAGGTGTGAAGGAGGCGTGCGGGAGGCTTGGTCCTGGATGGGGAGGGGAGGGGAGAGGAAGAAGGAGGTTTGGCCTTTGGGATTTGCTGTGGCCAACGAATCAAGGAGAAAAGAGAGGTGTGGCCTTTGGGATTTGTTGTGGCCAACGAATCGGGGAGGAGGAAGGAGAGGTGTGGTGCTTTTGTTGTGAATCCGGTGTGGGTGCTTCGAGGGTGAAGGATCCAATGGAGGTGTGGAGGATCCGGTGTAGATGTTTGATTTTTTAGGAGCATCTAGTGTGGTTGAGGGGAATCTGGTGTGGCTGCGTATGTTGTGTTGGGAAAAGGAGAGAGAGAGGATGGTGTGTTTGCTGAGAGTTCTAGCTGCTGTGTTGCTTGATGGTGACAGTATCGGAGGTTACGATGGAAGGTATGGAAGACAGGGGGAAAAGACTGTTCAGGTGGTGCTTTGATGGTTGTGCTAATGGCGGAAATGGATGATGGTGATGAGCTTGACGATGGTGGGGATGAAGTAGGAGCTGGTGGTAACTCCAGTGGAGGTTATGTCAGTCGACGGTGATGGTATTGGTGTCGTGCGGTGATGTTGGTATGGGTGCCAGAGATAGTATTGCTGGAGATTTCTGGGAGGGGATTGGGAATGAAGTCAGGCGTAATGGTTTGTGATAGGGTAGAGGTGATGGAGGCCGAGACTGGGTGTGTGTGGCAGAGTGGTGGAGGCCAGGGGTGACCGGGGGCATGAGGGTAGAGGAAGATGAGGTTAAGGTCGGGGCAGCTGGTAGATGGTGGAGATGGATTTGATGTCGTTCTTGGTAGCATTGGTGGTGAGCAACTTTTTGGTCTTTGTGATGGCATTGGTTATGGAGTCGATGGATGGTAGTTTTTGGTATATTCTAGTAATGGTATTGCAATATGTAACAAGATGGACATAATTGTTATCTCATGCCCATCTTGAGGGGGAGCGTTGGAGATATTAGAGTTGTTGGAGATATTAGAGTTAGAGTCCAAGTCGGTTGTAATATTTGGTACTATAAATAAAGGGTGTGGGGGTTCCAAGGGATACACAATTATTCCCCAAAATTCTACAATTATTCTATATGATTTGTTTTGAGGGAAGTACAAATGAGTGAGGTTATACGTATCACTGTTTTGGTTATTTGTGACGGCCCACATGCCACTACCTTGGGTAGCATGTCAGTCTACGGGCCACACCAGATAAAGTATACTTTACTAGATATCTGCACATCAGAGTATCACAGAGAAGCAATAACAATAGTTCTATAGTTATCTTACAACTAGAACATAGTCTTAAACATAAGGTTTTCACGATACATGGCATTGATCATTGAGTTCATGCCTATATTCGCCACGCCCAAGCTACTTCTATTACACGACTCTCAAGCTTCATCTTCATCATTGAAGTTTGAACCATCGAAGTCTTGATTTTCTTGAGCTTCTTTCATCTGCCGCTGTGGATCACCTCTGTCTTGCTCCTCGGTAATGAAACTCTCAAGGTCGAACTCTCCAAAGTCTAAAAAAGGTAATTATAATATAGGGATGAGTACACAAGGTACTTAATAAGTTCAATCATAGCAAGTCAACGATTATATGATCTAACGATCCAATTATACCAAACCTATACTAGCAAAGGGCCCACGTCCTTGAGAATATGGTAGATAGTTTTCTAAAATATTTGTTGTCAAGTTAATCAAGTTTTAATTATGAATTCTATACTATTCATGAGACATCACAGCCTGTGACGCAGTTTCTAGTTGAAACCGAGGAGTGACAGTCATATTTTTTGCTTTGCAGAAATTGTGCTATTGTACCCACACGTCTCTTTCTTTAATGCCGATCAGATATACACACTTCTTTTAGTGTGTGACTAAGACCAAGAGTTCACTATGCCTTTCTAATATTCCTTCAAAGTATATCTCTGGCAAAGAGCCGTAGCTAAAACCATCTAACTTCCGTAGAAGCACAAAATCCTTGATCCTAGCTTCCGTAGAAGCACATGGTCCTTAATCCCACCTAGAGATACATCTTCCGGAACAATTACTTGGCCAAGCCGGGATAACCAGGTATGTGGTCAGCGCGATTGAACGACAGTTGAATGTCTTATGACAATTGTTACTTAGTCCTTATATGATAACCCATATGTAGTGGAATCACAACACTTCCATGAATACATACCAGTGATCCGAACTACCATCCATACTAGTGACCATCATATAACCAAATCTAGTTGTCATCATATTAATTCAGGGTTTATAAAGTAAATTTGATATGTAGGTGATTGTGTATACTAGATTGCTAGTAATTGATACTGAAATTAAATTGCCTGAGCAACACGAAAAATTAGAGTATTGAGGCTTAGGTTCAATAAGAACTTTCTCTAATGCTCTGACTCCTAGAAAACACCAATAGAGTTCAATAAGGACTAAGAATTAAATGAAGAAAATGCAGATGTTGGTACTAAGTCTACACATCTTTTTTTAAACTTTTTCTAAGAAAAGGAAAATAAATTTTGGAAAAGAAAAAAGAAAACAAAATATAAACTAACTCAACTGGACCGACCCACTAGGCCCAGCTCTCTCACACACACAACACACACGGCCCACTGGCCCAACACACAACACAACACACACCTCTCTCTCTCTCTCTCTCCCCGGCTCTCTGCTCTCCTTACCCAATGCCGTCGGCCTCACCGGCCTCGCTGACCTCACCAACTCGTCGGCGTTCGCTGACACTTGCTCCGCCTGAGCCCTCGCGCCGTCGGGCCCGACTTCTCTTCGCTTCCTCCTGCTCCACCTCCCATGGCATTGCCACCGTGTCACAAACCGGAAGTGTATATGTATGATTTTCAGAAGAATCTGGGAATAAAGACGTGATCTGAGAAGTACTTAAGCTAAACGGGGATAAACCCTAACTAGGACTAAGATATGGCATCAATCCTGTTGCCTTTCCTCACGGCATTAACTCGTTTTATACAACTTTGGAGTCCGAATCAAAGTAAAAGTAAACTGGAGGTAAACTGAAAATTACAAGTGATGGGTAACAGTAAAGTTGGAATTGTCCCAAAGTAACTTCAACGGATGGAGATCGAAGCCCCATATCCAGCGTCCATCCCTCCGAAACGGTATGCTTGCATCTGGTCCGTTGGATGTACTTTAATTCTCTTTGCCTTCTCTGATTAGCTCCAGTTCTCAGCAAATTATCGATGGATCCTGACAATTGCCCTCCCCTAACTGAATCCTTGTCTCAAGGTTCATCAGGAGGGAACCAACTGCGAATGGTGCGGCTGTAGAAATCGGAAAAGGTCCCTTTTATAAAATCCGCATCCTCCCAAGTCACGTCTTCAGGCGGCAAATTAAGCCATTGGATCAGCCATTGAGTTACCAACCGGGGTGGCCTGGGCATAGCCCGAGTGTCCAACACAGCAATAGGTTCAACCTTTATCCTCCCCTCCCGGTCCAGCACAGGTAATTGAGGATCAGGAACAGCACGAGGACCCAAATGCTTCTTGAGCTGGCTAATATGAAATACTGGATGAATTCCCACTCCATCTGGAAGCTGTAATCTGTATGCTACCGCTCCTATTTTCTGCAGAATCCGAAAAGGTCCATAGAACTTACTGGTTAATTTCAGCGACTGCTTAAGACCAAATGCTGCTAAACGATATGGCTGCATCTTTAGATATACCATATCTCCCACCTCATAAGTCCTCTCACTTCTATTTTGGTCGGCATACTTCTTCATCCGGGCTTGTGCCTGGGCCAAGTTCTCTTTAATCTGCCTGAGCATTCTCTCTTTTTCTGACAGAAAGTTCCTAGCATCGCTGTCTTCTGGGCCTGGTACCGACACCTCACTAATGACTGGAGGAGGAGTACCATATAGAGCCTGATAAGGAGTGGTTTTGAGGGATGAGTGATAAGTAGTGTTGTACCACCATTCGGCTAAGGCTAGCCAATAATACCATCTTTTCGGTTCGGAGAAAACCATGCATCTCAAGTACGATTCCAAACATTGGTTGAGCCTTTCTGTTTGGCCGTCCGACCGGGGGTGGTAAGCCGTGCTGAACCGCAACGATACTTTCCATGCTTTGAAGATCTCCTGCCAAAATGCACTAGTGAAGATGCGATCCCTGTTGGTCACTATAGCCTTTGGTAGCCCATGTAGCTTGAAAATGTTCTCCATGAATGCTTGAGCTACAGACTGAGCTGTATACGGGTGCGCCAGAGGAATGAAGTGACCATATTTGGTGAGTCGGTCTATGACCACCAAAATCACTTCTTTCCCATTTGATTTGGGCAATCCCTCAACAAAATCCATAGATATGTGAGTCCACGCCATGTCAGGGATTGGAAGGGGCTCAAGTAATCCAGGAGAATGGCAGTGTTCACCTTTGGACCTTTGACATATGGCACATTCCTTCACAAATTTTTGCACCTCTACTTTCAGCCCGGGCCAAAAGAACAACCTCTTCATCCTCTGATAAGTTGCAACAATTCCCAAATGCCCCCCGATGGCAGAAGCATGTAACGATTCCAATATCTTCTTTTTAAGGATTGGTTCATTGCCCACATAGATTCTTCCCTTATACCTTATCACTCTGGAATGTAGCATGTAAGGACTATCTGGATCAGTCTGATCAGCTTCAATGACCAGTCGACTGAGTAACTCCTGACAGCATGGGTCATTTTTGTAGCTTTTACTGATTTCTTCCATCCACACTGGAGTGACAGTAGTGACAGCATTACATTGTCCCCTTCTAGATAATGCGTCCGCAACCTTGTTCTCTTTCCCTTTCTTATATTCAATTACATAGTTGAACTCCAATAACTTCAACATGAGTTTGTATTGAATACCTTCCGAAATCTTTTGCTCGGTAATAAACTTTAAGCTCTTTTGATCCGTTTTGATAATGAGCAAACCACCCAAGAAATAGCGCCTCCACTTTTTCAAGGCTTCAAGTATTGCCATCGCTTCTTTTTCATACATTGACAGTGCAATAGATTTCACCCCTAGTGCTTTACTATAGTAGGCGAGAGGTCTCCCCTTTTGCATCAATACTGCCCCGATGCCGATTCCACAAGCATCGGTTTCCAAGGTGAATGGTTCTGAGAAATCCGGCATGGCTAGCACCGGAGTTGTTGTCATTCGCTGCTTAAGCTCCAAGAAGGCCTTTTCCTGTGGTTCTCCCCATTGGAATGCTCCTTTTTTAAGGATATCATGTAATGGCTTGCAGATCAGATCGTAACCTTGCACAAAGCGCCTGTAGTAACCCGTAAGACCCAAAAAGCTTCTCAGCTGTGTCACACTTTCGGGCCTAGGCCAATCTTTCACCGCTTCAATTTTGGATGGGTCGATTGATACTCCTTCGCCACTAATGATGTGTCCTAAATAATCAACTTGTTTAACAGCAAATGAGCACTTACTGAATTTTGCAAACAATTGTTCTTCCTGCAACAGTTTCAGTACAATCTCCAAATGGATGAGGTGATCTTCCATATTTTTGCTATATATAAGTATGTCGTCGAAGAAAACCAATAAAAATTTCCGGAGGTAATCCTTGAATAGTGTGTTCATTAGCGATTGAAAGGTAGCGGGAGCATTTGTGAGGCCGAAAGGCATTACCAAATACTCAAAATGCCCGAAATAAGTCCTGAAGGCTGTTTTAAAAACGTCCTCTTCTTTCACTCTGACTTGGTGATAACCCGATCTTAAATCTAATTTGGAAAAAATACTGTGCACCATGTAACTCATCAAGAAGATCTTCAATCACTGGAATTGGGAATTTGTTTTTCACTGTTTGAGTGTTTAGTTTCCTATAATCAATACACATTCTCCAGCTACCGTCCTTCTTTCTTACCAAAATTGCCGGCGAAGCATAAGGGCTTTCACTAGGTCTTATGATAGCTGATTCCAGGAGTTGTTTGATCTGCTTTTCTAACTCACACTTCTGGTGATAGGGCACTCGGTATGGCCTTACATTGGGTGGAGCCGAGCTTGGCTTGAGGGGAATAGCATGGTCACAAGACCTGCTTGGTGGGAGTGCAGTGGGTTCATCGAAGACTCTGTGATATTTATCCAACAATCGAGCTACTTCGACATGGTCTGGGTTATTCCTGTTTTCTTCTTTTCCTTCTTGGTATAGTAACATAAAGCCCATAACTTTCTTGTTGCATAGCTTGTTCAGCTGAATAGCATTGATAATTCTGTCGGGGTGTGCTACAGTGAAATCAGTAAAAGTCACCTGATGCCCTTCCTTACTAATGCTCATTTATCTGATTTTCAAGTTCAGCTCTATTGGACTATAAGTATAGATCCAATCACAACCGAGGATAAAGTCATAGGACTGTAATTTCAGAACCTTGAAAGTACCCACAAACTTCTCTCCTCGAATATCATATTCACAATCTGCCACATGTGCTCCTGTATAAAGAGTTCCACCACCAGCCACTGATACCTTTTGAATATCATTGTGCTGTGTTTTACACTGAGCAAGATCAGCAAACTTCAAATCCATAAAAGTATGAGAGCTGCCGCTGTCAATCAATGCCACACCTCTTCTCCCGTTTAGTGTAAGGATAACTGAAAATGTAGCCACAGTAGGAGCTCCCTTAAGGGCCATCAAAGAAATCTGTAGTGACTCCCCTTCTGTTGAAGGCTCCTCTTCTTTTTCTTTCTCTTCCTCTTTGACCTCTATCGCCTGATTCAAATCTCCCGTGTCTTCCATTTCTGAATCCATAACCATGATATTGAGTACCTTGGATTGCTTGCAAGAGTGACCCGGCACCCATTTTTCTGCACAGTACCAGCATTTTCCCGGTTCTCGGGTGATTACAACCGGGTGTATAGACTGGTTTGTCTTCTTACCCAGCTCACTGTTACTTCCTGGCTTATTTATCACAGACTTGTAGTTTTGCTTCTGGAATCCTCCTCTAGCAAAACCCCCACGCTGAAAACCAGTATGGGATGCTGAGCCGATCTTTTTCACTGCATTAGCTCCTTTCTCCAAATCTTTAGCCATCCAATATGCTTCGCAGAGACTTTGAGGTCTATGGGGTTTGATATAATGCTTAATATCTTCTCTCAATCCCTTAACAAAACATCTTACAAAGTAATCGTCTCTTAGCATAGAATTTTCACTCTTCATAATAGCCATCAATTCTTCAAATTTGTCAATGTATTGTGCCACTAAAGATTGCTGTTGTTGCACCGCGTGGAACTCCTCAATAATATCATAGATGCTATGGGCTGCGAACCTATCACATAGTCTCAGCTTCAATAGGGACCATGAAATCGGGGTGTTCATGATACCCGATCCCCTTAACCAGTTATCGGCCCTTCCTATCATATACGAAGTCGCTAAATCACACCGATACTCTTCTGGCACGTTGGCAAGTTCAAAATATTTGTCACATTGTCTTATCCAACCCATAGGATTATCACCATTGAATGTAGGAAATTCTAGTCGAGGCCCTTTTGCAATTGATTTTAAGAATTCCATACTCCTTTCTTCCTGATTGACAGTTTTGAACTCCCTTCTATCACCCAAGACTCCAAACAAATTCAAAGTGGGAGGTTCATTGTTAATTACTGGATTGTTACCTCTGAATCTCGGCGCTACAGACTACCCAAAGGGAGTATTGCTGGCGTGTACGCCACCTTGTTGAGAATGATTCAGATCCAAATCTTCCAAGGCCCGTACTCTTCTCCTCATCTGCTTCCTCTTCCACATCGACCACCCGTGAATCCATATCGGCGGTCGCTGGTTTCACCAAGGAACACAAAAGTTCTTTAATCTCACCCATTTCACCTCGTAACCCATTCATCTCCAGGTGGAGTGTTCCGATCCGAGCTTCCACTTGAAGTTTCAGATCCCCCATCTCTTGTCTCACCGTGACTACTTCAGAACCTTCAGCTCCATCACCCGCACCATCCTTCTTTCCACCTCGAGTCATCATCTGAGATCTGAATGGTAGGGTTGGGGATTTTACCACAGATATGCCTGGAACCCTTCCCTAAGCCGCTACAGATCCCGGTCTCCACCTCCAAGGAAAGGATGCTCTGATACCAATTTGTCACAAACTGGAAGTGTATATATATGATTTTCAGAAGAATCTGGGAATAAAGACGTGATCTGAGAAGTACTTAAGCTAAACGGGGATAAACCCTAACTAGGACTAAGATGTGGCATCAATCCTGTTGCCTTTCCTCACGGCATTAACTCGTTTTATACAACTTTGGAGTTCGAATCAAAGTAAAAGTAAACTGGAGGTAAACTGAAAATTACAAGTGATGGGTAACAGTAAAGTTGGAATTGTCCCAAAGTAACTTCAACGGATGGAGATCGAAGCCCCATATCCAGCATCCATCCCTCCGAAATGGTATGCTTGCATCTGGTCCGTTGGATGCACTTTAATTCTCTTTGCCTTCTCTGATTGGCTCCAGTTCTCAGCAAATTGTCGATGGATCCTGACACGCTGTCGCTCGGTTCCCCCTGGCATGGGGATTCCTCCTAGGCCTCCCTTGGACCTCGCGCACCCCTTTCTCATTGGCTAGCTTGGGTTGACTGGGGCTTGGTTAACCCTAGCCATGCCTGAGCTCAACGTCCGCCACCGAGGTACCGTCATCGTCGTTGTGAGATGGCGTGGTGCATGGCAACGCTGCAACTACGGCCGGCCACCTTGCCTTCCAGGTTTGGTCTTCCTCGTTTCCTCAACCTATAGATCCTATCTCCTATTTGGCCGATTCTTGATGATGCTTGAATGAATAGGGAATGTTTAAGTTGATGCTTGAATGTTGGATAATTGATGCCTAGAAACATGGACGGATGATACGCTCACATACTCGCATCATATTTTGCAATATTTGGCTTGACAGCCCACACTAATAAGATGGTGTCCTTAATTTAATATGTTAAGACATGATTAAAACGAGCAATCAGCAACATTGGTGATGTTAACTAGCTTAGCAATGATGGATAAAAATACTAAACTAAGCTTTGCTATTCATTTGATACACATTCTAGGATGTCCTTGTTCTCTTGTATGTTGTACAAGAGTTACACATGATGTTCTATTGCAATACTGAAAATAGAAATCATATATATGCTAGTTATTTTCATATTAATGAATAGCAGATTTTCGCTAAAAGAACACTTTGCAAAATGGTAAGAACATGATACTATGCAAGATCCATGATACACAGCTCAATGATGATAAAAGAAACCTGAGAGCAACCTACACATACTAGTTTGTCACTCATACAACAAGCATTTTTCATAATAAAAATCAAGCATGGCAACTTTACTTTAACTTGTACTTCGCTCCAAAAATGATGTTTAAGCCTACCTTGATCTTGATGAGAAAAATGAGATGCTAGAATGCTTGATGCTTGAAATGGATCTGGGCATTTTCATAATAAAAATCAAGCATGGCAACTTTACTTTAACTTGTACTTCGCTCCAAAAATGATGCTTAAGCCTACCTTGATCTTGATGAGAAAAATGAGATGCTAGAATGCTTGATGCTTGAAATGGATCTGGGCATCTATGCCTGGAATGAAATGAGATGCAGGTGTTGATGCTTGAATGAGTGCTAGTTCACTTTCCCCTTGATCCACTTCTTCCCTTGTCTTCTCACCTTCATGGTCAAACATCTGAACACGTTAGCCATGATAAGCAAGAAAGAAAGAAAAAAAAGAGAAGAACATAGGGATGAGCTCACCTTGTTGCCGAAATGGGCCAAATGCCTAACTAGCTATTGGATGCTATGATGCATTACCTATGAGTTCCTTCCTTTGGAATCCTCAAAATGATTTTATTTAACTTTGTGAAATGAAATTCCTGGTTTAATTGAGAGATTGCCACCTCAAGGGACAACATCATGGGACACCTTGCATTTTGGATAAAATGGTAAAAACACTTCCTATGGAATTTTGGTAAAACTTGGATGCTCAAAAGGATATTTTTGGTAGTTCATTGGAGCTCTCGGAAGCTGATTTTGAAATATTTTAAAATCTAAAAACATTTTATATGGAGGCCCCTACTTTACTCTTTCGGTTTTAAAGGAGATAAGGACCATTTTATAAAATGTCCAAAGCATAAGGGTCTTTTTGCAAAGTGGCCGAATGACGAACCTTTTTTTGTAAAAAACTAATTTCTGAAACCAAAAATATTTTCCCCTATTTTCTTGGAATACTCTTTCTACTAAAATTGTGGCCCATTGGAGGCCCCTACTTTGCACTATGGTTTTAAAGTAGATAAGGACCATTTTGTAAAATGTTCGAAGCATAAGTGTCTTTTTGCAAACTAGCTGAATGCGGGACCTTTTTGTAAGAAACTGAAATTATTTTTTAAACCAAAAATTATTTTCCCCTATTTTCTTGAAATGCTCTTTCTACTAAAATTGTACCCTACTGGCCGGTGCAATTCTAGCGGTTGACGAGAATCTAGGTAATAGTTGTTAAAAAAATAATTCATAATTATGATTTTTGTCAAACCAAAACATTTTCCTCCTACAGAAAAATGTATACTCCAATAGTGCGCAGCCATACCCCTTTTTAATTAATTTTTCAAAACTTAATTCCTCTATAGAAGGGTTGATGCAATGTAATGCAATGCAATTGATGCTTAGAGGAAAGGTCTTCTAAAGGTTATTCAGGGCTCCCATTCTATATCTAGCACCGAATGATCGAGCGCACAAATGCATAAACGAACAAGTAATAAACGAGCTATCAAACACAATGCACTAGAACAACGAATAAACATATGGTTTTGCTTGCACCATCGCTCGACTAGCGCTGCTCTCTATCTAGTGCGACCGAGTCAGCCGTTCATGAGACTCTAACAAGTTTTCGTCAAGAAATTCTTTATGTGAATCCAAAGAAGCACAAGTCTAGATATTAGGCCTGGTAATGGGCCAAGGCCCGACCCTAGCCCCATCCTAGCCCATGATGTGTAATAGCCAGCCCAACCTGATTAAAGTTATTTTGAATCATGCCCAGCCCTGCACGCCAAGAAAATGGCCCTAGTCCTGGCCTGGCCCATTTGAATTCTTAGGGCCGACCCGTGCAATGAGGCCCGTGGGGCCTTGGCAGAGCAAGCGTTTGCAGTGCGGCAGAGTTTCTGATTACACATTTCTGGCCCGTGGGTTCTTCTACCACAGCAGCCAGGGTAAAATAGTTGTCCTTTTAGATTTTATAATGACCGTATGTAATCAAACACGAACAGTCAACAGTAGTTCCAATTTAATCAACCAAACACAACCCAACTATGTGGATTATAGAATTGTCATAAGAGATGTCACATCACATGAGCCAAAAGCGAATTCAAGATTTTCTTTGGCGAATCGAGATGAACACACGAATAATACTTTCAAGTCTTATTTGCTAGCAAAGCAGGCTAAGCAACTAACGAAGGCAAGGAGAGTCATTGGTTGCTCCATCGACAATCTTTGTAAGGAAGAGTTCTACCCTTTTCGCTAGTTTACTATGTACATAAACAACATCGATGTCGAAACGACAAGTCGGTTAAAGAGAATACAACAGACGCCACACCGAGAAAGTATTGCGGTTTTATAACAAGAGGTTCCAGAATCTGCATCACCTTAGTATCTTATGATGATATTAGTGGACACTTTGAATTACTATCTAACTTCAACTTACCATTAAAAGCGAAAGTTTTGCATAGGTTTGCATCTCTTGCGGTTAAAATGATGATATATGGGAAAGCTGTGGCAGAGGTGAGCGAAAGAAGCAAAAGCTTATTTCTTTGTCTTGTAAGGTTATGGTCAGTGCAACGGTTAGCTGACCCCGGCTGTGCCATTGGGAAGAAAGACCAGTTCTTTCTTCTCTACTTCTGTGCTTCTCAGATTTCATCAATCACCTGCAATGAAACAGATTCGATTCAATAGAGAAAAGGCAGTCTAAGACAACTCAATGCACCCAGAGCAGATTTCATCAACCACCTGCAAGAATTGGATTCCATCAGCGCCAAATGAAGCATTGTCTGAAGTAGACGATCAGCTCCTACACCTAGCCGCTCCTGGAGTTCGCCTATGCTAAGTCCTGCCCAAAGACGAAGATTTGCACATATACCATATATTGTCTCAACAGGAGAATGAACCACTTTTTCCTCAAAATAAGCTTTGTTCCCAGATTTCCAAATTGCCCAACAGAAAGCAACCGAAACAACAACATATAATTTTGGAAGATCATGAAGGAAAGAATGCATCCATATAATTTTTGAAGATCATGAAGGAAAGAATGCATCCAACTAATGAATTGCCACACATAGGAAGGTTGACGGTTGGTCCTTGTGCATTTACCAGCAATCCGCCAAATTATTGACTGATACAAGACTGTGAATAACACATAATTGTGCACGTGTAAAATTTATTAACCAATCTGACCCCAAGTTGAAAGAGTTGCAATACATTTATGCATTCTCATGTCCATCACTCCAAATCTCCAAAATTTAAGAAACTTAGTAAGGCACCAAGACTAGACTTCATTTTGGCAATATGGTAAAGGCACCGGAAGTGATATAACTTTCTAAGCACACATAAACAATCACCAAATTAAAAAAAATGCCCTAGTATTGCACAAATATATCTACAGAATAAACCTGGTGCAATCCAAATTCACTTGATTCATTCAATCCAGCATAACCATATAACACTAATAACACCTACTTAAACCTGATTTCTAATACATCTGCATAGCAAATAGAAGCCAATTGTAACATCCCCAAACAATAGTGTGTGTTTCAAAGGTAATAAAAATGAGGAGAAAATAAAACTTTTTCTTCAATTGGAAATACTTGACCAAATCTGTGATTCTTGAAAAGGAAATATGGAAAATCAAAATCCAAAAATCAAATTCTCCAATTCACTCCTATCAAAAACCTCTTTGGGAAATCTTGTGCCAAACCTCTGTAAATATTTTTCCTTAGTCCCTTGGATGACTTGTAACACCTCTGAATTATCTCATAATTTTTGGAGATTATTTTAATAATTTTTGAGGCAAGTCAAACCTTGGTCAAACTTCTGAGTCCACCTTCTGGAAATTCTGGAGAAAAATGCATGGCATTAAAATCTCTAGAAATTTTATGGTAGGTTAATCATTGTGTCAGGAAGCTCCAGTTAAAATTTCATAAATTTTGGAGTTGTTTTGATGCCTCAATTAAATCCTCAAAACCTCAGCTCAAAATTCAAAACTCAAAGCGGTTCCTTTGTTCTCGGCGCGGTCGCTTTGCCTTTGTTGAACTCGAGCCAAGTGACTCGATCGAGTCAACTAACGGCACCGGTGGACTCGCTGGCGCAACCATCGTGGGCCGTTAGGTTTTAATCGGACGGTCCACATTCGTGTACCCTTCGCGGCCGATTGAATCTCGCCACTCGATCAAAATCCGGCGGCTCGCGTCGTCGTCCTCCTCCGCACCCTCTCTCTCTCGCGCGACGGTCGCCATGGCAGGAGTGGGTAGGGCAACCTTGTCGCGTCGCGTCAGGCGAACTTCAACGGTCGCTCAGTGCGCATTAATTGCTCGTCGTGCCTCCTCACGGAAGTCCACAATTCAAGCTGCTCCGTCGCCCTCATCGCTTTTCGGGTGGTCGAGCACCCGAGGCCCTGTCTTGCTGTTTCCCCATTCTTGGCTTCTTAAGCACCAAGGTCCTCTCCTTCGGCTTCCTTTAGCTTCTCAGCAACTCTAGAGAGCACCCACAGTCGTTGTTCGGGCTCTAATCACCCCGAGCAGCTTCACCGCCATTGCCGCCCCTGGAGCTCTCGGTGGAGGCGGTACCCTAGGGTTCCTCCCTCTCTGATTATTGCTCCCTCAGCTCCCTCTTGTGTTGGTGGAACTAATCCCTCTTCCATTTTGGATTCGTTTCACCAGGAGGCAGCTCGATTTGAGGATCCCCTTTTTTCGGCCGCAAGCACCATTCTTCTTCTCCTCGGCCGGTGAGTCCTCCTCAGCTCAATTCCTTTCTCCAGCGTGGTCAGTGGACCTCGTAGGCTCTATTCTGAGTGTGCTTGCGCGTTTGGTGGCCCAGGCGACTTCTCCTCTGGATCGCCATTAACGCCGCCATGAACCTTCGTCGCCGGAGCAAAGACAGCGTCCTCCGACTCTCCGCGACATCCAGGTAGGTCCCATATAGCTTGGAGAAGCTCGGGCACTCGCTTGTTTGCACCGCTGCGGAGCTGTACTGGGCTATCGTCGTTTCCGTAGCATCGCCGCCGCTCTCGCCGCCGCTCGCCGCTCCATCCACTCCAGCGAGTGTGAGTGGTGCGGCGTGACCACTGATGCTATTGTGCACCGTAGGTACCCTTAACACGCGCCGCCGCGGTGTTCGTCGCCGGCGGCGAGCCGGAATCGTCGGTGTCATTTTTGAACGCCGCCGTCGTTGTCAGACGGCGGCGTGGCTCCTTGCGCGCCTCCATGTCGTGGATGTGCGGTCTAGATCTCGTAGTGTTTTGTTCTTCGTCCGCTCTGGACCGTCCATCTGTAGATCTACGGTTGCGATTAGCTCCGGCATTCTTAGTTCATTTGTGTGGGCGTGGTCGTGAGCCGTCCATCTCAAAATCAACGGCCCACGACCACCTCGTCTTGGCGGAATCCAAGCAGCGTCGCGTTGGATTCAACGTGGATCGTTGGATCCAAGATCGACGGTCCCCGTTCATCGTCCCCGCGCGGCCGCGCGTGCGTTGTCCCCGTGGTCGTGAGCCGCACGATCCAAGATCGACGGCCCATAATCGGCCACGTCGATTTGAGTTTATTAATTCCCGAGAGCTTTATTTTCAAACCTGAAAAAGGTATTAAACTTTGGAAATTCATATCTTTTTCATTGTAATTCCTTTTTGATTGATTCCAATGGTATTAATTCTGTTATTAACTCAACTTTAATCTAAAAATGTCTAGAAGGTTAATATGACTCCAGAAAAGCATGACATTAGGTTTTAATCATTCTCAGCTTTATTAATTGTAATTGAATTCATGTTAAATAGTAAAATGCATAACAAATTCATTATGACTCCTTTTTAGGTAAAATCAATTTTGTTAATTCTGTTATTACCTACACTTAGATCTAAAAATAATTTGAAGCATGTTGTAGTTGCAAAAAAAAATGTCCAGAATTAATTTTGTTAACTTGTAGGTTTAATTGCCATACTAAAATCCTTTTAACTTGTAAAATGCATAACTAATGCTCTGTACCTTGTTTTCGAGTAAATCCAACTTTGTTGATTTCATCTTAATATGAACTTACTAGGAAAATTAATATTGAACATGTTACTGTTTTCAGAAAGAATAGTTATGCATTATAATTTTGTTCAAGTTCTTGTCCTTAAAAATTGCAGAAGTTGCAATGTAGCTCCAAAAGGGTCGAAACCACTTCCATTAGTCTTAGAATGTCATTACCTATCTACCATAAAAATTTCATGTCCAGAAGACCCTAGAAAATATTTTATGAACAGTAGCCCTTTTAATTTAATTTGGATTTTTCCAGCCGACTGGAATTGTTTTGATCATATCTTTTGCATCAAGCATCCAAATCGAGTGATTCTTGTTGCTAAATTCATGAAAAATCTTTATCTTGCTGCTGTAAAAATTTCAAGTCATTTGGAGAAAGTTTGCTGTTGAGTTCTTTTGAGTTCTTTGTTCTTATCGGTTCTTTTTAAGCTCTTTCGTTAGGGTTCGACATTTGTGGTAATCCCGAGAGTGATCCTCAGCAACCAATTGAGCAACAGCAGCCAGGCAAGCAGTTTGACCATGATTTATCCCATATTTGCAAGTCTATTATCTTGTTTAAACTCTATGTATGCATTGCTACTTTGTTTTAACTATGGTTAGTGGATCCTATAGTTGCATAATCTGTAGGAATGCCATGTCTTTACTACCATGAACCTAGGTTATTTGCTGTGGTTGGAGTTAGTGGATGAACTCCTATCACTTAGTAGTTGTGATTTCAAATGCTTAGCAATGCTTAGATAACGGTAGAGATGGGCGATCATCGGCTTAGTCGATGGTCTTGATCACACAAATCTAAATATTACTCCTTTATGTCCAGCACTTGTGCTTTGTTACTTTGTAAATACAAAACCTGAAAATAAATGTGTGGATTGGACTTGGGCATATTGGATGGATGGTGCGGTTTTTGGAATGTGGAAGTATGCCTAAATGCGCCAAGGACCGAACATCTTCGTCACACTCTCCAAGCAATTATGCGTACTAACCACGCGAGAGGATATGGGACCCCTCTTGACTAAAATACTTTGGGCGTTGTTAATTGGGGTCGCTTTCGGTTGGTGGTTTTGAAAGATAAAATGTGTGTGTGTGGTGTGGGAGGGAGCATTAGTTTCGGGAAGGTTGTGTGATGTCTCCTTCTCCCGTGGGTTGTGCGACTCAGAATTAGCATTGTCCATTGGAAATGTCTCGTAGGACTTAGCCGTGCTTAAGCATACCTTGAAGTGTGCTTAAAGGAAAGGCGGTCAGCGTGTGGAGTACAGTGGTACACCTGCGCAGGATAAAACTATTGAATAGCCTCGTCTAGGTTATGGACACGCTTGGTTAGGTTTTGCAAGAGTTAGACTACAACATTTAATTAAAACTTGACTTGGTTGGTATGAGCGGGAGTTCATGCTATTGTTGTGGTGACTAATGGGTTAGTCACTTCTAGGTTGTTCATGTTGTTGTTATTATGTATTATCACGTTGTTATTTCAACAATTAAAAATGCTTTGCCAAATTGCCTTCAATCTATTATGTTATTGCAAATAAATGTTGCTTTATGCTAAATGAGACATACAACCTCCACTTACATAAAGCTTGCATGTAGCATATGTTATAGGCTGTTATCTTACGTAAGTCTTGCGGAGTACTTTATGTACTCATCGCGTGGTTGTGGCATTTTGTGGCTTTTGTTGCAGAGGAAGAGGGTGAGTTCCAAGAGCCTCACTTTTGTGCTATGTGTTGCGGCTTCTTGACGACTAGCTTGGCGGTCGGTCGATGCCTAGGGTTAAGGCACACTTGATTGGCTTTGTGTTATAGCCATCTTTATGGCACTTTTGCTTCATTGTTATCTTTTTAGAATGGTTGCTATTTGGCCTAAGGGTCCCTCTTTTGTAATAGCTATTCCTTATTAATATTAACCACGGTTTGTTGCTTATGTACTATGTGTTGTATGGAATTGATACATTCTTTTGTTGTGAGGTATGTATACTGCATTCTGGGAAGTATACATCTCTCGAGACCGGGTGTATTTGGTTGATAATACTAGGGTCAATTGGATGACTAAGTATTATGAGCCTAATAAATCCGGGTGCTCACACCAATCTCCTCTGCAGAAACTAAAATCATATGAATATTAATACCCACTATCACCATCAAATTGTCTAGGCTACACTTATTAATCAGACAGATCTAAGCAGCTCGTATAGAACCTTGAAAGAACAGGCAGAAACTGCCCATTCCTGTCACTAGAAAAGCCAAATCGCATCTTGAGAAGACCAATAACTTGGCACAAATCCTGAGACGTGAATCATATGACATAATCACCACCACATTATGATCATTCTCAACTAAGCACTACCCAATCCTGGAACGACACCAACACAGATCCATCATGGTACAAGATTCGTTTTATACCTGCTTGTTGATCTCCTTGTCGTGAATCCTGGAACGACACCAATCTTGGTGGCCGCCTGCTGAATCCTGGTACACCAACGTGAATCCTGGAACGACAACAATCCTGGTGGCCGCCTCCTTGTCGTCGCCGCCCCCTCCGGTGGCGTCGCTCACCGGTGTCCACTTGAGACGGCGCAGATGGTGTTCGTCGAGGAGGGGGGCAGGAGGGGGGGGCGCAGGCGGTGACGCGGCATTTGTTGAGTGGGGTGGAGGGTCGGGACTCGGGAGATCTGCCAATCGCTCCTAGCCAACCCTATTCAGCGTGAGGTTGCGCTCTATTCATGAGTGAAACAAAGGAGGTTGGGCCTGACATAGCCCAAAATTGCTAGTATTTCTGAATCCTAGCCCAATCCTATTTAAAGCCAGCCCAATCCTATCCTTACCCTTTTTTATTTCTACCCATTTGATAAAACCCAAATTCAACCCATTTATCAGGCCAACCCTCTCGGCCCGATAAACCCTAGCCCATTACCAGGCCTACTAGATATTATTGCCCATAGCTGATTCATTTGAACAGTGAGGACATCTCATCAGTTCTCACATCAAATCTGTAGGGTTTGTCAACAATGTTAACCCATTTCCAACTCTGTTTCGGGAATTTTTATTATTATTTAATCCTTTTTTTAATTATATTTTAAAATTAACCCCTCGCGAACTTTATTTCTAAATCTGACCCTTTTGGTCACACCACTTCCCGTGGCGTGACCAAATTGAACTGTCACGCCACCAGTGGCGGCGTGGCCAAAGGTGCCACGTAAGCCCTCGCCACGCCGGCGCGGCGTGGAGGGCTTCGTGGCGGTATCACGCCTTCTTTCTTGGCGTGACAGAGCCGATTGTCACGCCTTACTTCTTGGCGTGATAGATCACATTTGTCACGCCATGTATCACGGCGTGACAGGGGCTATTCCAATTTGTTTGGATTCTATTTGTATGAAAAGCAGTTGAAGATACGGTGGTACATAATGCCATGTACATATAACATGTCTCTATTCACAACTTGAAAATAGAGACCTCTCTACATAAGCAAATATAGCACCATCCTTTTTAGCTGAGAGTAAATAGAATATATAGACCTATAATCTTTTTGTGCTTTGAAAACCTTAGACACTTTACAATATTTTTAGGGCGTGTCCCAAAAGTGATACATAATGTATCCTGGAAAAAAATGAGTTTACATCCTAGTGGAAAGATGCGTAGACATCCTAGTGGAATGATAGGTGGTGCGCAGACATCCTACTGGAATCATAGGTTTGTGGTCGTAGACCAAACCGTAAACTTCTGGAACTTGTTTTTGTCATGTTGTTGGATGCCTTACTACGTGAAGAATTGAAAGCGAAAAGACGACGATATTTAAAGTTGCGAATTAAAATAGACTTCATAACAAAGCTTGGAATAACATGGCGCACAGGGTTTGGTTACATGCATAAGAAACAACATCATGCGATGCAATAAACCAAGTTCTCCTACGATACATATCGCCTTTTTGAATGGAAATAAATTAGACCTTAGGAACTAAATGCGGAAAGGTGCCTCGTACAACCCACATGGAGTGTTCTCGGTGGGCGCCTCGGGCGTGGTGGCGTCGTTATAGTAACACGCATATATGTAACTAGGGTTGGCCTTGACATGTGGGATCATAGGAACTTCCTATGTTCACGACCTCCTCGTTGCCCCTCTCGCGCTGCATCTGTTGGCGGAGGTCATCATTTTGCTCCTTGAGATCTTCAATTTGCGCCTCCAAATCAAAGATTCGATTCCACAATACATCCACGCACCTCACAACATAGTAAGCGTGGGGAGGATCGATCCAGCGGGTAAAGTTACATTTCACCATCTGCTGTAAGGGA
This sequence comes from Phyllostachys edulis, assembly GCA_036346405.1. Lineage (NCBI taxonomy): Eukaryota > Viridiplantae > Streptophyta > Magnoliopsida > Poales > Poaceae > Phyllostachys > Phyllostachys edulis. The sequence goes on from CM070554.1 coordinate 63,924,436, forward strand.
CGGTTAGTATGGAGGATGTATTAGCAGTAAGTAACCTGGACAACACTATTTACCCCAGAGTATGGGCATCGAAAGAAACGTCGTCCGCCATCGAAAGGGCCGTCTATGACCTGCACGATAGCGTCCTCCCCGTGTCCGCATTTCGGCCATACCGGTTGAGCACGCTTGTTCGGCATCAACCGGTAGTTAGGGCCGAAGTCCTCACTCCTTTCCAAGAGAAGGTCTGCCTTCGGCGACCTCGGTTGGACTGATCCCTGGGCGTCTGCCATGGTATGTTAGTGTATGACGGAGAAGGTTCTTCTTTCTACGATTTGAAGGATCGAGTGGTCCTTCTAGAGCATGGGGTGCACATTTTATAGCCCGCGGGGGGAGGCCAAGACCTGATGGGGTAATGTGTTAGGTTGTAGATGACAAGACCTAACGGGGCTGTCTGCTTTGCGCAGAGATAAGACCAAACGGGACAGCTTTGCGCAGTGACAATACCAAAAGAGACAGCCTTGCGCAGTGACAAGACCGGACGAGGCAGCTTTTGCGCAGTGACAAGACCACACGGTGCAGCATTGCAGTGACAAGGCCAAAGGAGACAGCCTTACGCAGTGACAAGACAAGACGGGACAGCTTTGCGCAGTGACAACTCTGATCGCCTCACGACTTTTGAGCGAAAAGACATTACTCTGCAAGGAAAGACGTAGAGTGTTATCATGTCGATCTGAAAACCTGGCGAGGGTCAGGGTTGTCCAGTCGATCTATAATGAGTTGTAAGTAGAAAGGTAAGTGATGTTCGTTCAGAGAAAGGATGATTGTCATTGCGCAAGGCTGTCTCCTTTGGTCTTATCTCTGCGAAAAGTCGCCTGTGGGGTTTGTCATCACTGCAAAGCTAACTCATTTGGTCTTATCACTGCGCATGGTGTGGTTACTTTCATGCAGAGTCCTGTCTTGCTTTGCAGAGTGATGTCTTATCGGTCTGAAAAGTCTAACCCTAAACCTAAACCTAAACTTAGACCTAAATATAAAACCTAACCTAACCACGAACCAATATACCTAAGACTTTAACCTAACCTAACCTAACCATGAACCTAAAACCTAAAACCCTAACCCTAACCCTAACAACCTAAAGCCCTAACCCTGACCCTTGACCTAACCTTGACCCTCAATATAAAACCCTAACCCTGACCCTGAACCTCGACCTAAACACCTAAAACCGTAACCATAAAAACCTAAAACTCTAACCCTAACCCTGAATCTAAAAACCTAAAACCCTATCCCTTGTCATGCCACCATTGACGACGTGGCCAAAACATTCTGCCACGCCAAAATGCTTCGTGTGCCAGAGGGCTTGCCAAAAAGGGCCATCGCTGCCGGGGCTAAGTCCTGTCACGCCACTTACCCGGGTGTGACAGGACTGTATTGTCACGCCACCCTGAACGGCGAGCAAAAACGGGCTGCCACGCCAAAATGCTTCATGTGCCAGAGGGCTTGCCCAGAAGGGCCATCGCTGCTGGGGCTAAGTCCTGTCATGCCACTTACCCGGGCGTGACAGGACTGTATTGTCATGCCACCCTTAACGGCGTGGCAAAAACGGGCTGCCACGCCAAAATGCTTCATGTGCCAGAGGGCTTGCCCAGAAGGGCCATCGCTGTCGGGGCTAAGTCCTGTCACGCCACTTACACTGGCGTGGCAGGACTGACTTGTCACGCCACCAAAAATGGCGTGTCACTCACCTGCATTTTATCAAGCAAACACTGATTTCATTCAAACAGCAATAAGAATGTAACAGCAATAAGAAGCAACCATCATCTATCTCAGCAGTAATCGTTTTTTCTCATCCAAACAGGAAAAGGTAAGTAATGCTAAATAAGGCCATTCGAAGTTCATTACAATGATTTCATTCAAACAGCAATAAGAAGCAACCATCATCCATCTCATTTCATTCAACTTTCAAAATGACCATAGAAAGTTCCATAGGACATGAACTGTACAAAATGCAAGGACACAGTCATTCATCCCATCGATTCTTTTCGGCGCACCTTTTCCGGCGTGAACCTCGCTACTGGGTGTTGGCCTCGCGTGCCCTCGACGACGTTTACAGAACTAATGTCCGCGCGATCACGCCGTTTACGGCGGCGTGGTGGGGTGTCCTGAGTCGGCTGTGTGGGGGGCGGTGCATCAACCAGGTCCTTGAGGAGCATCTTGTCGGGAATCCTAGCAGCGACGTCCTCCTCGTCCTCGCCGGCCTCCTCCTCGGCCTCGTCTGCGCCACCCTCCTCTTTGTCCTCGCCGGCCTCCTCCTCATCCTCCTCGGCCTCGTCTGCGGCACCCCCCTCGTCCTCGCCGGCCTCCTCGTCCTCGTTTGAGCCACTCCGAGCCGGGCCAGGTTGCACGATCTCTGCCGCTGCCGCCACACAGCTCATCTTTGCGGCCAGTCGCCGGCATTGGCGGCGAACCAACTACAAGGTTAAACAACAAAAAGGTAGTGAAGTTTAATGCAACAAAATAAATAACAAGGGATAAAATGTTAATTGAACGTAGTGTGTGTTACCTCAGCGAAGTCCCGGAAGTGTTGGAAGCTCCCCTCCGAACCCTCCTGTAGCATGAGAACCTTCCTGGCCTCGTTGCTTATGCGGGCGAGCTTCTTTCCCTATGAACGGGAAAACACATTCAATTAGCTTACGCATGGTGACATTGCTAATTAGTGGTGTGATACAATGTACTCACGTAGTAAGCGTTGATGGGGCCCTCTCTACGGAAAGTGCCGTCCGTGTGAACTTCGTCGTGAGTCGTCCACGATGTCCTCCTCGTCGTCATCACCATCATCTACATCCGCATCGGTCATCGCCGGTCAAAAGGCCGAGACGTCTTGCGCCGTGTAGCCACTCTAGGTATCTGACGAAGTTATGCCTCTGATGGATCAGTGTCACGTCCCTGGACCGATTTGTTCGGTCCAGCCACTCCAACACGTAGGCTCGGTGATAATGTGACGATCGTGTGTGCGGTACCTCGCCCGGTTCATCTGCGACGGCGACAATCTAAAAGTTAGCACAAAAAGTGCTACCGAAGCTGCACATACACGACAAGGAGGACTTACCCATGAAGGTTTATATCTATCGAGAACACCGCTGGTGGCCATGCCTGAAACTTCCCAAACTGCCTCATCACCCGATGGGGCAAATGGTACTCCACTGCATGGAAGTAGATCAATGGCGAGAGGGTCAACCACGAGTCCTCGCCCTGCTCGCACATTGGGTTTAGCTCAATTCCATCGACCTCGTCTCGGACGTATGGCAGCCACGTGATCTGCAGCAAGTAGGTTTAGCTCAATAGGTGAATCGACAAGTAAAATAACTTATGAAACGATTACAGGTCTGCGTGATGACGTCGAGCTCGTTCAGATATCTGCGAGTACGCGACCTCGGACGCCCAAGAGGTGCCATGATGGAGCTCGGTGAGGTAGGCTACCGTGGGTCGTGAGGCCTCGTCTTCAATGGGCCATGGCCATGCACGCATTGAGATATATATCGGTCGTATTTCTTCTGAGCGAGACTTGAGTGATTAATTAAAAAATCCGTACACGCAAGGCGGCACGAGTGGAGTCGACCCGCGGGAAACGCTCCCACATCGGATCTGCGGGAGGTATCGCGCACCACCCAAATTGCCCATCTGCACTCCACGATCGGCATGCGTCGCCTGATGCCTGCGATCTGAACACGCCGATGTAGCGAACCCCAACTATAGGTCCCTACCGTCGTGAAATCTGCCAAAATCGGCAAGTAAATCCGAGACGGTGTTGCGCACTGCCGTCAGGAAGAGGAAGGAGCCAAGAAGATGCCACATCCACGCCCGTGCGAAGCGCTCCACTGTGGCGGCATCTGCGTTCGGCGGGCACACGTTGAAGTGTGCGCGCAACCATGATGCAAGCACCGCAGATGGCCGGTTGTCTCTCGAGTCCGCAGGGGGGGGTCCTCCGGTCGCACTCCGAGCCACTCTCCCACCCGTCTCGCTAGCTCAGCCGTGCGTCCCCAACTGGTGACCCTCTGGGCGGCCTGAATCATACCAACGTCTTGAAGCATGATAGCCATCTCGCCTGACGGTAGGTGGAAAGTGTGGATCTCCGGGCGCCACCGGTCCACCAAGTCTTGGTGGCCTGAACCATCCATCTGAGGGAGCCCGTTGACAACTATTCACGCCAAAGCAAGGAGACTCACTTGGCGGACGTGTGTACGCGTCGCTCATCCCAATCTAGGGGTGTGGGTCCAAGGGCGAAGTGGCTGGAGTACCTGCAAGAGAGATACGTAAATAAATAAGTGAAACAACAAGCACGATGGAGTACAAGAGTAGCAAATCTCACCTGACCACCACTCGCTATCGGGCGGCGGTGGTCGCCCTCGTGCCGAGAGCAACAGCAGCGTATTGCGCGTCTTCTTGATCATCTGCATTACATGATAGGATTTTTGTAAAATCACATGAGGTACAAAACAATGTATAGAGTGCAAAATTAAAGTAAGTACACAAGACGTTCAAAATAATATGTGAACTGCAAATGAAAGTACTATATACGTAAAGAACAACCATTTTTGCGTTGACAACAGCATTGGATACCTCAAACAGGTGGGGCGACATGTGAGCGCCGCCACTGACCTGCTGGGTGGGAATCCTCTTGGCGTGCTTTGCCCTTGTGTGTCCGTGCTCGTGGCACTCAGAGCACTGTTGGTCTTCTTTGGCGTCGTTGAAGTCCCTAGAGTACATGTCCTTACCGCCTTTGTCAGGCGAGGTCCATGTCATTACGAAGCCTCTTCCTCTTCCTTGACGCGTAGCTTGTTCATCATGTTTACGTCGGAATGTATTCCTCCCCACGTCACGTGGCCAATGCGAGGATCTAGGTAAGGCTCGAATCGCTTCTCCCAAGTGCAGTGTCGTGGCTTGCTTCGAGAATTCTGACGCAATGAAGGTAAGGTGACTTACACCGCGCACGCGACAGGCGGTGATGACGTGAGAGCATGGGACATGCAGCAACGCCGGGACCATGGAAGTACAGTCTCCCTCAGTCAGGTTCACTCTATGGTTCTGGCCACCGTAACGTTCGCCTCCTATCGATGTGCCCCCCGCTGCCTTGACGGCGTATATATGCTTAATAGGATCGTATTCCTCCGCCTCTGATTGCATGACTCGGCCTCCGTGATAGCAAGGTGCTTGGTAGCAGCCACACCCCAACTTCACGGCGTTAAATGCATCCTTGCGGGTCCACCGATCCACAAAGTACTTGTTGGTCTTTCAAAGCGAGTACTCCAAGATAGCAGATACTGGCATCGCACGGATGCCCTTAATAATGTTGTTGAACACCTCCGATATGTTCGTTGTCATCATTCCATACCGACAGCCATCTTTATCGTATGCCTGTGCCTACTTCTCCTTTTGCTGCAAGATCTCCTCCAACCATGACTTACCCGATTCGTTGGTCGCCCCTCGGCTCCATCAACTTGACCTTGAATTCCCTCTTCTCCAAGCATCCGCTAACAGCTTTGAACTTTTTGGTGAGATCTTCCTGCTTGCATTGCTTAAAAAATTAGCCGCTAAATGACGCATGCACCACCTATGCAGCACATCCGGGTGTCCATCAAGTCTGCTCTTCACAGCGTTCAGAATGCCGTGGTGCCTGTCCGAGATGATGCATCAAGGCACCATAGTACTTCCCTGTCAAGAATGTAGCCTCAACAGATAAGATAGGTCTGCAGTGTTTGAAGGCCTCTATGCATTGCCCAAAGGACCAATACACCCGCCGAAGGACATGTTTCATAACCCCTCCATCAAGTTCCATACGGTTGCCGTACCAAGGGTGAAACACCATGCCCGGATTCTTGGCCTGCATAGCGGTTAGGATTCGAGGAAGCAAACCGTAAGCCTCCTTCCAATCACCCCACAATAACTGCATCGCTCTCTGCTTTGCCCTCCATGCTTTCCCGTACTTCACGGTACTTAATGAACTCAGAGATAACCTCAATAAGGGTGTAGCGGACACATCAGGATCGGCAGACACAACCGCCATATCGCCTAGCAATGAAATTTGCGATGCTTTGGAGGTGCTCCCGGACACTTGTGCGGTCCCACAAGTGTGAGGTCGCTTCACATTTGCTATTTTCCATTGGTTGTCCCTTGTTTTGCGGCCCCATACCTTCCATCCGCACCCCCTTTCCGCACCTCACAGTGTACCTTTTGTTCACATCGGAGTGTTGCACTATGAACGGACGATGGTGCCGCACTGAGTATTCTTGCAGCCAAACCTTCATATCCTCCATGGTTGGAAACAACAAGTTCTTCCGTATTATGTCATTCTCCGGGTCCGCAATGCCATCCCTACTCCTCAACCCATTAGCACAAACCGCCTTATCAACCATACTGATATCATCGAAAGAATGCACCGATGGGACCTCACCCATTACACTGCGAAGAACCCTACCTTCCTCTGCGGAGAAAAGAGGTGCCGGAGCCTCATCTTTGGTTGAGCTCCATCCTTCGTCAGACTCCTCTTCACGGGTTGTTCCATCGCGAAACAACTCCTCCTCAAGCTCGTTGTTCATTACAACACCGTTGAAATGAGTCACAGGGTTAATAACACGTTGCGGGAAAGATACAAGGAGATCCACCGACAAGGGGTCATGGTTGGTACGACTCACGCTAACAAACTCTTCGGAAGGTCGCTCTTCCATTGGGGGGGCTCGCGAATGATGGGCAGTGGGGTCTTGTTCCTCCGTGTTGCCATTCACCACATCCAAATTATCTGGCAAATCCTCAACAACGACTGTCCTTTCCACTGCCACCTCCAACACCCGGACATGAGATCGAGCACAATTTCCTTGTACATGTCCCAATCATCGGTGACGAATTGGCACCAAAAGGCGTGCATCTTAGAACCCGACCTGCGTCATATCGTCCTTGCATTCCGACAACGACCACAGGGTCATCCCATCCAAATGTCGGCTTAATCCTAGTCACAAGAGTTGTCAAGTCCAATGATTCACGAAATAAAAGGATTTGTCGCTTCCATGCTGCCCGAAGTCGTGTAACTTCGGTTTGGCTAATGGCCCCACCAGTAAATACACGTACAACCACGACCATCTACATCCAACAAAATATTGCAAAGTCAGTACTACATGCCATATGAACGAAATATGGCAAGTACGAAATATCACAATCAACATTGGACATAACAAAAGCTCAGTTTCCTGAGACGTGCTAGCAGTTTAATGGCACAAACATATGCATAATTGACGGGTCGTTTCACAACGACTTTAGGTGTGTTAGGCCATACATAGTGGACGAATAACAGCAAGAAACAAGGAGATGCAAAAAGATCCAAAACCTACACTACCTGAGTCTCTCGTGCTCAGTCACGCTCGAGATCCCGTTCTCGAGACCGCCCAAACCACGTGTTTGGGACCGCTCAGAGCTTGCATCTGAGTGCGACCTACACTACCCTGGATCCACGTGCCCAGGTACGCTTGAGATCCCGTTCTCAAGACCGCCCGAACCACGTGTTTGGGACCACTCAGGGCTCATTCCTAAGTACGCCCAGGACTTTGCTCCTGGGTACGCTAGAGCTACACGCTCGGAATGCCACGAACCACTCGTTCGAAAAATCTTATATGCAGAAAGGAGGTAAGTCAACCTTTATTTTCTGGTTTGGAAACATATTTCTGGTTGTGCTCAATTAGATTCCAATTATTTTTGCTCTTGATTTCCCGGTTTCATTTTTATTACGAGACTTGATTAGCAAAAGCCAACACAAGATTCTTCAATTAACACCGAAAATTCGAATAGCAACAAAAAACAGCTAAAAGATTTTAAACTCTTCTCATTTTCAACAATTGCCAACTTTGGGATGCTACACAATGTCAAGTATTTGCCAACTTATCATTGTTACAATCCAGGTTCCAGGAGTACAGGTATTCTCGACGAAACAATCTAGAAATGTAGGCTTCGACTAAATCTCTGTGTTCTCATAAACTAAGCCGGTAAATCAATGTCGGACCCGGGAGCGAAAGATCCCGAACCCTCTGTGTTCATACACTAGTCCAGGATTTCCGGTGTACACAGTTACAAAAATGATAACATAAACATATCTCGCATAACTTTATTAATAATTAACAATAGAGTTTATTACAAGAAAGGCTTACAAGCCAAACAAATAATAACACAATGAAGACGAAGATGTAGTAGAGTCCAGTTAATCTGCCACGAGCAATCGGTAGGGTAGCGGCCTAGTCGTCGATATCCACACCGATGGTAAAGTCCTTCTCCTCTGAAATTTGTTTGCATAAAGCAAGCATGAGCACAACTACCGTGCTCGCAAGTTACACCCAATATGGAATTGTAATGCATGCATAAAGTAAACAAAGGACATTGGCAGGGTTATTTTGTGTAAAGCAGCAGTTTTAGTTTGAATAACCGTATTAGATTGCAAGGCCATTTTCATACAGTATTTAAAATCATAATTTAAATGACAAATGTATAATGTGGATAACCTCCAAGAAATGTGATGGATATCCTCCAATCACAATGGCTAACCGCCCAATTTTCCCACAGGACTAACCATCCTGAAAACATCTGTTGAAATCATTTTAAAACCAAAAACAAGTCTAACTCAAAGTGGCTTTGCTAGCATGTCTATGACCGTGGACGCGGCTATTCGAATAGTTTCTACTCTGCAGAGTTTGTACAGCTTTACCCACAAGACACGAATTCTCTAGTTTATCCGGCATATATCTATGCCACCGCTCATTACCTTAGGTAGCGGTCTAGAAACACGTGACAAGGCCTTTACAATGATCTACCTCAAAGTACTCATGCCCGCTAAGGTTTCGCTTCCATTGGACTAACCATCCTCAGGAGCCCCTCTTGCGCCATGTGGGACTCTTGTCTAACCAACACCCACTCATACAACATGGCACGAATATCTAAGAGGTATCCCAAATTAATAAGCGAGTCCCGCCCATACAGGACATGTGGTAGTATGTTTTGGCAAAGCAAAGGCAGCTCAAAGGCGGTCCTTAATTGACTTGGGCGTCTTTCAAAACAAACCCTGGGCTTTAATCCTAACCAGATTAAACCCGTGCATAAACCTGCACCCACCATTCATCCGTTTCGTCCAAGTCCAAACCATTTTAATTTTATTTTAGTGAAAAACATATTTACAAACTCTCTATGGTAAAATAATACCATAGGTTTAATTTCAAACAATTTGTAATGGTTCGGCTAAATCCTCCCAAAATCAAAATCATGGTCTAAGCATTTGCTAAGCATTTTCAAACAATTTATCTATGGTGACAAGGGATGACATTTCAATATTCAAATTGGCCATACAATAACAATTGGAATAACTAAGCATATAAACAGGGTATTAAAATAATTGACTAAAAATATGCATGCAATAATAATTTTAAGAACTAAATTAAATAACTTTAAAATAGCAGGTGCAACATGGTCAAAGTGTAACTTGCCTTCGCTGAAGTCTTGAAATTCTAAATCTTCGGAAGAATCAAATTCCCCGGAATCGTCGTAGTCTAAACGTGAAAATACGACAAATCAATCGAAATTCAAATAAATTCAACAAGACAAATTAAACTGAATCCAAATGAAATAATTTTATTCTATATAGCTAGATAATACTTTTCTAAGATTCCAGCAATTTGAATCATTCAATTTGGAATTAGGGTTCAAAAGATATGAATTTTACAATTTTAATCCTAAGTTTGTACTTTAATTTATTTTAAATTCAAGCAGAACAGTTTAAACCTACTCCATATCAAATATTTATATTTTATTTAGCTATATATTAATTTTATAAGATTTTAGAAATTGGAATAACCTAATTTGGAGTTAAGAATCAAAAGATATGAATTTTATAAATTTAAAGCCTAAATCGCAATTTAATCCATTTTACGAATTATTTTTCTAAAGGAAATCTAGTTTATTGCACAATCTTGACATCAGCCCTGAGTTTATTGAATTTAAACTAATTCGACAAGTGGGCCCATGTGTCATACACACGGTCGACATGGACCAGGCCCACGGAATTTTGGGCTCAGAGGGGTGGTGGTGACGTGGTGAGGCTTGTGCCACCCGTGCGCCATGTCAGCAAAAACGGCGACGTGGCGCCTGCGTGGCACGAGGTGGTGCCGATGTGGCCGGGCGGAGACGGCGCCGCAAGACGGAACCAAAGGTCGCCCGGCCTTCTGGCCTGCACGGCAAGGCGGCGGCGAGGCGCGATAAGAAAGAGGAGAAAAGCGGTCATAGTGCGCTCACCCACACGACGAGGCGAGGACGGAGGCGGCTGGCGGCGAGGAAGAAGCGGCGGCGGGCTTCGGGTTGACGACGGCGACGAGCTCCGGGGGTCCTCCGGCGAAGGCCAGGGGCGCACCGGGTTCGTGCGAAGACGGCGATGAAGATGGTGGCGGCGTCGAGGTCGCGGCGTCTACGGCGGTGGCGCACCGGAGCTCAAGCCGGTGGCGGCGGCGAGAAAGCTTCAATTACGGCGAGCACACGGTGAGAGGGGATGAGTGGGTGGCGGCTTCGGGATCGGTGTGAAGAGGGGCTCCCGGTGCTCCCTTTTATATGGGCCGGGGGGCTCCAGAGTGGCGTGGCGAGGTGGGGGATCGTGGCGGCGGTTACGGCGTGGGGTCGTCGTCGAGGAGGCGCAAGTCTCAAGGCCTTCGCCGCGTGAGCGTGGGCGGTTGTGCGTGGCGGCTGGCCTTGAAGAGAGGGGGCGGGTGGTGGCGGTTGGGGCGTGGGATTGACTCATAAGCACTGGCGAGCAGGCGCTTGGCGTGGCGGTTGTGGAGCTCGGCGTGGCCGAAAATGGCGTCGGCTCGGGCTCGTCCGTGAGGAAAGAAGCAGATGAGGAAGATGGTATGAGGTCCACTGGCGGCGAAGAAACAGCAATGCCGGGTGGGGGGGCGGTTGAGAGGAGGTCTTGAGCGGACCGAAATTGGCCGAATTTGGCAATTTGGTAGTGAGTAGGCCAAAACGCAGACGTCGTCTTGGAGAAAATAGGGTTGGGCCGAGAATTGACCAACACAATGGAGGATTTTAAAGATTTAGCATTTTAAATAATTCAAGTAATTCATTTAAGATTTAGAAAATAGCAAATAAAATCCAAAAATTCTAGAAAAATTCACAAAAATTCCCAAATTATTTTGGACTTAATAAAATTATTTCCAACTTAAAGTTGGCTATTAATTTTGCAAATAAATTATTTTGGTTTAAAATATTTAGGAAAAAGCTTTTAAAATTCGAGAAAATTTTATAAACTAATTTAATTTTATTTTTCAAATTTAACTCAAATAAAACTTCAAAAACTTTAATAAATTTTATTTTTTTACTTTTAAAACTTTAGAAATTCAAGCTAGATATATACATTGCATTGTGGAGGAATCGTACTCTCTCACTCCAATTAATAAGTAATTGGAAAAGAAAAGGAAAACTGTACTACATATTCTCCACTCCTCTCTCAAATTCTCTTATGATAATAAACAATTAGTTCTCTATCCCTCTCAAATTCTTTTAGGATAATATATAATATCGCCATGGTCCCCAGTAGCTAGATGCATCTGCCTGCACAACCATACCTTAATACCTCCAAAACAATTCTCTTTTGTTTTTGTCCCAAAGAAAGATACAAAGATCATAATCTTTCGTTATAGTACACTACCAAATATGTATATTACTTCGTTGGTCCCATAGTCATGAAACATACATAAAAGTTAGGGAGGAGGGGGGGGGCATGTACAGAGATATCTGAACTTCAATTAATCCAATCAACTAGCTTGTAGATAATTTAATTTCATCTCACAGTTTATTGGACTAAACAGTTTACAAAAGCAAAAAAGAAAGAGCAAGCAATTTAATATGACCACATTAATTGACTGTTCATGTTTCTCACCTTATCCCTATACCACCTTCCCTTTCTTAGCAAGTACAGTAGTGAATACTAAATCAATTACATGGTGCCATCTGTCCATGTGAGAAACAATACAAACCACTAGTGATTTGATTCCAAAGAATGTTGTCATGAGAAAGTGACTTGTCACAGCCATGAGTGGTCATCAAGGACTTTACAATGCTAAGCTGGTAGCTTTGCATTGCACCATGTGTACTAAAGACTGTAGATAAGGTAAGGTAGGCAATAATAATAATACATGAAATGAACAAAGTAGCTAGTAAAGCACAAGGATGGCAAGAAGCTACTAGCTTGTAGCATGGCCATGGAAAACCAGCCAATGTCACTAATTTTCTTTCACAAGGACCAATGCTAGCCTAATCTTTTCTTAGGACAACAATTGAAGCTTGATGGAAGCAATGACTTGATGACGACTTCGATCGGGGAGAAAGCGTATACGAGTGGAAAAAAGCGGGCCATGTGCGATGACAACCACACCAAAAATAAAAATCTTGGCACCATTTTTTTCTTCGTCTAACTTATGAGACGAGGCGAGAACTTGCACAAGAACACGACATGAGCTCACCGAGGCTGAAGGCTAGCTCTTTAGGTGTCAAGGCGTCGGCGAGAGAAAAAAGCGGTGCTTACCATTGTGCCGTGTTTCCTACGAGCATGCATCACAAGGTGAGTCCTTGCATGACCGCTCATCTCAAGCGGCTTGTTTGCCCTTCCACAACATCGGCGTTGCCTTCCTAAGTACTACCATGGCTGATTTGTTCAAATTGCTCACGAGATTCTCCTAAGTGCTACCACTAACCGAACCAAAACATCATCACACATTCACACATTCAACAAGCAATGTCGAGATCCCAACATCATCACCGATTATCCTAAGCACAAGATGATGAGAGACGACTCCTGGCTTACCTTCTCTACTGGTGGACGAAGGGAGGAGAGCCCGGTGCTTGATGGTGGAGGACAAGCCGAATGCCAAACCCAGCCACGAAGATGGCGTGGAGGACGTGCAGGCACGGGGAGTAGGCCGGCGTACGGGGGCCGGCGATAGGAGAAGGCCACCGTGGAGGAGGCTGGCGTGGACGCGGCCGGTGTGGAGGAGGCGTGGAGGAGCCCGGTGTGGACGAGGCCGCCGTGGAGGAGGCGTGGAGGAGGCCGCCGTGGACGAGGCCGCCGTGGACGAGGCGTGGAGGAGGCCGCCGTGGACGAGGCGTGGAGGAGGCCGTCGTGGAGGAGGCGTGGAGGAGGTCACCGTGGACGAGGCCGGCGTGGAGGAGGACGGCGCGGAGGAGGACGGCGCGGGGAGCAGGCCGACGTGGAATCCGGTGGCGGCGATGACGAATCGAGAGGAAGAGGACCGGGAGGAAGAAAGGCGTCGGGGGAAAAAGAAGAAATGAATCGACGGCCGCGAGCCCGCAACTAAGTTACCACTGTCACGCCATTAGAGTTGGCGTGACATGGGCCACGAACCTCCACGCCGCACGGCCTTGGCGAGGCTACGTGGCGCCTTTGGCCACGCCACCAGTGGTGGCGTGACAGTTTGATTTTGTCACGCCACGGGAGGTGGTGTGACCAAAAGGGTCAGATTTAGAAATAAAGTTCGCGAGGGGTTAATTTTAAAATATAATTAAAAAAGGATTAAATAATAATAAAAATTCCTGTTTCGGATAGGCAACCGATGGATAAATAAATATGTAGTGCCAAACTGGAACTTGTTTTCCGCAATGGATGGTCAGGATAACTCAAGTGTGGGGAAGAGATGTGACTGGAGGTGCGTGTGTAATGTTACCACACTATTCTTTTTTAGACTGAGAACAATTCGCTTCATTATTTAACAGGACTACAATCATGCTACAAGGCTTACAATAAGAACTCAGGAGTACAGTTCAACCAGATACATCTAGCCCTATGATTACGGAGTAGCTTGCATGGCACAAAAATGTGCAGCCAAGTTTGCATTCCTCACATGAACTAAATCAAATGAAGAGAACAAAGAACTTAGCTCTTGGATTTCAAGCTCTTGGATTTCGGCCAAAGTTGAACAAGATTCAGAGAATTAGTTTCCACAAGTAGTCAATCAATGTTCCAGTCCCAGACTAGAATGATATCGTCACGGTAGGCCAACGCTTCAGCATGCAGAGCATTCAACATGGACTGATACCATCACCATCGAGTGGCAGCTACTAAGAAGCATCACTCATTGTCTCTGAGTACCGTGCCTATCGCTCCCTGAAGAGAGTTACAGTCGAACGCGCCATTCGCATTTAGCTTGTAAATTTCGACCGGAGGTGGAACCCAAGTAGAGGCGAATCCAACGGCTGGGGCGCTATGTTAGGCTCGATCCTACCCTCACCAAGCGCCTACCTCCGCCATGCGTGTAAGCACCCCTCCCGACGGCGATCGGCCATAGCAGTCATGGAAGGTATCCGAGCTCGCCCCAAACTCGGTGACTCCTAAGGGAAGAATAGACTAGAACTTAGAAGATGTGCTTTTTTTCAACACTTAGCCCATAGGCCTCAACCAGCTATTCACAAGGCTCAAAATAGCAAAATCCTCACATCACCTGATCACCACACCCTAGTACCAGATGCAATCGAGAAAGAGGATCCAGTGAGTGCGCACATGGCTGAGCCTGAGAGGTGAGAGGCGTAGAGGAGAAACCCTAGCGGCGGCGATTGGCGGGGAAGCTCGACCACCACAGGCGATGGCAGTCTGGGCGCCAGCGATGGGCCGTGTGGGGAAGCTCAACGCCTCGACCACGAGCGAGCAGATCTACAGCGGCAACGGCGCGGGAGGGGGGGAGCTTGACCACTGCCCATAGGCGGCGGCAGGCCGGACGCCGGCTGAGGAAGTGCGGGCTGTAGCTAGCTGGCCAGGAGGTAGGGGAGCTGGGGAGGCGAGGAGCTGAACCGACTACCGAGGCCCGAGGAGGACGGAAGGAAATTCTATGGGGTGGGGCCTCCGTGAGGCCCCGCCCCCTGAGCCGTTGGATCATGAGAGAGATCAAGAGGGGGGAGGTGATGGACGGTGATGGGGTGGGGCCTCACGGTGAGGCCCCGTCCCACTGCATTTTCTTCCGAGGAGGACTGGGGTGGGGGAAGCCGGGGAGGTCGAAAGGGGATCTGCTATTCTGCCCTGCTCATCTGTTGACACCGACAACCGATTGAGTTTTTTTTGGTTACTCTGTTACTCTAGTTGATGAATGAAGATGACTTGATGTTTATCAATTAACCAGTGTCCTGCATAGACAGTAATCTAGACTATCTAGTTTTGTATTTTGTGTGGTGATGAATTTTACAATTTGTATCACTAGCTTTGCTAATTTTGATATACAAATAACAGACCGCTACTCACTAGAAGCATACTTATAAGTTTTAGGGATGCATTTTTCATTAGCGAGATATCTTCATTGTATTTCTTCTTTTTTTTGCTTTGTTTATTTTCTATTTGTTGTTGGTGTAAAAACCGAACACGAGTAAGGGGACGGACGTCGGCCGTGCTACGGGCCATCATCCACGAGAGCGAGAATGACACGAAGGTTTATACAGATTCGAGGGTTCGAGAGGACCGCCCTACTCCTGTCGGTGGTCTACGGGGGTTCGAGGGTTCCTCCCGGAGGCTCACCTGATGTCTTGCTTTCTTATATTGCTCAAGAGAGCTCCCCTCCCAAATGGAAGATACATGGGGTTTTTATAGGCTCTTAGGTCTGTACAAATGACCAAAATACCTCTTTAGGGATTTCTACCCTATGAGTATAAGTGAGGGGTATAATCGACCTCTGCAGGGTAGTTACATTTCTTGATCTGTCAAGCAGGTGTCTTCCTTGAGGAGTGGGTCCCGCTAGTAAGAGGATAAAATATTCTTCCAACAGTAGCCGAAACGCCAAAGGGGTAGTCCTGAATTGTGCCTTTTATGCGAAGGTTGATATTTCAGAAGAGCTATGATGGTTTTGAATAGTGATTGCGTCCAAAAAATGTGCCAGAAATGCCGCACTATGTCTAACTGGATTACCATCCTCAGATTTGCCACTTTGAAATTTTTCTGAGTCATTTAGTCGGTCACTACTCTGTCCCAGCGAAGCATTTTGCAGAGGAAGAAACCCTCAGCTTTGTCCGGACAATCTTTCAGCTTTTCTGTAAGACGCGGGTCCCGCTGTCCCCATCCCTCTGTGTGTTTCGGTGTTTCCATGTGCTCCTTAGAGCATCCACAACAGTCCACGTCAGCTGTTACTAAGGGGTTGCCACATAAGCATTTAGGTGATGTGGAGGAGAGAAGGTGAGGAGAGAAGGTGGGGTTGTTTCTAGATTAAGAAACTAGCAAATTGTTAATACCAAGACACAAGAAATAACCAAATACTCTATTGGAGACTTACTTGTTACCTAAAAACGCGTTTTGTGGGTCCCACTGCCTTAAAGCAAAATATCCACTAGATCATTTGTGCAGCCCGACTTCATTATTGATATGATAAATGAGCTAAAACATGTAGGCCACAAAGTTGTACTTCATTATTGATCATCAAGAATCATGCACACTTGTAGCAATTAAAGTTTTAGACACAAGCTCAAGAAACAATCTATTCGGAGACTTGTTTCTTTTTATTAGATTAAGTACTCTCTCTCCTCTTAGTAACAAGCTAAGGAACAAACTATTGTAGGTGCTCTCAGTCTTCATGCCAGCAGCTTCTTGCCTTCTTCCATCAAAGTAATGTCCATTAAGGAAAAAAGTCTAGGCGTGGGTCCTGCTGTCCCCATCCCTCTCTGTCTTTAGCTTTTTCTATGTGCACCTCAGTCTTCACGTGAAACAAGCGCTAGCAGCTTCTTGCCTTCTTCCATCAAAGCAATGTCCTTGGTTGTTCCTTCACAAGGAAAAAAGGGTGCACAGGGGGAACGAAGGAGAGAGCTCGGGGGTGAGGCTCCTCCCTCTGGTTTCTCTCCGGCCAAGCCTAGTTGGCCCCTACCAAGCCACCTCTGCTTATGGGCGACTCTGCTTTTTTTTATTTGTTCTGATGCGCCCCTTGCCGCCTTACCGATTCGCACCGCCTCCTGGCTTGCCCGGCCTCCGGCCGGCTCTGCGCCGCCGCTTCCGTCGGCGCGCTTGCACCTGTGCTTCCACAGCCTGGTCCGGTTGCTTGCGCTCCTCCGCTGCCGCGCCCTCCATTCTGCCGACGGCGTGCCCGGAGGGCGTGATCGCCTGGCGCGGCGAGGGCACGGGCATAGGCGCATGAGGGCATGGGTGCGAGGGCACGCCAGGGTGTAGACAGCACGGGCGTGCGAGGGTGCCGGCACGAGGGCATGCGAGGGCGCCGGCACAAGGGCACGTGAGGGCGAGGGTGCACAGGGCACGCGAAGTGTGTGGGGTGCAGCCGCACAAGGCACGTGGGGTGTGTGGGCGCACAAGGCACGCCGGGCGCGCGGTCGCACAGGGTGTGCATAATGACTGCCTGTTGAATCTATTAGCAAGATGTTATATTCTATATAATTTATACGTCTATTGGTGTTCCTTCACTGAGTACTTATCCATTTTTCATCGCTATCATCTTAGGCTTTTCCTGTTTAGCCACCATGACTAAGGACTGTGACCTCTTCTGTTGGGAAAAAGGTGACAAGGACCGTGTTAAGGCAGCTGTGATAGATCTGCCATGCGATGATCTTGATGAGGATGTCGAGATCCTTGACGACGGCCTCGACAAGGAGGCTCTTGTGGGGGTCAAGCCTTCCTTGCTCACTAAGGCAGAGAAGGCGACATTGGTGGCACCTAGGAGCCGCCTCCCACTGAACAACGTCCGGTGGCCGGGGCTGGACGAGCACCCCTGACCCCTAAAGGGGTACACCGTTGCGTTCAAAGCTTGGTTTGAGGTCGGTCTGGAGCTTCCTATCCATCCCTTCATCCGGACCCTCGTGAAGCACTACCAGATTGAGCTCTCGCACCTCTCGCCCAACCTCCCTGCCAGGGTGAGAGTGTTCATATGGCTGTCCGAGACGATAGTCGAGGGTAGGCGTCTGAAGCCTACCTTTGTAGCCTTCGACCACTTCTTCCATCTCCAGCAGTCGAACGGGAGGTTCGGACCGTTTGGCTCGCTGACCTTGATTGTCCAGAACCAGGACGAGTATCCTGTCCATGCCACCAAGTACAACTGGAACCGTCCGGGGAAGAAGTGGTTTTACTTGAAGGTGGAGGGCTTTCCATACACCGGCAACCAGCCTAAGATAACTCAGGACGGCTATCCTGAGATTCCTCCTCTCTCGGACGCCAATTGGGAGTTTGTTCGTGCTACATTTGAAGTCTATAAGTGGAGCGACGTTTGGGATTTGATGGAGGAGATGACCCTTTTGGATGCTAGCCCCCTGGTTGACGAGAAGCATGACTATTTGACATTCTCCAAGAAAAAAGGTGGGCATGGCTTGGCTAGTTTTCTCCTTTACTTGTGGCTTGGCCCTTGATTTGTGAATCTGAATCATCTTTTTAACTTCATGCAGTGTGCCTTCTACGAGGGCAATTGAGGAGGCCGACTGGATCCTCAGGGAGATGACCGTGATTGAGTATGAGGCACTCGAGAAGGTCGGCATCTTTGATGGCTGAGGGTGGAACAATGTTGCCAACAGCTTGAAGTTGGTGATGCCTCCTTGGGGCAAGCATGTCCCTGATCCGACAAAGAGGACCCTGATCCGACAAAGAGGAAGAAAACCAAGGCGTTGGATCCAGAGGGCATTGCAAGCCCCCCTGGAAGGGTCATTTGACGACGAAGCCCTATGCTGCGGGAGCGAGGCCTCCTACCGTGGGAGCGAAGCCCTCCCTGACAGGTGGCTTCCGCCCTCGTGCTCCCGGCACCGCGCGGCTCCCCTCGGGGAATTTTTCACGCCCTACTACCCCTGGCTATGCCTTGCATAAGGAGAAGCTTCAGGATCTCGAGGTACTGCAAAGGTCGTCTCCACAGAAAAGGAAGAGGGAGCCCTCCAACGATGATCATTCCCGTGTTCCCAATACTAAGCCCAGATGCGGGGTTGCTCGGGAGTCTCCTCAGAGCTGCAGGACTTCAGACCACATCTTCTTCTCTGAGCTCCAGTTCTGCATCTCCCACAGGCTCCAGCTCTGTTAGGTCCCTTGTACGCAAGGTTGAGGAGCGGTTGGAGGAGGGAGAGCTAGGCTCAACCCCTCGCAGGGGATCGGAGGCTCCCGCCACGCAGTGCTGTGACACCTTCGATTCTCTCTTCGGGGATGGAGGTTTAGGCGTATTTTCTTTCTTGTTTACCTTTGTTCATTTGTTACTTAATGTTCATCAATATTTTCTGTTTATGTCAGATGTTGCTGAGGTAGGAGCATAGGCTGGTGACGCGGGGAATGCAACGCCCAAGGTTCGAGGCCTAAGAGGGGAGAAGGCCCCTCCTAGCCTCAAGGTTCAAGTGCGCGAGGATCGTGACGGGGTCACGAGCAATTCCTCCAGTGAGTTGCCTTCTTACACCGTCGCGCTCATTGATGATGACGATGCAGCAGCGCAGATCCGTCGCCTCACCGAGAGGCATGTCAACAAGTACATGGCTCGCTTCCGCGTTACGCAAGATGTCGGAGAGTTCTCCCAGCTTCTCAAGGATCGGCTAGGTACTGCTGTAAACCTCTACTTCCAGGTACCTTTGTAGTTATTACCTTCCTCTGCCCAACACTTGCTTTTCAAACCTCCCCTAATGCCGATATTTTGCACACTCCTTGCAGGCCACTTCCATCTCTAACATCATTAGGGATGAAGCCCCCCGGATCATAGAAGAGATGTTCCAGGAGGCGGTAGCCGAGGCTCAGTATAGTGCCCCACCGTTGGATAATGACAGGCTGAAGTCCTCGGAGGAGAAGCTGAAGACTGTAGAGGAGAGACTGCGAATTGCTGAAGACAAGTTGAGAGCCACTGAGGAGAAGCTGAAAGTTTCAGAGGAGAAAACTAGGGTCATTCGCTATGTGAACGTGAGTTTGGAGGAGGACGTGACCAAGTCCTAGCAACGATTGAATCACTTCTTCGGACTCCAGGAGATCACCCTGATTGCACAGATGTCCTTGGAGAGCTTGGGGGCTAAGGTTGCCCCAGTCCCAACAGGGGTGACAAGGCCAGAGGTGTGGGTTCCCCTCCTGAAGGAGCGAGTTAGTCTGCTTACCTAGGCTGTTGAGGACCGGAGCCAGTCCTTTGCCATAGCAGCTCTAACGGCAGGGGCCTTTGCCATTTCCCATTGCTGCGACTGTTCAAGCAAGGAGGCGGTGTGCGAGGGCCTGTGCGGCTTCTTCACTCCAGAGGTCAAGAAGGTTTCCCCAGGGGAGCGAGCTGCGTTGAGACCCCCTTGCGGCAGAGTTCGTGAAGAGTGTTACCTTGTCCCTAGCTTCGAGAGTTCATGTGCCTTTACCAATAGATGGCGAGCGTGACGCTCCAGCAAGTGTATGACTTCTGCCGATATGTCCTGTTTAGTAGAGATTTTGTAGCGATGTCATGTAGACTTGCTTAGCGTTCTCTTTTTGTAGATGAGTTAGACCTGAGAGATTACGTAGCATCCAAACCAAGAGCATGGTTATGTGTGCATCGTATTTATTATGAAAATAACAAGATGATGTTATGCTTCATTCAGGGCATGTTTGTGAAGGCAATTGGCATCAAATATAAGCGATGAGCACAGAGGGGCCGAGCGCTTGGACGGTCTAACCCTGCCTGTGAAGATAGGCCGCGTAGGGCGGACAGTTTAGTAGTGGGTATGATCGCAGCGGGATGCTCCAGTCCCCAGATAGGTCCCCCTTCTGCCTCGGTCTTAGCTGGGCAAGGTAACAGGGAGTTTTAGACACTTTTTGAAAGGTGTGGGTGCCTTGCTTGTGAGGCCTTTGGTATGCCAAATGTAATAAGGGCACGCTCATGTGCTCACTGAGAGGATATGCCTCGTAGGACCTGTAAAGGTTCTTGGCTTGTATAACTATTCTGTTCATAGATAAGTATTCCCGAGGGGATGTGAGTGCGTTAGGCACAGTTGACCTTTGCTTGCATTAGAGCAAAGCGAGGAGTGACCCGGAGGTCGTTCGGCGCATAGCCTGGAGGCTAAAGGGGGACTAATCCTTAGCCCATCCATTGACTCGGGCGCTAGGCCCAAGCTGTCACTTGCGCCCTGGGTCCAACTGTAGGATCAAGGATAACCGACTAGAGGGGGTGAATAGCAGGTTTCTAAATTTAATTGACTAAATTAAAACTTTAAGCAAGATAGTTCTAACAAGGCTTCCTAGCACAATTAATAGGATAGAGCTACTATGCTACTTGAGACCAGTGTTCACCTAGGCGCTAGACGCTAGGCGGGCGGTGGGTGGCCGCCTAGCGCCTAGGGCGTCTAGGCGGGGCCTAGGCGGCCGAATATAATTGCAAGCATAATCATCTCCAGCATCAATCCAAGCAAGCGGGATAAACACAGAATAGCAAGCACCAATCCAAGCTTATGTATATATTACATGTATGTATGTATATGTGTAATTATGTAAGAAGAGATGTTACCTTGGTGGCTTGGTGATGCAAATATATTTGAAGACTTGATGTAATGACCTTCATGAGTTGATGACTTAATGCAATAAAAATATAATTCAAACAAGTAACATCAAATAGTTCAAACAATGAAACAAGTCACAAATAAAATAAGCAAGCCAAATATAAATAGTTTATAGTTCATAAGGTCTCACAAATAATACAAGTAAGCGAAATATGGATAGAGTCATATGATAATTTGATGATCAAATGAGTGAATGACTAGTCATCATCTTCCTCATAATTTTTAGTTGGAAGCACTTCTTCTTGGTCGGACTCATACTCAATTTCCTCCTCCTCATTGACCTCCTCTTCTTCGGTATCAGACTTGAAATCTTCTTCATGAAGTTGTCTCACTCTTGCGCTCTTACAAAGTTCTAAGACCTCATTAGCCCCACATGCTTCTTCAATTACCTTCCATGTAAGCCCTGTGGCGGGCTCAACATCTTGATCATCATCTCTACCTTCAATTAACCACCCTTGAGCTTCATTAGCTTCGGAACCTATAATGGGATCTATGTTCTTCTTCTCTCTTTTCTCTTTTTTGTTCCTCAATTTAGCATTGTATTGAACATAGATTAGATGGTTAAGACGGTGGACATCTAGTTTATTCCTTTTCTTTGTATGTATCTACGAATTGCAAAGTGAAGTATAATTAGTTAAATGTAATGTACTAATGTAGATATTGAGAATTGAGACTTGACTCTTTACTCTTTAGAGAAGTTTAGAGACTAACCCCTTTAAAAGTGCTCCAATTTCTTTCACAACCGGATGAACTAGATGTCAATGAGAGGATCCTCATGGCCATTTTTTGTAACACGGGAACTTTACATCCATAAGTAGACCACCATTTAGCTGCATATTAGGAACAAAAAAATAGCATATGACAAATTTACTATCATGCATGTATTTACATTGACTAGTAATTATTAAACCTACATTAAATTCATAGTCTTTGCATTCGGCCTTTGCTGCCGCTTTCCCAAAGTGGCTTTCTTGATCTTTGAACATACCCAACTCCACATTTAGCAATTGACTTTGCTTGTCGTCATCATCATGGTAAAAAGTCTCCACACATGTGAATACCCCATCCATGACAACATCATCCAAAAAAATGGAGCCATCACAATAACTATAATATGGATTCAAGAAGTATGCCGTGTCAAGTGCAATGGAGAATCAAGCCTATCCTTCATCTTCTTGTCAATAATATCTATGATGGGGCTGTAGTTGTTCTCTATATTGTTCACGGCTTCCATGATTTCTTTCTTTGCCTTTTGAATTTCTCCATAAAGAAAGGCCATAGAAGGCTTGACATCCCCATCAACTATTCGAAGAATCTTTACCAATGGCTCAAAAACCCTCAAGCAAAGAGAAACAGCATTCCAAAAGGCTCTACTCACCAATATAGCCGTGGATGCCTTGCCTTTACTTTTTTTTACAATGGATACAATTTTCCCATTTTTGGCTAAGCGCTAATGACCTTAGTTATTGTTTCTTCTCAATCAAGCTTTGCAAAGTGAGAAAAGAGGAAGCAAACCTAGTCACCCCGGGCCTTATTAGATCCCTCTTCTTTGTAAATTTTCTCATCAATGCCAATGTCTTATGGTGCGAGTAGATAAAAATAGTTAGTGACTTGGCTTGATTAAGTGTCTTCTTGAACCTTGCAATGCTCCTAATTCCTTGTAGCATCAAGTTGATAGTGTGGGTTGTACATGAGCTCCAAAATGTGCTAGGTCTTTTGTCCTTCAATATTGCCTTCGCCGCCATGTTGTTTGAAGTATTATCGGTGACAACTTGGACAACATGAGCCACACCAATTTTTTCAATGCAAGAATTCACATATTGAAAGATGAGCTCTCCAGTGTGTGACTCCTCAGATGCCTCCTTTGATTCTAGGAAACATGACCCCAGGTTACAATGCACACACATGTTCATGATGCTCCTCCTTTTCTGATCAGTCCATGCATCAGTCATAATAGAGCATCCGGTCTTGGCCCTCTCTTCTTTATGGTCCTTTAACAACCCTTTGGTTCTATCCACTTCCTCATACAACAACTTCTCCCGCATATCATGTTGAGAAGGGCGAATAAAGCCAGGGCCAAAGCAGCCAATGGCTTCACACATTTGCGCAAATGCATCATTGTTGATGGAGTTGAAAGGTACACCTGAAACATGCAATACTTATACAATGTTACTTATGTTAGTAAACAACGCTAGGATGTCAATCGCATATTATTAGAATATTAGTAGACATTACAAGAGTTGTAAGTGAATACCTGATTCATAAATCCACCTAGCAACATATTGTCTTACTTTATGGAGTCTTTCTTTCCAAATAGTGGCACTAATTGCTTGTTGTCGTAGTTCTTTGGAGCTTAATGTACTAGGATCAATAGGCATTGCAAACTTATCCATAGGCCCCAACTTCCAACGTGCTGAGCATCCTACATCTTCAAGTTCAAGATCTTCATCACCATCATTGATGACATCCTCATCAATGGTAACTTCATTTCTAACTTCTTGTTCTTTTTCTTTCCTAGTCTTCTTCTTAAGTTGTGCCTCCTCGATTGATTTGTTGCACTTCTCTTGATCTTCCTTTGTGGACAAAGGGCATTTAGCAACATTGCCCCTAATGCGAGCAATATGTTGCTTTATCCTATACACTCCTCCGGAAACAATTTTATTGCACAACTTGCATTTTACTTTATCCATATTATTTGGATCAACCAACACTCCATACTCCCACCCTATATCCTCGAATTTCCTCTTAAGGTTACCCGTAGTCACCTCCACCGTGGCCGATGCAACGGATGACATTCTACAATTCATGAACATTGATGAACAATTATTACAATCTTACAATTATGATGCTACTTGCTAATTGAGTAATTGACTAATGACTACTAAACATAAACAATGCTACTACTACCGTCTACAGTACTACCAGTTAGTAATTACTAATTAGCTATAAACTAATATGGATAAAGTAATTGACTAATCAGTAATCACCAACTGCCGACACTGCTACTATGCTACACTAACCAAGTAACCATACTAATATAGCTTAAGCTACCACCAACACCGAGGTCACCGCTACTACTACTCTAGCGCTTGTGCGCACTCACACAAGAGGCGGTGCGGCGGAAGCCAGGCCAACGAGAGGGGGCGCGGGGGAGGTGAGGGCCAGCGAGAGGGGGCGCGGGGGAAGCGAGGGCCAGCAAGAGGCGGCGCGGGGGAGACGAGACAAACAAGAAGCGGCACAGGGGGAGGCGAGGGCCAGAGGGAGGCGGCTGACCTGGGGGGCGACAGGGAGGAGCTGCGCGACGTCGCGACGGCGACGGGGAGTCGGGAGGAGCTGCGCGACGGTGACGGGAAGCCAAGAGGAGCTGCGCAATGGCGACGGGGATCTGGGAGGAGCTTCTCGACGGAGAACCAGAGGAGGTGGCGGCGCGCGACCGCGACGGGAGCAGTCGAGCCGACCAACAGACTGCTTCTGACCAGAAGGTGAGAGCCACTTACCTTTTTACTGTTTTCCCACTTACTGTTTTTCTTCCCGCCGAGCTTCCCGCTCTACTGTTTTTCTTCCCGCCGTGCGATGCTCCGCCTCGGGCTGCCCAGATTTGCCTCGGACCGCTCCAGATCGCCCATCCTTGCGCTGCCTGGGACCGCCTCGCACCGCCTGGGACCGCCTGGGACCGCCCAGCTCCGGGTAGGCGCTCGGCCGCCTAGAGCTCCCGACTGGCACCAAGTCACGGCGGTGGCGCTACGCCCAGCGCCTAGGCGCCCGCCTAGGGGATCACTGCTTGAGACCAATAATAGCTAATGTCAATACAATAAACAACTCTAGCTATGCAAGTGTCGGACCCGGGAACGAAAGATCCCGAACCCTCTGTGTTCATACACCAGTCCAGGATTTCCGGTGTACACAGTTACAAAAATGATAACATAACCAAGTCTCGCATTTCATTAATAGTAAATCAGAGTTCGATACAAATGGGCATGAAGCCAAATAAAAGAGTAAATAACACAGCGGAAATAAAAAGATAGTAGTAGGCCAGAACGATCCGCCACAGGCAATCGTCTGGGGGCGTAGCCTAGGCGTCGGTGTCCTCACCGTCCTGATAGAAGTCTTCTCCTGAAATTTTGTTGCATAAAGCAAGCATGAGCACAACTACTGCTGCAAGTTACACCTAATATGGAATTGTAATGCATGCATAAGGTAAACAAAGGACATTAAGGGGGTTATTTTGCATAAAGCGGCGAGCTTTTAATTTAAATAATCATAATAGATTGCAAGGCCATTTTCATACAAGAAATTAAAATCATATTTTAAATGACAATGGAATAATGTGGATAACCTCCAAGAAAGGTGATGGATATCCTCCAATCACAATGGCTAACCGCCCAAATTTCCCACCAGGACTAACCATCCTGAAAACATCTGTTGAAACCATTTTAAATCCAAAAGCAAGTCTAACTCAAAGTGGCTTTGCTAGCATGTCCATGATCATGACGCGCTATTCAATAGTTTTCTACTCTGCGAGTTTGTGCAGCTTTACCCACACGAGATAACTTGCTCCTTGTGTCGGCCAATCCACGCTTCCTAAGGCGTGTGACAAAGCAATTATCACGAGGCCGTTACAATGGTCTACCCCAAAGAACTCATGCCCGCTAAGGTTTCGCTTCCATTGGACTATCCATCCTCAGGAGCCCCTCTTGCGCCGAGTGGGACTCTTGTCTAACCAACACCCACTCATACAAAATGGCACGAATATCTCGAGGTGTCCCAAATTATTAAGCCAAGTCTTGCCCGGACAAGGCGTGTGGTGGTCTGTTAGGGCATAGCAAGATCGGCTCCAAGACCGGTCCTTAATCGACTTGGGCGTCGTCCAAAATCAAACCCTGGGTATTAATCCTAACTAGATTAAACCCGTGCATGAACTCGCACCCACCATTCATCCGTTTCGCCCAAGTCCAAACCATTTTAGTTTTATTTTAGTGTAAACCACCTTTACAAACTCTCTATGGTAAAACAATACCATAGATTTGATTTTTAAACAAGTTGTAATGATTTGGCTAAATCCTCCCAAATTCAAAATCATGGTCTAAACATTTGCTAAGCATTTCCAAACAATTTTACCTATGGTGACAAGGGATGGCATTTCAATATACAAAATTGGCCATACAACAACCAATGGAATAACTAAGCATTTAAACAAGGTATTAAAATAATTGACTAAAAATATGCATGCAATAATAATTTTAAAACTGAATTAAATAACTTTAACATAGTAGGTGCAACATGGTCAAAGTGTAACTTGCCTTCGCTGAAGTCTTGAAATTCTAATTCTTCGGAAGAATCAAATTCCCCGGAATCGTAAGTAATCTAAGCGTGAAAATACGACAAATCAAACGAAGTTCAAATAAATTCAAAAGACAAATTATACTAAGTCCAAATAAAATAATTTTATTTTATTTAGCTAGGACATAATTTCCTAAGATTTTAGCAACTGGAATCATTGAATTTGGAATTAGGGTTCAAAAGATATGAATTTTACAAGTTTAAATCCTAAATTTGCAATTTAAATAGTTTTAACTTAAAAATGACAATTTAAACTAATTCCAAACAAATTTTAATTTATGAAGCTAGATAATCTTTTTATAGAATTTTTGAAATTTAATTCACTAAATTTGGAGTTGGAATTCGATAATATAAATTTTATAAATTTTAATCAATTTGGAATTTAAATGAATTTCTAAATTCTAAAACAGGACCAAACTGAACTCCAAATTGAATAACTATATTTTATTTAGTTAGATCATAATTTTCTAAGACTTTAGCAATTTGAATCATCTAATTTGAAGTTAGGATGCAAAAGTTATGAATTTTACAAATTTAATCCTAAATCATTATTTAAACCATTTCCTAATTATGTTTTTTCTAAAGGAAATTCTAATTATTGCATAAGGTGACGTCAGCCCTAATATTTTAGGATTTAAATAAATAAAAACAAAATCGACAATGGGCCCTTGTGTTAGAACCACGGCCACGTGGACTTAGTCCACGGGCCTTCTTGAGGAGGTCGTGATGTGGCACGCCCGCCTACGATGTGGCGCCACATGGGCGTGAGTGGCGCCACATGGGCGTGAGGTGGCCACGCCACTTGCCGCGGGCGGCGTGTCGGGGCGAGGGTCACCGTGCCGTCTTTGCTACTGATGGCCGGCGAGTCTTGTGTCGGAACAAGGAGGAGGCGGGAACCTAGGGAGCTCACCCACACGGAAGCGCGGACGGAGATGGCCGGCGGCGAAGCGGCGGCGGGGTTTGGCTTGACGGCGGCGAGGTGGTTCCGTGGAGCTCGGCGACACGGCGGGCCGGGTGCGACAAGTGGCGAAGCCTCTGATGGCGGCGTCGTGGGCGCAGGGCGATGATGGTGGCGGCGCTATAGGCGAGAAGCACACGGTGGCGGCGGCGATGTCTTTCGCGAAATCCAATGAGAAGAGAGCACGGAGGAGAGATGAGTAGGGTCTTGGGATCGGCGAAAAAGGCGAGCCGGCGCTCCTTTATAGGGTGAGGAGGTGAGGAGAGAGATCGTGCGTGACCATGGCTGGCGGCGGTTTTTGGGCGTGGCGAGATGGGCGCGAGAAGAGGGGAGAGAGAGTGGGGCAGCTCGTCGTGCGGTTATTGTAGCCTTATATATATGAATCAGGCGGTTGGGGAGGTGGTTCGGAGCTCCCTTTGGGCTCTAATGGCGGCAAAACAGGCGCTCATGAGGAAGAAAGGGTCGGGAGAGATGACCGGGCGGGCCAGCGTGGAAGTGGGGAGGGTCGCTAGCGGGTAGGGCGGAGGTGAGAGGAAAGGTGGAAGCGGGCGCAGCGTCTTTGGGCCGTGAGAGGCAAGACGTCTGATGGATAGGAGAAGGCCGTGGCGGTTTGACCCGAAATGCATTAAGGATTTTATTTGGATTTCTTAATTTAAATAACTTGATTAATTCATTTAGGCTCTAGAAATTAGCAGATTAATCCCAAAAATTCTAGGAAAAATCACATAAGTTTTTAGAATTGTTGTGGACTTAAATAAAATTATTCCAAGTTAAAGTTGACCATAGATTTTGAATTAAATTTCTTTTTGGCTTTAAACAATTTAAAGACATGCTTTTAAAATTTAAGAAGTTACACAAGTTCAAATAAGTTTTAAATTTTAACAAAATTTTGAAAATTTGGGCTGTTACAGCAAGTCAAGCACAAAGGAATTGCTAGAGAAGTAAATGCGGAAATGTAAAGACACGAATTAACCACAATGAAGACAAGGAATTTTTTCTCGTGGTATCGAAGACTTGACGGTCTTCACTAGTCCACGTTGAGGAATCCTGAAACAATCAAGCCGGCTCCACGAATTAAGCCTTTCCTCGATTTCACTAGTGGTTGTTCTTCCTCCGCTCCGGAGATGGCGAACACCAAGCCACTCACAATCTTTTGTTGGCACTCTTCACAATCTTCTTTGAAGAGCTCACCGATCAAACTTCTTCTTCGAGCCGTCTAGGTGCCAACAAGCACCAAGAGTAACAAATCGCAGTGCTCACTTGAAGACAGTCAAGTGCCAAGATGATCAACTAATGATGCAATGCACTTGAATGCTCTCAACTACCTCAAGATGGAAATGCAAAGCAAATGAGTAGTTGAAGAGTGTATATGAGCTTAAGAGACTTCAATGCAATAGCACAATGCTTAATGATCTCAAGAGTTCCTGCTAGAAGGTAGGTGGAGGGGTATTTATACCCTTCACCAATAATTCTAGCCGTTGCAATCACTTTTCTGATGAAATCAGGATTTGCGGTAATACCAACAATGAAACTCCGGTATTACCGATTCCTGCTCAACGGTCTGAACAGTGGCATTTAATGCTCTATATCTAGCCATTACAGATAAAGGTGCGGTACTACCGCCAATTATAAAATGGTATTACCGCATTGCAGTAACACCGCTTGACTATATTAGTATTACCGATCTCCAGAGACTTAGAAAACATAGAAGAAACATCCTATCTGGAAATAACGTACCGCCATTGAAAACTTGGTATTACCGACTTGCGGTAATACCGCTGCAGAAGTGCGGTCATACCGATTCTTGCTGAGAACCAATGTGGATATCATGGGGATATGCTTACGATCTTAGGATGATGAGACAATTGGCAATGACGTTAAGGTTTTGCGGAAACATGCGTTTTCGGCAAAGTTTGAGTTTTGTCAGTCCTTGGCGGTCGGGCCGTGTGCCTCGGGTGGTTCAATTGGGGAGTTCTTGGCGGTCGGTGACCATTTGGCGGTCGAGCCAAGCCTATATGGCGATCGACCAGTGTCTTGAGGAGCGGTCAGACCGACACAATAAATGGCTTTGGATTTTGGAGCTGGGCCAAAAATAAAGGGTGTAGGCAAGAGAGGTGTTTCTTCTGCACTTGGTCTCATAGTTTTTAGAGTTTCGAGTCAAAAGTTCTATTCGTTTGAAATTTCCAAAGGAGTCTCGAATTTCTAGGGTGGAAATTTGGCTAAGTTCCTTGTGGGCGGTTAGACCGGCCAATGGGCGGCGGTCCGACATGCCAGGGGGGCGGTCAGACTGGCTATGGGTGGCGGTCTGACCGGTTTTGGCTTGTTCATCGGCCATCTTGGCGGTGATGATTGTTTTTGATAGGTCATATTCATGGGGTTCAGTGCATATGTGTTGCATGATGCATGTTTTGACTAATGTGGGTCAAGTTGCGAAGAACTTATTCCCGGAATCGATTTCTTTGTCTATTGCTGTGCAGGAAGCTTGGAAGTCAACGACGGTCAACGGCGAGAATGATCGGGACTAAGCTTGGAGAGCTGAGGTTTAGAACGATCGAGGATGTCGGGTGAGGTCAGTGGACTCAAGCATGGCGCAAAATGGACAAGGATGACCGAACGCGCAGTTCGATGCGATGGGTTGAATCAAGCGGCGCGGGGGTCGGTGCATGTGCTATGGTGGTTTCGGTGGGAGCCAGATGGGAGAGACTTGCCGACATGATGAGAGCCGTTGATCAACCTACACGTGGCGAAGCAGGCGACCACAAAGATTGGACTCGGTCTTCGGAGAAAGATCGAGAAGGGGTATTTTGGTAATTTCACCAAATACCGCCTTGGTGACCTTTTGGCTAAATCGCAGCGCAAGACGGCAAGAGTAGAAGCGGTTTAGGTCAAGTGGAGATGAAGATGGTGCTTTAAAATACGTGCGTGAGTTAAAACCCGTTTGTGTGTGGGCTTAACGGGTGCCCGTTTGGAATATTCTCTAGATGCTAGCCTCCACAATAAATAGGAGAGGGTGCTGGTTGCACCTCTCAACTCTCACATTATCAAAACCCTAGTTTGTATTTAGGGCTTAGGGAAGAAAAGTGGAGAGGTTAGGGTTCTAGAGAGTGGATTGATTGTGTGCTCTTGTGTTGAGCTTTTGTCCTCCTGGATGGAGTGGTTGTAAACCAACATCATCTCAAATCAATCCATGAAAGATTTCACAAGATGAGTCTCTTTGTGTTCTTTCTCTCTATTTTGTGATTTTGGAGCCTTCTTTGATCCTTTGGTTTTCCCTTGGTTTCTTGCCCTCATCTAGCTTGCCGTGACATGTGGGAATACATCTAGTATCATTTTGATCATCAATTACCGACGAGCAAGTGTTTGGATCATGTTTTTGTTTTGGCTCGGTTTTTGAACAACCTTCACTCAAATCGAAAAAGGTCAGAACTTTGGTAAGGATCTTCACGATCGTTGCTTGAAATAGGTTCCTGACATCCTTAAGAATGGTTGTCTCAAGTTTGGTCAAGTTTAGAGTTGTAGATCAAAAGTTAGACTAATTTGTGATTTTGGCTTCGGGCTGTTTTCACTGTTCATCAGCCAGCCGGTCAAACCGCCCGTGGTAGCGGTCAAACCGCTCAGCCCATCGGTCAGACCGCCCTTGTGTTTTCGGTCTGACTGCTTAGCTTTTTGTGTTGTGAGCTTTTGGTTGATTTGCTTTGGGGTTTTGATTGGATTCAATACAAGTCTTCCACTGTGCTTGTAAATTGATCTTCATAGCTTTCATAGCTATTCGAGTGAAATTAATATTGAATTTGATCAAGGTGAAAAAGAGATCGTGCTCCTATTCACCCCCCTCTAGTCGCCTTTTCGGTCCAACAAGTGGTATCAGAGCGCGGTTAGTTCAATCTTGATCTTAACCGGTCACTAAACTTGGCAATGGAGAAGTACTCCACTAAGCCGCATATCTTCGACAGGCTCGACTATGCCTATTGGAAGAATCGCATGCGTGTCTTCCTTCAGAGTGAAGGACCAGCTATATGGGAGGTAGTTCGAGCTCCGCTCGTCTTGCCCGAGGTTGCTACGCCGGCTTCAACAACGCTCTTGGCTAACAACCATAAGGCAAAGAACCTTCTATATGCCGGGCTTGGTAGACAGGAGTATGACAGGATTTGTCACCTTGAGACCGCGCACGAGATTTGGAACACTCTCGAAACCTACCATGAGGGTTCGTCCCAAATCAAGAAAGTACGCCAGATGGTCTTTAAGCGAGAATACAACAAGTTCGAGATGCGTCCTGGAGAGAGCATCGATGACGTTTTCACTCACTCCAACAAGGTGCTTACTTAGCTGAGAGCAGTTGACATTGAGTACTCTCAGTCTGGGAATGCTTCCACCTCTTGGCTGCAATCAATACCAAGGAGTGGGAAATGAAGGCTACTGCCATTGAGGAAAATGTCAATCTTGCTGATCTTACCTTGGAGCTACTCTATAGCAAGCTCAAGACTCATGGGATTAAAAGGGTTGATTAGCCCAAGAC
This sequence comes from Phyllostachys edulis, assembly GCA_036346405.1. Classification (NCBI taxonomy): domain Eukaryota; kingdom Viridiplantae; phylum Streptophyta; class Magnoliopsida; order Poales; family Poaceae; genus Phyllostachys; species Phyllostachys edulis. The sequence continues at coordinate 63,956,748 of CM070554.1, forward strand.
AGAAAATATGGCTTTGGTCGCTGGCCCTCTCAAGAGAGCCTCTGATGTTTCTTTTGAGTCTTCTTCTGGGTTTTCTCTTGCGTGCTTATCTGTAATCCATGAAGAGGAACTTGAGAGTATCCCTGAGGCCGAGCTAGCCCTTTTAGCCAGAAAATTCACACGGGCCTATAACAATGTGAGAAACAAGAAGAGAGGTAGCCCTGTGATATGCTATGAGTGTGGAGAGCTCTACCATATTCGGGCAAACTACCCCAAGCTAAAAGGGAAGGGTAACCACAAGGAGGAGAAGGTAGCTTGGAGGAAGCCTCAAGGGAACAAGCCCAAGTTTGATGTTATCAAGCTTAAGAAGGCCGCTCACCAGGTTCTTGCCGCTTTTGGAGAACAACCCTTGAGCGATGTGGACTTCGGGAGCGAGGAGGACAAGGAGGAGGAGCTTTCTCAAGACAAGAAGAAAGGGAAGGCCAAGGACTTCACCGGTATGTGTTTCATGGCTGACTCCGTTAACGTCGACGACGTTGAGGTACCTCCTTCCTATGATGTCCTCTCTGCTAGATGTGATACAATCTTTGAGCAACTGATGAGTCAGGATAAGGCTTTAGAGTTCACCATGACTAGGAATAAGGATTTAGAGTCACAGGTTGATAATCTGACATTAGAATTTGCAAATGCTGAAAGTCTTGATACTGATGAATGTTCATCCTACCATGCTTTACACTTTGAACTTGTTAAACTGCAAACTGTTCATGATGTTGCCTTGCACCAAGTTGAAAATGATAGGACTGAATTAATTGAAGTTAAATCTGTTCCTTGTGAAAAATGCATAGAGTCTAGCAAGTTGGTCGCTTCTGATGTGGTTGAGTCTAGATTTTGCTCTTTCTGCATAGAACGTGAATATGAAGTGAAAGACATAATAGAAGTAGTTAGAGCTAAATATGCCAAATTTAAGGATAAAATTAATTCTGCTACATGTGCTTCATGTGAAGTTCTTAAGCTTGAAGTTGCTATTCATAAGGAGAGGCATGCTAGAGCCATTAAGGCTAAAACTTGTGAATCATGTCCTAATCTTGAAAAGGGGAATGCTTATCTTAAGGACACGTTAGAAAAATTCTCTAAGGGTAAGAAACAGTTAAACATGATTCTTGACAAGTCCAAAACTCCTTATAAGAAGCAAGGGTTAGGATACAACTTTGCTCAAGACAAGTCCAAATCTAATGTCATTCAAGTCTTGGAAGATGGCTTAGTTGAATTCAAAACCCAACCTGCAAAAACTATTTTCAAATCTGCAGGTTTTGCCCAACCATCTGTTGAATCAAAAGGTACTTCTCCCAGTGGTACCAAGTACCATTGCACCTATTGCAAGAAGGATGGGCATTTGCTTGAGTTCTGTTGGCGTAGGTTGAAAAATGCTAGGAGAAATCTTGCTAGAATTTCATCTCATCAACCTAGAGCTTTCGTGAGACATGGTCATCTAGAAAAGAAGAAATCTGGACTAGGATTTGTTTCACATGCTCATGATCATCATGTTCCTAGATAGGATGCATCTCATGTTCATGTAACCATTGCTCATGATAGAAACTCAAGTAAGGTCAAGGATTGCAATTCTGCTTTTTATTCTTCTCGCAGACGTGTGTCTCAATACTGGGTTCCCAAGTCATGTTTAACTAACCCCAGTATTGAGACACATCGATCTTTTGCACCTTGATTTTCAGGATCGCTGCGAAAGGGGGAAGAACACGTAGTTCGTCGACCCCGGCTGTTCACGCCACATGACCAGAGATTCAAGATGGTTCACCTCCTTCACGCGGTCGACGGGTGATGATTTCATCACCTTTGGAGATGATACGCAAGGGCGGATTAAAGGAACTGGATCGATCAAGGTGAACACATGTTCATCCTTAAGGATGTTGCTCTTGTGGACAAGCTAAGGTACAACTTGCTTTCTGTCTCACAGCTTCTTGATGATGGCTATGAGACTAGATTTAAGAAAAATACTTGTCGGGTGCTTGATTCTGCTGGTGAGCTCGTTTTTGGGATTTCTAGAGTTGGTAGAATATTTGGAGCTGATTTTTCTGAATCTCTTGCTGGTTCTCTCAAATGTTTAATTGCATCGTCTTCTGAGTTCTGGCTTTGGCACCGTCGTTTGGGGCACATTAGCTTTGATCATCTGACGCAAGTTAACAACCTTGAACTCATGAGAGGTTTGCCTAAACTCAAAGCTGTCAAGGATGATGTATGTGCGCCCTGTAGGCATGGCAAGCAAGTTGCCGCCTCACACCCTTCATTGACTATGGTCATGACTGATGGACCGGGACAATTGCTTCATATGGATACTGTTGGTCCTGCTAGGGTTCGGTCAATCGGTGGCAAATGGTATATTCTTGTCATAGTCGATGATTTTTCGAGATACTCTTGGGTGTTCTTTCTTGTTTCGAAGGATGAGGCTTTTGATCATTTTTATGATCTCGTTCTTCGTTTGGCTTCTGAACTTCCTGGTGCTTTGAGAGCAATCCGCAATGACAATAACACGGAGTTCAGGAATGCCTCTTTTGCCTCTTTTTGTGCTGAGCGCGGTATTGAGCATCAGTTCTCTTCTCCACACGTCCCTCATTAAAATGGCGTTGTGAAAAGGAAGAACAGGACCTTAGTCGAGATGGCTAGGACGATGCTAGATGAGTATAGTACACCGAGGAGGTTTTCGGCCGAAGCTATTGCTACAGCTTGCCATATTTCAAATTGTGTTTTCTTGAGACCATCTTTGGGCAAGACTTTTTATGAGCTTCGATTTGGTAGAAAACTCTCTGTCTCTCATTTTTGAGTTTTTGGATCTAAGTGTTTCATTCTCAAGACAGGAAATCTAGATAAATTTGAATCAAGGACTTTTGATGGTTTATTTCTGGGTTATCCTACACATTCGAGGGGTTTTTGGGTCTTTAATGTTGAAACTAACACTGTCCAAGAGACATGCAATGTCACTTTTAATGAGACTAGCCCTGGAGCTAGATCATATGTTTCAGGTGACATACAGGTGACAGAGAGCATCTTTATGGAGGAAGAAGAGGATGAAGCTGATATTTGTCTTCCACCTGGTACTGATGCTTCTACTCTAGCTCCAGAACCTGCTTCGACTACTTCGCCTCCAATTGAGGCTCCTGCTGCATCTTCTTCGTTAGCAGTACCTACGGAGGTCGAAGAGATGTTATCTCCCCCGTGTGCTCCACTTCACATTCAGAGGCATCACCCTTCGGATCAGATGATTGGTCATCTTCATGAGCGAGTCACTCGCTCCAGGTATCACGATCCGAGTCTGTAACGTCCCGTTTTTCCTAAGAGTTCTTGCCGTTTTCAAAGCTAAAAGGAACCATTCGGTTTATTCGCTTGCTCAAGCTTAACTTGGGATTTTGGAAATTTGGGAGTTTAACTCGACCTAACCAAACCTCAACTAAGCCTTTTGGTTTGTGTTCTCTGTCCTTTTAAGGTTCTCCGGTGCTCTCTGGTTTTAGCTATTTTTCCTTTATGTGCTCTAGATGCCCTTCATTTTAGCTCTTTTTCTGGACATCCTCTATGTTCATAGGACCTCTTCTAAGTCCTCTAGACCTCCTCTGTGTTCATAGGACCTCTTCTAAGTCCTCTGGACCTCCTCTGTGCTCATAGGACCTCCTTGGAGATTCTTTGGATCTCCTTTGAGCTTGGATCTTTCCTTCCCTTTTAATCTAGATTTCTTTTGTTGGTTTGAATCTCTTTAAGGTTTAGACCTCCCTCTCTGTTCGAATCAACCTTTGGTTCTGGCCTCCCTCTTTGGGTCACAACCACCTCGAGTGGTTCTCTGCTCGGGTTCGTGTTCGAACCTCCTTTGAAGGTCTAGGACCTCCCCCTCTTGGGTCTTAGACCAACTCAGGTTTGCGTTTCAAAGGTCTTTGAATCTTGAAATCCAAATTTGGGTGATCTCTGTGTCCTTTGGACCTCCCCGTGTCCTTCAGGACCTCCCTGTGTCCTCTAGGATGTCCTCCTTGTTTATTTGGACCTCCCCCGCGTCCGTTCGAGCCTTCCGCTTGATCCAAACCTCTATCGCTTGTGTACCGTTCGATTTGCGTTGGACGGTTTGATCTTGGTGAGACATTCGGATGGTCCGAACGTCCCACTCCTTTAGAGCCGTCCGATCTATATTGGACGGCCCCGATCTGTCGGAGTGTTCGCTCGGTCCGATCGGCCCAATTGCCTGCCCCGTCCGATTGAAATCTAACGGTCCTGCTCCACCATGCCTTATCTCACGGTCACGCAGGACCTCCCCTCGCGCAGGACCTCCCCTTTGTTAGATCTGACCGTTAGGACCTCCCTCCCTTGGAGATCTTAACCGTTCAGATCTTCCCTTCGTTAGATCTGACCATTAGGACCTCCCCTTTGGAGATCTTAACCGTTCAGACCTCCCCTTTGTTAGATCCGACCGTTAGGACCTCCTCTTTGGAGATCTTAACCGTTCAGACCTCCCTTTTGTTAGATCCGACCGTTAGGACCTCCCCTTTGGAGATCTTAACCGTTCAGACCTCCCCTTTGTTAGATCTGACCGTTAGGACCTCTTCCTTTGGAGATCTTAACCGTTCAGACCTCCCCTTTGTTAGATCTGACCGTTAGGACCTCCCCCTTGGAGATCTTAACCGTTCAGACCTCCCCTTTGTTAGATCTGACCGTTAGGACCTCCCTCGAGAGATCTTGACCCTCGGACCTCTTGTGAACTATGAGCAGTGTCTTTTGGACCTTCTGTCCTCAAGACCTCCTCGTCTGGACCTCCCCTTTTAAGAGATCTGACCGTTAGGACCTCCCCTTGATTTGATCCAATTGTCAGGACCTCCCCCTTAGAGGTCAGGACCTCTGGTCTTTTGCAAAGACCTCCCTTGCGGCTGGGACCAACCCTTTGACTGATCTGTTCTCTTGAGTTTGACTAGCCCCACTTGTCAGCCTTGCTCACTTTTCTCAATTTTTCCACCTCAAAACTCTGTGTGCATTTAATGGCTGTTGTATCACATTAAATGCAGCCACATCTGGGGTACTTTATCTTATTCTTTTGGTGACCTACCCTGTCCTAACCTTGTCCTGTCTACCACCGATCTTTGACACATTTTGCTCAAGCCTCTTGTGGTTTCTCTACCAGCTCTGGCTATAAATAGCCTGGGCATGCCTCCCTTTGTCACCTTTTTGCTCACTTCCAATTTCCTTGCTCCCGTCTAGTGTCCTCCTTGCTCAAGACCTCACCGAGGAGTTCTTTGAAGCTACTCCATCACCTCTTCATCGCCAAGAAGGCCTCTCTGTTGGTTCCTGCGGATCTCTTTGCAAGGACCACCCTCTTTCGGGTTGGACCTCCCCTCTCAGCCAGGACCTCTTGCTTCTTGGTTTTTGTTTGAGTTTGTTTAAGCTCTTTTTTTAAAGTCTTCTTTTAAGTTCTTTGCTTGGAGCTGGTTTGCTTATTTGGTTCTTTGGTGAACGTGTAGATCCCGAGTTTGAGGAGGAGTTCTTGGACCTAGCAGTTTCTGTTGAAGGCTCATCACTGCTCAACGAAGGTAAGTCGCAGACCTTTGATCATATTGAGCCTAGCTTTTCAAATGTAATTTGCTTTACTTAATCATGCACGGCTATTTTTATAAGAAATGGTTGGGGCAGTAGATATTTTCCTACTTGACAATATGCCTCCTTGGTTACTTGAACTTGACATGTTGACATGATCCTCTTGGACGCCTTAGGATGGGTATTTTAGTTGGTATTGTTTGGTATTGCTAACATGGGACCATATGTTTATGCTTAGCCTTGCTTTTAGAACCGGGGTCTTGGGAATCATGTTTCTTCTCTAATAACTTGACTAATTGAACTATGGAATCTATGGTTGGTGCCACTGTTGAGCAACTATGGTGGGATGTCGTAGTTGTGTTGATTGTGGTGCAAGGCCACTTTGGTAAAATCTTGCGTGCCAAGACCAGGGAGGTCTTTGGCCAGGTGAACCCAAAATGTTTTCTTGCTCGGGCAAGTGATCGTGCAGTAAAGGGGGTGCTCTTCGCACACTGGGAGGTGGAAGCCTAGCCTGAGCAGCAATTAAGGACTTAACTTTGTGTTCTGTTGATCTGGTTTTTACCGTGCAACCACAAGATCATTTTATGGGGATGGTCTGGGCCGAATGATTAGTGATGTCTTGACCTGGTTCTGTTGTGGTGGTGCGTGCTGATTCGCATGGCGCAAGAGGGGGCCAGGTTCCTTTTACAGGACGGCGAAACCTTAGCGGGCAGGTCAGGTCAGGACAGAGCTTTGTAAAGGCCTTGTCGCGCTCTCTAGACTGCTCACCTTCGGAAGTGAGCAAGGGTTTCGACGGGAACCCGCCCTGCTAGAGAGGTTGTGAATTGTGGGTAAAGTTGCACACCTCTGTAGAGTATCAATCTATTCAAATAGCCAAGTCCTTGGTTATGGACATGCCCGGTGAAAATGGTGCAAGGGGTAGACTTCTCAAAATCTGTGTTCCATGGCCGGCTTGGGACGTCTGCAAGTACTCTGGGTGGCTCCGAGTGCTTGTGATGTCCTCGGGTGGTCGTGGAGGTCTTGTGAACCCTAGGGTGCTCCAATGCGCTCCTGGGTGGGTGCTCAGAGGAGATCTTGAGTCCTAGGGAGGTCTTTGGGAACTCTGGAGTTGGTGCTCCAAAGAGGTCTTGGGAGAGGTCCTGGTCATAGGTGCGACCAGACCTCCCTCAAGTGGTCTTTGGGAACTCTGGAGTTGGTGCTCCAGGGAGGTCTTGGAAGAGGTCCTGGTCGTAGGTGCGACCAGACCTCCCCCAAGTGGTATTTGGGAACTCTGGAGTTGGTGCTCCAGAGAAGTCTTGGGAGAGGTCCTGGTCGTAGGTGCGACCAGACCTCCCCCAAGTGGTCTTGGGACTGAGTTGGTGCTCACTCCCTCCTTTCAATCAAAAGTATTTATGTGTTAGTGTTTCAAATTGAGCTTTGCAATCTATACATGTTATTTACTGTCAAACATTGCTTTTTGCAACTAACCCTACAGCTCTCCTTGTTAAGCCAATGCATGAATATTATTTGCATAATTGTTCCCTACGATTTGCTGAGTACATTCAAGGTACTCATGGCTTTAAGCCCTGTGTTAAAGTAGTGGTTGAAGATGAACAAGTGCAGGGGTGCTCCGACCTCTTCGAGGAGGAATTCTACATGCATTTGTTGCGTCTAAAGGCTTTAGGCTGCATCAAATGGATGTCAAGAGTGCTTTTCTGAACGGTTTTATAGAGGAGGAAGTGTATGTTAGACAACCCCCAGGTTTTGAGAATCCTAAACACCCAAATCATGTTTTCAAGCTATCCAAAGCCTTGTATGGTCTTAAGCAAGCCCCTAGAGCCTGGTATGATAGACTTAAGACCTTCTTGCTTAAGAATGATTTTGAGATGGGCAAGGTAGACAAGACTCTTTTCATTCTTAGGCATGACAATGACTTCCTGCTTGTTCAGATTTATGTGGATGATATTATCTTCGATGGTTCTTCTCATGCTCTTGTTTCCAGTTTTTCTGAGACCATGTCCAGGGAATTTGAGATGAGCATGATAGGAGAACTCAACTACTTTTTGGGGCTTCAAATCAAGCAATGCAGGGAAGGGATCTTTATTCATCAGACGAAGTACACCAATGATCTACTCAAACGCTTCGAGATGAGTGATTGCAAGCTGATCGCCACTCCCATGGCGACTTCGACTGCTTTGGATCCAGATGAGGTAGGAGAAGCTGTGGATCAACGCGAGTACCGCAGCATGATCGGCTCCCTCCTGTACCTGACGGCCTCAAGACCAGACATCCACTCCGCAGTCTGCCTCTGTGCGAGGTTTCAAGCGTCCCCGAGGACTTCCCATCGCCAAGCTATCAAGCGCATTTTCAGGTACCTTCACTCTACCCTCCAGTATGGTATTTGGTATTCCTGCTCTTCTTCTTTGTCCACTCGAAGGTTTTCTGATTCTGATTTTGCGGGCTGTCGGCTAGATAGGAAGAGTACCTCAGGCACTTGTCAGTTCTTAGGCACTTCTCTTGTCTCTTGGTCTTCCAGGAAGCAGTTCTCTGTTGCACAATCCACTACAGAAGCTGAATATATAGCTGCCGCTAGTTGCTGTAGTCAGATTCTGTGGATGGTGTCCACTCTTAAGGACTTTGGGTTAGCTTTTGATAGTGTTCCTCTTTTCTGTGATAACACTTCTGCCATTAATATTGCTAAAAACCCTGTGCAACATTCTAGGACCAAGCACATAGACATTCGCTATCACTTCCTTAGAGACCATGTAGAGAAGGGTGATATTGTGCTACATTTTGTGGAGTCTGAGGCTCAGGTAGCTGATATCCTCACCAAGCCTTTAGACCCAACTAGGTTTGCCACCTTGAGAAGTGAGTTAGGGGTAATTTATCCCTATGGGTTGGTTTGAGGGGGAGTTGGTTTTTTTTTTCTGGACTTTCCTTGTTCATTTTATCTTTTCTTGATCTTCTTTTGAACTTTCTGATCTTTTTGATCTTTTTAGGCTTTTAAATCTTTCTTGCATCTTATTGTATCATATTGCATTCATATGAAAATCACAAAAAGATGCATTGTAATATAAGCTTTACTGCTTGTCTTTTAAAATTATGAAGCGTTGCTTATTACCCTCTGGAGCATTAGTATTTCAATTCTTGCTCAAAATCATGTCTAGTTCCTTGACCTGCTAGAATTATCATGCTTTCTCATGTGTAGCTAAGTCTTTGCTGTATGAGCTAGAACTTTAAGACAACTTGAACTAAAAATTGTAATTTGTGAATCTTTTAGCTAGTTGCACAATTAGCGATCCTTTTGTGACATTGACCCTGTCAAAATTGCTTTGTTAGCTATTGAATCTAGGATTGAACATCTCTTGAGCTTCTTGTTCTCTTGCGAATCTAAAAATGCTCTTGTGAAAAATGAAAAATAAAATTTCAAAATCCTCATGTGTTTAAATTGTGCCAAACTATTCTTACGAGACCGCATGTCAAAGACATGAACTTGGAGATGGTTTGATGATCCAGACGATCTCATGGGGCTTGCATGTCAAAATTGACATGAACCTCAAGATTTGCCGCCCTGGTTGAAGCTTAGGAAGAGGTTGTGGATGGCTCCTAGTCCAAGACCTTCTTTACTAAGATAGACCTTTAATCCCTAGTTGAAGCTTAGGAAGAGATTGTGGATGGCTCCTAGTCTAGGATCTTCTTTACTAAGACAGACCTTAATTAACATCAATTTTCATTGCAAATGAAAAATGTTGTAAAAAATGGGTGTTTGAGGTATTTTTGAGCAAACTGATTCAATTCAGGATTTTTTGCCTCTTAGATGGTCTTTGTTAGCTTCTTGATCTCACATTGACATTCTGACAAGGCCATTACCATTTTAGGATCTCTGTTGATGAACTGGCTAATTTTGAAGCTTTGCTTAAATTGTTACAATTCATCGCTTCATCTTGAGCTTTTTAGCTTAGCTTTGTTATATATGTCTTAACATGATCTTGCTAGCGCTGTTAGGCTTGATATGTTTTGAGTAATAGTAGAAATGCTAGATGGTTCTTTTGGGTAATCTCCAAAGCTTCTTGTACTAAAAATTGAAAAACAAAAAAAATGAAGCCACTCCAATGCATTTCATGCATGCTCTTTCTTATGCTTCTTCCTCATTTCTACATTTGTCATCTTTGGATGAGAGGAAGGTGTGATTCTTTGATGACTCCATTGTCAAAGGGGGAGAAGATATAGCAAAAATGTTAAAAACGAAGAGCTGTTTTAAAGGGGGAGCTTTTTGGAGAAAAAGGGAGAAAATGGAATTTTCCAGAAATTGTGATGATCATAGTGAGGGGGAGCATTTAATTTGCATTCTTATGATCTTATTGCCATTTCTGAACTTGATTTGCATTTCTTAAAACCTCACATTGATCAAAGGTCAAATTGAACAATTGTTCTTTCATATGGACCTTAAGTGAGAATTTTGACTCATTTCTGGAAATTGAAGCTTTCTTGCCTTCTTTTGCTCGATCTCACTTGCCTATGCTATTCTAAAGCCAACTTGGTCATTTCCATTGCTTTCTCTTGCATTTGGACCAAGTTGTGTCTTTGTGCGAAAACGTGAGTATTTCTATTTTCAAACCTCAAAATTTACATTTTTGGGAAATTTCCAATGTGTCCGTCAAGGGGGAGATATTGTGGATATCATGGGGATATGCTTACGATCTTAGGATGATGAGACAATTGACAATGACGTTAAGGTTTTATAAAACATGCGTTTTGGTTTTAGTTTCTCACAGTCCTTTGGCGATCGGGCCAAACTATTTTGGCGGTCAGACCGCCCGTGCCTCAGGTGGTTCAGCTGGGGAGTTTACTGGCGGTTAGACCGGCCTATATGGCGGTCTGACTAGCTACTGAGGAGCGGTCAGACCGGCACAGTAAATGGCTTTGGATTTTGGAGCTGGGCCAAAAATAGAGGGTGTAGGCAAGAGAGATGTTTCTTCTGTACTTGGTCTCTGTAAAACCACGAGGTTTTTGGTCATGATATTTGGTGATGAACACATTGACAACAAGCAAGACTTAGTCTTGGTGTTTTACGATGAATACATTGTTTCTGGAACATGCTTTGGATCTTAGATGCTGACTTGCTTTTGAGCTCTGTTGAATTCTGTCGAAAATCAGCTTTTGTTAGTTTTAACGGTAGTACCGGCGTTGCTTGCGTGATATTACCGCAGGGCGGTTCAACCACATTTTTGTTGGCGGTTCAATATCTCCAGAAGGCTTGTTTTTGGAGTTTCTGGTTTTCTTGAGAGCGGTAGTACCAGCTTGTAATGTGCGGTACTACCGGAGTAAGGTATGACCGCAGCTGTGCAGCGGTAGTACAGTTCGTCAAGGTTCCGAATGCATGTTTTACTCGAACCATTAGATCCTGATCTAACGGCTCATATTGAGAGGAACGTTCGGACCGTCCGAACTCTTCAAGGATTGTGAGCCTTTGGATTGAAATCTGACGGCTAGAATCAAGGGGAACGTTCGGACTTTCTACAGTGCTTCTAAATCCGAAGGTTTTGAAGCGTGGTCCGATCGGCCCAAATCATCTGGAGCGTCCACGTGTCTCAGGGCTTGGTTCTGAGTTCTTTACGCATTTCAGTGGTGCGGTAGTACCGTTTGGTAATTTGCGGTAGTACCGCACATCAGTAATACCGTTGTGTTTTTGGCGGTATGGAAAAACCAGAACACTTGTTTTTTGGACATTGGATTTCTTGCTGAGCGGTATGATTGCGTCATGGTTTGCGGTAGTACCGGCTTTTACGGTAGTACCGTTATTTCAACAACGGTAGTACCGCGATAGGTTTTTCACGGAGAGAGAGTTTCTAACAAGCACTGTTAAGTGAAAATCGGTAGAACCGTAGTCTTGGAACGGTATGACCGTGCTTTGAACGTCGGTAATACCGCTAGTCGGTGTGACCGCTGGTGAACGGTATGGAATTTCTAGAGAGTGTGTTTTTGGAAGATTTTGAGATTTCACGAAGAGTGGTAGTTCCTTGATGTTTGACGGTATGACCACGTGTCTTGGTAGTCTGGGGTTAATATGGTCAGAGTTCGATTATCTTTGTAAAAATTGTCGTTTTGGGGATTTGACTGAGGATAAGTTAAATTCATGAGCTTTATCCTGTTGCATGATGCATGATAGTGTTTATGGGTATGAGTAAGCTAATGGATGGACAAGTTGGACAACTTGTGCCATGGTTTTGTGTTTCTTTGATCTTTGCATGTGTAGGTTGAGCGTGGAGACAACTATGGTCGTGACGAAGAAGATTTGGACTAGGATGGGGGAGATCTGAGGTCTAGGAGGTCGTGGATGTTACAAGCTGGTTGGGATTGCGCTGGAGCCCGTGGAGATCAAAGGGTAGCTGAATTCGTGGAGAAGTTCCAGGAGGGCGTTCTGGAAGCTTACAACACGAAAAAGGAGATATGGAAAGATTGGTTTTGGAAAGTTTTGTGATTTGCTAAAATTTGTGTTAGGAAGGATTTTAGGTTCCTTGATTTTCGTAGCGATAGAGTCGGTACTCGTATTCGTGTTGGATACGGTCAGACTCAAGGAGATAAATAGAGGAGAGCTCGTTGGAGAGCTCACGAGCTGAAAATAGGGTTTTTGACCGTAGCTTTCTTGCTGCGACTTAGAGGTCCTTCGATCTGGGGCTTTGAGGGGTGCTTGATGAGCGCTTTGTTGACACAACTCAAGTTTGATATATAAAGTTCAGATTCGTTCAACTTTTTTACTTGGTTTGTTGATCTTGCTGTGCGCCTGAGGTAGCTCTTGCTGTAAAGTTCTTCTGGAGACTCACGTGAGGTTCCAGGAGCTTTAGTGCACAAGTTGAAGATTGGATTTGGAGGTCATATCTCTGCAATCATTCAACCCCCCCTTCTGATTGCCATTACGATCCTACAAGTGGTATTAGAGCAAGGTTGCAATGGCATCAGATCGAGATCGGTTCTTAGGTAAGCCTCCATACTTCAATGGATCAGATTACATCTACTGGAAGACACGTATGGAAGTATTTCTGCAAGCACAAGGTAATGTTATCTGGCAAAAAGTTAAAAATCCTTATGAGGTACCTGCTGTTATTACCAACAACAATACTACTAATGTTGAAGCTAATGCTAAGGCTAGAAATATTTTGTTGCAAGGTTTAAGTAGAAACGAATTTGTCAGAATTGCCAACATTAAATCTGCTAACAAAATTTGGACTACACTTGCTGATTATCATGAAGGTTCAAAATCTGTTAAAGGTGTTCGTTAGAACCAATTCAAAAAGGAGTACTCTAAATTTGAGATGAAACCGGGTGAATCTGTTGATGCTCTTTTTGATCGCTTCAATAAAATTGTTAGTGATTTGCAATCAGTTGATGTTATATATTCTGATTCTGACAATGCTCAACAAATTTTGAATGCTTTAAATATGACTGTCTGGGAGGTTTTAGTCACTACTATCAATCATTCTGTTAACATGGAAACACTCACTTTAAATGATCTTTATTCCAAGATGAAAACACATGAGATTGATATTTTAGCCAGGATAAACAAGTCAAATTCTTTGGGTTTAGTGACTAACCAAACTGACAGTTCATCAAGTTCTTCTAGTTTATCTTTGTCTGCCTTGAGTGCTATTTCAGATGAACAATTAGAGGAGATGCCAGAAGAACAGCTTGTACTCTTCTCGAACAAGGTGACTAAAGCAATCAACAATGTCAGATCAAGAAGGAGAGGAGGTCCAATTAGATGCTTTGAATGTGGTGAGCCAATCGACATAAAGGTGAATTGTCCTAAGATGAGAGGTAAGGAGTCCAAAGATGACAAAGCACGAGCTCGGCGTTCAAAATTCAAGTTTGATTCAAGCAAGAAGCAAAATTATCGAAAGGCGGTCAACAAAGTGCTCTCAGCACTTGAGGAGATTGGATTAAGTGATGTCGACTCTGAAAGTGACAATGAGGATGATAACAAGAAGGCAAAAGAGGTGGAGTTCACAGGGATGTGCTTTATGGCAAGCAGTGAAGAACTTATTGATGATGATGATCTCTACAGTGACCCTGATGAGGTAAAACCTTCTTATCTTTGATTTATCACGTCTTTGTGCTTAAATTGACAAATGAGCTTAAAAATACAAAAAGAAAGTGAAGAAACATGATCTTGTTATTGATAGCTTGAATTCTGAAATTAATAGGCTTAAAGCTGCTATTCCTGATAATGAATCTTGTGAATCATGTCAAGTTTTGCATTCGAATTGAAAGTTGCTAGATCAATACATGCTTGAATTTAAAGAGTCAAATGGCGCATGATTCTTGTGATGATAAGTTTGAAACTTGCACATGTTGAAATTGAAAAACTGAAGTCTAGTTCAATTTGTTTAAAGTCAAGTATTTTGAATGCTCAAATTAAAACTTGCTCTAATTGTGAACTGCTAGAAGCTAGACTAAAGTCATCTCAGGAATCCATGCAACAAATGCTTTATCATGAGACACTTTCTTGCACTAATTGTCCCAAAATCACAACTGAGATAGAAGCTTTGTCTAGACAAGTAAATGAATTTGCTGAAAAAGAAAAATTGGCTCTGTCTAGTGCTTCTAAGAAAACTGAGAATGGATATGTTAAGTGTACAATCTATCCTAAATTGACTAAAGAGAATGGGTACCTTAAGGACACTTCGGAGAGGTTTTCTTTTGGCAAGAAAAATCTGAACATGATTCTAGACAGATTAAAAGTGAGTACTAAAGGCCAAGGTCTAGGATTTAATTTTGCTGAGCATGCCAAGAATCATCCTCCCAAAATTCTTAAGCTTCTTGAACCTGGAAAGTTTGAAATTGAAACTGAACCTAAACAAGTTTTGTTTAAGTCTGTTGGTTTTGCAAATGATCCTTCTCTCAAAGTGAGTATTGTAAAAAGAAAAACTGCAATCTCTTATCAAGATAAATATCAATGTACTCTTTATGGAAAAGAAGGGCATTTGGTTCAGTACTGTTTTCGAAAAGCAAAGAAAGAAAAGAGAGATAGGCTAAGAAAATATTTTCAAGTCCCTTATCATCATTTTGTCTCAAGTAAAACTGTTGCAACTTTTACTCGAGCGGTCATCTTTGGTGCCTAAGCAAATGGTATGACCGCTTGACTCTAAAAATGCAAAATGTTTTTGTTGTTCCTACTAAATGGTGTGTCACAAAGATTGGATTCCTAAATCGCTTCTTACTAACTTGATCTTGTGAGACCGATACTTACTTAATGTAGGTACAAATGTTGAGGAAGGGAACATATGGTTAGTAGACTCTGGATGTTCTAGGCACATGACTGGTGATTCAAAATGGTTCTCCTCCCTCACTAAGGCATCCAATGATGAATTAATTACTTTTGGGGATGCTTCAACTGGAATTGTGATGGCAAAAGGTACTGTGCGTGTAAATAACAAGTTCATTCTAAAAGATGTTGCTTTGGTAAGTAAACTGAAGTACAACTTGCTTTCAGTTTCACAATTGATAGAAGAAAATCTTGAGGTAAGCTTTAAGAAACATGCTTGCAGGGTTTTAGATGCTTTTGAAAATCTTATCTTTAATATCTCTCGATTAGGGAAAGTCTTTAAAGCTGATTTCAATCATTCCTTTTCATCTAATGTTAAATGTTTGATAACTTCCGAATCCAGAGATCTTTTCTTTTGGCACCGTAGATTAGGTCATATTGGTTTTGATCATCTTGTTCGAATTAGTAGAATGGATCTCATTAGGGGGCTGCCTAAACTGAAAGGTGAAAAAGATTTGGTTTGTTCTCCCTGTCGACATGGTAAGATGGTTGCTGCTCTATATTTTCCTATTTCTGTAATCATCACAGATGGCCCTGAACAATTGTTGCATATGGACACTGTAGGTCCCTCAAGAGTTCAATCTGTTGGAGGTAAATGGTACATTCTTGTGATTGCTGATGATTTCTCTAGATACTCTTGGGTGTGTTTTGTGGTGTCTAAGGATGAGGCTTTTGGTCATTTCAAAGATTTGTTTTTCAGACTCAATAATGAATTGCATGGTGCTGTGAAAGCAATAAGAAGTGATAATGGTACTGAATTTAAGAACTCCTTGTTTGCTTCTTTTTGTTCAGAAAAAGGTTTGGAACATCAATTTTCTTCTCCTCGTGTTCCACAACAGAATGGTGTTGTAGAGAGGAAAAATAGAACTTTAGTTGAGATGGCAAGAACCATGCTTGATGAACATACCACTCCTAGGAAGTATTGGGCAGAGGCTATCTCAACTGCTTGTCATGTTTCAAATAGAGTTTTCTTCTTATGAGCTTAGATTTGGCAAAAGGCCTACTGTTTCTCACTTCAGAGTGTTTGGTTGTAAATGCTTTATTCTTAAACATGGTAATCTGGACAAATTTGAATCTAGATCAAGAGATGGCATTTCTCTTGGTTATCCTCTTCATTCTCGTGGTTATCGAGTGCTTAATCTTGAAACTAACAAAATTGTTGAGACTTGTGAAGTTACTTTTGATGAGGTCAGTGCTTGTTCTAGAACTAACATTTCAGGTACACAAGTTCAGGGAGAGCCCAAAAGTATATTCCTTAATGAAGAAGATGATTTTGATAATTCATCTCCCATGCAATCACCTACTGATGATCATGCATCTTCTACTGTTGTTGCGCCACCAGCAAACAATGAACAAACTGCAGAAGATATTTAGAATGTCGAAGCTACTTCAGAACCTTCTGCACCATTGAGGATTCAGCGAATTCATCCTCCAGAACTAATGATTGGTGACATTCATGAAAGGGTAACTCGTTCCAAGTTTACTTCTCCTGACTCACATGCTCATTCTGCTTTTGTTGCCTCTTTTGAGCCTAATGATGTAAGTCACTCTTTATCTGATGAGTCTTGGATCAATGCCATACAAGAAGAATTAGAAAACTTTGAGCGAAATAAAGTCTGGACCTTAGTTGAATCTCCTCATGGACATAATGTAATTGGAACTAAATAGGTTTTTAAAAATAAACAAAGTGAGGATGGTGTTGTTGTTAGAAATAAGGCTAGACTTGTTGCTCAAGGATTTTCTCAGGTGGAAGGTCTTGATTTTGGTGAAACTTTTGCCCCTATAGCCAGATTAGAAGCAATTCGAATTCTTTTAGCCTTTGTTGCATCTAAAGGTTTCAAATTGTTTCAAATGGATGTTAAAAGTGTTTTTCTAAATTGCTACATTGAGGAAGAAGTTTATGTTAAGCAACCACCTGGGTTTGAAAATCCTAAGTTTCCTAATCATATCTACAAACTCTCAAAAGCCTTGTATGGATTGAAGCAAGCTCCTAGATCTTGGTATGAGAGGCTCAAGTTTTTTCTGCTAAAAAATGATTTTCAAATGGGCAAGGTAGACAAAACTCTGTTTACATTTCGACATGGCAATGATCTATTACTTGTTCAGATTTATGTGGATGATATCATCTTTGGGGGCTTCCCTCATGCTTTGGTTTTCAAGTTTTCAGATACTATGAGCAGGGAGTTTGAGATGAGTATGATGGGAGAGTTAACTTACTTCTTAGGCCTGCAAGTAAAATAGACCAAACAAGGAAATTTTATTCATCAAACCAAGTATACTAAAGACTTGCTTAGGCGTTTTGACATGGCAACTTGCAAGCCCATCTCTACACCAATGGGATCAACAACTGTTCTTGACCTAGATGAAGAAGGTGAGGCAGTGGATCAAAAAGAATACAGGAGTATGATTGGATCTCTATTCTATTTGACTGCTTCAAGGTCGGATATACACTTTGCTGTGTGCTTATGTGCTCGATTTCAAGCTTCACCTCATGCATCTCATCGACAGGCTGTAAAAAGAATTCTCAGGTATCTCTAATCCACCTTAGAATTTGGTCTTTTCTATTCATCTTCATCCTGTCTTACTTTGCGTGCATACTTGGATAGTGATTTTGCGGGGTGTAGGATTGATAGAAAAAACACATCTGGCACTTGTCACTTTTTAGGCACATCATTAGTGTCTTGGTCCTCTCGAAAACAATCCTCTGTTGCTCAATCAACTGCTGAAGCTAAGTATGTTGCTGTTGCTGCTAGTTGGTCTCAAGTCCTTTGGATTGCTTCTACTCTCAGAGATTTTGGTTTAGAATTGGGCACTGTTCCTCTTTATTGTGATAACACTAGTGCTATTAACATTGCTAAGAATCCTGTGCAACATTCAAGAACCAAACACATTGATATTAGATTTCACTTTCTCAGAGATCATGTGGAAAAAGGTGATATTGTTCTTCACTTTGTTGAAACTGATATTTAATGATGAACACATTGACAATAAGTAAGACTTAGTCTTGGTGTTTTAAGATGAATACATTGTCTCTGGAACATGCTTTGGATCTTAGATGCTGACTTGCTTTTGAGCTCTGTTGAATTCAGTCGAAAATCAGCTTTTGTCAGTTTTAACGGTAATCTGGCGTTGCTTGCGGTATTACATGAGGATGGTTCAACCGCATTTTTGTTGGCGGTTCAATATCTCCAGAAGGCTTGTTTTTGGAGTTTCTGGTTTTCTTGAGAGCGGTAGTACCGGCTTGTAATGTGCGATACTACTTAGTATCAGATATGACATGGTAATGCGGTAGTAATCTTATTCGTCAAGGTTCGAACGCGTGTTTTGCTCGAACCATTAGATCTGATCTAACGGCTCATATTGAGAGGAGCGTTCGGACCGTCCGAACTCTTCAAGGATTGTGAGCCTTTGGATTGAAATCTGACGGATGGAATCAAGGGGAACGTTCGGACTTTCTACAGTGTTTCTAAATCCGACGATTTTGAAGCGTGGTCCGATCGGCCCAAATCATCTGGAGCGTCCACGTGTCTCAGGGCTTGGTTCTAAGTTCTTTGCGCATTTCAGTGGTGCGGTAGTACCGTTTGGTAATTCTTGGTAGTACCAAGACATCGATGAATCTGTTGTGTTTTTGGCGGTATGGAAAAACGTAACACTTGCTTTTTGGACATTGGTTCTCTTCTTTGGCGGTATGACGCGTCATGGTTCTTGATAGTCTGGCTTTTACGGTAGTACCGTTATTTCAACGACGGTAGTACCGCGATAGGTTTTTCACGGAGAGAGAGTTTCTGACAAGCACTATTAAGTGAAAATCGGTAGAAACGTAGTCTTGGAGCAGTATGACCGTGCTTTGAACGTCGGTAATACCGCTAGTCAGTGTGACCGCTGGTGAACGGTATGGAATTTCCAAAGAGTGTGTTTTTGGAAGATTTTGAGATTTCACGAAGAGCGGTAGTTTCAAGAAGTTTGACGATCTGACGCGTGTCGCGGTAATCTGGGGTTAATATGGCGGTAGTTCCGATTATGCTTTGAAAAATTGTCGTTTTGGGGATTTGACTGAGGATAAGTTAAATTCATGAGCTTTATCCTGTTGCATGATGCATGACAGTGTTTATGGGTATGAGTAAGCTAATGGATGGACAAGTTGGAGAACTTGTGCTATGGTTTTGTGTTTCTTTGATCTTTGCATGTGCAGGTTGAGCGTGGAGACAACTATGGTCGTGACGAAGAAGACTTGGACTAGGATGGGGAGATCTGATGTCTAGGAGGTCGTGGATGTTACAAGCTGGTTGGGATTGCGCTGGAGCATGTGGAGATCAAAGGGTAGCTGAATTCGTGGAGAAGTTCCAGGAGGACGTTCTGGAAACTTACAACACGAAAAAGGAGATATGGAAAGATTGGTTATGGAAAGTTTTGAGATTTGCTAAAATCTGTGTTAGGAAGGATTTCAGGTTCCTTGATTTTCGTAGCGATAGAGTCGGTACTCGTATTCGTGTTGGATACGGTCAGACTCAGGGAGATAAATAGAAGAGAGCTCGTTGGAGAGCTCATGGGTTGAAAATAGGGTTTTTGACCGTAGCTTTCTTGCTGTGACTTAGAGGTCCTTCGATCTGGGGCTTTGAGGTGTGCTTGATGAGCGCTTTGTAGACACAACTCAAGTTTGATATATAAAGTTCAGATTCGTTCAACTTTGTTACTTGGTTTGTTGATCTTGCTGTGCGCCTGAGGTAGCTCTTACTGTAAAGTTCTTCTGGAGACTCACGTGAGGTTCCAGGAGCTTTAGTGCACAAGTTGAAGATTAGATTTGGAGGTCATATCTCTGCAATCATTCAACCCCCCCTTCTGATTGCCATTACGATCCTACACTATTCCTGCATGCAATCGAAGAACACGCAAGAACAAGATAATAAGCAATCTGAAATTGCAAATAGGATTGAAATATTTGATAACGTTGGGATTCCGAAGCAGTATTCAGGGTTGGTCTAGTCGACACAAGCCAATACACGAAGTTGGAATGTAGCTAACTTTTAACTTAACAAAATCCAAGGAAACTAGCATAGGCAGGGTGGTACTACTGTTCATGTGAACACGCCACCTAGGTGGCCGACCGGCATATGTGCCAAGTTGAATACGATTACAAGGCCCAAATTGATCCAAATAGGTGATACGGCATCTTCTTTTGGCGATTCTGATGTGCTCCAAAGGAATTTGGAGGTGATACCAGATCCGTTGGAAAAAGGACGAAATAAGCTTTCCATCAAGTACTCGTGGACCTCCAACGGACTCCGTATGTGAAAGTTATGCATATTTTAAGCTAGTGCTATCAGGCTGATTTCGAATTGATCTGGAATTAAATTTCAGTCGACCTAGGCTTGTTGTGGTAGTAGTGGTACTCCCCTTGCCTTTTTTCCTGAGTAGAATAACATCACAATACTTAGGTAGCAATTCGTCCTCAATAGAACAATTATGAACTCCTAGAAATGAAGTTACCTGATAATTTAGTTGGCGAGCACGAGCTCTAGTAATTGGTCCTTACATATCAAGTGGAAGAGTAGAAGCAGTAGGTATGGTTGTAACAGTGGAAGGGATGGCCTCATCAAATTAGGTCATGAAACTGATCAAGCACTGAATTGAATCCATGAATCCTATAGCTAACAGTGCTACAAATGTTCAAATGTTCAATAATCTGAAGTTTGCAAATTGTTACAGAAACAAAGTGAGAACAAGGAGGGTAATGTGTTGATGTTTCAAGTGCAGCAAAGCAAAGGTAAGTAGTGCATTGCTGAAGATAGTAGTCATGTCCATACATTTTCAAGGTGGCTATCAACTTTGAAGACAGGCCTAAGTATCAGTATGTAGTTATAGAATGTTCTAAACATACAAGCCTGTAATTATATTATGTACAAATACAATGATGATTGTGTGAGACCCCGATGTTTATTAGGCTCATAATACTTAGTCATCCGATTGACCCTAGTATTATCAACCAAATAAACCGGTCTCGAGAGATGTATACTTCCTGAATGCAAGATACATACCTCACAACAAAAGAATGTATCAATTCCATACAACACATAGAACATAAGCAACAAACCGAAGTTAATATTAATATGGAATAGATATTACAAAAGAGAGGCCCTTAGGCCAAATAGCAACAATTCTACAAAGGTAACAATGAAGCAAAAGGTGCCATAAAGATGGCTATAACACAAAGCCAATCGGTGTGCCTTAACCCCTAGGCATCCGGGACCGCCAAGCTAGTCGTCAAGAAAGCGCAACACGTAGCACAAAAGAGAGGCTCTTGGAGCTCTCCTTCTTCCTCTGCAACAAAAACCATAAAATTGCCACAACCACGGGCGGATGAGTACATAAAGTACTCCATAAGACTTACGTGTGAGATAACGAGAACTATAAATAGCTACATGCAAGCTTTATTTAAGTGGATGAGGCTTTGGACTCATTTTAGCATAAAGCAACATTTATTTGCAATAACATAATAGATTGAAGGCAATTTGGCAAAGCATTTTTAAATGTTGAAGTAACAACGAGATAATAACATAATAACAACAACAAGAACAATCACGGAAGTGACTAACCCAAGTCACCACAACAATAGCATGAACTCCCGTTCATACCAACCATGTCAAGTTTTAATTAAAGGTTGTAGTCTAGTCTTGAACGACCTTACCAAGCATGTCCATAACCTAGGGCGAGGCTATTGAATAGTTTTATCCTGCAGGGTGTACCACTGCACCCACACGCCGACCGCCTTTCCTTTACGCACACTTCCGAAGGTGTCTTTGCACGGCTAAGTCCTACGAGACCTTTCCAAAGGATGAATGCTAATTACGAGCTGCACAACCCACGGGAGAAGGAGACATCACAACCTTCCCTAAGCTAATGCTCCCTCCCACACTATACATATACATTTGTTTTTGAAAACACACCAACCGAGCTCGCTCATAATTAACACCTCCTAGAGTACTTAGTCAAGAGGGGTTCCATATGCCCTCGCGTGGTTAGTCTGCCAAATCGCTTGGCTTAGTGACCCAAGTACTCGGTCCTTAGGGACCCGGGCATACCACCACATCCAAAAACCGCACCATCCATCCAATATGCCCAAGTCTAAATCAATCTTTTATTTTCAGTTTTTGATTTTACAAATTAATCAAAGCACAAGTGCTGGACATATAGGAGTAATAATCATTTTTGAGTGATCAAGACCATCGACTAAGTCGATGATCGCCCATTTCTACCGATAACTAGGCATGTCTAAGCAATTTATATCGAAACTACTAAGTGATAAGAGCTCATCCAACGAGCTCCCACCACAGCAAATAACCTAGGCTCATGGTAGTAGAGGATAAACAATTCCTACAGATCATGCAACTATAGGCTCGCTAGCGACATTTAACACAAAGTAGCATGCATACATAGAAGTAAAACAAAGTATTAAGCTTTAAAGTAATGGGACAATGATGGAAATGGTCAAACTGCTTGCCTTGTTGCTGGTGGTCAAATTGTGGCAGAGGGTCGCTCTCGGGATCACCACAAATGTCGAAACCTAACGGAAAAGCGATAAAGAACCGATAAGAACGACGAAAGGCAACAAAGATAGCACAGCAAACGAACTCCAAATTCTCTGAAAATTTTACAGCAGCAAGACAATGATTTATCATGAATTTAGCAACAAGAACCAATTGATTTGGATTCTCAATGCAAAAGATATGATGAAATCAATTCTGCTCAGCCTACTAAAATACCAAACTGCACTATTCACTAATTTAATTATGAGGCAACATTTTCTAGAACAGCAGCGAAGCTGAAATTTTTACTGTAAAACCAGCACCTCATGAGATGAATAACACAATTGAGTTCATCTCATTTGGAGCTATATTGCACTTTCTATAAATTTTCAAAAACAAGAACTTGAACAAAATTATAATTCACAAGTCCTCATCTTCCTAACAGCAACATGCTCAAAACTAATTTTCACAGTGAGTTCACTAAGAGAGGAAACCAACAAAGTTGGTCTCACCCAAAAATAACCTATAGAGCATTAGTTATGTATTTTACAAGTTAAGCATTGATTTAAGTGCACATTTTAAAGTTGGTTTTAAAATCTAATGGCAAACGGTGCTCTGGAGCTGAACTCAACTTACAATCATTTTTGGATTAAAGTCAAGTTCAAGACAGAGCTAACACAATTTGAATGACCTCATTTGGAAATAAAATGAAAGAGATATGAAATTCTAAAGTCTATACCTTATTTCAGTTTAACTAAGACCTCACTGGAATTTTTAAAATCCACAAGGGTATGGGAGGACGTGAGCCACCGATCTTAAATCCAACGGCTCAAGATCTCCAGGAGAACATCACACACGCGCACGTGAAAGTCCAGAGGTCCTGGACCTCTTAGCAACTCACATGCACGAGGTGAGGGGGAGGTCGTGGCCGTAGATGGGAGATCAGCGGACCACAACACAGAAGGGAGGTCCTAACGGACCAGATCTAAAGGGAGGTCCTCAGCGGTGAGATCTTCCAAAGGAAGATCTAAACTATCAAGATCTCCACGAGGAAAATCTACATCGTCGACCTCACAGGGAGGTCTGGGCCGGTCGAGATGTTCAAGGGAGGTCCTCGATGGTTGAGATCGTCAGAGGAGGACCTTGACGGTTAAGATCTACCCGGGAGGTCATGAGCGGTTGAGACAACCTAGGGAGGTCTAAGGGAGGTCTAACGCTCTGCACCTCCGAGGAGGTCCGGGCGGCCATGATTACGCAAGGGAGGTCTTGGGCGCTCGGATCTCCTGGAGGAGGTGCGACGCCGTCGAGACCCAACGCGCCTGAGCTTTGGACATGAGATAAATGCGCGGGGACCACGAGGAGGTCCGCGCGAGGGGTTTTAATGCGCGCAAAGGGGCGGGGTTAATGGCGGTTAAGACACCAATGATTGCGATGATTGGGCATTTAAAACGGTGAATTTATGTCCTAAAACGACAATGACACGCTCGGGGCGTCAGACAAAATCGGCGTGAAGAAGTGATCCTCGCCGGCGATGTAGAGCTCGCCGGTGAGGTCAATAATACCACCGAGTGCACAATAACGTTGCGCGCAGTGGACCTCCTCTCGGCAGCGACGGCGGCTTTGAGCGCCGGCGGCCGAGAGGGCAAAGATGACCAAAGACGGCCAAACACGAAAATGCAAAAAGCAGCTCGCGCAACATTCAAGCTTGTGCCAAGAAAAGCTCCATAAAATCATTCATGCGGGTGCCAAGATCTAAAGGACTACGGGAGGAGTACACGGAGGTCCTAAGGTCTTTGGGAGGTCGTGGAGGTGATGGCGGTGTTGGGAAGACGGTGAAGCTTCACCGCCCAAGACACCGGCTCCGGCTCGACTTTGTCCTCCTCTGAAAAGTGCCCAAACAACTAAGTCGGGGATAACTTCCAAGAGGTGTTGGGAGCAAAAGCGAACAAGGGTTTGAAAAGGAAGCCATCGGATCTTCTTGTGCCACCGAGGAGCTCAAGGACTCAACAATGGCAGCCACCAAGTGAGGAAGTGAGTGAGGGAGGAGCTCACCACGCACAAGTGCAAGGCCGAGATCAAGCTGGGTGTAAAGGAAGCCAAGGAGGCTCCCAAAGGATACTTTATAGCTGAGTGAAGGTTTTGAGCTGGGCTAAGCTCCATGGTGAGCTTAGCCCACTGGTTGGTCCATGGGTGGACAAGACATAATGGTTGACAAGAGGCGGTGTCAGGCCGACTGATATGAAAAGTGACACAGCATTAAATGCGGGTCAAGAAAGAGTCATTGAAAGGACACGATGGACAAGCCGGACATTAACTCCCCGCTCGAGCACGCATGCGCGCCAGAGGAAGGAGAAGAACAGGAGGTCTTTATGACCGTTGGATAAGACACAGGAGGTCCTAACCATCGGATCTCATTTTGAACCGTTATGTTTTAAGTGGCCGGGAGGAGGTCCCACCACACGATCAAGATGGGGAGGTCGTGGCCCTCCGATTTCATCGCCAAAACGCATACGTGAGGAAAAGGGACAGAGGTCCAAAGCGTTGGATCTCCATCCAGCAGTGCGGACCTCCAAGTGAGGACTTAACGCACGCGATCAAAAGACATGAGGGAGGTCATGGCCTTTGGATTTAAATCCAAGGGCACACAATGACCGGGAGGTGCGATATGATGCGCAGCAGTAAGGGAGGTCGGGACCGCTAGATTTAGATCTAAGGGTTCGATCAAAGGAGGTGGAGGTCTGAGCTTGCGCAACGCACAAGGGAGGTCATGGCCTTTAGATTTAGATCTAAGAGCTACGATCTCACGTCTTGTTGGGAGGTCAGTGCGCATGAGACAAAAGGAGGTCGTGGTAGTAGATTTTAAATCTAACGGTGCACAACAAAAGATGGGGAGGTTGTGAGTGCTTGATAGCAGGGGAGGTCGTGAGTCGTTGGATTTGATCCAATGGCTCGACCTAGGTTAGGTGGAAGGTTTGTTTAGTTTAACGATGAGGGAGGAGGTCGGGGCCATGGATCTTGGATCCAAGGGCTATGACCTCACGTGGTGGGATGACTGTTGAGTATGTTGAGGAGGAGGTCGTGGTGTTGGATTTGATCCAACGACTCGACCTCAACAAGATGGGATGACCTCGCCGCGATGGTTTACTGCTCGAGGAGGTCTTTGAGGTTTAACACAGGGGAGGTCATGACCATGGATCACTAATCCAACAATGACCTCATGAGGTGGGAGGTCCTCGCGGTGTTGATCATGAGGAGGTCGTGGTGTTGGATGTAAATCCAGCAGTGCGACTTTGATCAAGTGGAGATGAGGTCTGTTGAGGTGCAGACATGGTTGGGCTGGACCAACTTTGAATATGGCTAGCCAAGGAACAAGTGTAGGCTTTTAAATTTAGTTTTAACAAATGAAACTTAGCAGAATTATTTGAGATAGCAAATGAACTCCAAATTTGATGAAATTTTAACTGGAGCTTGTTGACAATGAGACCAACCTTGCATAAAATTTCCAGAGGTTATTATGCAATGCATTTTTCTCAGAAAATTCATGAAGGTTGTTTAAAGGATTGTTTTGCCTCCAAAATTATCAACAAGTGTTATAACTCATGATATTTTTTTAAGGGGTCCCATATCAGTTTTGGGACCAAGGAAAATATATTCCAAATGTTTGACACAAGATTTAAGATAATTGGAAAATGAGTTTGATTTTGGGTCAACAAGAGCTTTGTGTTTTTGGATTACACAACTCTTGGACAAGAATTACATAAGATTTTAGGGTTTTTCAAGATGTGAGAAAAAGTTTTAATTTCTACACATATAATTATACTTGATTAACCCTAATTATACATTTGGGATGTTACAGATTGCTGAAGTGCGCATCTCGGCATCTTCCTTGGCAAATCTCCACCCGAGATATGTGAGGGGATATACATGTGTTATGAAATCTCATAAAAGTTATCTGATTGAGCATGGAAGATCAATTGTTCAGATGTGCACTCACCAAAATAATACGAGATTGCACATAGTAATGGACCTGAAAATGCAACATATTTATCATTTTAATGCACATAAAGAGCGACAGATTCAATCTTCATGTTTATCAATCCAGTAGAATGACATTCCAATTCTATTCCAAACTAAAAGTAGTAAAGTACCCAACACATCTCAAGTATCTCACTTCGTTCATCTGAACCAAATTGATTATGAAAGCTACTGAATTGAACTAAGCAACGGTCTGATCCAACTGTGAACTATCCAAGAATCCAACTATGAACTATCCAAGGTGGATCAATAAACTATTTCTCGGATTCTAAAAGTGTATGCATCATGATCAAAAGCTACAAGCAGAACATTCATTTTCTTTAGGAAACGAAATGCACAAGCTAGATACACTCGTTAGTCAACGAATTGTATCCATGGAGATACACTCGCGAGGCCATTTCAGCTCTTCTATGCTACGATTGTACAATCTCTCGATCATGGGCGTCGGATCGAGCCTGAGGAGGAGTTAGCGAATCGGCGAATTCGAAAGACTGCAGGAGCGAGCGATGAGGCGGAGGTGTCGGTGGAGAAGCGGAGCACTTGTCAAGCTTGAGGTCCTCTGACATGTGGTCATGGGCGATATCTGGCCTGAACGAGGTCGGCGTCGGTGGACGACCATCGTCATAGGTGGAGCACACGAGGCACTCGGCGGGCGTCGATCTTGGTGCCATGGCGGCACACCAGCACGCCGCCTCTGATCGCTGGCCGTCCACGCACCCCATCACAAGGTGCAGCACCTCCTGGGGGACGACGCCGCCACCGAAACTCAGCTCGCCGGGGATCTGGTCAGGCGAGGGGTGGAGACATGGGGATTTTTTTGTTTTCACTTCCCTTTCCTGATGTGGGCCCCACTTGTCGGCGATAAAAAGAAAAGAAAACGAAGCGGGTGGTGTTTGGGTCGTTCGATTTAAATTGAACGGTCCACACGGATGTGGACTTTCGGACCGTCCGGAAGAGCCATCAAAATCGGGCCGTTAATTTTAGATCGGACGGTCCACACCGATGTGACGTTCGGACCGTTCGGAAGAGCCATCAAAATTGGACTGTTAATTTTAGATCGGACGGTCCACGTTGATGGGAACGTTTGGACCGCTCCGATTGCCATCTTGATTGGGCCGTCCAAACTTGATCCAACGGCTGAAATTGGTTGGAGTTATAAACACACGAGCAGGCGGTGCGTTGGCCATTCGTAGACTATCAAAAAGAACTTACCACAAGTTGCAAAGGTATTAAGCTCAACTGTCATTATGCACAACAGCATGTTACAGGAGGTATCAAGCTCAACTGTTAGTATGCACCTTGTTGACCTTGGTGAAGCTGACAGAACTGGAAGCTTTCTTGCTTGGAATTATGACCACAGTTACAGGAAAAGGAAAATAGACCAACAATTACAGGAATAACTAGTGCTTTATCAGACATTGCAAATAAAATACATTGCTAGGTTTACTTGTCCAAACACAGGAATAAGTCATACTTCAACCACATAAATAGGATTACACCCACTACTCCAACATAACAATGCTAGCTCACAGATTATTGATACTGATGTACCTAGCAACCCAAATAAGCTTGTTTGAGAAGCTCAAGTTGTTGAATGCCCAGACAAGAGAAACATTCTCACACAAATAAGCATAGCAGTGGCTGAGTTGTGCCTCCTCAAATCCCGGGAGATCCATCATATTGTCCCAAAGGTCTTCAGGAACATCAGTATCTGCAGTCTCGGCCTTCTCAATAGCTTTAGCAAGCCTTTCTATGCCAGTGGTCATGAAAGAATACAAATCATCATCAGTAGATATCTTGGCCTTCTTCGGTGGTTTACTTGCTGATGAGTCACCTCCACATGTGGCGGACATTGTCACCTCTTCGACACTACCATGTCCAGCAGCTCTTTTACCTTTATCCTCTGTTGGAGCCTTTGGTGTTTTATCATATGAGATTTCATTAACATCTGTACCAATAGGGTCATTTGCTCCCTTTGCATACTTTCCGGTGGCCATGCTATTCCCAAATATAGTGGCCATCTCATGATAGTGCTCAAGGGGAGTGCTCAAGTAGTCAGCATCATCGCGGTGATCCTAGACATTAAAGTACATTTGAAACTAGGTATGATAGGAAACTCCCTTTGCATCAGCTACCACGTTAGCCTTGCCGGGTGATAATGAATTCCAAGATTGTAGTATTTAATTAGCTTTAAGTACCTTCTCTGCCTCATATTCAAATCAGCTTGGGTAAAAATATAATTTAAGCTTTTGTGGTCTGTGTAGACTTCACATCGGTTTCCAATGAGATAGTGGCGCCAAATCTTCAAAGCATGCACTACGGCAGCTAGCTCTAGGTCATGAGTAGGGTAATTTGCTTCATGAGGCTTTAATTGTCGGGAGGCATAGGCTACCACTCTTCTTTCTTGCATTAAGACACAGCCGAGTCCTTGCTTTGATGCATCACAATAGACTTCAAAGACCTCCTGGAGGTCCTGACTGAGTGCACCGAGCTAGTCCCAGGAGATCCAACCACATGGCCAAACACAAGATGAAGCAGACAAATTAAACCTTGCATTAAATGAGACCTTATGGTCAAAGCTTGCTTACAGCAGTTTGCCAACTTGGGCTTACAAAACCGACAAAGGGAGAACCTTTACAGCTGAAACACAAAACGCTTCCAAGCCATCCGGCAAGCCCATAGGCTGTCGAGTGGAGGACGTCCTAGGCAGCCGGGTCATCAAAGAACTCCTCCTCGAAGAGGTCTGGGCATCCCAGCACTTGATCATCTTCGACCACTGCTTTAACACAGGGCTTACAGCCATGAGTACTTTGAATGTACTCAGCAAATCGCAAGGAGCAATTATGCAAATAATATTCATGCATTGGCTTATGTCGGGACCCAAAATTACCATTCTGGACCCTCTGTGTATAATGCACTAGTCCAGGATCACGCTAGTGCACACAGTGTCAACAAAGATGGATATCGATCCACATAAGCGAATAATAGCATAAACGAATAATTTGATTAATAAATAATGGTTTGACCTTATGGTCGAGTTTACATTTATTAAGCCACGCAGGTTATGAGAAATAAAGCAATGAAGCGAAGCGGCGGTGGCATCCCATCGATTCACCACAGTAACTAATCGGGATCAAGACCCCACGATCGGGCACCTTCGATAAACTCCTCCTCGAATGCTGGCGAAGACTCCTCCTCTTCTGCTTGATTTAGTTTAAAGCAAGCGTGAGTACGCACCTTACTCGCAAGTCACACCATAGAAATGCAATTATACATGCAAGCTTATTACAAGGGAATGACATTTTGTGGTTCTTTTGCAGAAATGCAACATTTGCAGTTGGATACAAATAATAGATTGAAAGCAGGTAAAACAAATAGACAATAATAATTTTAACAGTTTGATTTCACAAAGACACACACACCCTAAACAGATTATTCACATAGCCATATGATTTAGATCACACACTCCTTCCCACACGCTTTATGAAGATCTACCCTCGTGTGAAATCCCGAGCATTGTCCATGACCATGACGCGACTATTGAATAGATTGTTTACACTCTGCAGAGTTTGTACACTTTACCCACAAGATACAACCAGTGTTGCAAGCACTAATCGTAACAAAGCATTTCAGAAACTTCATCCTAACATAGATGCTCCCGATGTGCTTACGTCATACCAAACCATACACAGTGTGTGGTACAACACACACCATTGGACAGGGAAGCGGCGAGCCGTCCCGCGATGAGACTACATGGTAGCACACACCTCCACCCTTTTCACATAGCCTAACCTACTGCCTGAGCAATCAATGCCAAGAATTCGTATCTTACTATGCTAGGCCCGTCCCATAACAGGCATGTGGTTGTACGGAAGGGCTCAGTTCAATGGCGCACAAAGTTCAGTCCTTAAATGACCGAGGCAAGGCTTCCAAATTCTAACTATGGCACACAGATTAATTTGACACACAGATTCACATTCCCATATCACATAGCCACCATGTCACACAGTTCCCTCCACTTGCCTCGGTCCAAACCTTTTTCCCACCCAGTTGATTTAAGCGCAACACATGCCACAAAGACACATAATACACACAGATTTTCACAGAGTTACATAGTCACTTAGTCAAGTTAATAATTTCACTTTACATGAATAGATGATTCGTGGCATGGCTAAGCAATCTAATCGCACTAACCAACCCACGTTGGTGCTACAATATTTACCAACTAAATAACAACTAGAGTGACAAAGGATCAAGGCATAACAATTATACAAGGAAGGCATAACAGATTGGATTTAATAACTAATCCCAAAAGTATTTAAATAATTACTTGAAATAGAATGCAATACTTTGAATTAAAATAACATTTAGAAAACTAGGATTCAATCATGCTCAAAGCATGACTTGCCTTGGAATAGGTCTAGGAATTGATCTTGGTCTTGTTGTGCTCCTTCTTCAAATCTTCCAAAAGCGTCGAAGTCTACTCGCAAACGAAGCAAACAAACAAACTAAATAAATAACAGAGGCAAAACAACTCCAAAAAAATAAACAAAAATCTCCATTAAATAGATCTTGAATTTATAGGAATTTAGAAATTTGAATGGACTGATTTGGAGTTCGGATGCAAAAGTTATGGGGTTTGGAAGTTTGAATCTAAAGAAAATCCTATTTTTGGAATATCCCGAATTATTCTTTAGAAGAAAAACCGGATCATTGCGCAATGCTGGCGTCAACGAAGGAATTTCCAGAAAAGATAAATAAAAAAGGAAAAACCTGACGTGTAGGACCCACACGTCAGTGACATGGCTCACGATGGACCAAGTCCACCGAGCCTCTGGATCTGGATTGGGGCTGAGTTGGCGGGCGTGCGCATGTGGCGCTGACTCAGCGCACACGTGGATGACACGCGGCGGAAAAGAGGTGACGCGGCACCGAGGTGGCAGCCGACGCGGACAGCGGCGAGGGCGGCGGCGCACGGGAACCGATGGTTCCAGCGAACGGCGGCGAATCGCCGGTGGTGGGTGGTACAGGGAGGTAGAGGATGACGCGGGGGTCTCGTGGGTGTGCTCACTGGTGCTCAAGGACGATCGAGGCGGCCGGCGGGGCTTTGCTCGGCGGCGGCGGTGCTAGAGGGCTTCTCGAAGCGAAGGTGACCGGGGTTCTGTTGCCCGCCGCGATGTCGGCGGTGCAGGTGTCGAGGTCGGCGGCCGGGTCGCGACGGAATCGCTTCGTCGGAGTTGCGATGGCGAGATTGGGTCTTGAGCTCTGCGGCGGCTAGGGTTCCCAAGAGCGAGGAGGCGCTAGGGTTGAGTTCGCGCGTCGAGGGCTTTCCTCCCTTTATATCTGGCGCGGCTCGGGAGAGTCCGAGGCACGGACGCCACGAACGCCCAATGGCGGCAAGAACTCCCACTCCCCGACGGATTTGGAGACGCGAACGAAGCGAGTGGGGCTCCGCTTGCAGTGGTGAGGCTTCGGTGTGGCGTGTCTGGTGATGGGTGGGGCAAGACGCATTTGCTGCTTCCTCACAGGAATTGGGCTGTAACATCCCAAGCTGTATAATTAGGGTTATTCAAGTATAATTATATGTGTAGAAATTAAAACTTTTCTCACATCTTGAAAACCCCTAATCTCTTATGTAATTCTTGTCCAAGAGTTGTGTAATCCAAAAACACAAAGCTCTTGTTGACCAAAAGTCAAACTCATTTTTCCAATTGTCTAAATCTTGTGCCAAACATTTGGAATATATTCTCCTTGGTCCCCAAAACTGTGTGGGACCCCTCTGAAAAATATCACAAGTTGCAAAACTTGTTTGATAAACTTTGGAGGTAAAACAATCCTTTGAACAGCCTTAATGAATTTCCTGAGAAAAATGCGTTGCATAATAACCTCTGGAAATTTTATGTAAGGTTAATCTCTTTGTCAGCAAGCTCCAGTTAAAATTTCATGAATTTTGGAGTTGAATTGCTATTCAAACAATTCTGCTAAGTTTCATTTGTTAAAACTAAATTTAAAGCCTACACTGTTCCTTGGGCTAGCCATTTGTGCAAAGTGGTCCTACCAACCGTGTCCGCACCCAATGAGACCTTTTCTCCATTTGAGCAGTCGCACTGTTGGATTTACATCCAACCGCCACGACCTCCTCCACGATCAACACCGCAAAGACCTCCTCGCCTCACGAGGTCATAACCATTGGATCAAAGATCCACGGTCATGACCTCCACAATGTTAAACCGCAAAGACCTCCCTTCGATATCTATCACCTTGTCCAGTCATAGCCCTTGGATTAAGATCCAACCGCCCCGACCTCCCTTGTTATCAAACCTCAAAACCACCTTCCACCTTGGCGAGGTCATAGTCATTGGATTTACATCCAACCGCCTCACGACCTCCCTCACCGATAAGCTAAGCAAACTTCCCACTGCATGAGGTCACGACCATTGGATCAAAATCCATGGTCGCGACCTCCTCCTCTTAAGCTAACTATCGACCTCCTTTGCACTCACTTGAGGTCGAGCCGTTGGATCGAGATCCAACACCCGACCTCCCTCAAAATATCCAAATAACAAGACCTCCCCTATCTCGTGTTGTGCACCGTTGGATTAAAATCCACTGATCACGACCTCCTCCTGGTCTCATGCGCCGAGATCTCACAAGACGTGAGGTCGTTGCCCTTAGATCTAAATCTAATGGCCATGACCTCCTTGTGTGTCGTCGCGAGCTCAGACCTCCTGTTTTGATCACCACCGTTGGATCAAAATCCAAAGGTCTTGACCTCCCTCGCGCTTCACGCAAAGCCTCAGACCTCCCTTTGGTTGTGCGCCCTTGGATTCAAATCCTAAGGCCATGACCTCCCCCTCATGTTTTTAAGTTCATGTGCGGTTAAGACCTCACAGAGGTCCATGACTTGGATGGAGATCCAACGCTTTGGACCTCTGTCCCATTTTCCCACGTCGCTTACACATTAAGGAAATCGGAGGGCCACGACCTCCCCATCCTTGATCGTGTGGTGGGACCTCCTCCCACCACTTAAAACATAACGGTTCAAAATTGTCATCCGATGGTTAGGACCTCTCCCAGGTTTTATCCAACGGCCATAAGGACCTCCCCTGTTCTTCTCCTTCCTCGGGCGCGCTGCTGGCCTGAAAGCGATGGAGTTAATGCCCACCGCCATCGTACTTATAACAACTCTTTGTCGACCAAGATTTAATGCAGTCGACCTTCCGCTCTCTGGTCAAGACAGAGCCTGCACCTTGTCAACTTTACATCTTGTCCAATGCCCTAGACCGTGCCATGGGCCAAGCTCACCATGAGCTTAGCCGGTGGTCCATGACCTCTGTGCCCTAAGTATAAAGCCTCCCCCCTTTGTCTTGGTTGGCTTCCTTTGCACACCATTGTTCCTTGGCTTACACCCCTGTCTTTGTGAGCTCTAAACCACCAAAGCTTCCTTGGCCGCCATTCTTTGGAGCTTGAAGCCCCTCGGTGGGCAAGGGTCCTTGGAGATTTCTTCTCCTCTCCTTGCTTCCATTTGTGCCTTCCTTTGGGACCAAGACCTAACTTGTTTTGGTTTGGGCATTTACAGAGGTGGACAAAGGGGATCTTGGGCTGAGGCAGAGGCAGTGGAGCAACCTCATCTTCCTCGGCTCGGTCTTCACCTTCCTCCACTTCCCAGTGCCTTAGGACCTCCAGTAAACCTCCTGCTAGTCCTTTAGCTGGGCACCCGCTGAATGATGTCATGAGCTTTTCTTGGCGCCGCTTGAATGTCGCGTGAGCTTGATTTTGCATTTGGTTTTGGCCGTGTTGGCCTTCATTTTGCCCTCTCGGCTCGCATGGCGTTCAAAAGCCGTCGCCGCCGTTGAGGAGGTCCGTTGGAGTGCGCATGGTTATTGCGGACCCAACGGTATTCGATGGATGTCGCCATGAGGTCTACATCGCCGGCGAGAACTAAATCCTTGAACCGGATCTTTGTCGGACGAAAGCGGCAATATTGTTGTCGTTTTAGGACAAAGATCACCGCGTTATTGCGCTCATCATGTGCTCAAATCGTTGAAATCATTGGGCGTCTTAAATGCATTTAATCCTCACCTTGCGCGTATTTAAGACCTCCCGCGCGCGGACCTCCTCGTTGTCCCGCGCGCATTTATTCCATGTCCAAGCGGCGTGGTATGGTGCAGGGCGTCGAGCACCTCCTCCGAGGAGATCTGGAGCATCCAATACCTCCCCTTGCGCGATCGTGGCCGTCCAGACCTCCCTGGAGGTCTGTGGCGTTAGATCTCTGCGTAGGACCTCCTCGAGGTCATCTCACCGTTGAGGACCTCCCCCTTTAGATCTGGTCCGTCCCGGACCTCCCCTCATCGTTGTGGTCCGTTGGATTCTCCATCTGCGGCCACGACCTCCCCTCACCTCGCGCATGTGCGTTGCTAGGAGGTCCAGGACCTCTGGACCTCGCGAGCGCGTGTGTGCGTTACCTCCTGGGAGGTCTGAGCCGTTAGATCTATGATCTGTGGCTCACGTCCTCCCATGCCTTTGTGATTTTTAGAAATTCCAGTGAACTCTTAATTATAAACTGAAATAAGGTATAAACTTTAGAATTGCATATCTTTTTCATTCTAAACCCAAATAAGGTCATTCAAATTGTGTTAGCTCTGTCTTGAACTTGACTTTAATCCAAAAATGATTGTAAGTTGAGTTCAGCCCCAGAGCACAGTTTGCCCTTAGATTTTAAAAACCAACTTTAAATATACACTTAAATCAATGCTTAACTTGTAAAATACATAACTAATGCTCTGTAGATTATTTTTGGGTGAGACCAACTTTATTGGTTTCCTCTATTAGTGATCTCCCTGTGAAAATTGGTTTTAAGCATGTTGCTGTTATAAAAATGAGGACTTGTGCATTATAAT
Organism: Phyllostachys edulis; assembly: GCA_036346405.1. Lineage (NCBI taxonomy): Eukaryota > Viridiplantae > Streptophyta > Magnoliopsida > Poales > Poaceae > Phyllostachys > Phyllostachys edulis. The sequence goes on from CM070554.1 coordinate 63,992,063, forward strand.
TTTGTTCAAGTTCTTGTTTTTGAAAAATTATAGAAAGTGCAATATAGCTCCAAATGAGATGAACTCAATTGTGTTATTCATCTCATGAGGTGCTGGTTTCACAGTAAAAATCTCAGTGTCACTACTGTTCTAGAAAATGTTGCCTCATAATTAAATTAGTGAATAGTGCAGTTTGGTATTTTAGGGGCTGAGCAGAATTGTTTTGCTCATAACTTTTGCATTGAGAATCCAAATCAATTGGTTCTTGTTGCAAAATTCCCTAAAAATCACCCTCTTGCTGCTGTAGAAAATTCAGAGAATTTGGAGTTCGTTTGTTGTGCTGTCTTTGTTGTGTTTAAATCGTTCTTATCGGTTCTTTCTCGCTTTTCCGTTAGGCTTCGACATTTGTGGCGACCCCGAGAGTGACCCTCTGCCACCACTTGGCCAGCAACATCAAGGCAAGCAGTTTGATCATTTCCATCATTGTCCCATTACTTTAAAGCTTAATATATTGTTTTACTTCTATGTATGCATGCTACTTTGTGTTAAATGTCGCTAGCAATCCTATAGTTGCATAATCTGTAGGAATTGTTTATCCTCTACTACCATGAGCCTAGGTTATTTGCTGTGGTTTGAGCTCGTTGGATGAGCTCTTATCACTTAGTAGTTTCGTTTTAAATTGCTTAGACGTGCTTAGTTATCGGTAGAAATGGGCGATCATCGACTTAGTCGATGATCTTGATCACTCAAAACTGATTATTACTCCTATATGTCCAGCACTTGTGCTTTGATTTAATTTGTAAAATCAAAAACTGAAAATAAAAGATTGATTTAGACTTGGGCATATTGGATGGATGGTGTGGTTTTTGGATGTGGTGGTATGCCTGAGTCAACAAGGACCGAATTCTTGCGCCATTGATCCAAGCAATTTTGCGTGCTAACCACACGAGGGGCATATGGAACCCTCTTGACTAAGTACTTTGGGCGGTGTTAATTGGGGTCGCTCGGTTGGTGTGTTTTAAAGATAAAATGTGTGTGTGATGTGGGAGGGAGCATTAGCTTCGGGTAGGTTGTGTGATGTCTCCTTCTCCCCGTGGGTTGTGCGACTCAGAATTAGCATTGTCCATTGGAAATGTCTCGTAGGACTTAGCCGTGCCGAGCACACCTAAGGTAGTGTGCTTAAAGGAAAGGCGGTCTGACGTGTGGGTACATTGGTACACCCCTGCAGGGATAAAACTATTCGAATAGCCTCGTCCTAGGTTATGGACACGCTTGGTTATTTCCCGTAAGAATTAGACTACAACCTTTAATTAAAACTTGACATGGTTGGTATGAACGGGGAGTTCATGCTATTGTTGTGGTGACTATTGGGTTAGTCACTTCCAGGTTGATCTTGTTGTTGTTACTATGTTATTATCTCGTTGTTACTTCAACATTTAAAAATGCTTTGCCAAATTGCCTTCAATCTATTATGTTATTGCAAATAAATGTTGCTTTATGCTAAAATGAGTCCAAAGCCTCATCCACTTAAATAAAGCTTGCATGTAGCTATTTATAGTTCTGTTATCTCACACGTAAGTCTTGCGGAGTACTTTATGTACTCATCTGCCCGTGGTTGTGGCAATTTTGTGGCTTTTGTTGCAGAGGAAGAAGGAGAGCTCCAAGAGCCTCTCTTTTGCGCTCGTGTTGCGCTTTCTTGACGACTAGCTTGGCGGTCGGTCGATGCCTAGGGGTTAAGGCACACCGATTGGCTTTGTGTTATAGCCATCTTTATGGCACTTTTGCTTCATTGTTGTCTCTTTAGAATTGTTGTTATTTGGCCTAAGGGCCCCTCTTTTGTAATAACCTATCCTTATTTATATTAACTTCTGGTTTGTTGCTTATGTTCTATGTGTTGTATGGAATTGATACATTCTTTTGTTGTGAGGTATGTATACTGCATTCTGGGGAGTATACATCTCTCGAGACTGGTTTATTTGGTTGATAATACTAGGGTCAATTGGATGACTAAGTATTATGAGCTTAATAAATCCGGTGCTCCTGAGGCACATGAGGATTGGGCCGAATCGGCGAACAAATGGGCCGATTGAGTTGGAAATCGGCCCGAACACTGTTTAGGAGATTTTAATTGCTTTTCCAATTTAGAAAATACTGTGAATTCAAATAAGCAATAGGAATTAGCAAATGAACTTGGAAGAATTCTAGAAAAATCTAGAAAATATATCCAAGCACATAGAATCCAAATAAAATAGTTTTGACCATTGTTCATGTTGACTTTAGTCATATTAAATTGTTTTGTTACTCAAAGTCCATATTTAAGCTTTTGAATTAAATTCAAATAAAATCAAATGATGAATTTTCTCCCTACTAACTATTCAAAGGATTTTGAAAGCTCAGAAAATTGGGATGTTACAGCTTAGCAATGAGAGCTGTAGGGTTAGTTGCAAAAAGCAAAGTTTGACAGAAAATAACATGTATAGATTGAAAAGCTCAATTTTGAAACAATAATACTTAAGTACATTTGTTGATAAGAGGGGGAGTGAGCACCAACCCACTTCCCAAGCCACTTGGGGGAGGTCTGGTCGCACCCACGACCAGGACATCTCCCAAGACCTCTCTGGAGCATCAACTCCAGAGTTCCCAAAGCCACTTAGGGGAGGTCTGGTCGCACTCACGACCAGGACCTCTCCCAAGACCTCTCTGGAGCACCAACTCCAGAGTTCCCAAAGCCACTTGGGGGAGATCTGGTCGCACCCACGACCAGGACCTCTCCCAAGACCTCTCTGGAGCACCAACTCCAGAGTTTCCAAAGACCTCCCTAAGGCTCCAAGATCTCCTCTGAGCACCCACTCAGGAGTTCATTGGACCACCCTAGGGTTCCAAGATCTCCACGACCACCCGAGGACATCACAAGCACTCGGAGCCACCCAGAATACTTGTAGACGTCTCAAGCCAGTCATGGAACACAGATTTTTTAGAAGTCTACCCCTTGCACCATTTTCACCGGGTATGTCCATGACCAAGGACTTGGCTATTCGAATAGATTGATACTATGCAGAGGTGTACAACTTTACCCACAATTCATGACCTCTCTAGCGGGGCGGGTTCCCGTCGAAACCCTTGCTCACTTCCGAAGGTGAGCAGTCTAGATAGTGTGACAAGGTCTTTACAAAGCTTTGTCCTGACCTGACTTGCCCGCTAAGGTTTCGCCGTCCTATAAAAGGAACCTAGCGCTCTCTTGCGCCATGCGAATCAGCACGCACCACCACAACAGAACCAGATCAAGACATCACTAATTATTCGGCCCAGGCCATTTCTATAAAATGATCTTGTGATTGAACTAATCAGGCTCTGATACCACTTGTTGGACCGAAAAGGTGACTAGAGGGGGGGGGTGAATAGGAGCACGCTCACTTTTTCACAAAAGATGGATTCAACACAAATTTCACTCCAATAGCTATGGAAGCTATGAAGATCAATATACCAGTACAGCGGAAGACTAGTATTGAATCCAATCCAAACCCCAAAGCAAAACACCCAAAAATAACCAAAAACTCAAATCTCAAAGTGTTGGGCGGTCGACCTCTCACAGGGGGTCGACCAGTTTGCCTAGCGGTCTGACCTCTGGAATGGGCGGTCTGACCGCTCCTGACAGTGAACAGGAAAATCAGCAAAATCAGCCCGACAATCCGAAACGAAAAACGACCTAACTTTTGATCCGTAAGGCCAAACTTCACGAAATTTGAACCACACCTTCCTAAAGATATTAGGAACCTATTCCAATCAAATATTTCAGAGATCCATGCCAAAGTTCCTATCTTTTTCAGTTTGAGCGAAGGAGGTTCAAAAACCGAGCCAAATGCAAAATATGATCTAGAGACTTGCTCGTGGGTGATTTATGATCAAGATGATCCTAGATGGGTTCCCACATGTCGCAGCAAGTTAGATCACAGCAAGAAACCAACCAAAAACTCGCGGATCAAAGAAAGACTCAAAATCATCAAATAGAGAGAAAGAAAGCAAACGAACTCATCTTTGAGAGAACTTTCTTTGGATTGATTTGATATGGTATTGGTTTACAGCCACTCCATCAATGGAGGACAAAGACTCAATACATGAGCACGAAATCAAATCCAACTCTCTAGAACCCTAACCTCCACTAATCCTCTCCCTAAGCACAAAAGCAAAACTAGGGTTTACAATGCAATGAAAGGGTTGAAGGGGGTGCAGCCACCTCCCTCCTCTATTTATAGTGGAGGCTTAGACCTTCTAGAAGAGTAACCCTAATGGGCTCCGTTAAGGCCCAAAACAAACGGGACACATACGCACGCTGCTTTTAAAGCGCCGTCTTCATCTCTTGACCTAATCCACTTCACCTTCGCCATCTTGCGCCGTGGTTTGGCAAAAGGTCACCAAGGCGGTATTTGGTAAAATTACCAAAATACCCTTCTCGATCTTTTGCAAAGACCGAGTCCCATCTTCGTGAAGCACCTCCATGCTTCGCCACGTAGGTTGATCCAAACTCTCTTCATGTCGGTAAGTCTCTCCCATCCGGCTCCCACCGAAACCACCATGGCACTTGCACCGACCCCCGCGCCGCTTGATCGAACCCGTCGCACCGAACCGCCCGTTCGGTCACCTTTGTCCCTCTTGCGCCATGCTTGACTCAATTGACCTCACCCGGCATCCCCGATCGTTCTGGACCTCAGCTCTCCAAGCTTAGTCCCGATCATCCTCGCCGTTGACCGTCATTGACCTCCAAGCAACCTGCACACCAATAGACAAAGAAATTGATTCTGGGAACAAGTTCTTCACAACTTGACCCACGTTAGTCAAAACATGCATCATGCAACACATATGCCATGAAACCCATGAACTTGACCTAACAAGAAAACATCGCCGCCACGAAGGACGACGAACCAGATCACAACCGGTCAGACCGCCACCTTGGCCGGTCTGACCGCTCCCCCTGCCGGTCAGACCGCCAGTCCATGACTTAACCAAAATTCCATCCTGGAAATCTGAAACCTACTGGAATTTTCAAACCAATAGAACTTTTGCCTGGAAGCTCCAAAAATTATGAGACCAAGTGCAGAAGCACCTTCTCACTTGCCTACACCTTCTAGTTTTGGCCCAACTCCAAAATCCACAAATATTGCAATGGCCGGTCTGACCGCTCAAACAAAGCTTGTCGAGACCAGCTCCTCCATCACGGCCCGATCCCTTTGGTTGGCTCGACCGCCATATTCCATTCGAAAAAACCAAGTCAAGGCATGGCGGTCGACCGCCACCATGGCGGTCGACCGCCAGAGGCTTGACAGAACTGAAACTTTGCCGAAAACACGTGATTCGACAAACCGTCAACGACATTGCCAATTGTAACATCATCCTAAGATCTCAGGCATATCCCCATGATATCCACAATCTCCCCCTTGATGAACACATTGGCAATTTTCCACAAATGCAAGTTTAGAGGTTTGAAAAGTAAAAACACGTCGTTTTCGCTCAAAGGCACAACTTGGTCCAAATGCAAGAAAAAGCAAAGGAAATGACCAAGCTGGCTCCAGAATAGTATCGGCAAGTGAGATACGGCAAAAGAAAGCACAAAAGCTTCAAATTCTAGAAAGGAGTCAAAAACTCACTTAAGGTCCATATGAAAGAACAATTGTTCGATATGACCTTTGATCATTGTGAGGATCAAGAATTGCAATTCAATTTCAGAAATGACAATAAAACCATAAGAATGCAAATATGAAACTCCCCCTCACTATGATCTCAAAATTTCAATTTTTCTCCAAGTAGCTCCCCCTTTTTCAAACATCTTCTCCCCTTTACACATTTTTGACAAAACTTCTCCCCCTTTGACAATGGAGTCATCAAGGAATCACGCCTTCCTCTCGTCCAGAGATGACAAATGCAGAATGAGGAAAAAGCATAAGATGGAGCATGCATGAAATGCAATGGAGTGGCTTCAATTTTTTTGTATTTTTTAATTTTTGAATACAAGAAGCTTTGGAGATTACCCAAAAGAACAAGTTAGCATTTCTAAAGTTGCACAAACAACATATCAAGCTTAACAGCGCTAGCAAGATCATGATAAGACATATATAACAAAGCTAAGCAAGAAGGCTCAATATAAAGCAATGAATTTTAGCATTTTAAGCAAAGCTTCAAATCTAGCAAGTTCATCAACAGGGATCCTAAAATGATACTGGCCATGTCAAAATGTCAATGTGAGATCCAAAAGCTAACAATGACCACATTAAGAGACAAATAGGTCCTGAATTGAATCATTTTGCTCAAAAATTTTCAAACGCCCATTTTTCATCTGTTTTTCATTTGCAATGAATATTGAAGTTGACTAATGGTCTAACTTAGTGACAAGATCCTGGACTAGGAGCCATCCACAAACTCATCCTAAGCTTCGACCAAAAGTTGATTAAAGGTATATCTTAGTGAAGAAGATCCTGGACTAGGAGCCATCCACAAACTCTTCCTAAGCTTCTACCAGGGCGACAAATCTTGAGGTTCATGTCAGTTGTGACAAGCAGTCCCCATGAGATCGTCTGGATCATCAAACTATCTCCAAGTTCATGTCTTTGACATGCAGGTCTCGTAAGAGTAGTTTGGCACAATTTAAGCATAAGACAATCTTGAATATTGATTTTCATTTTTCACAAGAGCGCTTTTAGATTCTCAAGAACACAAGAAGCTCAAGTAATGATCAAAGCTAGATTCAAGAGCTAACAAAGCAATTTTGACAGGCCAATGTCACAAAAGGAGCACTAATTAAGAATCGCTAAACAATTCACAAATTGCTAATTTCTTAGTTCAAGTTGTTTTTCAAGTTCTAGCTCATACAGCAAAGACTTAGCTACACATGTAAAAGCATGATAATTCTAGCAAGTCAAAGAACTAGACATGGCATTGAGCAAGAATTGAAACACTAAAGCTCCAAAGGGTAATAAGCAAAGCTTCATCAATTTTAAAAGATAAGCAGAAAAGCTTATATTACAATGCATCTTTTTGGATTTTTCATATGAATGCAATATGATACAATGAGATGCAAGAAAAGCTCAAAAAGCCTAAAAGATCAAAAAGATCAACAAGTTCAAAAGAAAATCAAGAAAAGATCAAATGAACAAGGAAAGATCAGAAAAGATCCAACTCCCCCTCAAACCAACCCATAGGGATAAATTACCCCTAACTCACTCCTCAAGGTGGCAAACCTTGTTGGGTCTAAAGGCTTGGTGAGGATATCGGCTAACTGAGCCTCGGACTCCACAAAATGCAGCACAATATCACCCTTCTCAACGTGGTCTCTAAGGAAGTGATAGCGAATGTCTATGTGTTTGGTCCTAGAGTGTTGCACTGGGTTTTTAGCAATGTTAATAGCAGAAGTGTTGTCACAGAAGAGAGGAACACTAGCAAAAGTTAACCCAAAATCCTTAAGAGTGGAGACCATCCACAAAATCGACTCTGACAACTAGCAAAGCTGACTACATATTCAAACTTGATGGATTGTACAATGTAAGACCGCTTCCTAGAAGACCAAGAGACAAGAGAAGTGCCTAAGAAATGACAAGTGCGGATGTGTTCTTCCTATCTAGCCTCTGACCCACAAAATCGAATATGAGAACCCCGAATGGACAAATAAGAAGAACAAGAATACCAAATGCCATCTTGAAGGGTAGAGTGTAAATACCGAAAATGCGCTTAACGGCTTGGCGATGTGAAGTCCTTGGTGGCGCTCAAACCTCAAGCAGAGGCGACCACGAAGTGGATGTCCGGTCTTGAGGCCGTCAGTCTGAAGGGAGCCAATCATCTCATGCGGTACTCGCGTTGATCCACGGCTTCTCCTTCCTCATCTCGATCCAGCGATCGAAGTCGCCATGGGAGTGGCGATCGCTTGCGATCACCCATATCAAAACGCTTGAGCAAATCCTTGGTGTACTTCGTTTGATGGATGAAGATCCTTCCTTGCATTGCTTGATTTGTAGCCCCAAAGTAATTGAGTTCTCCCATCATGCTCATCTCAAATTCCTGGACATAGTCTCGTAAAAACTGAAACAAGAGCATTAGAGGAACCACCAAAGATAATATCATCAACATATATCTGAACAAGCAGAAGTCATTGTCATGCCTAAGAATGAAAAGAGTCTTATCAACTTTTCCCATTTCAAAATCATTCTTAAGCAAGAATGTCTTAAGTCTATCATACTAGGCTCTAGGGCTTGTTTAAGACCATACAAGGCTTTGGATAGCTTAAAAACATGATCGTGGTGCTTGGGATTCTCAAAGCCGGGGGTTGCCTAACATACACTTCCTCCTCTATAAAACCATTCAAAAAGCACTTTAACATCCATTTGATGCAACCTAAAACCTTTAGATGCAAAGAAATGCAAGCAAGATGCTGAATGGCTTCTAATATAGCAACAGAGCAAAGGTCTCATCAAAATCTAACCCCTCAACTCGGCTAAAGCCCCGAGCTACCAATCTAGCCTTGTTTCTAACCACGTAACCATCCTCATTTTGTTTATTTTTGAACACCCAGCGGGTTCCTATAACATTATGTCCACTAGGAGGTTCTACAAGGTTCCAAACTTTATTTCTTTCAAAATTCTCTAACTCCTCATGCATGGCATTGACCCAACTAGCATCGATAAAGCGTGTGATATATCTTTGGGTTCAAAAGAAGCTACAAATGCAGAGTGAGAGAAAAGACTCGGATCATGATACAGGCGAGTGACTCGCTCATGGAGATTACCAATCATCGATCCGGAGGATGTTGCTTCAATGTGCAAAGGAGCGCTGGGGAGATAGCGTCTCCTCGACCTCCGCAGGTACTGCTAATGAAGAAGTCGCAGCAGGAGCCTCAATTGGAGGTGAAGCAGTCGTAGCAGGTTCTGGAGCTTGGGTAGCTTGCACAGGAACATCGGCAACAATCAACAGGTGAAGGAGCAAAATCAAGTTCATCCTCATCTTCTTCAACAAAAATACTCTCTGTCACCTGTAAGTCACCTGAAACATCGGATCTAGCTCGTATTAGTCTCATCAAAAGTGACATTGCATGTCTCTGGACAATGTTAGTTTCAACATTAAAACCCGAAAACCCTCGAATGAGCAGGATAACCCGAAATAAACCATCACAAGTCCTTGATTCAAATTTATCTAGGTTCCTGTCTTGAGAATAAAACACTTCGATCCAAAGACTCGAAAGTGAGAGACAGAGGGTTTTCTACCAAAACGAAGCTCATAAGAAGTCTTGCCCAAAAGCGGTCTCAAAAGACACGGTTTGAAATATGGCAAGTCAGTAGCAATAGCCGCCCAAAACCTCCTCGGTGTGCTATACTCATCCAAAGATCGTCCTAGCCATCTCGACTAGAGTCCTGTTCTTCCTTTCCACAACGCCATTTTGTTGAGGGACGTGTGGAGAAGAGAACGATGCTCAATACTGCGCCAAAGCACAAAAGAGGCAAAGAAGTATTCTTGAATTCCGTGCCATTGTCACTCACGGATCGCTCTCAAGGCACCAGAAGTTCGAAAGCCAAGCGAAGAACAAGATCATGAAAATGATCAAAAGCCTCATCCTTCAAGCAAGAAAGAACACCCAAGAGTATCTCGAAAAATCATTGACTATGACAAGAATGTACCAATTGCCACCGACCGATCGAACCCTAGCAGACCAACAAGATCCATATGAAGCAACCGTCGGTCCGTCGGTCATAACCATAGTCAATGACGGTGTGAGGCGGCAACTTGCTTGCCATGCCTACAGCGCTTATCTGACATCCTTGATGACTTTGAGTTTAGGCAAACCTCTCATGAGATCAAGGCCGCTAACTCGTGTCGATGATCAAAACCAATGTGCCCCAAACGTCGGTGCCAAAGCCGATATCGGAAGAAGAAGCAATTAAGCACTTAAGGGATCCAAGAAGAGATTCGAAAAATCAGCTCCAAAAATTCTACCAACTCTAGAAATCCCAAAACGAGCTCACCAAAAGAATCAAGCACACGACGGGCATTCTTCTTAAAACGAGTCTCATAGCCATCATCAAGAAGTCAGGAGACGAGAAGGAGATTTAGACACAAGCGCGACGTCCTTGAGAATGAACTTGTCGCTCACCCCGATCACCCAGTTCCTTCAATGCGCCCTTGTGTATCATCTCCAAAGGTGATGAAGTCATCACCGGTTGATCGCGTGAAGGAGGTGAACCATCTTGAGTCTCCGGTCATGTGGCGTGAACACCCGGAGTCGACGAACCATGTGTTCTTCCCCCTTCCGCGCCAATCCACGAAAATCAAGGAACAAAAGAGCGATGTGTCTCAATCATCAAGGTTAGTTAAAAGCGACTTGGGAATCCATCTTGAGACACTCGTCTGCAGTAGAATGCAAAGCAGATGTGCTATCCTTGACTTTATTAGCAGTTCTATTATGAGCAATGGCAACAAGAACATGAGATGCATCCTGTCTAGGAACATGGTGATGAGCATGTGCAACAAATCCTGGACTGGGTTTCTTCTTTTGAGCGTGACCATGTCTCATAAAAGCTCTAGGTTGATTAAATGACATTCTAGCAATATTTTTCTTAGCATTCTTCAACCTACGCCAACAGAACTCAACCAAATGTCTACTCTTTTTGCAATAGGTGCAATGGTATTTTGTACCACTGGGAGAAGCACCTTTTGCCTCAAAAGAAGGTTGGACAAACCCTGCAGATTTAAAGACAGTTTTTGCAGGTTGGGTTTTGAATTCAACTAAGCCGTTTTCCAAGACACGAATGACATTAGGCTTGGACATGTCTGGCGAGTTGTATCCTAAACCTTGCTTCTTAAAAGGAGTTTTAGATTTATCTAGAATCATGTTCAATTGTTTTTCACCATTAGAGAATCTTTCTAAAGTATCCTTGAGATATGCATTCTCTTTTCCAATATTAGCACATGATTCACAAGTCTTGCCCTTAATGGCTCTAGCATGTTTCTCCTTAAGATGCAACTTCAAGCTTATAGGCGGCACAAGAGGCACAAGATGTAGAATCAATTGTGTCCTTAAGCAGCAAATTTAGCTCTAATCGCTTCTAGAATATCCTTAACTTCATGTTAGCGTTCTAAGCGAAAAAGAGCAAAAGCTAGATTTCACATTACCGAAGCATCCAACTTGCTAGACTCTAAGCATTTTTCACATGGAGCAGATTTAACATCAATTAGCTCAGTTCTAGCATTTTCAAGTTGATGCAAAGCAATATCATGAGCAGATTGCGCTTTAGGCAGCTTGAGTGCAAAGCATGATAGGATGAACATTCATCAACATCTAGACTTTTAGCATTCACAAGCTCTAATTTCAAACTCTCGACTTGTGACTCTAGATCCTTATTCCTAGCCATGGTGAACTCTAAAGCTTTATCCTCGACTAAGCAATTGCTCATACATGTTATCGCATCTAGTAGAAAGGGCATCATAGGATGGAAGTACCTCATCGTTGTCATCGGCGTCGACGGAGTCGGCCATGAAGCACATGCCGGTGAAGTCCTTGGCCTTCCCTTTCTTGTCTTGAGGATCTCCTCCTCCTTGTCCTCCTCGCTCCGGAGTCCACATCGCTCATGGATTGATCTCCAAAGCGGCAAGGACCCGTGAGCGACCTTCATGAGCTTGGCAACATCATACTTGGGCTTGCCCCTTGAGGCTTCTTCCAGCAAAGCTTCTCAATCTTGTGGTTGCCCTTACCTTTCTGCTTGGGGCGGTTGGCGGATGTGATATAGCTCTCCACACTCATAGCATGTCACAGGCCACCTCTCTTCTCGCTTTCGACATTGTTATATGCCCGCAGACTTTCTTGGCTAAAAGAGCTAAATCAGCCTCGGGAAGACTCTCAAACTCTTCTTCTTGAATAGCGATAAACACGCAAGAGAAAAACCAGAAGAAGACTCAGAAGAACCATCAAGAGTCCCTTTGAGAGGATCAGCCACCAAAGCCATGTTATCCTTCTTAGGATTACCGCCTCTCTTGATCTCATGAGTTTTTAGCTTGCTATAAAGCAGCTCCAAAGTGAGATTAGAGAGATCGACGTTCTCCTCTATGGCAGTTGCCTTGATCTCCCACTCCTTGGTGTTGATTGCACCCAAGAGGTGGGTGGCATTCTCAGATTGAGAGTACTCAATGTCAACAGCTTTCATCTGATTGATCACCTTGTTAAAGCGAGTAAAGACGTCATCGATGCTCTCACCAGGACGCATCTCGAATTTGTTGTACTCTCGCTTGTAGACATTCTGACGCACTTGCTTGATCTGGGACGATCCCTCATGGTAAGTTTCGAGGGTGTGCCAAATCTCATGTCTTGATCAAGATTGCAAATCCTATCATACTCTTGCCTACCAAGCCCAAAGATATAGAAGGTTCTTTGCCTTGTTGTTGTTAGCCAAGAGGGTCTTTGGCTTGCCGCAGTAGCAACCGAACAAAAGCAATGAGGATCGAACAACCTCCCATATAGCTTGTCCTTCGCTCTCAAGAAAAACTCGCATGCGATTCTTCCAATAGGCATAGTCAAGCCCATCAAAGACATGCGGCTTGGTCGAGTACTTATCCATCGCCAAGTTCAGTGACCGGTTAAGATCAAGATTGAACTAATCAGGCTCTGATACCACTTGTTGGACCGAAAAGGCGACTAGAGGGGGGGTGAATAGGAGCACGCTCACTTTTTCACAAAAGATGGATTCAACACAAATTTCACTCCAATAGCTATGGAAGCTATGAAGATCAATATACCAAGATCTGTTGGAAGACTAGTATTGAATCCAATCCAAACCCCAAAGCAAAACACCCAAAAATAACCAAAACTCAAATCTCAAAGTGTTGGGCGGTCGACCTCTCACAGGGCGGTCGACCGGTTTGCCTAGCGGTCGACCTCTGGAATGGGCGGTCGACCGCTCTGACGATGAACAGGAAAATCAGCAAAATCAGCGAGACAATCCAAAGCAAAACGACCTAACTTTTGATCCGTAAGGCCAAACTTCACGAAATTTGAACCACACCTTCCTAAAGATATTAGGAACCTATTCCAATCAAATATTTCAGAGATCCATGCCAAAGTTCCTATCTTTTTCAGTTTGAGCGAAGGAGGTTCAAAACCGAGCCAAATGCAAAATATGATCTAGAGACTTGCTCGTGGGTGATTTATGATCAAGATGATCCTAGATGGGTTCCCACATGTCGCAGCAAGTTAGATCACAGCAAGAAACCAACCAAAAACTCGCGGATCAAAGAAAGACTCAAAATCATCAAATAGAGAGAAAGAAAGCAAACGAACTCATCTTTGAGAGAACTTTCTTTGGATTGATTTGATATGGTATTGGTTTACAGCCACTCCATCAATGGAGGACAAAGACTCAATACATGAGCACGAAATCAAATCCAACTCTCTAGAACCCCAACCTCCACTAATCCTCTCCCTAAGCACAAAAGCAAAACTAGGGTTTACAATGCAATGAAAGGGTTGAAGGGGTGCAGCCACCTCCCTCCTCTATTTATAGTGGAGACTTAGACCTTCTAGAAGAGTAACCCTAATGGGCTCCCGTTAAGGCCCAAAACAAACGGGACACATACGCACGCGTTTTAAAGCGTCGCCTTCATCTCTTGACCTAATCCACTTCACCTTGCGCCATCTTGCGCCGTGGTTTGGCAAAAGGTCACCAAGGCGGTATTTGGTAAAATTACCAAAATACCCCTTCTTGATCTTTTTGCAAAGACCGAGTCCCATCTTCGTGAAGCACCTTCATGCTTCGCCACGTGTAGGTTGATCCAGCAGCTCTCTTCATGTCGGCAAGTCTCTCCCATCCGGCTCCCACCGAAACCACCATGGCACTTGCACCGACCCCTCGCCGCTTGATCGAACCCGTCAGACCGAATCGCCTGTTCGGTCACCTTTTGTCCCTCTTCGCCATGCTTGACTCAATTGACCTCACCCAAGATCCCGATCGTTATGGACCTCAGCTCTCCAAGCTTAGTCCCGATCATCCTCGCCGTTGACCGTCATTGACCTCCAAGCAACCTGCACACCAATAGACAAAGAAATCGATTCCAGGGAACAAGTTCTTCACAACTTGACCCACGTTAGTCAAAACATGCATCATGCAACACATATGCCATGAAACCCATGAACTTGACCTAACAAGAAAACATCGCCGCCACGAAGGACGACGAACCAGATCACAACCGGTCAGACCGCCACCTTGGCCGGCTCGACCGCCTCCCGCGGGCCGATCCACCAAAGGCGATCGACCGCCATCCTGACTTAACCAAAATTCCATCCTGGAAATATGAAACCTACTGGAATTTTCAAACCAATAGAACTTTTGCCTGGAAGCTCCAAAAATTATGAGACCCATTGCAGAAGCACCTTCTCACTTGCCTACACCTTCTATTTTTAGCCCAACTCCAAAATCCACAAAGATTGCAATGGCTTGGCCTCGACCGCTCAAACAAAGCTTCAGGCCAGCTCCATCTTGGCCGACCGCCTTTGGCCGGTCGACCGCCAAGGACTATTTCAAAAAACCAAGTCAAGGCATGGCGGTCGGCCCGATCCACCATGGCGGTCGACCGCCAGAGGCCTCGACAGAATCAAACTTTACCGAAAACACGTGATTCGACAAACCGTCAGCGACATTGCCAATTGTAACATCATCCTAAGATCTCAGGCATATCCACAAAATAAATAGAAAAATATATTAGTAACCAACAAATGTTCCCCAAAAGTCTTTATGAGGTATAGTTGCCTGGTATGATACCTTAAAAAATGGATCCCATCTTGGGTTCCCTGCAATTTTGCTTGGGGTCTCCAAAGAAGGTGGCCTAATGAGTTCATTTCGTAGCTCACCTATGGCATGGAGGACACGTCCAAAATATTGGCTAACTGTTTCACCTAACCTAGTAAAATTGGTACCAACTAACCTATTTCTTAGGTTATGGCCAATTGTGTTCAAGAACATGGCAACTTGCTCCTCGACACATACATGTATAGTGTCACGAAGCAAAGATCGTTCTCTCAATACTTCACACAACCGAAAGAACGGAGTTCGCTTAAGTCTAATTGTGTTAGTACAAGTTATTTCATTCTTCCTAATTTTATTATTCAGATAATCAATCCTAATCCTATCCCTTTCCTCGATTGGGCTATACGTAATACGGTCTCTCCTATTCCTTAGTCTAGACCGTACGAACAAAATAATCATGCCAGTAGTCACGTATGTAGCAGCACCAATAAACAACATCTTTCGCCTTTTAAGCCTCCTCTTGTCCATCTACAGTTCACAAGTGCCAAGTATAATGAGGGAGCAATTTTACATGTACAATCGTTAAGTTGGTCATAGAAGGAGTAGAGTTTCAAGCCAACCTTATCCTTCTGGACACCAGGTCCCTAGATGTGATCTTGGGCACGGATTGGCTGGCTGACCACCATGCCATGTTGGATTGTAATGGTAAAAGTATCTCTTTGACCAGCCCTAGTGGTGCCTCTGTGAAGTTTTCGGCCCCCTCAGAGAAGCTCCAAGGAGCCCTATCTTGTAGTGTTCAAGTTCAAGCTTTGGAAGATGTCCCTGTTGTTAAAGAATTTGTGGATGTGTTCCCTAATGAGCTCCCAGGAATGCCTCCAGACAAAGACCTTGAATTTGTCATTAACCTTGTTCCAGGGACCTCCCCCATCTCCAAAAGGCCCTACAGATTGCATGTTGATGATCATGTGGAGTTGAAGAAACAGTTGGAAGACTTGCAGAGCAAGGGTTTTATTAAACCTAGCTCCTCACCATGGGGAGCCCCAGTGATTTTTGTGCCTAAAAAGGATGGCACTCAAAGAATGTGTGTGGACTACAGAGATCTCAATGATGTCACCATCAAGAACAAGTATCCTTTGCCAAGGATTGATGATTTGTTTGACCAATTGAAGGGAGCTGCTGTGTTTTCAAAGATAGATTTGAGAACGAGGATATCACCAACTCAAGATTGAAGGAAGACATCCCTAAGACAAATTTTTCAACCGGTATGGGTTATTTGAGTTCATTGTCATGTCTTTTGGGTGACCAATGCCCTGCCTATTTCATGAATTTGATGAGCAGGGTGTTCATGGAGTACCTAGACAAGTTTGTCATTGTCTTCATTGATGACATTCTTGTATATTCTAAGAGTGAAGAGGAGCATGCAAGGCATCTCTTTTTGGTTTTGGAGAAGCTGAGAGCTCATCAGCTCTTTGCCAAATTTAGCAAGTGTGAATTCTGGCTAAGAGAAGTGGTCCTTCTAGGACATGTGTTGTCTGAAAAGGGAGTCTCTGTCAATCCCACCAAGGTGCAAGATGTGCTCAATTGGGAACCCCCTAGGACAGTGCCTCAAGTCAGGAGTTTTCTTGGTATGGCCGGTTACTACAGAAGGTTTATTGAAGGCTTTTCCCGAATTGCAAGACCTCTAACTCAGTTGTTAAAGAAAGAAAAGAAGTTTCTTTAGACCTCTGATTGTGAACAAAGCTTCCAAGAGCTCAAGAAGAAGTTGACCTCTGCCTTTTTTTGGTTCTTCGGATGTCGGAAAGATTTTGAAGTCTATTGTGATGCATCAAAGCAAGGACTTGGCAGTGTTCTAATGCAAGATGTAAAAGTGGTAGCTTATGCTTCAAGACAGTTGAAGCCCATGAAGCAAACTACCCTACTCATGACACAGAGTTAGTCTTGTAGTTCATGCTTTAAAGATTTGGCGCCATTACCTCATTGGTAATAGGTGTGAAATCTATCTTGACCACAAAAGCCTAAAGTACATCTTTACTCAAGCGATTTGAATTTGAGGCGGAGAAGGTGGCTAGAGCTTATTAAGGACTACAATGTGGAATTCATTACCACCGAGCAAAGCCAATGTGGTGGCAGATGCTTTGGCAGAAAGTTTATGCCAATACTTTGATGATCAAGGAGAGCCAACCTACCTTGTATGAAGAATTCTTGAAGCTTAGACTTGAGTTAGTGGAAGAAGGGTTCTTAGCGACACTTGAAGTGCAACCTACATTGCAAAAAAAGCAGATCAAGGCGGCCCAAGATGGAGATGCTAACATCCAAGAAATCAAGGCCAACATAAGAGAAGGGAAGGTCAAGGTTTTCTATAGATGACCTAGGTGCGGCCTGGTTTGATAAGAGGCTCTGTGTGCCCAACAACACAGAGCTCAAAGATGTAATACTTAAAGAAGCACATGAGGCATTGTATTCTATACATCCAGGAGCTACAAAAATGTACCAAGATATCAAGGAATTGTACTGGTGGCCGAAAATGAAGAGAGAAATAGCAGATTTTGTAGCCAAATGTGACACTTACCAAAAGTTAAAGCAATACACCAAAGACACGGAGGACTTTTAGTGCCCTTACCCATACCCGAGTGGAAGTGGGAAGAGGCTCGGCATGGACTTTATAATTGGTTTACAGCGTACCCAAGCGGTTTTGATTCTATCTGGGTAATTGTGGATAGGTTAACAAAATGGCTCACTTTATTCTGTGAAGACTACCTATTCTCGAGACAAGTTGACCGAAATCTACATGGCAAAGGTTATATGCTTGCATGGTGTTCCAAAGAAGATAGTCTCGGACGAGAGGATCTTAGTTCACTTCAAATTTTGGCAAAAGCTACATGATGCCACAGGCACAGACCTTAATTCGATCTGACATACCACCCACAAGCAGATGGCCAAAGCGAGAGAGTTAATCAAGTCCTTGAGGACATCTTTGAGAGCTTGTGCTCGGAAGGCAATCTAGCCGGGACAAGATGTTGCCATATGCGAAATTTTCCTACAATAACAGCCTACCAGCGAGCCTTCAAATGTCCCTTTTGAAGCTATTTATGGGAGGAAGTGTAGAACTCCTTTGTCTTGGGCGGTGTCGGGTGAAGGCCAAGTTCTTGGCAGGACCTCTTGAAAGAAGCCAAGATCAAGTGAGATCAATAAGGGAGAAATTAAAGAAATTTGCTCAAACTCGGCAAAAGAGCTATCACGAGATATTAGGCAGACGAGACCTAGCTTTTGTCCCGGAGATCAAGTCTACCTCAAAGTGTCACCTCTCAAGGGTATCACGTGGTTTAGAGTTAGTGGAAAGCTTGCTCCCAGATTTATTGGACCTTTTCCAATTCGCCAGAAGGGGTGAAGTGGCTTACAAGTTGGACCTCCTCCTAAACTTCTTGGAGTCCATAATGTGTTCCATGTGTCACAATTGAAGAAATGCTTGCGAGTGCACGAGGACCAAACGCCTTTAGAAGTGTGGACCTCTAAGAAGACCTCACCTACAAAGAGCACCCCATCAAGATTTTGGGCGTGTCGAGAGAGTTACAAGGAACAAGACCACCAAGTCAGCAAGGTGCAATGGAGCAACCACTCTGGCCAAGGCACTTAGGAACGTGAAGAGGACCTCAAAAGGAATTCCCCACCTATTCCCTAGCTCGGCTTGAATCTAGGGTCGAGATTCCCTTAAGGGTGAAGGTTTGTAACGTCTCGTTTCCTTAAGTTCTTGCCAAGTTTTCAAAATAAAAGTAACCATTTGGCTTTATTGAGAATCCAAAGCTTAACCTGACATTTTGAAAATTTGGAGAGTTCAACTGGAATTAATCAAACCTTAACTAAGCTCTTTGTTGGTGTTCCTTGCCGGTTGTGGCTCTCCGTTGTGTCTTTGCTGCCCTTGGGCTGTTGGTTCTCCGAAGCCTCTCTGTGTGCCCCTGGTTTGTCTCTTCTCTTCTAACTTCCTTTGTTGGCTTGAATCTCTTTGAGATCTAGATCTCTCTCTCTCTTATTTTCCCCCTCTGTTCAGACCTCTCCGTGCTTGGGTTTTCTGATATGGACCCAGCTTCGAGTTTGTGTTTTAAAACCTCTTTGGTCTCTTCAAGCCACGCTTGGCTTTGCTTCTTTGGACCTCCCGTGGACTTCTCCACGCTCTCTGGAACCCCCGAGTTCTCTTGGGCACTCGAGTTTTCTACACCTCCAGTGCCCTTTTGGGACCTTCCTAGACCTCCTCGTGGCTATTTGGACCTCCCTTGTGTTCAAATAGACCTCCCTTGTCCCTACTGAGACCTTTACGTGTCCCACGGACCTCCTCGGCGTCCTTTAGGACCTCCCTTGTTGAGATCTAGCCGTTAGGACCTCCTCTCTGGAGATCCTAGCCGCCTGAGACCTCCCTTGTTGAGATCTGGTGTTAGGACCTCCTCTCTGGAGATCCTAGCCGCCTGCAGACCACCCCTTGTTGAGATCTCGCCGTTAGGACCTCCCCTCTGGAGATCCTAGCCGCATGAGACTCCCCTTGTTAAGATCTCGCCGTTAGGACCTCCTCTTTGGAGATCTTAGCCGTCGAGTCCTCCTTCGTTGGATCTAAAGGTTCCGACTTCCTTAGGTCCAAGACCTCCTTAGCGCTTGACCCATCTTTGACTCTCGTGGTCATGTCGTTTGAGGCTTTGCCTTCATTACCTTAGGACCATCCGATGTTGTTGGATGGCCCGATCAAAGGGCACGTTAGCTTGGTCGAACGTCCCTTTCCCTCTAAGCCGTCCGATATAAATCGACGGCCTAGTCTCGATGGTCTGTTAAGCTCGGTCCGAACGGCCCCTTTGCTTTGTGCCCTTTGATGCGGATCGGCGGCTCAACCGCGAGGTAACGTTTGGATGGTTCGAGCGTTCCTTTCCTTCTGGACCGCCTGGATTCAATCGAGCAGCTCTGCTTTCTTCTTAGCGTTTTCCTTTGTTTCCAGGACCTCTTCCTGGTTGTTTTGTAAAGACCACCTCCTCGGTCCTTGCTGGTCTTTTGTAAGGACCACCCTCCTAAACCAGAATATCCCTGTTGGACAGGACCTCCCCTGCACCTATTGATCTGGACCGTTGAGGTCCTCCCTTTTGAGATCTTGACCGTTAGATCTCCCTTTTGGAGATCTACTCGTCAGGACCTCCCCTGCACCCGTTGATCTGGACCGTTGAGGTCCTCCCCTTTGAGATCTTAACCGTTAGATCTCCTTTTTGGAGATCTACTCGTCAGGACCTCCCCTACACCTGTTGATCTGGACCGTTGAGGTCCTCCCCTTTGAGATCTTGACCGTTAGATCTCCCTTTTGGAGATCTACTCGTCAGGACCTCCCCTGCACCCTTTGATCTGGACCGTTGAGGTCCTCCCCTTTGAGATCTTGACCCTAAGACCTCCCTTGAACAGATCTGAGCGTCAGGACCTCCTCGTTGTGAGCTTTGAGGACCTCCTGTCCAGGACCTCCCCCTCTGAGTGTCTTGGACCTCTTGCCCAGACCTCACAGTGGTCTTTGGCGGAGATGACCCTTGCGGTGGGGCCACCTCCTTGACCAGTGGTGCACCCTTTTGACTGGCCCCACTTGCTAGCCTCTCTCCACCTTGTAATTATTGCTCTTGCCTCGAGAACTCATGCGCATTTAATAGGTGTCGGGTCACATTAAATGCAATCACATCTGAGTACTTTATTTAATTCTTTTAGGGCAAGTCTGACCTAAACCACCCGATTGCCAACCGTCTCCAAACCTCTTTCTTGGTGCACTCCACCAACTCTGGCTATATATAGCCTGGGCGGGCAAGCCTTTGTAACCTGTTGCTTATTTCTTCCTTGTCTCCCCCGTCTGGTCCCCTCCTTGCGCGAGACCTTCCTAGGAGCTCGTTGAGGCTGCGCTGAGTTTCTTGGTTTTTCCTCTCTTGCTGAGTTGGTTTGTGTTCCTTGGAGTCTTTTGAAGTTCTTTGGCTTAGGGTGGTTTTGCTTATTGGGTTTTCTTGCGAACGTGTAGATCACGAGTTTGAGGAGATCTTGGACCTAGCTCTCTCTACTGAAGGCTCTCCACTACTTGACCAAGGCAAGCCACAGACCTCCTTTTGATCATTTTGAACCTAGTTTCACAAATGTATTTCGGTTTTACTTTATCATGCATGGCTATGTTTATAAGAAAATGGTTTGGGCTGTAGTTACTTGCCCACTTGCTGTTATGCCTCCTTCATACCTTGTCCCTATCATGTTGTCATGTTCTCCTTGTGAGCCTTAAGGTGGATATTTAGTTGGTGTTCTTTGTTACTTGCCAACATGGGGGCCGTAGGTCTTTATAGCTTTGCTTAGAAAACGTGGTTCGGACGTATCATGCTTTATCTCTAATAATCTTGACTAATGTCGTATGAAATCTGTGGTTGGTGTCACTGTTGGGCAGCTATGGCAGGATGCCTAAGCTATGTTGACAATGGTGTGAGACCACTTGGATAAAAATTGTTGTGCCAAGACTGGGTGGTCTTTTGGCATGGGTTAATACAAATTGTTTTGCTGAGGCAAGAAGGTAGGGGGTGAGTAGTGGGTGCTGTGCACACTTGGTTGTGGAAGTCTTGCCTTAGCACAATTAAGGACTTCACTTTGTGTCTATTGAACTGGGCCAAACAAAGCAACCACAAGATCATTTTATGGGAATGGTGCAGGCTAAATAATTAGCAATGAGATGGCTTGGGGCTGTTGTGGTTGGCGTGTGAGTCGTTGGCGCAAGAGGGGGCACCCCATAACCACAATAGTTTCTAGACCACGGGGAGGATTCTGAAACCTTAGCGGGCAGCGAGTCGGTTCAAAGCTTTGTAAAGGCCTTGCTTGCGCTCTCTAGGCTTGCTCCACCTTAGGAAGTGAGCAAGGGTGGCCGGAACCCGTCCGCTAGAGAGACCGTGGATTGTGGGTAAAGTTGTACACCTTTGCAGTGTAAGATCTATTCGAATAGCCAAGTCCTTGGTCATGGACATGCTCGGTGAAAATGGTGCAAGGGTAGTTGTTTCAAAAATTTGTGTCCTTTGGACACTCCAAATGAGATGCCTTGGCTTTGCCTCGAAGAGACCTTGGCCGGCTCGGAGGGTCGAGGTTGGCTCGGGTGGTGGTCCAGGTGGTTCGGACCTCTGGAGTGGGTGCTCTAGAGTGGGTTTTGGGTGAGGACCTCTGGTGTGACCAGACTGAAGGGCCACGGGTAGGCTACACTAGCGCAAATTAATAAAAATTCTACCCGTAAACCAAGATCCTTTGTAGTTATAGATCACGGTCTTACCACTAGACGCCAAGGTCTTGAATTGATGCAAAGACGTCGGGCGAGTAGTCGTACTAAGTTGATGCGACGACGTCGGGGTAGAGTAGTCGTACTACTTCCTCGTCCTCGTCGCGGCGTCCCACGTCTGACTCCTCTCTTGCGGTTCGTCCAAACGCTTCTGATCTGGCGCCTCAAAGGTATCCACGTGCGGGAGGAAGCGTCGCACGCCGGACTACTAGATCCGCGGCGACTAGGGCGTGGGAGGGTGGCGGCGAGGTTTGATGGTGCCACGAAAAACTCATCATCAAACACATGGCGCCTTGCCCTCCTTTTATAGGCGTCCTTACAATGGGCTTCTACTAATAGAGGCCCATTAGGACTCAATGCCCATCTAATTCGGATCCAATCCGAATTGAGGCTTCACCCTAAGTGTGTGACCCTATAGGTTCACGTATGTTTAGACATGGCGAGTATACATACTTGGTCAATAGTTGGTAGCGGTCTCTAGCAAGGCGTGCCAACTCCTAAGCGTACACAAAGATCATATCGGACGAACCATCACAGCGTTATGTACATGCCAATCCCTTTGCCTCATGATATTGATTGAGCTCCAAGTGACCACTCTTTCTCGATCCCGTGATTGGAATCCCTTACTAGGTTAACTCTTAACCTTAAGTAGCATGGCCATGCATTTACGGATCCGATCACTCGAGGGCCCAGATATCTCTCTCGGGTAGAGAGGGCAAATCCCATCTCGTGACCATGCCTCGCAACATGCTTCATGACAAACCCGAAGCTACCTTTATAACTACCTCATTCACGGAGTAGCGTTTGATAGCCCCTAAGTAGGTCGATTCACATCTCAAGTACATGCGACAATCTCGTGTCTAAGGACAAAGGCGTACACATTGTGTAGAGAGAACCATAAGTATAATTGTTATGTCTCATGTTGGGTCGGTCCAACCCCATGTTCTAAACATGTGTCCACATTATTGGTTTGACATCTCCATGTCTATGACACATGAAACATGGTCATCAACCGATACATGTGCTAATCCATCATTCACATGTGTCCTCACATGAACTCGACTAGGGACAATCTTTAGAATAACCATACAAGTGAAGAGTTTCACAAACAAGTCACATACTTGTTAATCAACACAAAGGCAATATTCAAGGAACATTTATTAAATCATGGATACAACGAAATATCATCATCTCTATGATTGCCTCTAGGGCATATTTCCATGATCTCCCACTTGCACTAGAGTCAATCTAGAAGATATCTAATACCCATAGCTCTTGTGTGTGCCTCATGCTTAGGCTCATGGAGAGGCTTCACATCAAAGGATCTGAAATATTCAAATCCGTGTGTATTTTGCATATCTTTAAATCTCCTCGATTGAGGATCTCTCGAATGAGATGAAACCGCCTTGATATGTGTTTGTTCTTTTGGTGATTCCTCGGCTCCTTGGCTTGCATAATGGCCCCACTGTTATCACAATAAAGATCCGGAGGATCGCACGCACTAGGAACCACACCTAGTTCGATTATGAACTTCCTTATCCAAACACCTTCCTTTCTTTGCTTGAAGCGCAATGTACTAAACTTCCGTTGTAGAGTCGACAATGAGTCTCTGCTTGGAACTCTTCCAATCGACCGCACCACTGCGTTCAAAATGAACACAAAACCGATTGCGATTTGTAATCGTCTTTGTCGATTTGGAAGCTTGCATCGGTGTAACCATTTACAACGAGCTCTTCCTCACCTCCGTAGACAAGGAACACATCCTTAGTTCTTCTCAAATACTTGAGGATGTTTTTAACCGCCCGATGACTCTCACCGGATCGACTTGGTATCTGCTCGTAACACTTAGAGCATAGGAAACATCTGGGCGAGTACATATCATAGCATACATGATAGATCCAATGGCCGAAGCATATGGAATCTTACTCATGCGATCTCGCTCATCGGTTGTCGAAGGACACTTGAGTCTTGCCAAGATTTATGCCATGAGACATGGGCAAGAAACCTTTCTTTGCCTCCCCATGTTGAACCGTTTCAACACTTTGTCAATGTAAGTACTCGGCTTAATCCTATTAGCCTTTTGATCTATCTCTATAGATCTTAATACCCAAAATATATGCCACTTCCCTAAGTCCTTCATTGAAAAACTATTTTTCGGTGAGGTCTTAACGGACTCGAGCATAGGAATATCATTTCCAATCGGTAATATGTCATCTACATATAAGATTAGAAATCTGACGAGCTCCCACTTGCCTTCTTGTAAACACAAGATTCTTCTTCGTTTTTGATGAAGCCAAACCCTTTGACCACTTCATCAAAGCGAATGTTCCAACTCCGAGATGCTTGCTTCAATCCATAAATGGATTTTTGAAGTTTGCATACTTTTCTAGCATTGTTTGGATCGACAAAACCCTCGGGCGTATCATATACCGTCCTCGGTTAAATTTCCATTAAGGAAAGCCGTTTTGACATCCATCGCCATATCTCATAGTCGAAATATGCAGCAATAGCTAGAATGATCCTTATAGATTTAAGCATCGCTTCTGAGAGAAGGTCTCATCGTAGTCAACTCCTTGAACTTGCGAAAACCTTTTGCGACAAGTCGAGCTTTATGGATATGAACATTTCCATCCATATCAATCTTCTTTTTATAGATCCATTTGCACTCTATGGTTTTAACACCATCGGTAGGTCAACCAAGTTCCAAACTTGATTGTCTCCCATGGATGCTATCTCGGATCTCATGGCAATATGCCATTTCTCGAGTCTGGGTCCATCATTGCTTCCGCATAGGTCGTAGGCTCATCATTGTCTAACAATAACATATCTCGCGTATTGCGAGCCTTCCGACCTTCGTGGTGGTGGTGCTTCCTTTGTCATGGGTTCCTCAACTTGTTCTCGCCACGTGTGCATCATTAAATCGAGTCTTCCCGATTGGTTCATCTTGAACCTCTTCAAGTCGCACCGTTCTTCCACTTGTCTCCTGTTGAGAAACTCTTTCTCTAGGAAAACACCACTTGACGACAAACACTTTGCCCTCTAGTCGGTTGTAGAAGTAATATCAAAGGTTTCCTTCGGATATCCGAAAAATGCATTTATCCGACTTGGGTGTGAGCTTGTCCGACTTTAGTAAACGACAAACGCCTCACATCCCCAAATCTTTAGAAAAGACAAACTGTGACTCTTCGGTCCATATCTCATATGGTGTCTTAACTACTGATTTAGGCGGTACCCTATTAAGTGTGAAAGCTGCTGCTTTCTAGGCGTAACCCCAAAATGATAATGGTAGATCTGATGGCTCATCATCGATCGAACCATGTCCAACAAGGTCCGATTCGCCGCTCGGATACCCGTTTCTTTGAGGCGTTCGGGCGGTGTTAGTCAGGAACAATTCCGCAACTCTTGGATGATTGCTAAATTCATGACTCAAATACTCGCCACCACGATCGGATCGCAGAGCCTTAATTTTCTTGGCACGTTGATTTTCAACTTCATTACGGAACTCTTTGAACTTTTCAAAAGTTTCAGGACTTATCTTCATTAAGTAGACATAGCCATATCTACTAAAATCATCGATGAAAGTTATGAAGTAATGAAATCCACCTCTAGCGATCGTGCTCATTGGTCCACATACATCGGTATGTATGATTTCCAACAAGTCGGCGCCTCTCAAAAGAACCTTTGAAAGGTGACTTGGTCATCTTACCAAGCAAACAAGCTTCACATGTCTCGTATGATTCAAATCAAGCGAAGTTAGAAGACCATCATCATGGAGCTTCTTCATGCGCTTTTCACTTATGTGACCCAAGCGACAATGCCAAACATAGGTGGGATTCAAATCATTAGGCGAAGTCTTTTAGCATTTATGTTAAAGATGGGCGCATCATCAAGATTTAAAATAAATAACCCATTCACAATGGGCTAAAAGCCATAAACATTTCATTTTTAGAGATCAAACAACCATTGTCTTTACTTGCAAATGAATAACCATCTCTCATCAAACATGAGGGGATAAAATGTTTAGACTCATACTAGGAACATAATAACAATTATTCAATTCCATAATAAATCTGAAGGAAGCTGAAGTTGCATGGTGCCGACGGTCAACGCAACAACCCTTGCTTTATTTCCGACGAAAAATCAACTTCACCTCTTGCGACTCCTCTACTTCTTATTAGCCCTGCATCGAGTTGCAAATGTGAGCAAGCGATCCCAGTATCAAATACCCAAGAGTTAATAGGAGAATCAGCGAGAAAAATGTCTAAAACATTTATGACAAGTGTACCTTGGGTGGAAGTCTTACTTCGACCTTCTTCTTGCATTCCTCGGAATCCGGTACTTCTTGCGTTTCTCTTCCGATGGCGATTTCTTTACAATAGAAGCATCTTGTCTCGGCTCGAGTCGGCAGATTAGGCTTAGGCGTTGGCTTGAGATCATATCTTTAGCCTTGCCCTTATTCTTTGCCCATGGCTTCCTACCCTTTTCTTGAAGTGGACTTGTTCTCAAGACCATCACATGGCTAGGGCACGCACACTTCTTAATGTCACTCTCTGCTTTTGAGCATCCCACAAAGCTCATTAAGGCCCTTTTCCACCCCATGCATATGGTAGTTCGAAATGAAATGTCCATAGCTAGGTGGAAGAGATGCCAAAATGAAATCAGTTGCCAACTCTTGGCTAATTGGAAAACCAAGTTTATCCAAAGTCTGACTGTAACCAACCATTTTGATCACATGTGGGCCTACGGGTGCACCTTCAGTTAACTTGCATTCCAGAAAAGCCTTAGAGACATTGAATCGTTCGGTCTGGCACGTATGCGAACATGTCCTTAAGCGCCATGATCATATCATACGCTTCCTGATCCTCAAACTGCTTTTGAAGGTCAGGTTCCATGCATGCAAGCATAAGACAGCTAACCTCAAGAGAGTCATCACATGCTTTCTTGTAGGCGGTTTAACAAAGCGGCAAATGCAGTGTTAGCGAGCTCTTACGGGATTGGGGTGTCGAGCGTTTTCCTTTTATACGCCTCGAGAACAATTCTCGAGTTCTGGACCGATCCGAATAGTTTGTTCCATTTAATTTTTCTTTCTCAAGAATCGATCGCAAAGCAAAAGGGTGTCTTGTGGTTGCTAGATGCCATTGATCTACAATAGGAAATGCAAAATACTAAGACAAATAAAACCATGATAGAGTAAAGCAGTATTAAACAAATTTAATAGAATGTACTCCCACTAAAATCAACATCCTCTATTGATTCTTAGCGATTCAAGATCCGCAATTAACGAGTCTACTAGTGAGCTTTTGCATCACCGCTAGGAGACAAGGTAATTCGAAGCAACACCTTCTAATCATATCTCTATATGACTCTTGTTGTTGGGTGACATCTCTATGCCCCTACGCCCAACCTTTATGCCCCAAGGCCCATAACCTTTATGATAGCCTTGTTAAGTTCACCAACCCTTATGCATGTAGGTATCCGATACAAACCCATCTAGTCAAGGAAAGTCGATGGTGCCCTAATTTTATAGACCCACCATCAATTTACAAGACATGGGATGGTCTGAGTTTAGTTGGGAGGGCATATGTTTAACTTAACATTTTGTGAGGATCATTATACTTCTACCATTCAAACATGCATAGGAGTAAAACAAGCAGAATAGCATTCACACAGTTGTGACTCGGTATGGCCCATTTTCTCATGGTGATCTTCATCGCCATAGAATCATCCCACCATGATGATCTCCATCTCCATGGTTAATGTGTGCCATCCTCCAAGTGATGTGTCCTCCGAGTACTAATATAAGCTATTACTCATAACACTAGTAATAAAATACATGGATGCAAGGAATCATCACAAGTCGACGCACGCAGGGCCGTTAATACAATACTTTGACAACACAATGGCTCGGTAGTGTTCTTAAACCCACTACACGCAGTCATGAAAATATTACAAACATGCATCACATACACATTAGGCCATCTTGGTCACATGCATCCTGCAAAAACAAGTTATGCATAGAATCGTAATCTCTGGGATAAGGGGTCGAGGGGTTCCCCATCAGGGTTCGAAGGGCGGTGCCCTCATCAGGACTTCCGGGCGTCCGGACATTCGTAAAAAAACAGAGATCCAATCTATGCAATTTTTACTTAGGATTTTGATCGGCAAATCATATTTACCACAAATCGACCATTGTTCGGATTCGACAATTTGTATTGATCTTTGCGTGGAACAACCGGTTTTACGTGTCACTTTGTCTACCCGATGGCGAATCCGACCGGTAGGGGTATGTTGTTTCACGACCTTAGCGGCATGATCACAGAACATCGATTATCAATCTAGATTCGATTCGACCAATCATATTGATCTTCGCATTCATAACCGGTTTTACGTGTCCTTTGTCTACCCGATGGCGAATCCGACCGTAGGGTATGTTGTTTCACGACCTTAGCGGCATGATCACGAAACCGGATCGATCAATCCATTACGAAACTATACAATCGATCACATCGATCATACCGACTTACATATCGCCATATGCAAATCACGAACTTATAACAAGGCAAAGAACCGCTCGATACCATTGAAGGGCCACGGGTAGGCTACACTAGCGCAAATTAATAAAAATTCTACCCGTAAACCAAGATCACTCAGTAGTTATAGATCACGGTCTTACCACTAGACGCCAAGCGGAATTGATGCAAAGACGTCGGGCGCGAGTAGTCGTACTAAGTTGATGCAAGACGTCGGGGTAGAGTAGTCGTACTACTTCCTCGTCCTCGTCGCGGCGTCCCCACGTCTGACTCCTCTCTTGCGGTTCGTCCAAACGCTTCTGATCTGGCGCCTCAAAGGTATCCACACGTCACGGGAGGAAGCGTCGCACGCCGACTACTAGATCGCGCGGCGACTAGGGCGTGGGAGGGTGGCGGCGGGGTTTGATGGTGTCACGAAAAACTCATCATCAAACACATGCGCCTTGCCCTCCTTTTATAGGCGTCCTTACAATGGGCTTCTACTAATAGAGGCCCATTAGGACTCAATGCTTGATCTAATTCGGATCCAATCCGAATTAGGCTTCACCCATAAGTGTGTGACCCTATAGGTTCACGTATGTTTAGACATGGCGAGTATACATACTTGGTCAATAGTTGGTAGCGGTCTCTAGCAAGGCGTGCCAACTCCTAAGCGTACACAAAGATCATATCGGACGAACCATCACAGCGTTATGTACATGCCAATCCCTTTGCCTCACGATATTGATTGAGCTCCAAGTGACCACTCTTTCTCGATCCCGTGATTGGAATCCCTTACTAGGTTAACTCTTAACCTTAAGTAGCATGGCCATGCATTTACGGATCCGATCACTCGAGGGCCCAGAGATATCTCTCTCGGTAGAGAGGGCAAATCCATCTCGTGACCATGCCTCATGACATGCTTCATGACAAACCCGAAAGCTACCTTTATAACTACTGTTCATTGAGTAGCGTTTGATAGCCCCTAAGTAGGTCGATTCACATCTCAAGTACATGCGACAATCTCGTGTCTAAGGACAAAGGCGTACACATTGTGTAGAGAGAACCATAAGTATAATTGTTATGTCTCATGTTGGGTCGGTCCAACCCCATGTTCTAAACATGTGTCCACATTATTGGTTTGACATCTCCATGTCTATGACACATGAAACATGGTCATCAACCGATACATGTGCTAATCCATCATTCACATGTGTCCTCACATGAACTCTGACTAGGGACAATCTTTAGAATAACCATACAAGTGAAGAGTTTCACAAACAAGTCACATACTTGTTAATCAACACAAAGGCAATATTCAAGGAACATTTATTAAATCATGGATACAACGAAATATCATCATCTCTATGATTGCCTCTAGGGCATATTTCCAACACAGACCTCCCCCATTGTTGTTGTGGGTGTGAGTTGGTGCTCACTCCACATTTCCTTCATCAAATGTATTATGTACTATTGTTTTACCTTGCTGCTTTTCAATCTATTATTGTTATTATTGTCCAAATCGGCTTTATGCATAAAACTAACCATCTGACTCTCAATTGGTAAGCCCTTGTATGAATATTATTGCATAATTGCTCTCTGTGACTTGCTGAGTACATTCAAGGTACTCATGGCTTAAGCCCTGTGTCAAAGCAGATTGTGAAGATGATCAAGTCTTGAGGCGGTCTGAGACCTCTTTGAGGAGGAGTTCTTCGACGACTAAAATTTGCCTAGGGCGTCCTCCACCCGACGACCTATGGTGCTTGTTGGATGGTCAGTGTTAAGCTTTTGGTGTTGGAGCCTTAGAGCTCCTTGTTCTTTGGGTATAAGTCCTTCTTTGGTTTTGTAAGCCCTCGAGTGGCGGACCTCTTGTTAACAAGCTTGACCATAAGGTCTGTTATATAAAGTTTAATTTATGCGCTTCATCTTTGTTTGACCTCGTGGATGTGATATTAGCTTGTGTTCTTGTGTGAGCTAGCTCTGTTGTCTGAGACTAGCTCGGATGCACAAGGCGGGACCTCGGGATGTCCCACAGAGGACTTAACACAGGAGGTCTGTCGGACCTCTCTTGTGATGTACAGGAGGTGCTCTGGGGGTTGCGAGCCAAGACCTCCGGGAGGACTTGAAGACATCTGGGAGGTTAGTGGCGGGCCAAGACCTCCAGGAGGTCCTAAAGACCTCCTGGGAGGTCCTGGCAGACCTCCTCGAGAATGCACCGTGCGGTGCTACCACTTCTTTCCGTGGTGGCTCCATGGCCTTAAAAAAAAATGGTCCTCCGGACCTCTGCGGTGCATCACAAGGGTGGGGCGTCACAAAGTGGTATCGAGCCTGGTGGTCATGGGGCGTGGCCATAGGTAGAAAGGTCGATTTAGTTTTGATTCAAAAGTTATTTTCTAAAGCAAATCAACTTAAAATTTGTTTGGTGGTTCTTTCCTTGTTCTGGTTCTATGCTGCCCTTAACTTGTCTAAATCTTTTCTCACCTTATTCTACTCCAATCTTAACTCCTCCTTAGTTCCATTATCTTGTCTCTGCTGGAACCTCGATTTTAAGTCTAACATGACCTCCTTGCCTTTGTAATTTCCATAGGGCCAACTGTAGTAAGGTTAGGTTTAGCGGTCCTAGTCTGAGTTTCGCTTAGCTTTGGTCTTTAAGACCTCTGTTTTGAAGTTTTGTTGCCTCTTTTGGCCCCCTGGCCTTTCCGTTTTCTCTTGGGTTTAACCAAGTCACCCCTTATAGATGCTCTATCTTTCTCTCTATTCTCACTTATCTTGCTGCTTTATCCCCCTTACCTATCATGCTTTCTTTCTTACCTATTAAACCTTTAGAGTTTTGTTGAGATGGTGCAGAACTCGTGATCCACAAGTCGGGTGAGCCCCGCAGCGATTGCCTCCACCCCCACCTCCTCCAAAGGCGACAGAATGCACCGGGTTTTAGGCGGTTTATGGCGGACAAGCTCGGATGATGAGTTCTATGATGCGAGAATATGAACCAAATTATGGCTCAACAAAGCGGACCACCAATGCTTTACTTGCCATGATGAGCGAGTAGTCAAGGCACAATGCAGGCCACCACCTCCACCCCCAACTCACCATCAATCAAAGTGTCGAGTTCATGAAGACGCCCCACTACATTTTCAAGCTCCCGAGCCCTTAGATGCAGATGATTGGCGAGAGATCAACCGAGAAAAAGTTGGATATTGCTCGCTGTGAAGATAGGGAGAAGGTTTTGTTTGCCTCACATCAACTGGAAAGACCCGTAGTTGAATGGCGGGACACATTTTGTGCCTCACATGTTGACCCCCAGAGGATCACGTGGGTAGAATTCGCAGCTGCCTTTCGCCATTCTCATGTTCCTGATGGAAAGGTAGAGATGAAAAAGAATGAGTTTAGAGATCTCAAGCAAGGCAGCATGTCAGTGAGTGAGTATCTCACAAAGTTCACACAATTGTCACGTTTCGCCCGCGAGGATGTTGCTACAGATGATGCACCGCAGAAGCGCTTTAAGCGAGGCCTCCATCCCAGTTTAAAAGTTCAAGTTGTGGGCAACGATTACCCCGATTTTCAGCATATGGTGAACAAGGCCATGCTCATTGAGGAGTCCCGAAGAGAACTTTCTGAGTCTTTCAAGAGAAAGGTGCCGCCTTCCAGTGCTCAACAAAGACCTCCCCAACGTGTCAAGACCTTTGTGCATTATCAACACAAGCACCAAGGACCTCCTGGACCTCCCAGGACCACTGCCAAGACCTCCTTGTGCTTGACCACAGCATCGGCAAAGACACCAAGTCAACCCCAACAACCTCCGCAGCAGCTGGGATTACCTGCTTCAAGTGCCACCAAGTGGGGCATTTTGCCAATCAATGCCCACTAAAGACTGAGCAAGCCGCAAAGACCTCTACTTCAAGACCTCCCTCGGCCAAGACCTCTTAGGCCGCAGGACCTCCTCAAGCTAGGACATCCCAATCTTTTGGAAGGGGGCGTGTAAACCATGTTGTAGTGGAAGAAGCTCAGACCTCTTCAGATGTGGTACTAGGTATGTTCCTAGTAAATGTTGGAAATATGCCTTAAAGGCAATCATAGAGATGATTATATTTCATTATGTTCACAATATTTGATAATATGTTATCTTGTTCCTTGAATGAATCATCAGTCATGAAGATTAACGAGTATGTGACTTGTTGGTGAAGCTCTTTTTAAAGGTAGCTTTCGGGTATGCTATGAAACATGTAGAGGGATGTGACTGGTCGGATATGGGATTTGCCCCTCCTAACATAACAGGAGAGATATCTCTGGGCCCCTCGAAGTGGTCGGATAAAGAAAGTGTATGGCCATGCCACTGGTGGTCGAAGAGTTCGACCACATGAGGTTATCCGATACTCAATCGAAAAGTATTGAGCAGATCCATGGATGACACAACATCTCACAGAGTTCAACCAGATATCGTGAGGCAAAGGGAGAATACATGAGTAGGTCGCGCAGTTCGACCAACCTCTGATTTGGTCGTATGGAGATACAAGCAAGTCGTAGGTGGGTCAAGCGTAATCCAGAGTGGTGAAACCAAGTAGTAAGGAGTTACGAGTTGGTGCGTGATCGAATCTGGCCGGTGCGTATAGAGATAGGACACAGTCGTAAGTGATGAGGACTTGGTCGTAGATCATATTGCATTAAGGTTAGTCCCATATAATTTGTGTGTATTTGGGAA
Organism: Phyllostachys edulis; assembly: GCA_036346405.1. NCBI lineage: Eukaryota > Viridiplantae > Streptophyta > Magnoliopsida > Poales > Poaceae > Phyllostachys > Phyllostachys edulis. Next base: position 64,025,315 of record CM070554.1, read on the forward strand.
TCGTTATGTCTGCTAGGAACCGCTTCGACTCGTGGCGGGAAAGGGTTTCCAGTCTGGCAACCGAACTACACATGAACCTAACGGGTCACACACTTAATCAGGTTGGAACAAACCAAGATGCGAATCTGATTCATAAACGTGTTTGGATAGGATCCGTCACGGGGCACTATATAAGGAGATGCATTAGGCTGTTGGGAGAGGAGAGTTGACAAGAGTTGCCCTACTAAAACCCTAGCCGCCATCTTCTTGAGAGCCTTGCCGTGCGATTTGGTGCTAGCACACCAACAGCACGGTTGTTCCTTCCCCGGCGTGTGGATACCATAGAGGCGCTTCTCGTTGTTGCGCTTAGGGCGATCCGCAATCTTCGCAAGGAACTGCAGAGGTCTTTGGAGGAGCGATCAACTCACGAGGACGCCGGACGATCGACCACGACCATTTGCATCAACGTCTTTGGGCGCCGGACGATCGACTACGATCGATACATCGGCGTGCTCTTCGTCGGACCAGTCGCTCCGACACTTCTTCCGCCGCTCTGTCGTCTAGTGGTAACGATCTGTGATCATCTTCTTGCTTGGCTTCCTGGTTTACGTGGTAGAAATTTTGATTTGTTGCTATCGTAGCCTACCCATATCCCTTGATGAGTATCGAGCCATCTGCGTAGTTTTTGATCTGGATCGGTCGCATATACTTGATATGTGGTAGTAGTAGATTGGATCTATTACTGGTCGTATCTGGAAACCTAGGCCCCGATCGATCAGTTTTCGGTGGTAGTAGATGGGTATACGAGGAGGTACAAGTTAAGAGCACCAGATGATTCACTCGACTTGTTTTTCGACTACCTTGCATAATACTCCTACCGGTCGGAATTCCGCCATCGGAGTATGTCGCATTATGTGGTCGTATCAAGGCAGTAATTAGATTGGCTCGGAATAGGGTTAATATGATTAATCTGATGATTTCCAAAGCTCGGAAAAATTTTCGAGAGCGCTGCCCTCGACCAACGAGGGGCGCTACCCCTTCGAACCCCGCCCGCTAACCGGCTAGCGGGACCGCCGTGCTGGCTATTCGTACCGCGCGTTATAGGTAATATGTGTTCATGTCGTCCGATAGAATTGGATTCTATGCGTAACTTGTTTTTGCAGGGATTGATGTGAATAGTATGGCCCATTGTGTATGTGATGCATGTATGGATTTTCATGACCTGCGTGTCGTGTTGTGAGATAGCCATCGAGCTACATATTATTGTATAATGGTCTGCGTACCGACATGTGATGCTTGATATTATTTTATGTAATTCATTACTAGCTCTTAGGAGTAATTGCTTAGTAGATGAATGCGGTTGGAGACTTCAAGCATGGTGGTCGGAGGATAGGAAGCATGCTGATGGAGATCGTCATGTTAAGGGCCATACTATTTCACAGTGATATGATTATCTGTGAATGTTTGTGTTTATTCCTGTCATGATATTAAGTCATGTTTTTCATTAGATGCTTTTAACATGATAAAATTAAAATTCCCTCACATAATGTTAAGTTAAAATTGATGCCCTCCAATAAGTCGCACCATCAAAAGTCTTGTATTTTAATGGTAGGTCTTGCTAAGCGGAATGCCATTAACTTTCCTTGACTAGATGGGTTTGTGTCGGACACTTACGCATTGCATTGGTTTAACTTGACAAGGTCATCATAACGGTTATGGACCTTGGGGCATAGGGTTGGGTGCAAGCATAGAGATCTTGCCCAACAACAAGAGTCATATAGAGATATGATTAGCAAAGGGTTGCTTATCAATTCACTAATCTTCTAGCAGTGATGCCAAAGCTCACTAGTAGATTACCTGATTGTGGATCTTGAATCACTAAATGTCATAGGAGGGATATGGTATTTAGTGGGAGTATCTTTATCAAATTGTTTAATAGAAGTTACTTTTCTTGAACATATGTCTTAGTTTTGTGTATTTTATGTTGTAGATCATGGCACCAATCGCTGTACCAACATCCAGTTTTGCTTTACGATCGATACTTGTAAAGGAAAGACTGAATGAAACAAATTTTGCGGATTGGTCCCGCAACCTAAGAATTGTTCTTAGGCAAGATAAAAGGAACATGTTCTAGAGGAACCAATTCGGATGTGCTGCGCAGATAATCTTCTTTGCTACTCTTAAATCCGCCTATAAAAGGCATGTGATGAATCCTTGATGTTAGGCTGTCTCATGCTTGTCTGCGATGAACTCGCACCTTGAAGCAGTTTGAGAACATTGAGACCTATGATATGATCGTGGCGCTCAAAGGCATGTTTGAGACACAAGCAAGAACTGAGAGATTTGAGATCTCAAAGAACTTGTTTTCGTGTAAGCTAGCTGAGGGTAGTCCGGTGAGCCCACATGTGATCAAAATGGTTGGTTACACACAGAGCTTGGAAAAATTTGGTTTTCCACTGAGTCAAGAGTTGGCTACAGATTTGATTCTTGCTTCGCTTCCTGCAAGCTATGGTCAGTTCATTCTAAACTTCCATATGAATGGCTTAGACAAGAATCTCACCGAACTACATAAGATGCTTAAGACTGCAGAGGACAGCATTAAGAAATGCAACAGTCATGTGATGATGGTGCAAAAGAGTACAAGCTTCAAGAAGAAGGCTAGGACTTGGGTCAAAGGAAAGGGCAAGAAAGTTTTGGATGGGATCCAAACTAACAAGCCTAAGCCCAAGACTATATCCGCCCGACTCAAGAGAATGAATGCTTTTCTTGCAAGGAACCGGGACATTGGAAAAGGCGCAAGAAATACCGGCCGATCCGAAAAAGAATGGTGGGACTAAACCTTCCACTTCGGTATTAATGTTTTAGATGTTCTTCTTGCGATTCTTCTCATTAACTCATGGGTATTTGATCTGGATTGGTTGCTCATATTTGCAATTCGATCAGAGTCTAACAAAGAATAGGAGAGTTGCAAGAGGGGAGATGGATCTTCACGTCGGGAATAAAGCAAAGGTTCTTTGCATTATCCGTCGGGACTTTACCATTGGTTTTGCCTTGAGATTTATTATGGAATTGAATAATTGTTATTACGTTCGACCATGAGTAGAAACATTATCTCGACCTCATGTTTGATGGCGAGAGGGTTATAAATTCATTATTGAGGACAATGGTTGTTCTATATTTTTGAATGATATGTTTTATGGCTATGCTCTGTTTTGAGCAGGTTGTTTATTTTAAATCTTGATGATGCACCCATCTTTAATATTAATGCAAAGAGGCTTGACCTAATAATATGAATTCCACTTTTATCGGCATTGTCGTTTGGGTCACATAAGTGAGAAACGCATGAAGAAGCTCCATGATGATGGAATCCTAAACTCATTTGATTTGGAATCATTTGAAACATGCGAATCTTGTCTACTCGGAAGATGACCAAGACACCTTTCCTTTGGTCGGAATGAGAGGCGTCCGACTTGTTGGCACTCATACATCTTGATGTGTGTGGACCAATGAGCATCACGACGACTAGAGGTGGTTTTCATGCTTCATTACTTTCACCGATGACTATAGTAGATATGGATATATCTATTTAATGAGGCACAAGTCGGAATCCTTTGAAAAGTTCAAAGAGTTCGAGAATGAGGTCTGAGAATCAACTTGGTAAGACAATCAAATCCTTGCGATCTGATCGTGGAGGTGAATTTTTGAGCCAGGAATTTGGCAATCATTTGAAACAATGTGGAATTGTTCCACAGCTTACACCACCGGGTACTCCACAATGGAATGGGGTGTCCGAGTGGCGTAATAGGACCTTGTTAGACATGGTTCGATCGATGATGAGCCAATCTGATCTGCCATTGTATTTTTGGGGTTACACTCTAGAAACAGCCGCTTTCACTTTAAATAGGGTACCATCTAAATCAGTAGATAAGACACCATATGAGATATGGACTGGGAAGAGTCCTAGCTTGTCTTTTCTAAAGGTTTGGGGATGTGATGTCTATGTTAAACGTTTGACATCTGATAAACTCACACCTAAGTCGGAAAAATGCTTCTTTATAGGATATCCTAGGGAAACCAAAGGATATTATTTCTACAACCAAGAGGAGAGCAAAGTGTTTGTTGCCCGAAATGGTGTCTTTTTGGAAAAAGAGTTTCTTTCCAAAACAGTCAGTGGGAGAAAGGTGCAACTCGAAGAAATTCGGGAAACATCTGAAAGTGTTTTAACTCCTATTGAACCTCTATAGGATGAACAAAATATTGTTGAACCTGTAGATGAGGCATCAGCCCCACGTAGATTTAAAAGGCCACGTCAAATGCCTATAAGGTATGGGCATGACGTATTATTATTGAATAATGATGAGCCTAACACTTATAAGGAAGCGATGATGGACCCAGACTCTGAGAAATGGCTTGGAGCCATGAAATCCGAGATAGACTCCATGAGAGACAACCAAGTTTGGAACCTGGTCGATCCACTTGATGGCGTTAAAACCATTGAGTGCAAATGGATCTATAAGAAAAAGATTGATATGGATGGAAATGTTCACATTCATAAAGCTCGACTAGTCGCAAAAGGTTTTCGACAAGTTCAAGGAGTTGACTACGATGAGACATTCTCACCGGTAGCGATGCTTAAATCTATACGGATCATTCTAGCTATTCTTTGCATATTTTGACTATGAGATATGGCAAATGGACGTCAAAACGGCTTTCCTTAATGGAAACCTAAGTGAGGATGTGTACATGACACAACCTGAAGGTTTTGTTGATCCAAATAATGCTAGTAAAGTGTGCAAACTTCAGAAGTCCATTTATGGATTGAAGCAAGCATCTCGGAGTTGGAATATACGTTTTGATGAGGAGATCAAAAGATTTGGTTTCATCAAAAACAAAGAAGAACCTTGTGTTTACATGAAGGTTAGTGGAGCACACTTGTAATTCTAATCTTATATGTGGATGACATATTATTGATTGGGAATGACATTCCTATCTTTGGAATCTGTTAAGGCATCATTGAAAAATAGTTTTTCTATGAAGGACCTAGGAGAGGCAAAGATATATCTTGGGAATAAAGATCTATAGAGATAGATCGAGAAGGCTAATTGGATTAAGCCAAATTACTTATATTGACAAGGTGTTGATTCGGTTCAACATGCAAAATACCAAGAAAGGGTTCTTGCCTATGTCACATGGCATAAGTCTTAGCAAGAGTCAGTGTCCTTCGACTACTGATGAGCGAGACCGCATGAATGGTATTCCATATGCTTGAGATATTGGATCTATCATATGCGCCATGATATGTACTCGACGGATGTATCATATGCTCTAAGTGTTACGAGTAGATACCAAGTGATCTGGTGAATGTCAATTGACATTTGTGAAAAACATTCTTAAATACTTGAGAAGGACTAAGGATCGTTCCTAATTTACTACGGTGATGAAGAGTTTGGTAGTAAATGGTTACACCGATGCAAGCTTTCAAACCGACAAAGATGATTATCGTTACTTAATCTGGTTTTGTATTCATTTTGAATGGAGGTGCGGTGGTGGAAAAGTTCCAAGCAAGAGGCGGTGGTGATTCTACAACAGAGGTAGAGTACATTGCGGCTTCTAAGTCGCAAAGGAAGGTGTTTGGATAAGGAATTTTATTCTTTGAGTTGGGTGTGGTTCCGAGTGCCTCTAGCCCAATGGATCTCTATTGTGATAATAATGGAGCCATTCTTGAGCTAAGGAGCCTAGATCCCATCAAGTCCAAGCACATACTCGAGGCGTTATCATCTCATTCGTGAATTGGTGGATAGAGGAGATGTTAAGATATGCAAAATTCATACAATTTAAATGTTGTTGATCCGTTGACAAAGCCTCTCACACGCCCAAAGCATGAGGCGCACACAAGAGATATCGGTATTAGATACTTAAATGATTGACTCTAGTGCAAGTGGGAGATCATTGGAAATATGCCCTAGAGGCAATCATAGAGATGATTATATTTCATTATATTCACAATATTTGATAATATGTTATCTTGTTCCTTGAATGAATCATCGGTCATGAAGATTAACGAGTATGTGACTTGTTGGTGAAGCTCTTTTTAACTTATGATGATGTCGTTCTAAAATATCACTCGTCGAAAGTCACTTTGCCTAATACTATTGACTCTCGACCAAAGACATGTATTGATTGATGACCACGTTTCACGGTCATGAATATAGGGATATCGAATCAATAATGTGGACACGTGTTAGAGAACATGGTGTTAGATAAGACCCACCTTGAGACACTATTGAGATTGTTATGATTCTATGTGTCGTTAGTTGGTCTCAAGCAATGATGATGTATAATCCTCGGACACGAGATCGGCATGGTTTCCTACATGTGTAATAGCACTCTTAGGGGTTGCCAAACGCCGTCAGAATCGGGTGGTTATAAAGGTAGCTTTCGGGTATGCTATGAAACATGCGAGAGGATGTGATTTGGTCGGATATGGGATTTGCCCTCCTAACATAACAGAGAGATATCTCTGGGCCCTCGAAGTGGTCGGATAAAGAAAGTGCATGGCCATGCCCTTTGGTGGTCGAAGAGTTCGACCACATGAGGTTATCCGATACTCGATCGAGAAAGCATTGAGCATATCCATGGATGACACAACATCTCACCGGAGTTCAACCAGATATCGTGAGGCAAAGGGAGAATACATGAGTATGTAAACTTAGTTCGACCCGACTCACGGATGGTCGTATGGAGATACAAGCAAGTCGTGGTCGGTCGAACGTAATCACGAGTGGTGAAACCAAGTCGTAAGGAGTTACGAGTTGGTCGTGATCGAATCTGGTACCGGTCAGATAGAGATAGGACACGGTCGTAAGTGATGAGGACACAGTTGTAGATCATATTGCATTAAGGTTAGTCCCATATAATTTGTGTGTATTCGAATCGTTATGTCCTACTAGGAACCGCTCGACTCGTGGCGGAAAGGGTTTCCGAGTCACAACCGAACTACACATGAACCTAACGGGTCACACACTTAACGGGTTGGAACAAACCAAGATGCGAATACGATTAAATGGCGTGTTTGGATAGGATCCGTCACAGGGCACTATATAAGGAGATGCATGAGGCTGTTGGGAGAGGAGAGTTGACACGAGTTGCCCTACTAAAACCCTAGCCGCCATCTTCTTGAGAGCCTTGCCGTGCGATTTGGTGCTAGCACACCAGCGTACGGTTATTCCTTCCCTAGACGTGTGGATACCATAGAGGCGCTTCTACGTTGTTGCGCTTAAGGACGATCCGCAATCTTCGCAAGGAACTGCAAAGGTGCTGGAGGAGACGATCAACTCACGAGGACGCTGGACGATCGACCACGACCACTGCATCAACGTGCTGGACGCTAGACGATCGACTACGATCAGTACATCGACGCGCTCTTCGTCGGACGGTACGCTCGACACTTCTTCCGCCGCTCTGGCGTCTAGTGGTAACGATCTGTGATCATCTTCTTGCTTGGCTTCCTGGTTTACGTGGTAGAAATTTTGATTTGTTGCTATCGTAGCCTACCCGTATCCCTTCAGTAAATTCAATGCCAGCTGCAGTTTTGTTTGACTCTGGAGCTTCCTATTCGTTTATTTCTCAGAGTTTTGCTGTAAAGCACCAGTTTCGAGTTGTTGCTCTTAAGTCTAACTTGTTGGTTCAATCCCCCGGCTCGGAATTGAGCACGAACCAGGGTTGTCCACAAGTTAAGTTGGTCATAGAAGGAGTAGAGTTTCAAGCCAACCTTATCCTTCTGGACACCAGGTCCCTAGATGTGATCTTGGGCATGGATTGGCTGGCTGACCACCATGCCATGATGGATTGTAATGGTAAAAGTATCTCTTTGACCAGCCCTAGTGGTGCCTCTGTGAAGTTTTCGGCCCCCTCAGAGAAGCTCCAAGGAGCCCTATCTTGTAGTGTTCAAGTTCAAGCTTTGGAAGATGTCCCTGTTGTTAAAAAATTTGTGGATGTGTTCCCTGATGAGCTCCCAGGAATGCCTCCAGGCAGAGACCTTGAATTTGTCATTAACCTTGTTTTAGGGACCTCCCCCATCTCCAAAAGGCCCTACAGATTGCATGTTGATGATTATGTGGAGTTGAAGAAACAGTTGGAAGACTTGCAGAGTAAGGGTTTTATTAAACCTAGCTCCTCACCATGGGGAGCCCGGTGATTTTGTGCCTAAAAAGGATGGCACTCAAAGAATGTGTGTGGACTCTGAGCTCTCAATGATGTCACCATCAAGAACAAGTATCATTTGCCAAGGATTGATGATTTGTTTGACCAATTGAAGGAGTCTTGTGTTTTCAAAGATAGATTTGAGAACGAGGATATCACCAACTCAAGATTGAAAGGAAGACATCCCTAAGGCAGCGTTTTCAACTGTATGGGTTATTTGAGTTCACTGTCATGTCTTTTGGGTGACCAATGCCCCCGCCTATTTCATGAATTTGATGAACAGAGTGTTCATGGAGTACCTAGACAAGTTTGTCATTATCTTCATTGATGACATTCTTGTATATTCCAAGAGTGAAGAGGAGCATGCAAGGCATCTCTTTTTGGTTTTGGAGAAGCTGAGAGCTCATCAGCTCTTTGCCAAATTTAGCAAGTGTGAGTTCTGGCTAAGAGAAGTGGTCTTTCTAGGACATGTGTTGTCTGAAAAGGGAGTCTCTGTCAATCCCACCAAGGTGGAAGATGTGCTCAATTGGGAACCCCCTAGGACAGTGCCTCAAGTCAGGAGTTTTCTTGGTATGGCCGGTTACTACAGAAGGTTTATTGAAGGCTTTTCCCGAATTGCAAGACCTCTAACTCAGTTGTTAAAGAAAGAAAAGAAGTTTCTTTGGACCTCTGATTGTGAACAAAGCTTCCAAGAGCTCAAGAAGAAGTTGACCTCTACCACAGTTTTGGTTCTTCCAGATGTCAGGAAAGATTTTGAAGTCTATTGTGATGCATCAAAGCAAGGACTTGGCTGTGTTCTAATGCAAGACAGAAAAGTGGTAGCTTATGCTTCAAGACAGTTGAAGCCCCATGAAGCAAACTACCCTACTCATGACCTAGAGTTAGCTACTGTGGTTCATGCTTTAAAGATTTGGCGCCATTACCTCATTGGTAATAGGTGTGAAATCTATACTGACCACAAAAGCCTAAAGTACATCTTTACTCAAGCAGATTTGAATTTGAGGCAGAGAAGGTGGCTAGAGCTTATTAAGGACTACAATGTGGGAATTCATTACCACCCAGGCAAAGCCAATGTGGTGGCAGATGCTTTGAGCAGGAAAGTTTATGCCAATACTTTGATGATCAAGGAGAGCCAACCTACCTTGTATGAAGAATTCTTGAAGCTTAGACTTGAGTTAGTGGAAGAAGGGTTCTTAGCAGCACTTGAAGTGCAACCTACATTGCAAAAAGCAGATCAAGGCAAATTTCAAGATGGAGATGCTAACATCCAAGAAATCAAGGCCAACATAAGAGAAGGGAAGGCTGCAAGGTTTTCTATAGATGACCTAGGTGTGGCCTGGTTTGATAAGAGGCTCTGTGTGCCCAATAACACAGAGCTCAAAGATGTAATACTTAAAGAAGCACATGAGGCATTGTATTCTATACATCCAGGAGCTACAAAAATGTACCAAGATATCAAGGAATTGTACTGGTGGCCGAAAATGAAGAGAGAAATAGCAGATTTTGTAGCCAAATGTGACACTTGCCAAAAAGTTAAAGCAATACACCAAAGACCTGGAGGACTTTTAGTGCCCTTACCCATACCCGAGTGGAAGTGGGAAGAGGTCGGCATGGACTTTATAATTGGTTTACCGCGTACCCAAGCCGGTTTTGATTCTATCTGGGTAATTGTGGATAGGTTAACAAAAATGGCTCACTTTATTCCTGTGAAGACTACCTATTCTGGAGACAAGTTGACCGAAATCTACATGGCAAAGGTTATATGCTTGCATGGTGTTCCAAAGAAGAGAGTCTCGGACAGAGGATCTCAATTCACTTCCAAATTTTGGCAAAAGCTACATGATGCCCTGGGCACAGACCTTAATTTCAGTACAGCATACCACCCACAAACAGATGGCCAAACTGAGAGAGTTAATCAAGTCCTTGAGGACATGCTAAGAGCTTGTGCTCTGGAAAGGCAATCTAGCTAGGACAAGATGTTGCCATATGCAGAATTTTCCTACAATAATAGCTACCAAGCGAGCCTTCAAATGTCCCCTTTTGAAGCTATTTATGGGAGGAAGTGTAGAACTCCTTTGTCTCGATTTGAATCGGTGAAGGCCAAGTTCTTGGCCCGGACCTGCTGAAAGAAGCCGAAGATCAAGTGAGATCAATAAGGGAGAAATTAAGGGCTGCTCAAACTCGGCAAAAGAGCTATGCGGATATTAGACGACGAGACCTAGCTTTTGTCCCCGGAGATCAAGTCTACCTCAAAGTGTCACCTCTCAAGGGTATGCAATGGTTTAGAGTTAGTGGAAAGCTTGCTCCCAGATTTATTGGACCTTTTCCAATTCTGGCCCGAAGGGGTGAAGTGGCTTACAAGTTGGACCTCCCTCCTCGGCTTGCTGGAGTCCATAATGTGTTCCATGTGTCACAATTGAAGAAATACTTGCGAGTGCCTGAGGACCAAACGCCTTTAGAAGCTATGGACCTCCAAGAAGACCTCACCTACAAAGAGCACCCCATCAAGATTTTGGACGTGTTAGAGAGAGTTACAAGGAACAAGACCACCAAGCTGTGCAAAGTGCAATGGAGCAACCACTCTGAAGCCGAAGCCACTTTGGAACGTGAAGAGGACCTCAAAAAGGAATTCCCCCACCTATTCCCTAGCTCAACCTGAATCTCGAGGTCGAGATTCCCTTAAGGTGTGAAGGTTTGTAACGTCTCGTTTCCCTTAAGTTCTTGCCAAGTTTTCAAAATAAAAGTAACCATTTGGCTTTATTGAGAATCCAAAGCTTAACCTGACATTTTGAAAATTTGGAGAGTTCAACTGGAATTAATCAAACCTTAACTAAGCTCTTTGTTGGTGTTCCTTGCCGGTTGTGGCTCTCCGTTGTGTCTTTGCTGCCCTTGGGTTGTTGGTTCTCCGAAGCCTCTCTGTGTGCCCCTGGTTTGTCTCTTCTCTTTTAACTTCCTTTATTGGCTTGAATCACTTTGAGATCTAGATCTCTCTCTCTCTTATTTCCCCCCTCTGTTCGGACCTCTCCCGTGCTTTGGGTTTTCCTGTTAAGGACCCAGCTCAGGTTTGTGTTTCAAAACCTCTTTGGTCTCTTCAAGCCACGCTTGGCTTTGCTTCTTTTGGACCTCCCCGTGGACTTCTCCACGCTCTCTCGGAACCCCTGAGTTCTCTTGGGCGCTCCAGAGTTTCTCTGGACCTCCCAGTGCCCCTTTTGGGACCTTCCTAGACCTCCCTTGTGTTCAAATAGACCTCCCTTTGTCCCTGCAGACCTTTCTGTGTCCTACGGACCTCCTCAGCGTCCTTTAGGACCTCCCCTTGTTGAGATCTGGCCGTTATGACCTCCTCTCTAGAGATCCTAGCCGCACAGACCTCCCCTTGTTGAGATCTGGCCATTAGGACCTCCTCTCTGGAGATCCTAGCCGCACAGACCTCCCCTTGTTGAGATCTGGCCGTTAGGACCTCCTCTTTGGAGATCTTAGCCGTCCAGGTCCTCCCTTCGTTGGATCTAAAGGTTCCGACCTCCTTAGGTCCAAGACCTCCTTAGCGCTTGGACCCATCTTTGACTCTCGTGGCTGTATCGTTTGAGGCTTTGCCTTCATTACCTTAGGATCGTCCGATGTTGTTCGGATGGCCCGATCCAAAGGGCACGTTAGCTTGGTCCGAACGTCCCCTTTCCCTCCTAGCCATCCGATTTAAATCAGACGGCCTAGTCTCGTTGGTCTGTTCGCTCGGTCCGAACGGCCCCTTTGCTTTTGTGCCCTTTGATCTGGATCTGACGGCTCAACCGCGAGGTAACGTTTGGATGGTCCGAACGTTCCTTTCCTTTCTGGACCGCCCGATTCCAATCGAACGACTCTGCTTTGCTGTGCGTTTTCCTTTGTTTCCAGGACCTCTTCTTGGTTGTTTTGTAAAGACCACCTCCTCGGTCCTTCTTTGGTCTTTTGTAAGGACCACCTCCTAAACCGAATATCCTGTTGGGCAGACCTCCCCGCACTGCTGATCTGGACCGTTGAGGTCCTCCCTTGAGATCTTGGACCGTTAGATCTCCCTTTGGAGATCTACTCGTCAGACCTCCCCGCACTGCAGCTGATCTGGACCGCTGAGGTCCTCCCTTGAGATCTTGACCGTTAGATCTCCATTTTGGAGATCTACTCATCGAGACCTCCCCGCTTTCGCTGATCTGGACCGTTGAGGTCCTCCCTTGAGATCTTGACCGTTAGATCTCCCTTTGGAGATCTACTCGTCGGGACCTCCCCGCACTCCGCTGATCTCGACCGCTGAGGTCCTCCTTGAGATCTTGGACCGTTAGATCTCCCTTTTGGAGATCTACTCGTCAGGACCTCCCCTGCACCCTTTGATCTGGACCGTTGAGGTCCTCCCCTTTGAGATCTTGACCCTAAGACCTCCCTTGAACAGATCTGAGCGTCAGGACCTCCTCGTTGTGAGCTTTGAGGACCTCCTGTCCAGGACCTCCCCCTCTGAGTGTCTTGGACCTCTTGCCCAGGACCTCACAGTGGTCTTTGGCGGAGATGACCCTTGCGGTGGGGCCACCTCCTTGACCAGTGGTGCACCCTTTTGACTGGCCCCACTTGCCAGCCTCTCTCCACCTTGTAATTATTGCTCTTGCCTCAGAACTCTGTGCGCATTTAATAGGTGTCGGGTCACATTAAATGCAGTCACATCTGAGGTACTTTATTTTAATTCTTTTAGGGCAAGTCCTGACCTAAACCACCCCGATTGCCAACACGTCTCCAAACCTCTTTCTTGGTGCACTCCACCAACTCTGGCTATATATAGCCTGGGCGGGCAAGCCTTTGTAACCTGTTGCTCATTTCTTCCTTGTCTCCCCCGTCTGGTCCCCTCCTTGCGCGAGACCTTCCCAGGAGCTCGTTGAGGCTGCGCTGAGTTTCTTGGTTTTTCCTCTCTTGCTGAGTTGGTTTGTGTTCCTTGGAGTCTTTTGAAGTTCTTTGGCTTAGGGTGGTTTTGCTTATTGGGTTTTCTTGCGAACGTGTAGATCACGAGTTTGAGGAGATCTTGGACCCAGCTCTCTCTACTGAAGGCTCTCCACTACTTGACCAAGGCAAGCCACAGACCTCCTTTTGATCATTTTGAACCTAGTTTCACAAATGTATTTCGGTTTTACTTTATCATGCATGGCTATGTTTATAAGAAAATGGTTTGGGCTGTAGTTACTTGCCCACTTGCTGTTATGCCTCCTTCATACCTTGTCCCTATCATGTTGTCATGTTCTCCTTGTGAGCCTTAAGGTGGATATTTAGTTGGTGTTCTTTGTTATTTGCCAACATGGGGGCCGTAGGTCTTTATAGCTTTGCTTAGAAAACATGGTTCGGACGTATCATGCTTCATTTCTAATAATCTTGACTAATGACTTATGAAATCTGTGGTTGGTGTCACTGTTGGGCAGCTATGGCAGGATGCCTAAGCTATGTTGACAATGGTGTGAGACCACTTGGATAAAAATTGTTGTGCCAAGACTGGGTGGTCTTTTGGCATGGGTTAATACAAATTATTTTACTGAGGCAAGAAGGCAGGGGGTGAGTAGTGGGTGCTGTGCACACTTGGTTGTGGAAGTCTTGCCTTAGCACAATTAAGGACTTCACTTTGTGTCTGTTGAACTGGGCCAAACAGTGCAACCACAAGATCATTTTATGGGAATGGTCTAGGCTGAATAATTAGCAATGAGATGGCTTGGGATTTGTTGTGGTTGAGCGTGTGATTCGTTGGCGCAAGAGGGCACCCTATAACCCCTGTGGATTTCTAGACCACGGAGGGGGATTATGAAACCTTAGCGGGTAGCCCGAGTCGGCTCAAAGCTTTGTAAAGGTCTTCAAGACTCTCTAGACCTGCCACCTTAGGAAGTGAGCAAGGGTGGCCGGAACCCGCCCCGCTAGAGAGACCGTGGATTGTGGGTAAAGTTGTACACCTCTGCAGTGTAAGATCTATTCAATAGCCAAGTCCTTGGTCATGGACATGCTCAGTGAAAATGGTGCAAGGGTAGTTGTTTCAAAATTTGTGCCATCGACACTCCAAATGATATGCCTTGGCTTTGCCTCAAGAGACCTTGGCCGGCTCGGAGGGGTTAGGGTTGGCTCGGGTGGTGGTCCAAGGGTGGTTCTGACCTCTGGAGTGGGTGCTCGAGTGGGTTTTGGGTGAGGACACAGCCCTTTGGTGTGACCGCACCTCCCCATTGTTGTTGTGGGTGTGAGTTGGTGCTCACTCCACATTTCCTTCATCAAATGTATTATGTACTATTGTTTTACCTTGCTGCTTTTCAATCTATTATTGTTATTATTGTCCAAATCTGGCTTTGCGCAAAACTAACCATACAGCTCTCAATTGGTAAGCCCTTGCATGAATATTATTGCATAATTGCTCTCTGTGACTTGCTGAGTACATTCAAGGTACTCATGGCTTAAGCCCTGTGTCAAAGCAGATTGTGAAGATGATCAAGTCTGAGGCGGTCTGAGACCTCTTTGAGGAGGAGTTCTTCGACTACTAAGTCGCTTAGGGCGTCCTCCACCCGACACTGTGGTGCTTGTTGGATGGTCAGTGTTCGCTTTTGGTGTTGGAGCCTTAGAGCTCCTTGTTCTTTGGGTATAAGTCCTTCTTTGGTTTTGTAAGCCCTCGATGGCGCACCTCTTGTTAACAAGCTTGACCATAAGGTCTGTTATATAAAGTTTAATTTATGCCTTCATCTTTGTTTGACCTCGTGGATGTGATATTAGCTTGTGTTCTTGTGTGAGCTAGCTCTGTTGTCCTGGGACTAGCTCGGATGCACAGGGGCAGGACCTCCAGGATGTCTACGGGATTTAACTTGGGAGGTCCTGTCGGACCTCTCTTGTGATGTACCGGAGGTGCTCTTGAGGGTTGCAGTTAAGACCTCGGGAGGACTTGAAGACCTCTGGGAGGTCGGTGGCGGGCCAAGACCTCCAGGAGGTCCTGGCAGACCTCCTCGGGAATACACCGTGCGGTGCTACCACTTCTTTCCGTGGTGGCTCCGCAGCGCAAAAAAAAAAGGTCCTCCCGGACCTCTTGCGGTGCATCATAGGGTGGGACGTCACAGATTGAAAGGCAGCTCCTTGTGGGTCGGTAGCGGAGAGACGACAGGTGGTGCCTTTTGGATCTCCAAGTGCCGGTGGAGCGGAGAGCAGGGGCGGCGCCGACAATCTATGCGAGGGGAGAGTGGCGGCGGCGTAGCTCCGGGAGCCAGCGACGGTGATGTAGCTCCGAGAGAACGCAACACCAAGGGAGAGTGAGCACACGCTCAGTGCTTCTAGATGAGGAAAGCTTGGACGGTGTTGTTCAGTCTTTTTCCTCGATCAAGACGGTTCGGAATCAGAGTGGCATATTCTCTTTTGTGGAACGTCTCGGTGCGGGATGGAGTGGTTCGCTTTGGCGAACCAAATAGACAGACAACAGCGTTTCCTGAACCAAACGATACATAGATCATCTCATCCCATGATCCAAACACAGCCTTATTTTAGTTGGAACGACTATCATGCTGCTGTTACTTTTGTTTGCCGTTTATCTATCGGTCATGGTTTTTTTTATCCATATTTTTTATGTGTTCCGAAGCATTTCCACGCGAACACTAATGTAAGATCACTGGGGATTAACAGCCCTTCTACTTAATTTTGTTCAGTTGCCTATTCTAGCTTTATTTTGTACTCGGACTCGGATCAACCTTCCGTTGATGCGCAAGGGTTGTCCGATCTTTCACAGTACAGTAAAAGTACAGTAACAATATGGCAGTAGTGTAGTAACACTCTATCTTTCGTGCAGTAAATCTAGCGGTGGTGTAGTAACACGATGTCTTTCGTGCACCAACACTCCGGTAGTGGTGTAGTAACATGATGTCTTTTGTGCAGTAACACGACTTTCGTAGTATGGTAACGAGCTTGATACGTGGTTAAATCGCACTAAATCAGTAGGAATCGAAGTAGGAATGATTAATCGAAGCCTCCAAAATGGTAAACAAACACTACTACAGAAAAGGCCTTCACAGACGGTTCAAAAACGCTATCACAGATGGTTTCGTGAGCCGTCTGAGTTTATGGGTCAGTAATGCATGAGATCACCACAGACGGTTTTCGAACCGTCTGTAATACATAATATCACAGACGGTTTGTAGATGAAATCGTCTGTGATACCCGACTATCACAGACGGTATATATATGAAACCGTCTGTGATACCCGACTACCACAGACGGTCTGTAGATGAAACCGTTTGTGATAGTCCACGAATTAGAAGATTGAATCATATAGATTCCGTGGGCAATCTCAAGAACAACACGTCCTTGATCCGCACCACCTCTCACAAACCTTAAATGGGAAAATCTCAAGAACACACGGACAACATGGCCGCTAAAACCATCAGAGATTTTCTGGTATTTTCTTCAATACAAAAATGTCTAAGCATACGAGAGACGTCGCCCTAGGTTATATATCCCCAAAGCACACACACAACTCTAGGCCAACCAGCCGAGTCTATCTTGGACTCTCTCACTAAACGGACCCAAACTCAACGTAAAAGAAGTTACAACCGACCGACTCGGTCAGTAACGAAAAAGGTACTCATGCCCTTACCTATTGGGACTTAATAGAAATTATAATGAAAGGACTCGGGTTGCTTAGATAAGGAAAACACATAAATATATTTTTGGAAGAAAACCAAATTCAAAAAGAAATCAGGATCAGAATTGATCCTATCCGAATTTGTTGAGTTGTAGATGCACACGCTAGCTTCCGTGATTCTTGGTCAAAAACAACTCTTGATGGAGTTGTAGATGCACAAGCTAGCTGTTGTGATTCTTGCCAAAAAAAACTCTTGGTTTCATGCAGTTGGACTCGACTTCGTCCCATGTGCCACTCAGTTGGACTCCACACGCTCGCCTCCTTGCACACACGGCTGGCTCCCTCTCGGCCTCCTCCAGCGAGACATTGCTATACTAGGGAACCCGCATGATTTTGGTCCACATCACCATGTTAGATTCATCAAACACAACAAAGTCGTGAATTGGACAACAGTAGGCAGTAAACAACCAGGTAGACTAGGCAGTTAATGAGGCTCAAGCATCTTTCTCTCTTTCATCTGCGCAAAGCTCAGCCTCTTCTCAAGTTCACCTGGTTGCACCTTCAAGGTCTGACATAGAGGTGGAGATGCCAGTTGTTTAGCCCAATCTGGAATTAGCCATAATTCCTGCTCCAAATGCTGACAAAGAGCAAGACAATGTCCTTACAAATCAGCTGCCGCTTGCTTTGGAGCAGCCTCTTCGTATGGCAATCAATGAGTATGGATCAACTGTGTTTGTTCAGGGACAGGGTCTTCTTTTACTGAAATTTCCTTTCGTCGGTATTAGTAATGAACATGTCTTTGGGCATCAACTCTCAGTGCCTCTCTCCATGGTGCATACTGACTACTCCGGAAGACCTGGGAAGATACAACGTTCATCCAGAAGACCTTTCCAAAATTTTCACCTTGAGGACAAGGTTGTATTCAAGAGGGGAGGAAATGTCAGATCCCTGGAGAACTGGAAGTCTGAACATCGAACAAGTCTTCAGAGAAGAGCTACGATGTGAAGTTGGCGATCAGAGTAACGCTCCAGTGACTTCGTTTAGCTGGGAGCGAAGGGCTAGGATCGGTCTTGGTGAACGAAGAAAGATCGAGTGGCTGTGAATGTATCAAGAATTTACTGTGGCGTCATCTATTGCCGTTTTCACCCGAACTCTATTTTTACTTTCACTTTTAACTCAGTTTGTAACTTGCTTTGTCTCTGGCTATATGACCAGCAACGATGGAATGAGAAAGCATGAAAAACTCAGTATATTCCAGTATCTAGTTGTTAGCTTACTTATTAGAGCTCTGTTACACTTTCCGCTCCTCACCTCTAGCACCTCCCGATTCAGAAAATTTTCTTGTCTGAATTTCTGAATCCTGTCACACGCCCTCCTCGCCTGGCTGCCCTCCACACCCAGCTGCCCTCCATCCTCGCCCGTAGCCACGCCCGCTCCTCTTCCGCCGCCGCCGCACCCACGCCCTCCTCGCCCGGCTGCCCTCCACGTCCAGGCGCCCTCCCTCCTCGCCGCCGCGCCCACGCCCTCCTCGCCCAGGTGCCCTCCCTCCTCGCCCGTCGCCGTGCCCGCGACCTCCTCGCCGGCCTCCACGTGGACCACGCTCGCTCCTCTTCCGCCGCCGCCGCGCCCACATCCGGCTGCCCTCCACGCCCTCCGCCGCCACCGCAGTTCTTGGGGTTCACTGGTTCAGCAAGGTTTGTTTCTCCTTGCCATTTTCCATGTGCTTTTGGCTTTGGTTGATTAGTTTTCCATCAGATTTGGTGATCTGCTGGTAGCTGTTGCCATGTAGATGCAAAGGTTAGCTAATCCGATGGACTAACTTGAATCTGTCATTGCAAAATGTTGTGTCTTAAGCAACTTTTTGCTATGCTTCCTAGTTCCTAATTTAAGACTTTCATTTGAAACAAGATCCTGTGTTGGGAACCTGCAATCAGAAAGCCACTTGGGAACCTGCAATTATGTACTACCTTAACTTGCTTATTTGGTCTCTTCTCTCATGCGTGATTCACTAATTAAGCCAAATATACTTGCTCTCTTGTTGAAATTAATTATCTACGTTTGTCTGCAGCAAATCGAGTTGTGGAGGTCAATGAGATAAGGTGTGCCAGCGAGAAGGAACTGGAGCTAGAGTCTAAGATGAAAGGCAGAACTAATATTCACATGAATTCGAGATGCAAGAAATTCTTCTATTTGAATTGAGATTTGGGAGAGCTTAAATTCCTATAAAATATGAATTAAATCAGGTCTATTTAGCAGCAGTAAATGGGATTTTCCTCAATCCTCGCCTTCATTATCTGCTCTGTTCATATTATTTTATCCCATCTTGTTCATTTCTTCTATAGACATATACTTACCAGTTACCATCTTGTTCATTTCTCCTCTGTGCAGATACCCTTTTCAATGAGGCTAACATACTTACCAGTTACCATCTTATTTCTTTGAGCAGGTTGTCTTGTTGAACCAAGTCACTACTAAATTTACAGAAGAATCATTTCAGTTAACTCTTGCTCTGGGTCAGTTCCTATTCATACAATTATAAATCCTCTTTCTAGATCTCAATGACTGTCAGATGCTTATGATTCTATTGTTCTTTAATAATTAACTACTCAAATCAACAAGGCTATTTTAATATTCCTGTGATTTTCTTATCAAGGTTAGACTTGCCTGCTATACTTTTGGTTCTGAACATACATTTGAATAACTAAGATAGCCAAACCACTGAAATCTCAACATCTAAAATTTATAGGAGTGACTAGTGAGTAATATACAGAAACATCAGTAGTAAAGCACATGACTTCTAGTTTGCTGAGCTATGTCGTTTTGGTATATGTTTTGTTGTTCTGTAGAAGTTCATATGTCTGAATTTGACTTAATATACAATATACTAAGCTACTTAGTGTCCTACTTTTCAAGGCTTGGGGAAATAAAATTTATCATCATGAAGAAAGATTGAAGACAATTGAGGTAATAAGAAATCATGGTTGGGATGGGCTTTTCAAAGAGACAAACACCTTTTGGTGGGCTAGAATATAGATGAAATCTTCGTTATTTAGGTACTGAAATTGTATCTCTATGATGCTATATTATTTATGTTTTGCCATGTTTTTCTTATTATGTTTTATGTTGAAGTATTTTTGCTAAAGTTTCTATCAATGATGCATTTGTAGCTTATTTTTATTATGTCGTGGTGTGGGTATAAATTCACGTTAGTTCTTGGATGTTTTCCTATTAGAATTTAGCCCGAGGCATGGTGAAATCCTAGATCCGCCACTGCGTGTGATCAACCCTTTCTCTCCTCTCTTGCGCCTCCCAGGAAACATCCGCCTCGAGTTGATCGCCCATGGGGTCGTTCATGAAGGCGGCGGAGGAGGAAACGGCAGCGGTGGAGGACTGGTCTGAGGAGGCGGTCATCTACGTAAACGGCGTCCGCCGTGTGCTCCCCGACGGCCTCGCCCACCTCACCCTACTCCAGTACCTCAGAGGTCTCTCTCTCTACGCTTGCATCTAAGCATGTTGTACTATCTATGTACTATGTTGTCTTCTCCGGAATCGAACAATTGGTGTGTGAGGTCATTACAGGAGTGATAATAGAGGATGGCTTGGGTGCTTGTATCGTGTGAAGGGGGTTAGGCCTAAGTTTAGAAGCCAGAATTGCCTTCAGGCACGTTTGGCTGGGCTGGGATTGGCACCCAAATTCGATTGAATTTCCTGCAGTTTTTTTCGAAGTTTTCGATTTTTAGGAGGGTTGATGTTAGATTAGTGGTGGTGTGTGGAGCCCCCTGTTGGATTCACCCTTGGATGTGATTATAACAATATAAAATTAAGTTGGTTGTGGTAAGCTTTAGTAGAAAGCCAACATTCTTTTTAAGTTTTTATGCAATTCCACAATGGTGAATGACATACTGTTTGTGTTAGAGTGGTTATGGAGGGCCCAAAAATAGCAGTGGGGAACGGAATCAGAAACTCTCTTTATCTCTAGAAATGTTATTTATGTTTTCAACTTCAGTAAGATCTTACCTGTATGCCTTTCTATATCATCTCAATAGACGGTTGGAGAGTGTGCTCTTGCTGGAAAAACAAACTGAAGCAACAAACAGAGATAAATATAGTTAGTCTACTATAGTTTTGTGTGGTAATTTAAAGTAAACCGGTGCGGGTGACTGGTTGGACTTCTGAAACACCCCCTCCTTAGGGCACATTAAAATGAAAATGAATACCCTTAATACCTTAATAGGGGGGCAGAAGTGCCCGGCACTTCTGTCCTAAATGTTCCTAATGACAGCTTGCCCCACAACATGGAATGATTTTTCGTGCTCCTAAGCCACTAATTCTCTATGTTAGTATTCTCTGATGATGACCCTAGAAATTTAGAAGTGTACAAAATGGGAGGTGCGGGTGACTGGTTGGACTTCTGAAACCCTAGTACCCCCTCCTTAGGGCACATTAAAATGAAAATGAATACCCTTAATACCTTAATAGAGGGGGGGGGGGTTGCAGAAGTGGGCACTTCTGTCCTAAATGTTCCAAATGACAACTTACCCCACAACATGGAATGATTTTTCGTGCTCCTAAACCACTAATTCTCTATGTTAGTATTCTCTGATGATGACCCTAGAAATTTAGAAGTGTACAAAATGGGAGCTCCTTCCAAACCTGCGTGTCAGTGTGCCTTAAGATGTGCGCTAAGGCTTCACTTGACTGACAAAGAATTTGCACACTAGAGGAGCCCAAGTTATCCATATTGCTCAATAGTCAATAGCATCCAAAGCTGTAACACCCTGGTCCCAAGATTCACTCAAAGCCCAGCCCCCATGCGCGGCAGGCCTCCTCACCCTGCTTACGCTTTCGGCCTCACTTTACGTTAAAGGGTTAACTTAGCAGGTTTTCATCACATAGCTTGCAATTATAGTCTTCTAGGTGAAAATTCTTCTTTAGCAGGTTTTTGTGTAATCAGCAAGTCTTTTAACTGTAGCCACAAAAGAATACATTGTGCTTGGATTTGCAGGAAAAGATATCCAATTCTATAACCAATTGAAAGTCACTAGAAGCCTAGCATCTCCCTACTCCCATCATGTTCTTGTCATGCACATGGGCCCAAGGGGAGCTATGGCCATGCAAGGAGGCTGTTATGGGCAGAAATTACTGTTCATGTGTATTGTTCGTGCGTGTGAACAGTACACGTGAACATATATACATATCTTCATATTAGGAATGATTATATGCATATCTTCATATTTAGAAAGTATAGATATTATCTTGTCCTTCGTTGATTGGTTGCATTAGATAATGTCTATTGGAGCGTTGCGGACCATCTTCCATGCGATATTCCACCAGCGCCACGACCTCTCGTCGACATGTGGACACCTCGGGTTGCAGCCATGGCCGCCGCCCTGCAACTCGAGGATGAGCTGCTTGTCCAGTGTGAGGACCCCCGGGTTATTTCCGTAAGACCGAGGCCTTCGCAGTCTTACGGAAATAACTTTGGGTCTCAAGTAAATTGATTCCAACTTAACTCCATCTAAGTGAGAAGTCTTGACTAAAACTAGAGCCCCGGTGATCATACGTACCGCCTCTCTGCAAGCACTACATGATGATCGTTCTCTAAACAATCATAGTCCACACTTAGTGAGTTAAAATGGAATTCATCAACAGTGAGCATGAGATCATATTGGCTCCCAAGATCAGCGACCAACACGCTCATACTCTCATTCAATGTCATTCAAAGTCATACAACATTTATACATTGATAATCCAAAAGACATACATCAATATGGTTAAATCTACAACTATTACATGATGGCCGACCGGCCAAATTCAAATAAGACCAATAAGTAGCAGCGGAAACGATATAAATAAACGAAAAGTCCAGCAATGGTATGCCCCATAACCCATGGCAACCGACTAGGAGTTAAATAATAGCACTACTCACTAGCGTCGCCTAAATCGGCGCTAACGAGCTCATCGGGCTCGAAGTCTTCCTCACCTGAATTTGCAACAATCGAGTTAAGTACAAATGTACTCGCAAGTCTTACACAAATAAAAATATTTATGCTAGAGGTTGCTCCAAAGGATGTCATTTAGAGGTTTAGTTTTGCAGAAAACGCAACAACTTACATTCCTAGACCATCTAGTTTTCAAAAGCCAATTTGTAAACCATTTCTAAAGAAAAAGATTTCACAAGACATAGATAATTGTATATATCAAACAATATCAAAGTAGCTGCCTACTTTGATAAACTAAGATGCATGAACATCCCATTCATGCCGAACCAAGTTATAACCATGTCAACTTTTACTTTCAAGTCTAACAATGACGTATACCAAACCAAGTGTTGTCCATAACCGTGGACACAACTACTCGAATATATTATCTCTGCAGAGGTGTACTACTTTACCCACACGACTCGACTAGCCTGTAAGCCTCCGGATGCTTCCGGAAAATGACACACTTCCTTAGGTATGCCGGCCAGGGAGAATCGAGATACGATCATTTTTAGCAAGAAAGCTCTATGGAGATAAGTCCCCCTTGTGAGGTGTTCCCATACTTAGTACAAGCGACGCATAGCGCCTGCTAAGCAGGCTCACAAGTTGGAGAATCGAGATACGATCATTTTTAGCAAGAAAGCTCTATTGAGATAAGTCCCCCTTGTGAGGTGTTCCCATACTTAGTACAAGCGATGCATAGCGTCTGCTAAGCAGGCTTACAAGTTGTATTGGAAATACCGATGCAATGTAAATAACGAAAAATGGTGCTCCCATGCACACTATAGAAAATTACATCGGCTCCTACGGACAAATGATCAACACAAGTGTACTTACACCACCTTGGGACTTAACACAACAAAACTTCCCCTTACTTAACCACACGGTACCCATATCCCGCATGTGATAGCACGATCGGTACTTGGAATGAAAGCCTATGGCTCGGTCCTTAACGGTCCGGACAAGACAACCACAAACCCGAGTCTCGTGCATAACAGTACTCACACTGCAACCACTTGTCCAGACCCAAAACCATTTAACAACAACAAAGTTTTTGACTCAACAACCAGATATAACGATCTGGACAAAATGAAAAATAAGAATTGTCATGTGTCTCCCACAATTGACGAGCTAATCCCGTCAATTGATCTATTGCGTTTTCTAGACCCGCAATGGCTAAGCATTCAACACATAACCTTCATATCATCACAAGCATCTATCTTAAGCATAATTATAAGGGAATTATCAAGGATAACCAGCAGTATAGGACATAGCTAACTACTCACAACATAATGATATTCGGAAAATAGCATGCAAGCAATATCATTACATTTCTAACACTAGTGTATTAAAACTGGGATCAATATGATGCAAAAAGAAAATTTAAATGATGCTTGCCTTGCTGGAAGTTCAGTTGCTCACTCTCGGTGATGATTGAGTCTACGTTGATCGCTTCGGGCTCTATAGAATTAACGACATTGATAAACACCGAGAAATACCTCAAAATTTAAAGTGTTCAAAAATGCATGAAATTTCTACAGTGGCTAGTGCATGAATTTAGATGAATTTAGGTGAATGAATTATTCCAATTGGATTTAGTACGTGAGAGTTATAGCAGTTTGAAATTCAGATTTCAGAAAAATCCAAATTAATTGGAATCTGTTACTGTTCACTGAATTTAATTATTTGGTCAAAATTTGCAGAGCAGTGGGGAGGCAAAGGATTACATAGGTAAATAGAGAATAAAATTATAAGTTTAAAATAGTTTGGTTCATCTCATTTGGAGTTTTTATGAATTAGTTATGAATTTTCAAAGTTAAAAACATTTTCTAGTTCAAAAAATAAATCCACCTTGGATCACTTTCCACAAACTATATTTTCTGGGACAGAGACAAGTTTGAAACCTATTTTGAAATAAAGTTCATTAAAAATGAAAATTATCAAC
Organism: Phyllostachys edulis; assembly: GCA_036346405.1. Taxonomy (NCBI): domain Eukaryota; kingdom Viridiplantae; phylum Streptophyta; class Magnoliopsida; order Poales; family Poaceae; genus Phyllostachys; species Phyllostachys edulis. The sequence continues at coordinate 64,050,015 of CM070554.1, forward strand.
ACTAGTTTCACTCATTTTGGAGTTATGATGAATTAGTTATGGATTTTTGAAGTTAAACTAATTTTTCAGTGTGCAAATAAATGGATTCTGAATTTTCTTAATCATTTTCGACTTTTCCTACCGAGTGCTGCGCTAGCCACAGTCAATGACGTGTGGGGTTCGGTGAATAGCGCGTTTTTTATTTAACTTCCGATTTAATTCGCCTACTGACATGTGGGACCCATCGTCAGTGACACGGTCCAATGGACTTGGTCCACTCGCGCACATGCACAGCGCACGTCATTTAAGTGGCTAGGCCCACATGTCATACACAGCGGCGTTTTCACTTAACGTGTCTGATTTCTGTAGACGGGGCCCATGTGTAAGTGACTTGCTAACGCTGCTAAGACACCCATTAATTACTAATCATTACCATTAATCCTTAACCTGGCCAAGGCCTGGAATAGATGCGCAATAGTGACGCGCACCTAATGGAAGTGGTTACAGTAGCTGAGGTGACCTGTACCGGCGGCTAGCCGGAGAAAGGCGGAGCTACCAACTACGGCAAAGTGCATGCTCAATGTAAAGCTCCGCAGCGTCCATTCAAACGAGTGTTCGAGCATCTAAGGACCATAAGGAGGCTACCTGAAGCTGGATGGGTGCTCGGGGAAGCTTGGAGTAGCTTGACGTCGACAATGGCCATGGCGGCGCTTGCGGTTCATGCCGAGAGGATGCTCTGGGCAATGAGAAGACAAAAGAAGCGTCGGGATAGCTTAAGGACCATAAGGTAAAGCTCTAGTAGCAAGGAATCGACGAATGTATTACCAGATCGGAGTGGGAGACGAAGGGTTGTTTTTCGGCCGAAAAATGGACACTTCTCCAAATTCACGAGTTCCTGTCGTGCAATATCCAAATAGGTTTAGGATTTCCAATGTCATGCTAAATGACACGATATGACGCGAAAGATTTAGGATAATACTCACCGTGGACGAATATGGCACGGTGATGTCACTCGGGTGCGCGCTCTAGAGCTTCAAAGAGCACGAAGATGGTTCGGAAGCTACAAGCAAACGCATGAGCTGAAGTTAGCCAAAATGGATACGGCATCGGTTGTAGAGTCGAGAGGACACGAAGGTGAGGACCTTACCAAAGAATCGAAAGCAGAATCTGAGCCTCATTCCTCGGCCAAAAGAGATGGAGAGAAACTAGGGTTCGAAGGGGTTTTAACCCGGGTGAGTGACGACAATGGAGGTGGCGTGAAGTGAAGGAGCTCCAGGAGTGGCCAACGGCTGCGGTGGATTCACGGCGTCGACGCAGCTGCGCAGGGCATCGCGGGTACGTGCCACACGCGTTCTGCGCGTCGTAGTGAGAGGAGGGAGATGGATCCGACAGGCGGGCCCGAGGTGTCAGCGGCTTAGCGCGGGCGCGAGTCGGAGGGTGGCTCGGCAGGTGCAGTTAGGGGGTTGGGTCAAGCCAGCTCGCCTGGGTTGGAACGTGCGGACCGACCGAGGGCTGTTCGGACCACGCGTTTGGACGGTCCGATCGAGATCTAACGACTCAGATGCACTGCGCGTTCGGACAGTCCGAACGGCTCCACTCGAATCTGACGGTTGAAATCAAATCGGACGGTCCGAGCTTGTTGGGTTCAACCAATTGAAAACGGCTCGGTCGGTCGCACCCGAGTCCAATAGTGCTAAGGTTGAGTCTAGGGTTTGACTGATTTAAATTCAAACCATTCAACTTTGACCGGGCCACTAAAAATAGAAATAAAAATCCTAAAAATCTGAAATAAATCAGAGGGGTTCCTAGGAAGGTCTAGTGCTCATAAAAATTCATAAACATTACTGTTCATGATATATTGTACAGTTTTAATTTAAGCCTAGAATAGGTCATTGTAATGTGTTTGAATTTTCTGAGGATTGAAACTAGTCCCATAAATTTGGGAAAAATTATATTAATTCATGATAATTATTATAGTATTTGAATAAATTATTTCCAGATGAACATTAAAAGCATTTGTTTCAGTTTTCTTTTGGAGTTTAAATTGAAGTTGTAGGTTTAGTCTTTTATTGAGATTTTCCAAGTGCAATACTTTATGCAAATGCTTGAAAACACGATGCATGCTAATGAGATGCATACTAATTATCATTAATTAATTTGGGGATGTGACATCCAGGAGGGATGAAGTGTCATGCGCATGGGCCCAAGAGGAGCTACGAACATACAAGAAGGCTGTTATAGGCAGACTGTTCGCATTCCCGAACAGATTAGATTCGATTAATTGTTTCCTTTATGTTAGGAATAGTTAGATGTGTATCTTCATATTAGGAATGATTATATGCATATCTTCATATTTAGAAAGTATGGATATTATCTTGTCCTTAGTTTATTGGTTGTATTATATATGATAGTTTCTATATTGTTAGGGGCTAACCTCATCTATATAAAGAGAGGAGCCGCACCATTCATAAGCAGGCAATGAGAATACAATAGTCTAAGTCTCAATCCCCTTCGTCTCCTTAATCTATAGTCTTCCCTCTCCCCTAGCAGCCGACGCCACCCGGCTATCCTTCCGGTGATGTTTACCCCTATGATCTAAGGATCGTAACAGTTCTTTTAAGCTCGGAAAGAAGATAGATACCATGATCTTTAGAAGTTAATTGTACTTGGGCAATGATGTTTAAATGCTCATTATACTGATGATCAAAAGCTTGAACCGAGAGAGGAAGATTGAAAAGCTCCTGAATATCCACTGTTGTCATTATCTTTTGAACCAAGTAGCCTCCTGATATTTGTCCCCTTATCCCCAACTCTTCTTCTACCAATGATCTTAGGATCATTACAGGTTACCTACATTCAAGATTGTATTTTCAGTTTATTTTTCCATTTGTATCTATCTTTGCAACCTGATCTAAATAATAGGTACCCTACCAACTTTTCAGAACAAAGGGCTGCTGCATTTACCAGCTTCAACATAAAGGCAACATAACACATAGTACTTGCATCATTTACATATGGTGATTTGCAATATCTTTTCTTATTTTCTCTAGTTATGTACTGTAGATATTGGCCTTCGAGGGACAAAGCTTGGATGTGGTGAAGGTGGTTGTGGAGCTTGCACTGTCATGGTCTCATGCTATGATCGAACTACAAAGAAATCACAGTGAGAACCATATTCCTTCAGCTAGTCATTTCATGCTCACTCTATCTAAAAAAACGCAAGTGTCATGTAGCAATGAAAATAGATTGCAACACAGTCACCCTTCTCAGTTTTTTTCTTTCAAAACTGGCCTTGTCCTAGCTGACATGCAACATACATTTGCAAACCACAGCTTGGTTGCATTTCTTAACCTGCAGTGTCTAACTGGTGTGCTTTGCTATTATTTTTAAGCCATTTTCTACATGTGAATGTAAATCTGTTATGTGTGCTTGTGTTATGTATCTTTTGTGGTTATTATTCTGGTTCTAGAATTTGAGCTTCATTTTGTAAAAAAAAAATGACTTACTGTATTCAGGCATTTTGCAATCAATGCGTGCTTGGCTCCACTTTATTCTTTGGAAGGAATGCACATAATCACAGTTGAGGGGATTGGAGATCGCCAACGAGGTTTGCACCCAGTCCAGGTGATGAACTGAACTGTTCTTGTATGACTTGTAGATATCCATGTGGGGGCTACTTCTATTACCTATATGAACATAACTAAGCAAGAAGATATTTGATTTTTTTTTTGTTTACATTGATGGTTGATGAAATGGTGAGTACGGAATATATTGAAGTCTGTATAGAGCCACTGATGGGATAATCTTATTGAAAAAGGTTCATATTCTTGAGCAGTAAAGCTGAGCATGAAGCCTATCCCTCTATACTCTGTAGGTTGGGTTGGGTTTCGTGTCAGGTCTGATTCTGACACTAACCCATTTAGCTCAACACGAACACAACAAGGCTATTAAATGGATTGTCACAGCAGTACATGATTAAGACGACAAATAATATTTGTTATTATACGAGTAGTAAACAGGTCAATATGACTGACAAAAGTAATGCAACTTGACTGGCTTGATGAGTAAAGCGAAACCCAATTGACATGGTATGAATATTAAATAGGTCAAATGATAGCATTTGCTCACTACAGGAAAAATGTATCCAAAGTATATAAAAATATTATTGACAAGTTATACTTGTTTATTTCAATATGTCATATTTCGTGTCAACCGTCTGAAAAGTTGTGAAGTAAGCCAACAAATAACCCGACCCATTCATTAAACGTGTCTTGTTGTGCCAGACTGTTTATGAATTAAAACCCATTTATTGAAAACCCAAACTTGTAAAAGACATCTCATGTCTGTTTTGTGTTTAATTTTTTACAGCTTTACTGTGTAGTAGCAAACAATAAATGAAAATTTGTGGAACAATGCTGTCATCAGTTTCCTATGGCTCTTGCCATGCACCTACGTAATCCCTTTCCTACCTATCTTCCTTTCTCTTCTATCATGATGTTCTACTTCCCTTACAGGACTGTTTAGCCAATTCACATGGTTCACAATGTGGGTTTTGCACTCCTGGTTTTGTGATGTCCATGTATGCACTGCTGAGATCGAGTAAACAGCCTCCTACTGAAGAGCAGATTGAAGACAGCCTTGCAGGAAATTTGTGTCGCTGTACTGGCTACAGACCAATAATAGATGCCTTCCGTGTTTTTGCGAAAACAGATGATTCCTTGTACACCAATTCATCTTCAAAAAATGCATATGGCCAAACTATCTGTCCTTCAACTGGGAAGCCATGTTCCTGCAGAAATGAGGCAGATGTCAATGTTAATGATTCTTCATTGTTGTCGTCTGTGAAAAGCTACTCACCTTGTTCATACAATGAAATTGATGGAAATGCATACAATGAGAAAGAACTCATTTTCCCCCCAGAACTTCAGTTGAGAAAAGTTATGCCACTTAAATTGAATGGGTTTAATGGGATCAGGTGGTATAGACCTCTTAAACTAAAGCAACTACTGCATTTGAAATCTTGCTACCCAGATGCAAAACTTATCATTGGTAACTCTGAAGTGGGAGTCGAAACAAAGTTCAAGAATGCCCAATATAAGGTCATGATTTCAGTTACTCATGTTCCAGAGCTTCATACCCTCAAAGTGAAAGAAGATGGCATGCAAGTTGGTTCTGCTGTAAGGCTTGCACAGCTCCAAAATTTCCTTAAAAAGGTTATTGCAGAACGTGATTGGAATGAAACTTCATCTTGCCAAGCAATACTGCGGCAGTTAAAATGGTTTGCGGGAACACAAATCAGGAATGTTGCTTCTGTTGGTGGTAACATTTGTACTGCTAGTCCAATATCAGACCTAAATCCACTTTGGATGGCTACAGGTGCAAAATTCCAGATAATTGATGCGAACAACAATATTAGGACTACCCCTGCACAAGATTTCTTTCTTGGTTACCGTAAAGTTGACCTAAAACCTGATGAAATATTGCTCTCTATTATACTACCATGGACAAGGCCTTATGAATATGTCAAAGAATTTAAACAGGCCCATAGAAGGGAGGATGACATTGCTTTGGTGAATGCTGGAATGCGTGTGTATATAAGAGAAGCTGAAGGAAATTGGAGAATATCTGATGTTTCAATTATCTATGGAGGGGTAGCTGCGGTTCCACTTAGTGCTTCAAAAACCAAAAACTTTCTTATTGGAAAGAAGTGGGACTCTGGATTGTTGGATGAGACCTTCAATTTGTTGAAAGAGGACATCCCTCTAGCGGAAAATGCACCTGGTGGAATGGTTGAATTTCGCAGTTCACTTACTTTGAGTTTCTTTTTCAAATTTTTCCTTTCTGTTACTCATGAAATGAACTTAAAAGGATTGTTGAAGGAGCCATTGCATGCAGCTAATCTATCAGCTATACAGTCTTACACGAGGCCTGTCACTGTTGGAACTCAAGGTTATGAATTGGTGAGGCAAGGAACTGCTGTGGGCCAACCAATGGTTCATATGTCAGCTATGCTTCAGGTATAGTAATATATTAGCATTTGACACAACCTAAGTTTCGAGTTGCGTCATTCCGTTTTGCTTCAGTCACAATATATGCAACCATTCTTGCCCAAATCACTTCCACAAGGAGTACTGGTAATTATGCTCATCTTGTAGTCTCTGGTGGCAGAGGTCCAGTATGCCTGCCATTTTAGACCTCATAAGAAAAGTACTACTGGATACTAATGTATGCTAAGTTGTGACATCACACTTCAAGATGTACTACTACAGATATAGTTCATACCAGCTAAACTTCAAGATCAAATTAATCTGTAATGTATAGAACCATGATACTCTGTTTTTGCATTTTCTTTGCATGCCTCCTGATTTTTTTCCCTCTTGCTTTGTGAGGTCACTCACCTCTATGATCGGCTGGTATCTGCCAATTTTTGTGGTCCTATAACATTTTAAAATATGTTTCCCATATAGTGGGTGTTGTCTGCTTACATTTTATTTGATTTTCTTCACTTGCAATATCTTCCAATATGCTAGGTCACTGGTGAAGCTGAATACACTGATGACACACCGACACCCCCAAATACCTTGCATGCTGCTCTTGTGCTGAGTAAGAAGGCTCACGCTCGCATATTGTCTGTTGATGATTCACTTGCGAAATCTTCCCCTGGGTTTGCTGGTCTCTTCCTTTCAAAAGATGTGCCTGGTGATAACCATACTGGACCAATTATCCATGATGAGGAAGTTTTTGCATCTGATGTTGTTACTTGTGTTGGCCAGGTATCTGCACGATTTGATATTTTAGGCATACAGGTTTTGTTGTTGGGAAGTCTCGCATCTTTGTTAATTTGTCAATTACATCCTTCCCTTCTCATTGGCAGATCATTGGAATTGTTGTGGCAGATACCCAAGATAATGCAAAAGCTGCTGCAAATAAAGTAAATATTGAGTATTCTGAGTTGCCAGCGATTTTGTCAATAAAGGAAGCTGTCAAAGCTGGTAGCTTTCTTCCAAATACCAAGAGATGCCTTGTAAAAGGGGATGTTGAACAATGTTTTCTGTCCAGTGCATGCGATAGAATTATAGAAGGAGAAATTCAAATTGGTGGTCAAGATCACTTCTACATGGAACCTCAAGGCACTATTGTCTGGCCAGTTGATTCTGGGAATGAAATTCATATGATCTCATCTACTCAAGTATGCTCTGTTCTTTAGAGTTTTAAATTTATAATATGAAACATTGGTGCCGATAATCGGTTGCATGCCCCCAAAGTAATGAATTCTTTACAAATAACCTAGAAAAGCAATATCAGAACCAGTCCCCACCTTGAGATATTGCAAAATAACCCCCTAATGGGCTGAGGCAGGCTGGGCAGGTGACGTGTACATAGACACGTCACCTGCTTTGGTTAAAATCACGGCAGGTTAAGGGGCGAGGGTGGCAACCAAGGATCAAAAACCCGGAACTGGTAGAAAAACCGGTCGGCGGCAAATAATGGTAAAAACCGGGAAAAACCCGGATGAAGTTCGAAAACTGAATTTTGAATTGAGGATTTTGAAAACCTGTTACCGCCCAAAAACGGGTCAAAACTGGAAAAAAACAGAGAAAACCGGTTATGGGTAATTAGCAATTGGAATAATGTAAAAATATTAATTAGAAAGTGTTTAATTAAGTAACAATCCTCCAAGCAAGGATAAAAATCCCAGCGGTTACCGGCACCTTGTTCCGCTTTTTCGCACCGCACAACTCTGGTAGTCGTGCTTGAAATTCTAGCAATAATTGCATTGAATCCCAGTTGGTGCAAAAACAGGAGCGGAGACAAACACCTGAGGAGAAACTGTAGTCGAAGCAGAAGCCGTCGGTGTAGTCAAAAAAGAAGAGGTAGCAAGCACAGCCGGAACAAACTATGGTGCTAACCCTCGGCAATATATATAGGTAGTACAAAGGGATAATACAAAGGAATATGCTATACATATATAAGGAAATACAAAAGTGTTAGACAGAGGGTACGGCAGCCCCTCATTGGGCCTGCTCGTCTATATTTGGGCCTAGTGCCTATATGGCTAGGATAGATAGATTGATCTATATTAGGCAAGGATCTCCGCTGACTGGTTCTATTTCTATAAACCCTCGGCCATCCTTGCCTATATATGTGTATTACCATATCTCTCATAATCAATCTATTAATTTCCCTTTGCCTAATCTCACATGGTATCATCCGCCTGGAATTCTTCCGATCCTTCTTCCACGCTTAGGCGCATCTCTCGCGCCATCTCCTCCTCTGGTTGTCATCATGCCGCCACCCTCCTCTGCTCTCTCTCGAGAGCGAAGGCCGCCGCTTCTGAAGCGCCAGATCATGCATGGCCGCTGAAGCCGAAGGCGTGAGGCCGAGCCTTGCTGGCCACCGAAGCCCTCCCAGTGCGTGTGCCGCCGCTTGAACGCGTCGCCATGGAACGGAAGCAGAGGCCGCCATGAGAGCTGCTTGGCATGGTGAGCCTTGGGCTGCTTCAAGACGCTGCGGCCACAGACGGCCGACGCTGAGGCTCAGGGCCTCATGCAACACAACATAACCTCCCTCCCTCCACGACGACCTGCGCTTCTCCATGAAGCCGCTTGTCTCGCCAACCTTCACTCATGGTAGTCGGCGTCGAACATCCGCGCTCGCATACCAATCGTCCTCGAGCTCTCCTCCAACCAAGACACTGTGGCGCGAGCTGTTCCTCCTCGCCTGGGAAGTTCGCCCTCGAGGACCATGTCCTTCAAGACGACCCGACCCCGCCTCACGGATCAGGGCGCGCATGGATCTGCGTGGTCAAGTCTTGGTAGACGGCGCCATCTCCCCGAGCCGTCCGACATGGTGCCTCGTTCCGCCCTCCGCTTCGCTTCGGTGTGGTTGGCCGTGGAGTCCTGGGCGGGAACGTGGAGACGCGCGCTTCCACCTCGACGCCGAAGTTTGGACCTTCGTCGGGGGCCTCTCCGTCACCGACCATGCCGGCGCCTCAAGGCATGGCGGGCGCCCTCGAGGACCTCGGCGAAACGTTCCGACCGCGCTCTCGCCCTCACCCTAATTCGCGGCCTCAACGAAGTTCGCCTCCATCGGTCTCCACCTCCGTATGGCCGTCCTTCCCACGCCTCGAAGCCCGAACGACTGCTGCTAGAGGAACGAACCAGCGCATCGCCGACGCGCCATCCATCGCTCTGGTGGTCGCCACAGACCGCAGCGTGCCCTTCCGGTCTGCTGCCTCCACCACCCTCGCCTTCCACTGGATTAAAGCGCTCACCATGACGGCATGGCAACGTGGCGGCAAGCGGGGTGGATAACCATTGATGCGCCTCTGCGGACAGGCGCCAGGCGGCGTGCCACAGCCCTCCTACTCAACCCATGGGCGTTCCATACTGATGTATGGACCCGTCCCTCCCTTGGCGCCCATCCCCACGGACCGCCCAGTGCTCCTCGCCAGCGCACTTCCAGCAGCCCTCCAAGACGCTCTCTGGTGGTGCCTGAAACGCCTGGCACCGTCTCCACCACTGTGGTTCAATCCTTGGGCTGCCTCTGGTGGAACCAGCGGACCTCGCCACTTCCTTCAACACCATGACGTTGCAACAAAGAGCCACAACAGATCGGTATTTGACTCGAGGCTACCTCGCACATGACTTCCGATCTTGGTATTCTTTCACACACCTCTCCTCCCGGTACCTGTTCCATCTTCAATTGTTGTCAGAATCAGTTCACTTCTTCCTGTTACCTCCATCGGGCGCAACTACCTCCCGGTCACCTTCATCTTAATAATGTTCTTGTCTCTCCAAAACTTATTAAGAATCTTATTTCCGTTCGCCACTTCACATCTGACAACAATTGCTCTGTGGAATTTGACCCTTCTGGTTGTTTTGTGAAGGATCTTCAGTCTCGGAACGAGATCGTCAGGTACAATAGCTCCGGGCCCTGCATTCGCTTCGCCTTCCTCCGCCGGTGCTCTTCATGCCTCCATCTCCGCGTCCCCTCGTGGCACCGCTGTCTCGACATCCCGGATCCGAGGCCTCTCCGATCTTATCGTGCTTCCTTAATTCCGCATTGTAATAAAGACACCAGTTCAGTTTGTCATGCGTGTCAACTTGGTCGCCATACTCGTCTTCCTTTTCATACATCTATGTCACGAGCAACTCATAATTTTGATCTGGTTCATTGTGATTTGTGGACCTCTCCCTTAGCCAGCATCTCTGGATACAAATATTACCTGGTCATTCTTGATGATTGCTCTCACTATGTTTGGACGTTTCCTCTGCGCCTCAAGTCGACACATTTTAACTCTCTCTAACTTTTTGCTTATGTCTCCACCCGCTTTACGCCACCATTAAAGCAATCCAAAGTCGACAATGGTCATGAAGTTCGACAACTCCAAAGACTCGCACATTCTTCCTCGATCGTGGCATCCACCTCCGGATGTCATGTCCCTACACCTCCGCTCAAAGCGGCAAAATCAACGTATGCTTCGCTCTCGAATGATGTCATTCGTCCCTTGCTTTTTCAAGCTTCCGCTCGCCTTCGTCTTTGGGTTGAGGCCTTGCACCACGCCACCTACCTCCGCAACATCACGCCCACTAAGACACTCGACGATCGCGCCTCGCATCAAGCCTCTTGGCTCTGACCAGCTCGATCATCTTCGTGTCTTTGGTTGCGCTTTGCTATCCTAACCTCTCCGCCATCGCCGCCCATTAAGTTGGCTCGCGTTCGCGTTGTGCATTTTTCTTGGCTATTCGACAATCACAAAGGGTACTTGTCTTGACCTCGCTTGAACCGGGTCATTATTTCTCGGCATGTCATCTTTGATGAACATTCTTTTCCTTCAGCGGCTCGATCGCCTCTCCGACTCGGCGGACCTCTCATTTTGGATGATTTCACTAATCTTGTGCTGCCCCATAGGCGGCTTGCTCTTTGCTTCCCGCAGTTCGACGCCTCCATCTGCGGCGCCTTCACGCCTTCCCTTGCCGGAGGCAATCACCGATGACGCCTCACGACCCTTACACCTGTGGCGTTCGGCGGCTACATTTCACCGGCCCGACGACCACGTGCGGCACCGGCGCCCTGCAGCCAAGACAACACGCGGCATGGCGGCGGCGCCCAGCAAATACACATTAACCGTGCGGCTCAAGACGCCGCCTAACCCAAGACAAACGTGCGGCTCGGCTAGCGATGCTCCGCAGAGTGTGAGTTCCGCCGTCTACTCACGCCGCCCGCACCACCACCGGCGCCATCGCTTCTCCAGACTGCGGCCAGTCCGGCTCCGCGCAGCATCTGCTACAGTACCCGCCGGTACTGTTCCTGCTACTACAGTACCTGCAGCCGCTGTCCCTGTCCCTCCGGTGATTTAACCAAAGATGCCATGACGACTTCGGGCTAAGGCCGGGGTATCGCATTCTGCCAGATACCACGCCTCGCCCCTTCGCCGCCTCAAGACCTTCCGCGGCGCCTTGCCGACCCGATTGGCGGGCGGCTATGGAGGAGGAATATGCTGCCCTTCTTCAGAACCACACGTGGGATTTGGTGCCGCGTCCCTCAGGCGCCAACGTCGTCTCTGGGAAGTGGATCTTCAAGCACAAGCTTCTAGCTGATGGATCTCTGGAGCGCTATAAAGCGCGCTGGGTTCTTCGTGGATTCACCCAGCGACCCGGTGTCGACTTCGGCGAGACTTTCAGCCCGGTTGTCAAACCGGCCACAGTCCGCACTGTGCTGTCTCTGGCCTTGTCCCGGCAGTGGCCCATCCACCAGCTCGATGTCAAGAATGCCTTCCTCCATGGGACGCTTTAGAGGCGATCGCTTCCCACCTTCGTGGTTCGAGGACCCGCTTCGTCCGACTTCGTCATCGCTGAACAGATCACTCTATGGTGCAAACAGCACCACGGCTCGAACGGCCGCCGCCTTCACCTTGTGACCACAGGGTTCATCGAGGCCAAGTCTGACGCCTCGCTGTTCGTCTACCACCGCGGAACTGATACAGTGTACCTGCTCCTCTACGTCGACGACATCGTTCTCACTGCCTCCTCGCCTTCCCTACTTCGGCGTGTCATTGAGGCATTGCATCTCGAGTTCTCCATGAAGGATCCGGGGCCTCTTCATCACTTCCTCGGGATGCGAGTTCGCCGTCGTGATGACGATCTGTTCCTATCTCGGCGACAAGACATGGTGGACATTCTTGCTTTCGCCGGCATGTCCGATCGCAAACCTTGCAAGACTCGATCGACACTCAAATTTCAAGGTTGTTGCAAACTCAGCGCCCGATCACAGATCCCAAATGACTATCGCGAATTAGTGGCGCCTCGATATCGACATTTACCAGGCCAGACATCTCTTACGCAGTCCAGCAGATCTGCCTTCACATGCATGATCCTCGGGTACCCCATCTTGCTGCTTTAAAGCGCATCATTCGGTACATTCAAGGCACTCTTGACCTGGGCCTTGTTCTTCGGCCATCTACGCAGTCCGACTTGGTGGTGTACTCGGATCTCGACCGGGCCATTGTCGAGATACACGGCCTACTTCAGATATGCACGGTGTTCCTCGGTGACAACCTCGTCTCATGGTCCTCCAGCGCCAATCCACGTTGTCTCGATCCAATACCGAAGCGAGAATCTGTCGTCTTGTAGCTAACGCCGCCGCCGGCCACCCGGTCAAGCGCCACTGCTCCTTGAGCTCCAGACGCCTCTCGCCGTGCAACACTTGTCTCTTGTGACAACATCAAGACGGTCTACATGTCCACCAACCCGTTCAAAGACCAACAAGACCAAGCACATTGAGATTGATCTCCACTTCGTCCCGAGAGCGTGTGGCTCTAGGTGAGACCAAGGTTCTGCATGTTCCCACAACGTCGCAGTTCGCTGACATATTCACCAAAGGGCTTCCAAGTTCCGTCTTCACCGAGTTCAGATCCAGTCTCAACGTTCGCAGAGCTGCAGCCTCGATCATGGGCGTGTTAGGCGAGGGCAATGCAGCAGCCCCTCATTGGGCCTGCCCGTCTATATTTGGACCTAGTGCCTATATGGCTAGGATAGATAGATTGATCTATATTAGGCAAGGATCTCCGCTGACTAGTTCTATTTCTATAAACCCTCGGCCATCCTTGCCTATATATGTGTATTACCATATCTCTCATAATCAATCTATTAATTTCCCTTTGCCTAATCTCACAAAAAGAATTTTTATTCGAACCGGTAGTATCATCTACTGTGCGGCCCTTATTTTTGTGGGTTCACTTGTGTCTTGCTACCAGTCCCTTGTGCCATGTCTGTTCTATTACGCTACATGTACAATCAGTCTTATTTGACTAAATGTTCTTTATCTTAAGGCTCCCCAGAAGCATCAGAAGTATGTCGCTAATGTTCTTGGTTTTCCACTATCGAAAGTTGTTTGCAAGACTAAGCGTATTGGTGGTGGATTTGGTGGAAAAGAAACCAGATCAGCAATATTTGCTGCTGCGGCGTCTGTAGCTTCTTATCGTCTAAGAAGGCCAGTAAAGATTGTTTTGGACAGGGACATTGACATGATGACGACTGGACAGAGGCACAGTTTCTTAGGGAAATATAAGGTATGGAGCTTACACAGTACATTTCTTTCAATCTCTAGTGTGACTATGGTGAGTCCAATGACTGGAGTTTGCTGAGTTCAGAGGAAATAATTTCAGTAACTTGGTTGATTGGTTCTGGAGGACTGAACGGTCTCCATATGCACCACGTGGAGGAATGTTAATGCTAAATGTGAATGCTAAGTGCTAACCAGTCATTACTTTGCACCACTGTTTTGTTATGTTAAAGTCAAATGTAGACAATAACTGGTGCATACTTAGCTCATATATGGCCAATACTGAACTTTGCTCTGTCCATTTGCTTTTGTATTTACCAAACCTGCTATTGATCTTTTAGGTGGGATTTACCATTGACGGGAAGATATTGGCCTTAGACCTTGAAATTTATAACAACGGTGGGAATTCACTCGATTTGTCCCTTTCAGTCCTGGAGCGTGCTATGTTTCATTCAGACAACGTCTATGATATATCAAACATCAGAATCAATGGGCAAGTATGCTTTACAAATTTCCCAAGCAATACTGCTTTCAGAGGTTTTGGTGGTCCACAAGGCATGCTGATTGCAGAGAATTGGATTCAGCACATGGCTACAGAACTCAAGCGAAGTCCTGAGGAGATAAAAGTAAGTGAACACATTCGTTGTGATGGTGCTAGCTTTATCATTCTATTGTGTGATTAACTAATTGAGCGTTTATAGGAACTTAATTTTCACAGTGAGGGAATTGTGCTTCATTATGGCCAGTTGCTCCAGAATTGTACAATACGTTCAGTATGGGATGAACTAAAGGCATCTTGTGATTTTGTGGAAGCTCGCAAAGCTGTAAGTGGTTTTAACAACAATAATCGTTGGAGGAAGCGGGGAATTGCTATGGTTCCGACAAAATTTGGCATATCATTCACTACAAAATTCATGAATCAGGTGAGAAGCATCCCCTCCCAAATTCCACCAGTCCACGCAGAAAGTTCTAGTTGTGCATTACTCAATGGAGTTTGTCAGACCAGACTCTTCGTAATTTTGGATATTTCATGTTTGGGAATTCCATACATGTGCCATGCTGCGAGTTATTCAACTTAGGTTAAATTATAGATTCCACATGTTTTTTTTCGGTTACAAATGCCATATACATATGATGGCTGTTGTAAAAACATATTTGCATTCTTTTCTGATTAAATGTTTCTTGGAATTATTTGAATGTAGTTACTGTGTTATCTTTTTTGTGGTGAATGTTTGGATGTACCGCCAGAACACATGTATGCTATATTTTGTTGTTGCACTATCTTGCCTGCAATGTGTATCATGTCACTAGCCCATCAGGATAGCTGACACTGGTACGAGTAGGAAAAAATTTCTGGCTTTTTATACCTTGCTCAGTGTGGATTTGGCATTGGGATGAAATTTCATGAATATGTTGTATTCTGTGCCATTTATTGCCAGATTATACACCAATCCATGACAGTATTTTGAACCCTTAGTTGAATTATAGAAGTTCCATTGAAAATTATCAAATAAGTAACAAACTTTGTCATGCGATTATTTAGTTTTGTTACATCATTATTCAATCTAATATAAGTTTTGATGGATGAACAATCACAGGCTGGTGCTCTTGTGCAAGTATACACTGATGGTACTGTCCTGGTAACACATGGTGGGGTTGAGATGGGACAGGGTTTACACACAAAGGTAGCCCAAGTTGCTGCTTCGTCATTCGATATCCCTCTAAGCTCTGTATTTATCTCAGAGACAAGTACTGATAAGGTGAGGTTTTGCATATGGACCTAGTCCCTTTGCTCTTTACAATCTATACACAAATTGTGTTCACTTTGGATTTTATTTGTATACTGTACCATTTTTTTTACCAACGATGGGATGATCACACACACACTTCATGTACTTAGGTTCCAAATGCATCACCAACAGCAGCCTCTGCCAGTTCAGATATGTATGGTGCTGCAGTTTTGGATGCTTGTGAGCAAATTAAGGCTCGGATGGAACCCGTTGCTAGTAGAGGGAAGCACAAGTCCTTTGCTGAGGTAATGTTATCAATATCTATTCTCTGTCTTGAGAAGTGGGACCACATTATTTATTCTATTGTGAAGCATCGGTGAATTGTAGAAATCCGTAATTTTGTTTTCAAGACAACTACATATGATCCAAACTTGCATCAGATTATATTGACACTTCATAGTACTTAATAGCTGCTTATGCTATTTCGACCATCTTTTTGGGTTACAGACTTAGTGTTAAGACCAACAGCAGGGTAACCAGTACAGGTACTGGACTAATCATTGGACTAGTAGACTGTCCATTAAAAAAGCTTGATGTCTCATGGAGGGTCTTGAAAGCTGGTACCAAATTGGATACCAAATAGTATTCAACAGTTTATCACTTGTTGATAATCAGTGTCGAGTGTCAGCAGCATAGTTACCGGATTCACTATAAAACCCCACGAATAGCGAACCGGTTTAGGGTACGGGGTTCGTGTTCGCAATGAAAATTGGAAGAAAAAGTAGCGAATTACGAACCCGAATCCCATACAGTGACTTGGACGAACCGCATTTCTATTAACTATGGTCAACATGGTTATTAAAGCGCTAAAGGCGAGCTAAATGGCGAGGCACCGCCGGACGCTGAGGCGCGCTTTGACGCCAAGCGACGCCATACTCGTCTTGAAAGCGCCGAGCGAAAGACCAGAGCGAGTAGCCGAGCAAGCAAGTGAAAGAAAAAAAAAAGGAGAGAGAAAAAAGGCCTAGCGGCCTAGCCCATCAGCTCAGCTACCCATCCGGGATGGCCGCCTGAGGCATGACGCATCTAACCTAACTGAGTCGCACTCGCCGCCTCTCCTCTCCCCATCGCACTCGCCGCCTCTCCTCTCCCCAGCAGATCTGGCGCCATGAAACCTGGCCGTGGCCATAAGCGCAGCAGCCAGCGGCATGACGCCATGATTGGTCATGCAAGCAAGACGGCCAGTCCTGGCCGAGGTCGTCGTGGAGGTGGAGCGGCAAGCATGAATTCAATGAGCTCCGGCTCTCTCTTCTCTCCTTCTACCTCCCTCCACCGGCGGCGACACGACGGGAGCCGGGAGGAGGAGCCACGCGAGGTGAGGCGGCAAGGCGAGGGCGACGCCTTAGCCACCAGCAGCGCCTTACCGCCTAAGCGTCGCTTAAGCGACGCTTAGGCGACGCCTTAATAAGCCTGATGGTCAGCAGTGTCCGGAAGGCTCACAATGGCCAAAAACATGAATTAGAATTAGCAAGAAGCTTGTGTTAAATGGTATCGGTCAGTTTTCCCTAGTTCGTGGATCAACTCACATTTGTCTTGACCTCTTGATTTTTAGCCTTGTAAAGAATACTGTAAATGTCCGTTATTCTCTCACCATATTTAAAGGACAAAATTGGCTATAAGACACGAACTTTTGTGGCATTTGCTCCAAGACACCGGTATTTTGTGCCTTTGTTGTAGGACAATGAGCTTTTGTGGCTCTTTGCTATAGGACACTCTACCTATTAAAATAATATATCCGGATGAGAGAGAGAGGAGAGAAGTGGGTAAAAAGTCTACCCTTTCATTCTTTTTCCTCTCCTTTTTCATCTCTCTCCTGTGCATAGTCGATGTCGCCACCTCCTCTGCCGCGCCACTGCCACTGCACTCTATGCGGGCAAGCTCTCCACCTGCGCTGCCCGTCCTCCTCTCTCTCCCTCTCTCCCTCCTCGGGGAAGCTGCTCCGCGAGCTCAACGTCACGCAGTATGCACTAGCCATGAGCCATACCGAGCTCGTGGACCTGCACAACCGCCTTGGCACGGCCATCTCCCTCCTTGAGACACTCCTCGGTGACACGTCCAAGGCCCGTGACATGGCGGATGCTAGGGAGGAGCAGAAGCGGGTGGCAGCCGACGGGCTGTGGCAACAAGAGCTCACTGGCGAGCTCAAGTGGCAATGATGTCATGTTCCCCCTCTACACATATTTGACAACTTACAAATGCCTCTGTCGCGCTATGTTTGGTCTCTCCATCTTTCCACCATCCAGTACCTTCTCCCTTGGTAGTAGTGGCCAAATGGGCAAATAATGTTGTACCTTCTATTTCTTCTGACTTGATTCCTACATATGGCTTGGTAATGTTTCCTGCTCTTCACACCTCAATACCAACAGGCATTTGCCACTGTATTATATAAAATTAAATAAATAAATTATCCTATTCCACAAAGCTGATGCCATAAATTTTTTATTAGTTTAATTAATTTTAGTGTGACCTTTTATTTTGCCAGTTGGCTCAAGCATGCTACATGGAACGGGTAGATCTGTCTGCTCATGGGTTTTATATCACCCCTGATATTGGTTTTGACTGGATGGTTGGCAAGGGAACTCCGTTCCATTATTTCACCTATGGAGCCGCATTTGCAGAAGTTGAGATTGACACCCTAACTGGGGATTTCCACACAAGGACAGCTGATATTGTTATGGATCTTGGCTATTCAATTAATCCAGCCATTGATATTGGCCAGGTATGTTTACAATTTACAATAGGAAATTACAATAGGGGAATGTTTGGCTGCCCAGAATAAGATGGAGCAGTAATGCTTTCTCCCATATATTTCCTTTTGGACACCTTTAACTCCGATGGCTTATTTCAGATTGAAGGAGCTTTCATCCAAGGTTTGGGTTGGGTAGCCATGGAAGAGCTAAAATGGGGGGATGATAACCACAAGTGGATCCGTCCTGGGCACCTTTTCACCTGTGGTCCTGGCTCTTACAAAATACCCTCTGTAAATGATATACCTCTAAATTTCAAGGTTTCACTGTTGAAGGTAAATATCAGATTTTGCTAATTTTTTGGTCAAAAATGCTATGGGTTAGATGTCCTTTTTCAAAAAACAAAAAATTAGACCTTGTTGAAGAAGTTGATTCAAAATATTGCAACGTAAAACTTGTTGTTTTGTACTGCGACAATTTTCTATAACCAGTGCAAGATTATAAGTGATGAGCTGCTACAAGATTAGGATGGTAGTTTAACAAGATGTTTATGCTTGTTGCTGCAAGTTGATTTGAAATATTGTATTTTATTCAAAATGTTGCCTGCAGATTTTTCACACAAGTAGTGTAACATTCTCACTGAACTACCGCAAAATAAAAATACATTTTAAAATGAAATCAGGCATCTGGGCCTTAGTCCATCAATTTTTTATTCTGTTAATTGGTTATCTTATATTAATCTTCCTGTTTACTGTTGCCATTCCTCTTTGTGTAGCCTGCTCTGTTTAAATGGAATCCTGCTATAGAACTAACTTGTCAATGAAACATGTCATCTAGAATTTGAAAGGAACTAATCTTTTGTGAAGAAAAGCAATTCATACCTGGCAGCATGGTTTTTCTACCACTCTGGTGGCCATAGGTATACGGAAGAAATGATGGTTAAGTATAGATGTTGTTATCCATAGCTGATGCTTTATTTTTAATTTAAGAACTGAAATGGAGGACAGTAATTTCAAATACATTCATACATAAAGTCAAGAAAGTGGCAACATGGAATCTCCATGTTGGCTTGAATACAATGAGAAAATCATCTACAAATTAACCTTGCAGGTGTCTTTACGAGGTGCTGCTGAATTGTATTGTTTTTGAGTTGGCGTGTATTTATCTTCATTTGCTCGTGTCTTTTGATTAACTACACGTTATTTTCTTCATGGCAGGGCGTTCCAAATCCAAAGGCCATCCACTCATCCAAGGCCGTAGGAGAGCCACCGTTTTTCCTGGCCTCCGCTGTCTTGTTTGCGATAAAGGACGCAATCGCTGCTGCAAGGGCTGAGGAGGGTCATCTCGACTGGTTCCCGCTCGACAACCCAGCAACACCTGAAAGAATAAGAATGGCGTGTGTCGATTCCATTACAAAGAAATTTGCGAGTGTATATTACCGTCCCAAGCTTAGTGTATAGTGGTTACCCAAAAGTTTAGGAATTAAGAGTATTGAATATTTTTTTCACCCAGAAAGAATAAGGAGGAAAAACAACACATTGTAACTTCTCGGGTTGTCTCAAATGTGTAGGGCAGCAAGCAGGTCATTGAAATAAAAGTATAGGCGCAGTAGCATGTTCTGAAGTACTACTATATCTTGCTTTAGAGTAAATTTTATAAAACCACACTACCTTTGGTAAACTATCATAAAACCACACGTTTAATCAACAATTTCAGATAATAACACTTCCCTTTGCATAACATTTATCTCATTTCCGTTTTCTAACACGGATAGATTTGTGAGACCATCCAGTGGGCTTAGCCTGTTGGATATGTATATGACGGTAATACTTGTAAGTATGGTTTTCTGAAATGCTATACAAAGATAAGTGTGGTTATCTGAAACTGTTGCTTAAAAATGTAGTTTTGTGATAGTTTTAACAAAGATAGTATGGTTTTGTGAAATTTACTCTTTGCTTTATGGTAAAATTTATTGTTCGTTTATCTAAAAAAAATTAATAGGGCTGTTAGAAATCAGGACATGATGATTAAAGTCATTTGAGAATACGTGGAATCTCTCACTAGGGTGTTCCACTAAGAAACTATTTGAACTCAAATCGGATGTAAGCGAAATTAGAAATCTAATACTAAGTTTTTTGCATTAATTTGGAGTGTAGGAGTAAGGGATACATCTGTCACTACTTGCTAGAACGATGATTTAAACCCATAGATTGCAAGGATTGTATTTGTAGCAGATTAGGCTTAAAAGACATGCTCCAAGTCCTTTTTGGTCTGAAACCGGAGTAGTCAGTATGCACCATGGAGAGAGGCACTGAAAGTTGATGCCCAAAGACATGTTCATTGCTAAGACTGACGAAAGGAAATTTCAGTAAAAGAAGACCCTAAACAAACACAGTTGATCCCTAGTATAGCAATGTCTCGCTGAAGAGAACAACTGATGACAGTACCCGAAGAACTTCTTCCACATACTAAACTCTTTAAAGCGGCTAAAATCGAAGCTCGCTGAGCATGGCCACGTCTTCCTGCGGTCTACAGTATGTCACAAACAGTCCGTCCAGCGTTCCGGTCCGTGCGGTTGTAGTCGCGTGAGCTGCATGCCAGCTATAGCTTTGCATTCAGTCAAAACTGGTGATTCAATATCAAAGAACAGTTCGTCGCCGACACTCGCTCGACTGTTCTGCCAACGCACGGTCCGTTCGCTGCACCCGGCCTACTGCCTGCCGAAAAACGCCCGAAGCGCGCTGACGCGGTGAGGCCATTTATAATCCCTGATTTCGGCAAGAGCTGAACCAATCTCCTTGTCCTGAAGAGACGATTCAACCACAGCGATGATTAGATCAGCTCTTTGAAGACTTAGGTCCCCTCCGTCGTCTACTTCCAAGCCGGAAGGCACGAAGCGAGGAAGATGAATGATCTCACAGTCCACCATTGAGGAAGATGAGCAAGGCGATGAAATTCGGAAATAAATTATTAGGGGAGGCCCTCCCCTGTTGGTTCTCCCTCACCCCTTTCCCTCTCTCCTGATGGACGGCAGATGCGGGGGGCCTCGCCGAGCCCCCGCAGAAGATTTATTTCCATAAAATTGGGGGAAGAGAATTGATGTGGCCAAGAGTGCCATTACCACTTTGCTTTGTGTTGCATCAATACAATCTGACACTACAAGGTCAAGTGATGCTGCTCGAGTACATGGGGACAAGCTGATCAAGCCAGACGCAAGCCGAGCCAGAAGGAAGCGAGGTCCATGACCAGTTCCTCAAGTTCCACGAGCACTTCAACAAGGTCTACGACCAGTTCCTCAGGGTCTACGTGACAGGAGTACTCGTTGGGAACAGTATTCGTCAGGAAACTCGGTGGAAGACTCGTAGGGAACAGCACTCGACGGGAACAGTACTCGGTGGGAGGAATATTCGGTGAGAACAGTACTCGACGAGCACAGTACTTGTTGGGAACAGTCTACGACCAGGTGTTTGACAATGACCAGATCTACAACCAGGTCTAAGATCAGATTTACAACCCGGTCTTCGACCAGGTCAACGATCAAGTGATTGACCAGCTGATCGACCAGGCCTACGACCAGGGCGCCTACGACCAGGGCATGAACGGTACTCGGTATCAACAGTACTCCACATGAGGTAAACATTCTTCCCATATCTACAAGTTCTTCTTCAAAACAGCCCTCAACATAGTGGACAATGTCCGATTGACAACTTCAGTTTGTCCATCTGTTTGGGGATGACATATAGTAGAAAACAACAACTTTATTCCTAATTTAGCCCATAGTGTCCTCCAAAAGTGACTCAGAAACTTCGTATCACGATCCGACACAATAGTATTGGGCACTCCATGGAGTCGAACGATTTCTCTGAAAAATAACTTAGCAACATTTGTAGCATCATCGCTCTTATGACAAGATATGAAATACGCTATCTTCGAAAACCTATCCACAACAACAAAAATACTATCCATTCCCCTCTTTGTTCTAGGTAGTCCTAAAATAAAATCCATAGAAATATCTTCTCAAGGTATGCTAGGAACAGGAAGAGGCATATATAAACCATGTGGATTAAGGCGTGACTTAGCTTTGTGGCATGTAGTGCAGCGAGACACATAGCGCTCAACGTCGCGCCGCAACTTAGTCCAATAGAAGTGATCGGTCAAAACATCCTCCGTCTTCTTGACACCAAAATGTTCCATGAGTCCTCCTCCATGCGCCTCCTGTAACAACAAAAGACGAACAGAGCTAGCTGGAATGCATAGCTTGTTAGCACGAAACAAAAATCCATCATTCACAACAAATTTATTCCACTTTTCTTTGCCTTTTACGATTTTGAAATATATCTTTAAAATCATCATCATGCACATATTGCTCTTTAATTGTCTCTAAACCAAAAATTCTGAAATCAAGTTGAGATAACATGGTATAACGACGAGATAAAGCATCCGCAATAACGTTATCCTTTCCTTCCTTGTGTTTAATGACATATGGAAATGATTCAATGAACTCAACCCATTTAGCATGTCTACGGTTCAGATTTGATTGACTACGAATGTGCTTTAATGATTCATGATCAGAATGTATGAGAAATTCTTTGGACCACAAATAATGTTGCTATGTCTTTAATGTCCGAACTAAAGCATATAATTCCTTATCATAAGTAGAATAATTCAGACTAGGACCACTTAATTTCTCACTGAAGTACGCAACAGGTTTACCTTCTTGAATAAGCACTCCTCCAAGTCCAATTCCACTAGCATCACATTCAAGTTCAAAAGTCTTACCAAAATCAGGAAGTTGGAGAAGTGGTGCATGTGTAAACTTATCTTTCAAAATCTAAAACGATTGTTCTTGTGTAGGGCCCCATATAAAAGAAACACATTTCTTCGTAAGCTCATTCATCGGTGCGGCAATGGTGCTGAAATCTTTAACAAAGTGTCGATAAAATTCAGTAAGTCCGAGAAAACTCTGCACTTGTGTGACCGTGTTAGGAGTCAGCTGTGAGCACCCGGATTTATTAAGCTCATAATACTTAGTCATCCAATTGACCCTAGTATTATCAACCAAATAAACCCAGTCTCGAGAGATGTATACTCCCCAGAATGCAGTATACATACCTCACAACAAAAGAATGTATCAATTCCATACAACACATAGTACATAAGCAACAAACTAGAAGTTAATATTAATAAGGAATAGGTTATTACAAAAGAGGGGCTTTCTGGCCAAATAACAACAAGTACTACTAAGATAACAGCGGAAGCAAAAGTGCCATAAAGATGGCTATAACACAAATCCAATCAGTGTGCCTTAACCCCTAGGCATCTGACCGGACCGCCAAGCTAGTCGTCAAACCCGAAGCACATCTCGCAAGAGTGAAGCCCTTGGGGCTCACCTCCTTCCTCTGCAACAAAAGCCACAAAAATGCCACAACCACGGGCAGATGAGTACATAAAGTACTCCGCAAGACTTACGTGTGAGATAACAGAACTATAATTTAGCTATATGCAAGCTTTATTTAAGTGGATGAGGCTTTGAACTCATTTTAGCACAAAGCAAGTTTTCATTTGCAATAATATAGTAGATTGAAGGCAATTTGACAAAGCATTTTTAATTGATGAAATAACAACGAGATAATAACATGATAACAACAACAAGAACATCCTGGGAGTGACTAACCCATTAGCCACCACAACAATAGTATGAACATCCATTCATACCAACCCATCAAGTTTTAATTAAATGGTTGAGTCTAGTTCTCACGGGGCGTATCCGAGCGCGTCCATAACCTAGGACGAGGCTATTCGAATAGTTTTAACCCTGCAGGGGTGTACCAATGTACCCACACGCCGCATCGCCTTTCCTTTAAACACACTACCTTTGGTATGCTGCAAGCACGCTAAGTCCTACGAGACATTTCCAATGGACGATGCTAATTAAGAGCCGCCTCCCACGGGATAAGGATACATTAGACACCCTAACCGGTCTCATAATGCTCCCTCCCAACACCACACACACACATTTTATTAAAACATACCCACCGACCAGCTCATAATTAACACCTTCCAAAGTACTTAGTCAAGAGAGGTCCCATATCCCCTCGTGTGGTTAGCACGCAAAATTGCTCGAACGGTGGCGCAAGTAACTCGGTCCTAATGACTCAGCATACTACCATATTCCAAAAACCACACCATCCATCCAATATGCCCAAGTCCAAATAGTTTTCATTTTTATTTGTTTACAAATCAACAAATCATACAAGGGGACATAATGGAATGATAATTTTTGTGTGATCAAGGTTATCGACATAATGTCGACAACCGCCCATTTCTACCGTTATCTAAGCATTGCTAAGCATGACACCGTAAAAGCAATAAAAGAGCATAATTAAATCACCGGGCTCTAATTCACCAGCGATATTAGTAACTTATGGTTTGTGGCAGGGGTAACAATTTAGGGGCAACTATGCAATAGGAATAGCTACCTCTAAACGATAAAATACTTTGACACAAAAGCATGCATACATACAAGTTAAACAAAATATTAGACTTTAAAGTAATGGGACAATGATGGAAATGATCAAAATGCTTGCCTTGCTGTTGCTGGCCAATTTGTTGCTGAGGATCGCTCACAGAATCAATACACTCGTCGGCACCTAATCGAAAAGACGAAAAGATTCGATAAGAACGACGAAAACAACAAGGACAACACAGCAAACAAACTCCAAACACTCTGAATTTTCTACAGAAGCAAGAGGATGATTTTTAGGGAATTTAGCAACAAGAACCAATTGATTTGGATTCTCAATGCAAAAGTTATGAGCAAAACAATTCTGCTCAGCCCTAAAAATACCAAACTGCACTATTCACTAATTTAATTATGAGGCAACATTTTCTAGAAAAGAAGTGAAGCTGAAATTTTTACTGTAAAACCAGCACCTCATGAGATGAATAACACAATTGAGTTCATCCCATTTGGAGCTATGTTGCACTTTCTACAATTTTTCAAAAACAAGAACTTGAACAAAATTATAATGCACAAGTCCTCATTTTTATAACAGCAACAAGCTCAAAACTAATTTTCATAGTAAGTTCATTAATAGAGGAAACCAACAAAGTTGGATTCACTCAAAAATAATCTACAGAGCATTAGTTATGTATTTTACAAGTTAGACATTATTTTGAGTGTATATTTAAAGTGAGTTTTAAAATCTAATGGCAAAACTGTGCTCTGGAGCTGAACTCAACTTACAATCATTTTTGGATTAAAGTCAAGTTCAAGACAGAGCTAACACAATTTGAATGACCTCATTTGGATTTAGAATGAATAAGATATGGAATTCTAAAGTTTATACCTTATTTCAGTTTATAATTAAGAGTTCACTGGAATTTCTAAAACCAAAAGAGAGGGGGAGGACGTGAACCGTTGATCTAAATCAAACGGCCCAAGACCTCCAGAGGAAACGCGCACGCGCCTGTGCAGGTCCAGAGAACATGGGCCGTTGATCTTGGATCCAACGGTCCATGTCCTCCCCGCCACGCCATAACAGAGGGAGGTCGTGGCCGTTGATACCGCATCCAACGAACCACAACACATGAGGGAGGACCGGGACGGTCCAGATCAAACGAGGGAGGTCCTGAACGGCTGAGATCTTCCAAAGGAAGATCTAAACTATCAAGATCTCCCCAAGGAAGATCTACATCGTCAAGACCTCTCGAGGGAGGTTCTGGACGGTCCAGATTTTCCAAGAGAGGACCTTAGTGGTCTAGATTATCCTAGGGAGGACCTTAACGGTCAAGACAACAACAAAGAGGTCCTGGGCGGTTCAGATCCACTTGGGGTGGTCCTGAACGGCCAAGATCTAACAAAGGAGGTCCTAAGCACTCAGATTTCCACCGGGAGGTGCAGGCGGCTAAGATTTACCCGAGGAGGTCCACAAGGTTAAGAGGACCTCGGGGAGGTCCTACACGGTGGAGATCAACACAGGAGGACCTCAACGACTAAGATCTCCCACAAGGAGGTCCTAGCGGTCAAGATCGCAAGGAGGGAGGTCTGAGGTTGTCCTACAAAAGACCGGGGTGGTCTTTTGCAAAGAGGACCCCGAGGAGGTCTTTGGGAGGTCTTTGCCAAAAGTCCACGGGTGGTCCTTTGGCAAAGAGGCCCCAGAGATGCACGCGCTGGGAGATTAAGCGCGGCCTTAATTGCGCAACAAGGACAAAAAACAAGGCATTAAAGGTGACCCGAAGTTTACCAATGCTAAGCAATGATGATCGATTTAAGGGGAGATCTTTGTCCTAACGACAACGGCGCGGTGCCATTGTCGTCCGACAAAACCCCGAGAGGCTCCCAAGGCTTGTCGCCGCGATGAGGACCTCGCGGCGCCATCCAAGAGCACCAACGTGTGCGCAATAGTGTTCTGCGACACGCCAGACCATTCATTGCGGGGTGGCCTGAACGGCGACGAGTCAGAGATTGGCGCGCAAAAACACACGGCCAAAACACAAACAGCGATAATGAGATCCGCAGCGTACATTCAAGCGTGTGCCCAAGAAAAGCTCCGCAACAACATACACGCGGGTGCCAGCATCTACGGGACTACCAAGAGGGTTACCTGGAGGTCCCGGAGGTGCTGAGGAGGTTGGGGACGTGGAGGACCGGAGTTGGGGAAGAAGGGTTGCTCCACGGCCAACTCCAAGCTCCAAGCTCCAAGTTAGGCCTCTTCAAAATGTCCCAACCAATTAAGTTAGGGCTTTTGGTCACAGAGGGTAGTGGCTTAGATTGAAGCAAAGAGACGGAGAGGAAAAGCCACGGAGCACCGAGCCACCGAGGAGCTCCAAGGGCATCGATGGCGCCAAGGAGGTTTGGGTGGTTTGAGCTCCACAGTAATCGAGAGCAAAAGGTGAATGGTGGAAAAGAAGCCAAGGAAAACAATGGGGAGGTATGATAGCAGGAGGAAAAGGGTCATGAGCTAGGGTTAAGCTCATGGTGAGTTTAGCCCATGGCTCGGTCCATGGCTTGGGCAGACGTGGAGGTGACAGAGCAGGCTGCACACGACTTTGGGGCTAAAAGCACGACCGCATTAAATGCTGCGCAGCAAAGAGCCGTTGGGACAAGACAGATCACTGCCTCTTCCACTACCATGGCGTACGCGCACGCCAGAGCTAGGAGAAGAACAGGAGTTGCCCTCCACCGTCCGATTAGAAATGAGGGGAGGTCGTGACCCTCGATCTAAATTGAAACGATAAGTTTTTTTAAAAGGAGAAGGAGGAGATCACAGCCCATTGGATCTCGGATCGGGAGGTCGTGACCCTCCGATTTCCATAATGCGAATCAAGACGTGGAAAAAGGGACAGAGGTCCAAGGCGTTGGATTTCAATCCAACGGTGCGGACCTCCTGTGAGGTCTTAACCGCACACGAACTTAAGAACATGAGGGGGAGGTCATGGCCTTTGGATCTGATCCAACGGCTACGACCTCAACAAGGTGGGAGGTTTGCTTAGTTTAACAATGAGGGGAGGTCATGGCCATGGATTGTTGATCCAAGGGCGATGACCTCAACAAGGTGGAAGATCCACGCAACGATGGTTTGCAGAGGAGGTCGTGGCCTTTGGATTGGATCCAACGGCTACGACCTCAAGTGAGTGCAAAAGGGGAGATCTGAGTAGTTTGAGCTCGCGGGAGGTCGAGGCCATGGATTTTGATCCAAATGCCAAGACCTCGATGAGGGGGAGGTCCCAAGCGGTGATGGTTTAGGAGGAGGTCGTGGCTGTAGGATTTGAATCCAACGGCTACGACCTCATCAAGGTGGAAATGGAGGTCTGTTGAGCCCGGACTTGGTTGGGTTGGACCAGCTTGGGGAAAGTGGCTAGCCCAAGGAACAGTGTAGGCTTTTAAGTTTAGTTTTTAACAGCTGAAACTTAGCAGAATTATTTGAGATAGCAAATGAACTCCAAAATTCATGAAATTTTAACTGGAGCTTGCTGACATTAAGATTAACCTTGCATAAAATTTCCAGAGGTTATTATGCAATGCATTTTTCTCAGGAAATTCATGAAGGTTGTTCAAGGATTTGTTTTACCTCCAAAATTCATCAAACAAGTTTTACAACTTGTGATATTTTTCAGAGGGGCCCCACATCAGTTTTAGGACCAAGGAAAAATATTTCCAAATGTTTGGCACAAGATTTAGACAATTGAAAAATGAGTTTGACTTTTGGTCAACCAGAGCTTTGTGTTTTTGGATTACACAACTCTTGGACAAGAATTACATGAGAGATTAGGGGTTTTCAAGATGTGAGAAAAAGTTTTAATTTCTACACATATAATTATACTTGAACAAACCCTAATTATACATTTGGGATGTTACATCAGCCAACTCTGTACAGCTTTGATCTTGGCGTGATCAACCTCAATACCCTGTGGAGTAGCAACATAGCCAAGAAACGATACTCGATCGGTGCAAAAGGTGCACTTCTCAAGGTTACCAAATAAATGTGCACCACGTAGAGCATTAAAAACAGCATGCAAATGTTCCAGATGTATCTCTAATATTTTGCTACAAATCAATATGTCATCAAAGTATACCACCACAAATTTTCCTATGAAAGCACGCAAAACTTCATTCATTAATCTCATGAAAGTACTAGGGGAATTAGTTAACCCAAAAGGCATCACTAGCCACTCATATAATCCAAACTTAGTTTTGAATGCTATTTTCCATTCATCGCCTAACTGCATGCGAATTTGGTGATATCCGCTACGCAAATCAACTTTAGAGAACAAAGTAGAGCCACTTAATTCATCAAGCATATCATCTAGCCTAGGAATAAGATGACGATATCGAATAGTAATATTATTGATAGCCCTACAGTCAACACACATACACCATCATCCATCTTTCTTAGGTACCAAAATAACAAGGACAGCACAAGGACTAAGGCTTTCGCGTACGTACCCTTTGTCAAGCAAGTCTTGCACTTGACACTGAATTTCCTTAGTCTCTTCAGGATTGGTTCTATATGGCACATGGTTGGGAAGCGAGGCTCCTGGAATTAAATAAATTTGATGCTCAATCCCCCGAATCGGAGGCAGCCCTGGGGGTATGTCACTAGGAAACACATCAGTAAACTCCTACAAAATGTGAGCAACAGCAGGAGGCAAAGAAGGAGGCATATCCTCAAAAGAAAAAAAAGGCTTCTTTGCACACTAAAACATAGCAACCAGATTTGCTTTCTTCCATCTCACAAATATCAGACTTGGTAGCGAGTAAAACAGAACCTTTCAATTTAATTTCACCTTTCCTAGCACTAGGTTCTTTCTTCTTCGGGTGCACAAGTTCTTTAGCTACAATTTGATTTTCACTTTTGCTACTGTCCTCTTGTCTATTAGCTCTCTCTAATTCATCCTTTAAAATAGCTTCAGGAGGCATGGGCAACAAAGTGATTTTCTTTTCTTTAAACATAAGAGTATACTTACTAGTTCTACCATGATGCACTGTATCTCGATCATATTGCCAAGGTCTACCTAACAACAAAGAGCAAGCTTGCATAGGTACTACATCGCAATCAACATAATCATGATAAGAACCAATAGAAAAAAATATATGGATGAGGGTGCTGTTGTGTGGTCAATGCAAGCTTCTCAACCATGTCCATGCTCGCCAAATTGTTGCAACTTCCTACATCAATGATTACATGACATGAACGCTCTTTGATGACAAGCTTTGTTTGGAACAGATTGTGGTGTTGATTCTTCTCAGCACGCTCCATTTGTGCACTAAGTACATGCTTCACTATAAGGCTTAAATACTTATCTGTAATTTTAGTACCATATTGGTCCTCGTCTCGCTCAGATTCTTGATCATCACCTGCAGGGTCAGTTGCAAGCATAGCATATTCTTCCTCAATGTCACTAGTTGAAGTATACTCGCCATTGTCCTTTATCAAGAGAGCTCGCTTGCTAGGGCAATCTCGCATCATGTGTCCATAGCCCTTGCAACGATGGCATTGTGTTTTCTCGTGCTCTACCTGTTGAAGCAACTGAACATGAACTTTGCGCGGGGGCTTGTACCATGCTCTTGCTTGTTTCCGGTGCACGTGATGGTGTATTGAAAGTAGATGGACGCCGGCTGTTGGAGGAGTTCGTAGGTGCAGGTGTTTGGCTGGAGGGAGTAAATGGCGTTTTTGATTGCCCTTGAGTTGGGCGGCCTGCAAAAGAACCTACAAAATTTCCTTTGTTTCTGGATTGACGTCCCTATACCTCTCTCTCAGTTTTACAAGCAAGATGAAACAAACGAGTGATAGAATTGTATTCTTTATAGTCAAGTATGTCTTGAATTTCATGAGTTAAACCTCCCAAAAATCTAGCCATCTTAGCATCTTCAGTTTCTTCTAAACCACAACACAACAAACCAGTTTGCAATTCTTGATAATAATCCTCTACAGAACTACTACCTTGTCTTAAGCGTTGCAAGTTATTAAGCAAATCACGAGAATAGTATGACGGTACAAATCTAGCTCGCATAGATCTCTTTATAGCATCCCATGTTCTAGGTATGTTTCGTTCATTACGGCACAATTCATTCCACCAAATAGAAGCAAAATCTGTGAACTCACTAGCAGCAGCCCTAACCCTTTTATTGTCAGGAAATTCATGGCATGCAAATTTTTGGTCTACGACTAACTCCTATGTGAGATAAGCATCAGGATCATATTTACCAGCAAAAGGAGGCATAGTGAATTTAAATTTACCAAGTGAATCATTACGGTCACGTACCTCATGTGGTGGACCCCTTCTCATACCTTGTTGATTGAAGTGTCGTTGCCGATGATCACGATCATTGTTGGGAATGACACCACCATCGGACTCCGTATCAGCAACATATGGGTTCGCTTCATCTTCTACCTCATCGGTCCATGAGCTAGCAACTACCGGTTACTGTAGCGGTTGTTACAGTAACGCCGACAAAGCAATGGGCGGCAACAAGAGGTGGAGCTCTCTCTAGCTGCTCCACACGAGTAGCAAGCGTAGCAAGATCGTTATTAGTGCGATCTAGAACCCCCCTCAATATGCTCCGAATGTTGATTCAGTAAGCGTGAAAAGCGTTGCATGATGTCTTTCGTGCGAGGCGTGAGAGGTGCATCTTCCTCAATGTTGGGCCTGCTATTCTCCCATTGTGACCATGAAGCTGCCATTGTTAGTATCAAAGCAACAAACAAATCATAGTGTATATGTCCCTATCAACTACTAAGTTCTGGCGTCTCAATAGTCAGTCACACTCAAGCTTATACCAAGTTCTTACAAACTCTTACCAATGCAAACAGGTGGTGCAACCGGTGGCTGGTTCGTGATAAACTTGACTCAAGTGATGAGTAGAGCGATTGCAAAAGTCGGTGCGACGTGATCTTCTCGGTTAGTCAAAAGTGGAGCTTGGACAAGCTTGATAATAGGTAGCAAAGGGAACAATCAGTTAATTTCAGAAATTACACATAATTGCATTATAGTTCGTATCTAGCACTTAGCCTATGTTGCTGATCAACCAAGGATGGATGAAGGCTAAAACAAGTGTATAACAATGTATAGGAGTTGTAGACATAGGATAATTCAGTAGAATGCAATTTGGAGTGAATAGCACAAGTTTTGACCCAACACCTAAAATCGTGGTTTTCATCCTTCGACGAGACATCGGTATTTAGCCTGTAACTTTTTGTCAGATGCCTCTTTTTCAATGATTGTTTTTTTCTCTATTTCCTGATGGCTTTTTTTCCACAATTTTTCTTTTGGGGCCACTTTCTGAAAACTGACTAAAAAAATTGCGCAAAAATCATAAGTGCAGACAGTTTCAGATTCAAACAGAAAAATGGGTCAACTTTCACCGCATATAAAATCTGATTGCCTTCCTGGATTGAGGTGAAATTTTATAGGCAGATGAATAATCAAATTATTGATATAATGGCGGTGGTTTCACTAAAAAAGGATGAAAGAATCAAAAGGTATGGTGATTTTCGTGGCAGCGGCAGAATAGGGGGTCTTCTGGCCGAAATTGGAAATTTGGGTTTATGGTGTTCTAGATGGATTTGGACGTGGGGAATTTATTTTGGAGCTTATTTTTGGGTTTAGGACGTGATGGATGGGCTAGGATTTCTTTTTTCTTTTTGGATTTTATAGGACCAAAGATATGATCAGCAACTAGACAAAGCTAAACGGACACAAATTCAATTTAGCAAACCAAAACTAATAGATTGAAAGGCACAACAGGGTTTGGACAGCGGATAATTAACTCTTTTTGTAGGGCAATTTTTCTGGACTATGGAAAAAAAACCAATCTACTAACTAGGAATACAAGAATTCCTACCGGTTAACGTTAGCTCTGATACCACCTGATGAGCCAATGGTTGTCCCGATCTTCCGATAGGATGATAACTTCGATTTGGAGGAGAACGACTTTGATGATGTAGGCTTCTACCCGGTAACGACCAGAACACCAAGCAATCGCTAAACCATACTCCGAGTCGTTAGCAACCGTGCCAAGAACGCGGTTGACTTGACCACGAAGTTCTATTCCTGCATGCAATCGAAGAACACGCAAGAACAATATAATAAGCAATCTGAAATTGCAAATAGGATTGAAATATTTGATAACGTTGGGATTCCGAAGCAGTATTTAGGGTTGGTCTAGTCGACATAAGCAAATACACAAAGTTTGTAGGACCGGAAAGGCGACTAGAGGGGGGGTGAATAGACGTTTTCTCTATTTTTCACCTTGATCGAACTCAACACTACTTTCACTCCAATAGCTATAAAAGCTATGAAGATCTGTATACAGGCACAGCAGATGACCTGTGTTGAATCCGATTAAACCCCAAAGCAAATGACTAAAAACAACTCACAACTGCAAGCACAAAATGATGGCAGTGCATAAGCAATCTGAACCACAAAGGACATTGTAACAGCATGCTTTTACAAAACAGTAACAAACTCACACACACACACTAGCAGTATACAAAAGTTGTCACAGTAGCAATAAAACAACTAAACTCAATGAAAGGCTTTGTTCCACAAACCGATGTGACAGCATTGCTACAGCCACCGGCGATCACTTTCTGCGGGGCACAACGTCGCAAGCACTGGAAGTCTTACATCAAACCGCACAGCATCATGACGCCGTCCTTCCCGTCGATAATGGCACGGGACTCCAGCGAATAGAGCCTCTTCCTGACAGCCAAGTCCCACAACACCGAGCTGACAAGCAAGCTAAAGAAACAGGGCCGAAGCAATAAAGAAATCGTGCATCACAAATTGATGAGACAAGCAAAAAAACTGCAGCTGCCGCACAGGGCTTCTGATCTTTCCCAGGAATCGGTTTCTATCAGCAGTGGATCACAGAGCAACAAGATGGGCACAGCCAAGAAATAAAATAAACACCAAGTTGCAGCCAAGGCAGTCAAACAACTCGGTCACAGAGCAATCTGTTCACCAGTGATCGGATTGACAAGGTGCAGCTCGAACCTCTCATCAGCAGTAACTAGCCAGCCAAGTGAGGACCCAATCAGATGCCTACCAGCAGACTCCACGCACACATAGCAACGTGCCGAGCAGCAAAAAACAAACCAAGAAATCAAAACGCTGGCAATCAAAGATCCAGTTTCTACACCTAGGGAGACCGGCCGCCCAAAGACTCGAGATTTTCAAGGAAAAGCAGGCCGCCACACACAGCTGACTTTTTGGGGCGGCAAGAACAAGCCGCCTAGATCACCCACTCGCTCACAAAAAAATACCGATCAAAAGGCAAAGCAGCAAAGATTCAGAACGCATCAACAACAGCAATCAAAATCAAATTAATGGATTCTGTCGCACCAATGAATAGCAGCTCAAGCAAAAGAAAGAAAAGGCCGGCCAGAGGCTCTACAAGCACAGATCCGGAATCTCCAGCGGCCACAACACAGCCACCGCCTTGACCTCTTGTTTCTTCACGAGCGTAGCACAGGCTGCCACCAGGAAAACCAATTGATGCGGACACAGGGCAATAAAATACTAAAACTAAAGCACAGGAATTGATTTGATGGCAGCATACAAGCAATAAACAAAACCAAAAGCATGTCCCTGGGATCTTGATCTGGATTCCTCAAGAGGACTACAACAGCCTAAACCTCATTTCACGGGCGCTCAACACAGGCGCTACTCCTTTTCTCCAGCACAGAGGCTGCCGCCACACAAGCCTCTCTTTTCTCCAGCGGCTAATCTTTGGGGGCGCCACCACAGCTCCAAAAGCGCGCACCAAAATATCCCATCTCCTATTCCTTTTATATGACAGCTCTTAACCCTAAAACCCTTTTAGAATTGGAGCTAAACCTAATGGGCTTCCGTTAAGGCCCAACAACAACGGAACACACACGCACGCATTTTAAAGCGTCGTCTTCAATTCTCTTGACTTAAACCACTTCCTTTGCGCCGTCCCGCGCCGTGGTTTAGCCAAAAGGTCACCAAGATGGTATTTGGTAAAATTACCAAAATACCCCTTGTCGATCTTTTCCGAAGACCGAGTCCAATCCAGTTGAAGCAATCGTCTGCTTCGCCAAGTGTAGGTTGATCAACGGCTCCATGTCGTCAAGTCTCTCCGTCCGGATCCCACCGCACCATCGAGCACTTGTAACGACTCGCGCCGCTGATCCAACCATCGCCAATCGCCTGCTTCGGTCATCCTTGTCCATTCTGCGCCACGCTTGAGTCACTTGACCTCACCCGGCATCCATGATCGTTCTGGACCTCAACTCTCCAAGCTTAGTCCCGATCCTCCTCGCCGTTGACCGTCATTGACCTGCAAGCCACCTGCACAGCAATAGACATCCAAACACGAATCCGGGAACAAATTCTTCACAACTTGACCCACGTTAGCCAAAACATGCAATATACAACACATATGCATTAACAAATATGGATATGACCTATCCCAAAATCAATTCACCACTAACATTTTCAAACAGCACAAAAGCCGGTCAGACCGCCGCTGACCTGACAGAACTGAAACTTTGTCGAAAACACTTGAAACTTCAAACCAAAAACCACATTGCCAATTGTTTCATCATCCTAAGATCATGGGCATATCCCCATGATATCCACAAAGTTGCAATATAGCTAACTTTTAACTTAACAAAATCCAAGGAAACTAGAGGGGGTACAGCCTCCTTAAATAGGAGGAAGGGGAGCCGCACATAACTAGCATAGGTAGGGTGGTACTACTGTTCATGTGAACAGTGCGTGCCCCCTAGGTGGTCGGCCGGCATATGTGCCAAGTTGAATACAATTACAAGGCCCAAATTGGCCCTGTTGGACCGAAATAGGCGACTAGAGGGGGGTGAATAGGAGCTCAAAAAATTTTCACAAAGATCGGATTCAATTCTTACTTTACTCCAATAGCTATGAGAGCTATGAAGATCAGTATACAATCACAGCAGAAGACTTGTATTGAATCCGACCAACACCCCAATGCAGAACAATCAAAAGCTCATCAAATTCAGAGCTAAGCGGTCTGACCGGAAAATACTTGGCGGTCTGACCGCTAGCTATACTCGATCGACCGGTGATCTCGAAAGCGATCAATCCACCGATCAAGAAACAAAGGAAAAAAAATTGACGTGAAAGTCACAAAATGCCTAACTTTTAATCTATGACTCTAAGCTGCATGAAACTTGGAACACACCTTCACAAGGATATCAGTAACCTATTCCAGGTGACGATCGTGAAGATCCTTGCCAAAGATTTGACCTTTTTCCAATTTAGTGAATCTTGGTCCAATACCGAGTCAAAAACAAAAATGCGATCAAAAGCTTGCGCGTGGGTAATAGATGATCAAGATGATCCTAGATGGGTTCCCACATATCCCAGCAAGCAAGATCAGGAGGAAAAACCAAGTAGAAACTGGAGAATCAAAGAAAGCACCAAAATCACAAAATAGAGTGCAAGAACTAAAAGAGACTCATCTTCTTAAAATCTTGCATGGATTGATTTGTGATTGATGTAGGTTTACAGCCACTCCATCGGAGGACAAAGACTGACCACGTGAGCATCAAGATTAATCCACTCTCTAAAACCCTAGCTCTCCTTTCTCTCCAAAACCCTAAGACACAATAGGGTTTAGACAAATGCACCAAAGAGCTCAAGTGCAACCAGCACTTAGCCCTATATATAGTGGAGGCTAGATCCTAGAGAATATTCCATTATGGCACCCGTTAGACCCTAACACATAAACGGGTTAACACACGCACGCATCTCAAAGCGCCGTTTCCATCTTCGCTTGACCTAAACCGCTTCTCCAAGCGCTGACCCGTGCCGCGGTTTAGCCAAAGGTCACCAAGGCGGTATTTGGGTGAAAAGACGAAAATACCCCTTCTCGATCCTTCTCCAAAGACCGAGTCCAATCCTCGTGAAGCAATCGCCTGCTTCGCCACGTGTAGGTTGATCAACGGATCTCATCATGTCGGCAAGTCTCTCCCATCTGGCTCCCACCGAACCACCATGGCACTTGCACCGACCCCCACGCCGCTTGATCAAACCAGTCGCACCGAACCGCCCGTTCGGTCACCTTTGTCCATTTTGTGCTCCGCTTGAGTCCTCTGACCTCACCCAGCATCCTCGATCATTCTGGACCTCAGCTCTCCAAGCTTAGTCCCGATCATCCTCGCTGTTGACCATCATTGACCACCAAGCAACCTGCACACCAATAGACAAAGAAATCGATTCCGGGAACAAGTTCTTCACAACTTGACCCACGTTAGCCAAAACATGCATCATGCAACATGTACATAAGCACTGATTAACATGAACTTGACCTAACAAAAACACATCGCCGCCACGTAGGCCGGCGAATCAAGCCAAAATTGGTCAGACCGCCACTTAAGGCTGGTCTGACCGCCAACCAAAGGCCGGTCTGACCACCAGTCCATGACTTAGACAAATTTCCAACCTGGAAACCCAAACCTTATTTGGAAATTTAAAATGAATAGAACTTTTCAATGGAAGCTCCAAAAATTATGAGACCAAGTACAGAAGAACCCTCTCACTTGCCTACACACTCTATTTTTGGCTTAGCTCCAAAATCCAAATTTTCTAAAGTGGCGGTCGACCGCTCGTGAGGCGGGTCGATCGCCACACCGCGATCGACCGCCACCCTGGCTGGTCAGACCGCCAGTAACCAAAACAGCCAAGCGGTCTGAGGCATGGCCAGTCTGACCACCACCTTGGCCGGTCAAACCGCCAAAGGACTGACAGAATCTGAAACTACGCTGAAAACGCGTGTTTCCGCAAACCCTCAACGCCATTGCCAATTGTCTCACCATCCTAAGATCGTGGGCATATCCCCATGATATCCACAATCTCCCCTTCTATGAACACATTGGCAATATCTCAGAAAATGTAAGTTTGAGGTTTGAAAATGAAAATACTCGACGTTTTCGTGCAAAGGCACAACTTGGTCCATAAGCAAGAGAAAGCAATGGAAATGACCAAGCTGGCTTCAAAATAGCATAGGCAAGTGAGATACAGCAAAAGAAAGCACAAAAGCTTCAATTTCCAAAGAATGGCCAAAAATCTCACTTAAGGTCCATATGAAAGAACAATTGTTCTATTTGACCTTAGATCATTGTGAGGCTTCAAGATTTGCAATTCAAGTTCAGAAATGGCAACAAGACCAAAAGAATGCAAATGAATAACTCCCCCTCACTATGATCACCAACTTTGCAGAAAATTTTTCAGTTTTCACCTTTTCCTCCAAATAGCTCTTTTTTTACCATTTTTTGCTATTTCTCCCCTTTTGACAGTGGATTCATCCACTTTCCTCTCATCCAAAGATGACAAATGCATAAATGAGGAAGAAGCATAAGAAAGAGCATGCATGAAGTGCAATGGAGTGGCTTCATTTTTTTTTTGTGTTTTTCAGTTTTTAGTAAAAGAAGCTTTGCAGATTACCCAAATGAACAAGCTAACATTTCAATGATTGCTCAAAACATATCAATCCTGACAGCGCTAGCAAGATCATGTTAAGACATATATAGCAAAGCTAGGCTAAAGAGCTCAAAGAAGCGATGAATTTTAACAAATTTAAGCAAAAAGCTTCAAAATTAGCAAGTTTAACAACAGGGATCCTAAGGTGATAATGGCCTTGTCATAATGTCATTGTGAGATCCAGAAGCTAGCAAAGACCATTTTAGAGACAAACAGTTCAGAATTGAATCATTTTACTCAAATTATCTCAAAAGCCCAATTTTCACAAGAAATTTCATTTCAAGTTGATAAAAGGTCTATCTTAGTAAAGAAGATCCTGGACTAGGAGCCATCCACAATCTCTTCCTAAGCTTCAACCAATTTTTGACAATTTGTATTTTTAGCCATGTGCTAGATCTCAAGTCTTGCCGCGACCATCCCAAGCAGAAAAAGCTTGAAAGGGTGGTCTAGGTCAACCAAAACTCCCCTTGAGTTCAAGCCAAGTGCAATGGCAAGCCGTCTCATGAGAAAGAATTGAAGAGATTAGTTTTTTCGAACAAAAAGAGATCATTTTTCATTGTTCATAGGAGCAATTTTAGATTCTTTAAGAGAACAAGAAGCTCCAGAAATGCTCAATTCTAAATTCAAGAGCTAACAAAGCAATTTTGACAGGGCCAGTGTCACAAAAGGATCACTAATCGTGCAACTAGCTAAAAGATTCACAAATTGTAGTTTTTCAATACAAGTTGTTTTTAAGTTCTAGCTCAATTAGCAAAGACTTTGCTACACATGTGAAAGCTTGATAATTCTAGCAAGTCAAGAACTAATCACAGTAGTGAGCAAGAATTGAAAAACTAAAGCTCAAAAGAGTAATAAGCAAAGCTTCATTAATTTTAAAAGACGAGCATTAAAGCTTATATTACAATGTATCTTTTTTGGATTTTTCATATAAATGCAATATGATACAATGAGATGCACAAAAGGCTGAAAAGCCTAAAAAGATCAAGAAGATCAAGAAAAGATCAAAAAGTTCAAATGAGCAAGGAAAGTTTAGAAGAACAAGGTAAAATCAGAAAAGATCCAACTCCCCCTCAAACCAACCCATAGGGGTAAATAACCCCTAACTCGCTTCTCAAGGTGGCAAACCTTGTTGGGTCTAACGGTTTGGTGAAAATATCCGCTAACTGGGCATCAGTCTCCACGAAATGAAGCACAATATCACCCTTCTCTACATGGTCTCTAAAGAAGTGATAGTGAATGTCAATATGCTTGGTCCTAGAGTGTTGCACTGGGTTTTTAGCAATGTTAATGGCAGAAGTGTTATCACAGAAAAGAGGAACACTATCAAATACTAACCCATAGTCCTTAAGAGTGGACACCATCCACAAAATTTGGCTACAGCAACTAGCGGCAGCTACATATTCAGCTTCAGCAGTGAATTGTGCAACAGATGACGGCTTCCTAGAAGACCAAGAGACAAGA
This sequence comes from Phyllostachys edulis, assembly GCA_036346405.1. Lineage (NCBI taxonomy): Eukaryota > Viridiplantae > Streptophyta > Magnoliopsida > Poales > Poaceae > Phyllostachys > Phyllostachys edulis. The sequence goes on from CM070554.1 coordinate 64,089,487, forward strand.
GAAGTGCCTAGGAAGTGACAAGTATCTGAAGTGCTCTTCCTATCTATCCGACAGCCTGCAAATCAGAATTAGAAAACCCCCGAATGGACAAAGAAGAAGAACAGGAATACCAAATACCATATTGGAGGGTAACACAAACATACCTGAAAATGCATTTGACGGCTTGTCGATGGGAAGTTCTTGGAGACGCCTGGAATCTGGCACATAAGCAGACGGCAGAGTGAATATCTGGTCTGGAGGCCGTCAGGTACAAGAGGGAGCCGATCATGCTGCGGTACTCGCGTTGATCCACGGCTTCTCCTTCCTCATCTGGACCCAAATTAGACGAAGTCGCCATGGGAATGGCGATCGGCTTGCAGTCACCCATCTCGAAACGCTTGAGTAGATCCTTGGTGTACTTGTCTGATGGATGAAGGTCCCTTCCTTGCATTGTTTGCTTTGAAGCCCCAGAAAATAATTGAGCTCTCCCATCATGCTCATCTCAAATTCCCTGGACATAGTCTCAGAAAAACTAGAAACAAGAGCATGAGAAGAACCACCGAAGATAATATCATCCACATAAATCTGAACAAGCAGGAAGTCATTGCCATGCCTAAGAATGAACAGGGTCTTGTCTACCTTACCCATATCAAAGTTATTCTTAAGCAAGAAGGTCTTAAGTCTATCATACCAGGCTCTAGGGGCTTGCTTAAGACCATACAAGGCTTTGAAAAGCTTGAAAACATGCTCTGGGTGTTTGGGACTTTCAAAACCTGGGGGCTGCCTAACATACACTTCCTCCTCTATGTAACCATTCAGAAAGACACTCTTGACATTCATTTGATACAATCTAAAACCCTTAGATGCAACAAATGTAAGCAGAATGCGAATGGCTTCTAGTCTAGCAACAGGAGTGAAGGTCTCTTCAAAATCTAACCCCTCAACCTGAGTGAAACCCTGAGCTACCAATCTAGCCTTGTTTCTAACCACAAAACCATTCTCACCTTGTTTGTTCTTGAAAACCCAACGGGTTCCTATCACATTATGACCACTAGGAGGTTCTATAAGATACCAGACCTTGTTTCTCTCAAAATTCTCTAACTCCTCATGCATGGCATTGACCCAACAAGAATAAGATAATGCGTGTGAAATATCGCGGGGTTCAAAAGAAGCAACAAATGCAGAATGGGAGTAGAGACTCGGATCACGATACCTGAAGCGAGTGACTCACTCATGAATATTACCTATCATCTGATCCGGAGGATGATGCCTCTAAATATGAAGTGGAGCGCCTGGGAGAGACAATGTTTCTTCAACCTCCGCAGGTACTGCTAATGAAGAGGATGCAACAGGAGCCTCAACTGAAGGTGAAGTAGTCGCAGCTGGCTCTGGAGCTGGAATAGGAGCATCAGTAGTAGCAGGTGGAAGACCAGTATCATCTTCATCCGCATCTTCTTCCACAAAAATGCTCTCAGTCACCTGTGAATCACCTGAAAGATCGGATCTAGCTCCAGGGCTAGTCTCATCAAAAGTGACATTGCATGTCTCCTGGACAACGTTAGTTTCAACATTAAAAACACGAAAACCCCTCGAATGTGCAGGATAACCCAGAAATAAACCATCACAAGTCCGAGACTCAAATTTATCTAGGTTTCCTATCTTGAAAATGAAACACTTGGCTCCAAAAACTCGAAAGTGAGAAATAGAGGGTTTTCTGCCAAATCGAAGCTCATAAGAAGTCTTGCCCAAAGATGGTCCCAAGAAGACCCGATTTGAAATATGGCAAGCTGTAGCAATAGCTTTGACCCAAAACCTCCTCGGAGTGCTGTACTCATCTAGCATCATCCTAGCCATCTCGACTAGGGTCATGTTCTTCCTTTCCACAACGTCATTTTGTTGAGGGACATGTGGAGAAGAGAACTGATGCTCAATTCCGCGCTCAGCACAAAAAGAGGCAAAAGAAGCATTCTTGAACTCCCTGCCATTGTCACTGTGAATGGCTCTCAAAGCACTAGGAAGTTCAGAAGCCAAACGAAGAACGAGATCATGGAAGTGATCAAAAGCCTCGTCCTTCGTAGCAAGAAAGAACACCCAAGAATATCTCAAAAAATCATCAACTATGACAAGAACATACCAATTACCACCAACTGATCGAACCCGAGCAGGACCAACAGTATCCATGTGAAGCAATTGTCCCGGTCCGTCAGTCATGACCATAGTCAATGATGGGTGTGAGGCGGCAACTTGCTTTCCATGCCTATAGGGCGCACATACAACATCCTTGATAGCTTTGAGTTTGGGCAAACCTCTCATGAGATCAAGGTTGTTAACTCGTGTCAGATGATCAAATCCAATGTGCCCTAAACGACGGTGCCAAAGCCAGAACTCAGAAGACGATGCAATCAAATAAGTGAGAGAACCAACAAGAGATTCAGAAAAGTCGGCTCCAAAAATCCGACCAATACGAGAAATCCCAAAAACGAGCTCACCAGCTGAATCAAGCACACGACAAGCATTCTTCTTAAATCTAGTCTCATAGCCATCATCAAGAAGCTGCGAGACAGAAAGCAGATTGTACCTTAGCTTGTCTACAAGAGCGACATCCTTGAGGATGAACTTGTCGTTCACCTTGATCGATCCTGTTCCCATAATCCGCCCTTGTGTATCATCTCCAAAGGTGATGAAGTCATCACCTGTCGACCGTGTGAAGGAGGTGAACCATTTTGAGTCTCCGGTCATGTGGCGTGAACACCCGGAGTCGACGAACCACATGTTCTTCCACCTTTCGCGGCGATCCTGAAAATCAGGCACAAAAGAACGATGTGTCTCAATAATGGTGTTAGTTAGACATGACTTGGGAACCCAGTACTGAGACACATGTCTGCGAGTAGAATGCAAAGCAGAAGTGCTAGCCTTGATCTTATTCAAAGTTCTGTTATGAGCAATGGTCATAGGAGCATGAGAAGCATCCTGTCTAGGAACATGATGATGAGCATGTGAAACAAATCCTAGTCTAGATTTCTTATCTTGAGCATGACCATGTCTCACAAAAGACCTAGGTTGATGAGATGAAATTCTAGCAAGTTTCTTCCTAGCAATTTTCAACATACGCCAACAAAACTCAACCAAATGTCAAGCCTTCTTGCAATCAAGGTTAACAATTTCGGCGAAATTTCGCCGAATTGACCAAAATTTCATCCATTTCGTCCCCATCTGAAAGGAATTGATTTCGTTCAAAAAAATTCGTTTGGTTTGAATTTTGAGGAAATTTGAAGGGGTAGATACACCAAAAGTAGTGAATACACCCCAAGGCCATTGATAGCCCAGTGGTGTTGCTTCACGTTCAATGCTGAAAGAGCACAAGCTAGACTCCACCTTATCAGAAGCAACCAACTTGCTAGACTCTAGGCATTTTTCACATGGAGCAGTTTTAACTTCAATCAATTCAGTTCTAGCATTTTCAAGTTGGTGCAAAGCGACATCATGAGCAGATTGCAATTTAGACAATTTAGAATGTAAAGCATTGCAAGAAGAACATTCATCAGATTCAAGACTCTTAGCATTTGCAAGTTCTAATGTCAAATTCTCAATCCGAGCCTCTAAATCCTTGTTCCTAGCCATGGTAAATTCTAATGCCTTGTCCTGACTCATCAGTTGCTCAAAAATTATGTCGCATCTAGCAGAAAGGACATCGTAAGAGGGGAGTACCTCGTCGTCGTCGATGTCGACGGAGTCAGCCATGAAGCACATGCCGGTGAAATCCTTGGCCTTCCCTTTCTTCTTGTCCTGAGCGGGTTCCTCCTCCTCCTTGTCCTCCTCGGTCCCGGAGTCCACATCGCTCATGGATTGCTCTCCAAAAGCTTTAAGGACCCAGTGAGCGGCCTTCATCAGCTTGGCAGCATCATACTTCGACTCCTTTCCTCCTTGAGGCTTCTTCCAAGCTGGCTTACCCTCCTTGCGGTTGCTCTTCCCTTTCAGCTTGGGGCAGTTCGCCCGGATGTGGTTGAGCTGTCCGCACTCATAACAAGTCACATGACCTCCTCTCTTTCTGTTCCTCACATTGTTGTAGGCCCTTGTGACTTTCCTGGCTAGGAGGGCTAACTCGGCCTCAGGCATGTTCTCAAATTCTTCTTCATCAATAGCAGATAAACAAGCAAGAAAAAAAAACAGAAGAAGACTCAGAAGGAGCATCAGAAGCTCTCTTGAGTGGATCGGCCACCAAAGCCATGTTTTCTTTCTTGGGCTGATCTACCCTCTTGATCTCATGTGTGGATATCTTGGGGATATGCCCACGATCTTAGGATGATGAGACAATTGGCAATGGCGTTGAGGGTTTGCGGAATCACCCGTTTTCGACGTTGCTCCAGTTCTGTCAAGCCTCTAGCGGTCTGACCGGCCATGGTGGCGGTCAGACCGGCCATGCATTGTGTTGCTTTTCTGGAATGGTGGCTGGCGGTCAGACCGGCCGAGGCGGCGGTCAGACCAACCACTTTATGATCTTTGGAATTTGGAGCTGGGCCAAAAATAGAGGGTATAGGTAAGTGAGAGGGTTCTTCTGCACTTGGTCCTATAATTTTTGGATCTTCCAGGGAAAAGTTCTATTCATTTGAAAATTCCAGAAAGGTTCGGATTTCCAGGAGTGGAATTTTGGCTAAGTCCTGTGGCGGTCGGGCCGACTGCCTTGTCTTTGGGCGGTCGACCGGCGTTGATCGCCGAGACCGCCAAGGGTGGCGGTCTGACTGGCTTTGGCTTGTTCGTCGACCCGCGTGGTGACGACGTGTTCTTGTTAGGTCAAGTTCAGGGTTATAATTGCATATGTGTTGCATGATGCATGTTTTGACTAACGTGGGTCAAGTTGTGAAGAACTTGTTCTCGGAAATGGTTTCTTGGTCTATTGCTGTGCAGGTAGCTTGTAGGTCAATGACGGTCAACGGCGAGGAGGATCAAGACTAAGCTTGGAGACCTGAGGTCCATAACGATCAAGAATGCCAGGTGAGGTCAGAGGACTCAAGCGGGGCGCAGAATGGACATGGATGACCGAACGGGCGGTTCGGTGCGACTGGTTGGATCAAGCGGCGCGGGAGTCGGTGCAAGTGCTATGGTGCCGGTGGGATCCGGACGGGAGAGACTTGCCAACATGGAGCCGTTGATCAACCTACACGTGGCGAAGCATGGGATTGCTTCACGATCTGTGGACTCGGTCTTTTGGAGAAGGATCGAGAAGGGGTATTTTGGTAATTTCACTAAATACCGCCTTGGTGACCTTTTGGCTAAACCGTGGCGCGGGTTGGCGCATGGTGAAGCGGTTTAGGTCAATCGATGATGAAGACGGCGCTTTGAGATGCGTGCGTGTGTTAACCCATTTGTGTGTGGGGTCTAATGGGTGCCCTAATAGAATATTCTCTAGGATCTAGCCTCCACTATATAAGGGCTAAGTGCTGGCTGCACTTGGTAACTCTTGGCCATTTAGATAACCCTATTTTGTGTTTTAGGGTTTGGGATGAAAGGAGGAGAGCTAGGGTTCTAGAGTGGGATTGATTTGAGTGCTCAAGTGTTGAGCTTTGTCCTCCAAGTGGGAGTGGCTGTAAACAAAAATCATCCATCTATCCAAATCAATCCAACTAGATTTCACAAGATGAGTCTCTATTTCGTTCTTGTGTTCATCCTCTCTATTTGATGATTTTGGGCCTTTCTTTGATCCGGGAGTTTTTACTTGGGTTTTCCTCTTGATCTTGCTTGCTGAGATATGTGGGAACCCATCTAGGTTCATCTTGATCATCAATCATCCATGAGCAAGCTTTTGGATCTAAGTTTTGGTTTTGCCCGGTTTTGGTGAAGAAAGGGTGATTTTCGGGGGTTTTGCTCTTGAGAGCTTTTGGCTTGATTCTTCCTATGATTGAGAGTGCTAAGATGTATGAGAAACCATTCTTAGCCATCCTGGATTGATTCCTCCCACGAAATCATCTCAATCATCGTTTTCGCATTTGGCTCGGTTTTGAAGCACCCTTCGTTCAAACTGAAAAAGATAGGAACTTTGCATGAATCTCTATAATCTTTAATTGGAATAGGTTCCTAATATCTTTAAGAAGGTGTGTCTCAAATTTCGTGGAGTTTGGCCTTACGGATCAAAAGTTAGACCGATTTGAGTTTTGGTTTTTGGTCATTCTCAGTCTTTGTTTGGGTTTGTTCATCGTCGGTGGCGGTCAGACCGCCAATATCAGAGGTCAGACCGCCCCATGGAGAGGTCAGACCGCTATTCTGAGAGGTCTGACCACCCAACTCTTTGTGAATTGAGTTTTTGGTAAATTTTGGTGTTTTGCGTTGGGGTTTTGATTGGATTCAATACAAGTCTTCCACTGTGCTTGTATATTGAACTTCATAGCTTTTATAGCTATTGGAGTGAAATTAGTATTGAATTCAATTAAGGTGAAAAAGTATTCGTGCTCCTATTCACCCCCTCTAGTCGCCTTTCCGGTCCTACATCATGTGTTTTGAGCTTGCTATAAAGCAGCTCAAGGGTAAGATCTGCAAGATTATCATTTTCCTCAATAGCAGTGGCTTTCATCTCCCACTCCTTGGTATTGATTGCCGCTAGAAGATGGGTGGCATTTTCAGACTGAGAGTGCTCAATATCAATAGCTCTCAGTTGATTCAGCACCTTGTTGAAGCGAGTAAAAACGTCATCGATGCTCTCACCAGGATGCATTTTGAATTTGTTGTACTCTCGCTTAAAGACCATTTGGCGCACTTTCTTGATTTGGGACGAGCCCTCATGATAAGTCTCAAGAGTGTGCCAAATCTCATGCGCGGTCTCAAGGTGACATATCCTGTCATACTCCTGTCTACCAAGCCCAGCATATAGGAGGTTCTTTGCTTTGTTGTTGTTAGCCAAGAGGGCTGCCAAAGCCGGCATAGCAACCTCAGGCAATACGAGCGGAGCTCAAACAACCTCCCATATTGCTTGTCCTTCGCTCTGAAGGAAGACACGCATGCAGTTCTTCCAATAGGCATAGTCAAGCCCATCGAAGATATGCGGTTTGGTGGAGTACTTCTCTGTCGCCATTGTTCAAAGACCGGTTAAGATCAAGATTGAACTAACCGGTCTCTGATACCACTTGTTGGATTGAAATAGGCGACTAGGGGGGTGAATAGGAGCTCAAAAACTTTTTCACAAAGATTGGATTCAATTCTTACTTTACTCCAATAGCTATGAGTGCTATGAAGATCAGTATACAATCATAGCAGAAGACTTGTATTGAATCCGACCAACACCCCAATGCAGAACAATCAAAAGCTCATCAAATTCAGAGCTAAGCGGTCTGACCGGAAAATACTTGGCGGTCTGACTGGTGATCTGAGTGGTCTGACCGCTGGACTGAAGAAACAGTGAAAACAGCCCGACGTGAAAGTCACAAAATGATTTAACTTTTAATCTATGACTCTAAGCTGTGTGAAACTTGGAACACACCTTCACAAGGATATCAGTAACCTATTCCAGGTGACGATCGTGAAGATCCTTGCCAAAGATTTGACCTTTTTCCAATTTAGTGAAGGTTGGTCCAATACCGAGTCAAAAACGAAAATACGATCAAAAGCTTGCTCATGGGTAATAGATGATCAAGATGATCCTAGATGGGTTTCCACATATCCCAGCAAGCAAGATCAGGAGGAAAAACCAAGTAGAAACTCGAGAATCAAAGAAAGCACCAAAATCACAAAATAGAATGCAAGAACTAAAAGAGACTCATCTTCTTCAAATCTTGCATGGATTGATTTGTGATTGATGTAGGTTTACAGCCACTCCATCGGAGGACAAAGACTGACCATGTGAGCATCAAGATCAATCCACTCTCTAAAACCCTAGCTCTCCTTTCTCTCCAAAACCCTAAGACACAATAGGGTTTAGACAAATGCACCAAAGAGCTCAAGTGCAACCAGCATTTAGCCCTATATATAGTGGAGGCTAGATCCTAGAGAATATTCCATTATGGCACACATTAGACCCTAACACACAAACAGGTTAACACACGCACGCATCTCAAAGCGCCGTTTCCATCTTCGCTTAACCTAAACCGCTTCTCCAAGCGCCGACCCACGCCATGGTTTAGCCAAAGGTCACCAAGGCGGTCCGATCCAAATCGGACGGTCCGATGGAGGCGCTATGACTCTTGGCGGCCAAGCGAACCACGTCTTGAGAGAACGAGAACGCAGTAGGGAGGAATCGGCCCAAGAGGCTTAGGGGGATTTTCAAGGATTTTCGATTTTAGAAAATACCAGAAAAGCAAAAGCATTTTTAGAAAATAGCTTAAGCCGTCCAAATATTCTAGGAAAATTCACAGAAGTCCCTTGAATTATTTAGAACTTAGTAAAAATATTTTCAGCTTAACTTTTGCTTTTAATTTTTGCAAATAATTATTTTTAACTTAGGGCAAAAGGAAAAACCAACTTAAAATCCAACAAAACTCAACTAACCCAACTTGAATTAGTTGAAGTTTTAATTAATTCAAATTAAACTGCTTTTAAAATTCTAAATTACAAATTAAGCTTTAGCGAATTAATAAAACTAAATGGTTAGTTTTTAAAGTTTATAAAATTTTCAAAAACTCAGGAAATTTGGGATGTTACAAACCTACACCCCTTAAAGGGAATCTCGACCCCGAGATTCGGGCTGACTAGAGAATAGGTGCGGGAACTCGGACTTGGCTCTCTCTTCCAAGCGACTTTCTCTTTTGAGCAAAACAAAACTATAACTGAAGTTGTACTGACTTAGAACTTACCAGGAACGACGTGTTGAACGGGCTCAATGGTGACTTGATTCACTCGACCTCTTGCAGAAGGAAGTGAAGTCCTGGTGGCTTGACTTGGAGTCTGGCTGGTGTAGCTCCCAAGTTGAATGGAATTAGCGTCGGGGCTCGCTTTCTTGGGCAACCGTGAGCATAACGTCCCATCTCATGGCATCTATAACAGGTGACTCCTGGAGCTAGAGTGTTGTTTCCCTGAGGTTGGTTCTTTGTTCTTTGAATCTGAAAGCAATTTGGGCGAGGTGTCGGTCGATGAGTTCGAATGCGACAGGAGGAGTGAAACGGACGGGATGCTGTACATCCATTCTGAATCTCTGTGGATGGTTTTGATGAGACTCTTGCTGCACCATCTTCCTTTTACGGAGTCCTTCTAGTTCACGACGAGAATCTTCTATGAGCACAGCCTTGTCCACCAGTTGCTCGAAATTGGCATAGTCGTTGCCAATGACTTGAACCTTCAAGCTAGGGTTGAGTCCTCGCTTGAAACGCTTCTGACGAGCATCATCGGTGGCAACATCCTCTGGGGCATAATGTGAGAGTTGAGTGAACTTATTGAGGTATTCACTTACTGACAGGTTCCCTTGTTTCAGCTCACGAAACTCATTTTTCTTCATTTCTACCTTTCCGTCGGGAATATGAGACTCACGGAAAACTTCTGAAAATTCAGTCCAAGTGATGTTCTGGTGGTTTTCATGGGTGGCGCAGTAGTTCTCCCACCATTCTGCGGCGGTGCCTTCCAGCTGGTGTGTAGCATACAGAACTTTCTCACGGTCATCACACCGGGTAATGACAAGCTTCTTTTCAGTAGAGCGCAACAGTCATCTGCATCCAAAGGCTCGGAGGAGCTGGAGAAGGTGGGTGGATGAGTCCTCATAAATTCTGCCAACTTTGACTGAGGAAAAGTTGGTGGGGGCGGAGGTGGCATGGCAGCTGCTTGGTTGTTCTAGTTTAGCACGGTGAGCAGAGCGGCAGCTGTCTGATTCTGTTGAGTCATCATCTAGTTCATGTTCTGCATCATTGCATTCAACAACTGCGCCTGTGCTGCCATGAACTGTCCCAAACCCTGTTCTGTTGTTGCGGCTGGGGTTGGTGGCGTAACGGGGTCCACTGGTTCATCCTGACTTGCCGAGTTGCGGGTCTGAACCATCTACACAGATCTCCTTAGGTTTAATAGACGAGAGGAAGAAAGCACGATAGGAAAGAGGGAAAAGCACAAAGACGAGCAAGAAAAGGGAGAAAGACGGGACAACCTAATTGGGAAAAGTCGGTTTAACCCAACGAACAATAACCGAAAAGCTATAAGAGGCAACAAAACTCAAGCCAAAGACCCTATCTATCGGACTAAACGATACTAAAATTTAAAAAGGGGTAACTGCACTACTAATCTATCTTATATGGGTGGGCGACTTCAAGCAAAGCTCGATTCTATAGATATTATCGAGATAAGAGGGTCACTTTACATTCAGAAACAAAGTTCAGAAAAGATAAGAGGTCAGACCTTGAGAACGGAATAAGGGGAGATTAGCATAGGATGAGGAGGAATAGAGTAAGATGAGAGGAGAATACTATTCAAGTTAATTGTTGGTTTGCTTTAGAAAATAAAATTTTGAAGTCTTGACTAAACGACCATGCTAACTATGGTTACGTCCTACAGTCGACAAAGCTCTGATACCACCGCTGTAGGGACCCCGGATCTCCGGATCTAGGACCCTCCGTGTATATCTGCACTATTCCCTGGATCAGTAGCTAGTGCACACAGTTGCAACATTGGTGTAATCAAAACCATACACCAAACTATAGATGAAGCAGACAAATTAATATTTAATAGCAAAAGGACCTTATGGTCAAGTCTGAAAAAGTTTGCCACGCAGGGCTTAGCAACAAAAGATAGCTTGCAGCGGAAACCAAACATCCGGTGGAGGTCACCCAACATGCTCACAGGCAATCGAGTGAAGGACGCGACCTAGTTCGCAAAGTCTTCAAAATATTCTTCTCCATAGAGCTCTGAGTTCACGGGTTCACCCTCCTCTGCTGATTTAAACAGAGGGCGCAAAGCCGTGAGTACTTTGAATGTACTCAGCAAGTCGCAGGGAAATGTATGCAAATAGTATTCATGCAAGGCTTGACAAGGATAGCTTTATGGCTATTTTGCATAAAGCAATATTTGACATTTAAATACAGTAAGTAGATTGCAAAGCACAATTTAAAAGATTAATACATAAGTAATCAAGTTTCTTTGAAACAACTAGTGAACACCCTGTTCACTTTCCAACCAACAACCACAACCAAACTAGATTCGAACAACCCATTCCCACATTTTTGACAAAAGTTCTACCCCTTGCGTGAAATCACCAGGCATGTTCATAACCGGGGACACGGCTATTCAAATAGTTTTACACTCTACAGAGGTTGTACAACTTTACCCACAAGACACGACTTCTCTAGTTGGTTTGGCATCCGTCGATACCACTGCTCACTACCGTAGGTAAGCAATCCAGAGCACGTGACAAGGCTTTTACAAAGTTCTGTTTTGACTCAGTTCTGTTTGCTAAGGGGTTACTGTTACGGGCCCCCTCTTGCACCATTCCCAACCAACACAGAACCGAACCAAAACATTGCTAATTAGTCGGCCAGGTCTATCCCAGTCTAGACATGTGGTTGTACGATAATGACCCAGATCAATGGTTCAAGGTTAAGTCCTTAGTTGGCTAATCAGACAAGACGTTTCCGCATTCCAAATGTGCCTCCCGCACCCACCATTACCACCGCCCACTCGTCCGAGCATAAATCAATTTCGTTCAACCCGACCAAATGACCACCCTAGTCATGGCAAAACAAATTTTAATCACAACAGCATCGCACCATAATTGACACAACTGTGATCTCGCACCACGCTTGCTGCTTGATGAGGTATCGTACCATAGTTCCATATCTCATTAAGTCAAGTTCAATCATTCTTTGAGTAAGTGATCGTGAATCTATCGTATAACTAAAGCATTGGCTAAGCATAATACGGTACCCATGTTGGTAGTACAATAATGTCCAACACATAATTATCCATCCTAGGGTGTTCAAGGATTTATGTCATTCAAGGATACATGTCGTTCACAATTTATCAAGGAGGCATAATGGCAATTAGGTAATTAATTATTCCCGAAACCATTTATTATAAAATTAGCAATGCATGTTTATATCAAACAATATACTTTTATAAAGATGGGTTCAATATGATCAAAGGTCTGTGACTTGCCTTCGTTGAAGAGTAGAGATGCTTCGGTCGTCGGGTCTGCGAAATCGTCCGAAACACTGGAATCTATACGTGCGAACAAAGCTAAATAAATAAAACAACTCCAAATAAATACTAATAGGAAGATAATGAATTTAGAAATTTGAATCACTCGAATCGGAGTTCGAATGAGGAAGTTATGGCCAAAGGAAGATAGGAAATTGCATAAAATCAAGAAAAAGGATTTTCTGATTTTTGGAATTATTTTCTAAAGAAAAGACAAATATGGCGTCGGTGGCGTCATCGAGGGATTTTCGGTCAAAAAGAAAATAAGAAATGAAATTGACATGTGGGGCCCACTTGTCAATGAGAGGGGTGTATGGTGGACTAGGTTCACACGGTTTCTCGAAGGGGGGTTTGGGGTTGGACTGCCACGTGGGCTGGCCACGCGTGCACTGGGGCTGACATGGCGCTGACTTGGCGCTAACTGGGCTCCAAAGTGGCGACCACGTCACGTCGGTGAGGACACGGCGCACGAGTCCCCAAGGTCGCCGGCCTTCTGCGCCCACGCGTTTACAGCAGCGAGGGTGGTACCAAAAACGAGGGAGCGAGGGTTACAGTGCGCCACGGTCTTGAGGACGCAAGCAAGGCACGGGAGGCCGGCGGCAGCGAGAAAGGCGGAGGCGGCGGTGGAACGAGGCGGCAGCGCTCAATGAGCTCGAGGGCGAGGAGGTGCGCCGAGGGTGGCCCTCAGCCGTGCGAACCCGGAGGCGAGGTCGACGGCGCCAGAGGAGGTCCAGAGGCGGCGCAATCGGCGGCGGAAAGCTTCACGGCCGGCGGCGTTTCTTCACGAAATCCGGCCACGAGAAGGCGAGAGGGGGAGAGTGAGTGGGGGGAAAAGCGAGAGGAGCTCGAGGCGGTCCTAGGGCGCTCCTTAAGTAGACACGGGGAGGGCTGAGGGAGGAGGATGACACTAAGGCTTGTCGGCCTTTAATGGTGAGCGGCGGGTGCAGGCTTTACCGCGCGGAGGAGGGGGAAAAGCGGGGCGCATTGTAACAGCCCAAAATCCCTAAGTTGGATTAGTTAAGCATCTACTGTGCATTTATGAAATTTTGGACCATTTTAAAACTTTTTGTGGCAAAGCAATTAGGTTACAACCTAGTTTTCCAAAACCTAGAAATAAAAATTTTCAAACAAAATAAAAATTTGTCAAGATTTTGAAAACTTAGTTCCGAGTAGGGTACAAAACCCTATATAGAAAATCCTTTGATTCTGAATACTAGATTGAAAACCTAGTAATCCAATACTCCTTCTCCAGTTCAAACTTGAAAATATATTTTCTATGGCTCAGAAATACAAACTGATTTCTATTTTGAAAATATAGTGGGACTCAAGTTGGTAATATGTTATTTATATTTGATATTCTCTGTTTTGCTTATTTGGAATTTTCTGGAATTTTTTTTTGGTTAATTGGTTTCTATTTTATTTGTATGTTCAAATTTGAACCTGAATTTAAAATACAAGCAAATCTTGTGAACAGTGCTTGGAAATATTTTTCCTAGATTCTGTGACACCTTATAAACCCACCTACAAAAATTCACCATTTTAAGTACTAAATGTCTATTTTAAAACAGCAAGTCAAGATTTAAAATCAAAAGTCAAACGCCACAAAAGCAACTTAACATAATTTTAGATAAAAATTTAGAAAGTGTAAAACCCTAGAAAAATTATTGAATGGTCTAATTAGTGTCAGAGTTTTTCCCTAAAAAGTTCATCAAATTTGGAGCCAATCTTCTACCATCAAAAAATTCACTTTAGTTCTCAGCCTTTTCCACAAAATCAAGGCCATCACTGTTCATCCGATCGGAACCGATCTTTCGGACCGACTCCCGTTTTGGCTCAGCCGAACTAGCTCACCGTGCCACTTCTCCCTCTACCACTGAGCGCCTGGCCCCATCGCTCAGACCTTCTTCTCCACCGCATCAAACCTCCACGCCTGGCCATGTCCACGCGGCCGCTCGTCTCTGCGTTTGCCCAGCTCCGCCCCCGGTTTCGGACCATTCCACCCATAGTCCCTCGCCTCGCCCACAGTTTCGCATGCCCATGTCGTCCCGAGCGCATCATTGTATTGAGCACTCTGTCATTTCCTTGGCTTTCACGTGCTGCAGCCCCTTTGCCCCGATTCATTCCTCCCCTTCCTCATTCTTATCCACCAAGAGCCAAGAGCTGGCCGCTTCACCTCCACCGCCGAGCTCGCCTCCCCCCTGTCCAGCGAATGGCACTGCCCCCTGGTGCTCCCACGCGACTCCTCCTCTGGTTGGCCCGTGCCCAGCCCAGCTGCTCCCTCCGCTCGACCCAGCCTGGCCCCTCAAGCGTCGCCGCTGCCTTCCGGCCCGCCCCTCAGCGCCGCTCGGCTCTCTCGCACCTCCCTGCCCATGGCGCCACCGAGCTGCACCGCCTCGTCTCCCTCGACACCAGCCCATGCACAGACACCCAAGACCCGGCCTGTCGCCTCCCGGTCCTCCCACAAGCCGGCAGCCCACTCGCCGCCACCAACTCGCCTGTGCCCGCCTGAGCTGCGCCACCTCCACCCCTGAGGCCACCACACTTGGTCGGTTCCGATTTTGCCGTTGTCGGCCACCGCCGGTGTCCCCTCGCTGCCAGCAGAGCCACGCCCCCAATTCGGCCACAGCTCCCCTGAAGTGTTCCTTTTGTTCTCTGATGTTGTTGTGTGTTCCTTCTCTATTACTGAAGATGAAAACCTTGTCTTTCATTGTCAAACATCATGGTACATTAATTGAGTCAAGCAAATGAGTGAATAGATTTGTTGCTTAAGTTTTGAAGGAAGTAGTTAGAAGTATGTTAGTCCTGGTAGTTGTTCTTTGGTAGAATGCTTTAGCAGAGTTGGTGTTGAGATAAAATCCTGCATATGTCAGGTAGCTTATAATCTTACCAAATTCTAGTAATTAGAAGATTTTTGTTTCAGTTAGACTTTGGACCTTAAAATTTCAGAGGTAGGTTAATCTGATAAATAAGCTTTAGTGAGTTTCTCCAAAACAAACCTTCTTATGCTAATAAAGATGAGAGCTGTTGTTTTAATCACTCAAGTGTTTTAACAAATTGGAGTATGAAATGTAGAGGAAGTTTAATTAGCAGTCAATCATTTCTGAAAACATGTTCAGTTGTAAGATGTTGATTAGAGAAGATGATCTAAGAATACTCAGATTTGTCAATAGGTTATTGTCATGGCTAATGCTGTAGATAGAAATGTCTTGAATTCATTTAGTCTTTAAGCAACTATTTAGCACTTATCTAACCATAGCATCTGAATCTGAAAATCTACAGGGATGTGCAAACTTCAGAAAAACCAACAGAGAATAATCTTTATGACTGACAGTAGTGTCACTCAAGATATTGATTAGAAGAAAAGTTGTTTTGTCAGAGTAACCCTTTTTGCATTAACCTTATGGCTTTGCTAGCAGATTTTTGTGTAGGAGAAATTGGTCACTTCAGTGAGTTAGCAGATAGGAAAATTGTATTGAAGGGAGTCCAGTTGTAAGTAGTTCTATCAGAGATGAGTATGCATGAATAAGTGACCTCAAGAATTACAGATTTTAGCTGTGGGCTAATAGCTTGTCTTAATCCGGTAAGATTAACTAAATGCAATTGCTTTTAGAACTTGTAAGTATTGAGTCACTTAGTAAGTAAGCAAAAGTTGAACTTTGATCTTATAGGGAGTTGAGTTCACAGCAGTCCGCCTCAGGCTAGTCCATGTTAATAGATGTTTGAACAGAGAAGTGAAGAAGATAGTTTAGAATGTCAGTAGCAGTCATCTGCATAATTATAACTCTTATGCTCACAAATTAGATATATGTCAGTTAGGTCACTCTAGTGAGTTATCTAATTGGAGTTGAGTTTAAAGGAAGTTTAGTTGTTAGCACTTTAGTTTAGAACTGTTTGCAGTTGTAGGTTGTTAACAGGAATCTGAAGAAAATCAGTTTTGTCTTTAGGCTAGTGACTTTGTTATTACAATAGTTAGAAAT
Organism: Phyllostachys edulis; assembly: GCA_036346405.1. Taxonomy (NCBI): domain Eukaryota; kingdom Viridiplantae; phylum Streptophyta; class Magnoliopsida; order Poales; family Poaceae; genus Phyllostachys; species Phyllostachys edulis. The sequence goes on from CM070554.1 coordinate 64,105,536, forward strand.
GTTATTGTTTCATTAGTCTTTGGAAAATTATCTAGCAATAGCAATCTAATCTGAAAAAGAGAAATTGTTATTGGTCCTTCCAAATCAAACAGTGAATCTCCATTTAACAAATTGGACAACAAAAATTGTTTAGTAGGCCAATGAGATGGTTAAACCTCAAAAATTCATAACTATTTCGAATCAACTCCAAAACGAGTGAAGCCAATTTTGTTAGTTTTTATTATTAATGTACTTTAACTTGGAATAGGTTTGAATCATGTTATTGTCCTAGAAAATTTCGAAATTAGAATTAATTTCTGGAATGAACTATTTATACACTAGAAATTGAATTAACTTCAAAAATTCGTAAGTAATTCATTTGAACTCCAAATGGGATGAATCCAATTAGATTGTTCATATAATTTTATCCTATATCTATTTTTGTAATCCTTATATCCACCACTATCCTACAAAATTTCACTAAATAATTAAAATCGGATGAACAGTAACAGATGAGAATTAATTTGATTTTCCTCAAATCTGAGATTCAAACTACTATAACTCTCACATACTAAATCCAGACGGAATAATTCTTTCATCTAAAATCATGATCTTCCTTCTGTGAATTTTTCATGATTTTTGGATAACTTTGAATTTTTGAGTATTTCGGTGTTATCCTTTCTTATTGGTTCTTTTCGATTCCTTCGCTAGGGTACGATGATTCTATTGTATGCGAGAGTGATCCTCTGCAGTAAGAAAGTTATCTCCAGCAAGGCAAGCAGTTGGATCATAAATGTCCCATTACTTTCAAGTCTAATACTTTGTTTACAAATTCTATGTATGCATGCTTTTGTGTCAAAGTAATTTTCCCGATTAGAGGTAGCTATTCCTATTGCATGGTTGCCCTTAAATTTTTATCCCCTACCACAAAACATAAGTTATTAACATCGCTGGTGAATTAGAGCCCGGTGATTTAATTATGCTCTTTTATTGTCTTTGCGGTGTCATGCTTAGAAATACTTAGCTACCGGTAGAATTGGGCGGTTATCGACTTAGTCGATAACCTTGATCACACAAAATTATTATTATCATTATGCTCAGCACCTTGTGCTTTGTTACTTTGTAAACTCAAAAACTGAAAACTGAAAATAAAATTGTTTCATGACTTGGGCACAATAGATGTTGGTGTGATCTGTTGGGTGTGAATGGAATGGTGCCTAAGTCCCTAAGGACCGAGTTACTTGTGTCACTAAGCCAAGCGCTTTTGCGTGCTAACCACATGAGAGGGATATGGGACCTCTCTTGGCTTAGTACTTTGGCGTGTGTTAGCTCCGGGTCGCATGGTGGTTGCATGTGTTGTGTTGAAAAAGAAACTTGTGTGTGTTTGGGTGAGTAGTGGTGGAGGTTATCCACTGCAAGGAGCATCGTCCTTTTTAAAGGCGGTGAACATCTTTGATGACTCCGCATCAACGTATGGGGCTTCCTCCCATATGGGCGACTCGTGGTTAATGCATAATATTGGAAACGTCTCGTAGGATTTAGCCGTGCCGGCATACCAAAGGAAGTGTGCTAAATAGCTTAGCGAAAAGGCGTTCTGACATGTGGGTACATTGGTACACCCCTGCAGGGTTCAAACTATTCGAATAGCCTCGTCCTAGGTTATGGACATGCTTGGTGAGGTCTCTACAAGAGTTAGACTACAACATTTAATTAAAACTTGATGTGGGTGGTATGAATGGGGAATTCATGCTATTGTTGTGGTGACTATTGGGTCAGTCACTTCTAGGTTGTTGTTGTTACTTATCTTTTATTACCCGCTGTTATTTCAATCATTAAAATCAGTTTGTCAAATTGCTTTAAATCTATTACATTATTGCAAATGAAAACTTGCTTTATGCTAAATTTAAGTCTAGAGCCTCCTCCACTTAAATAAAGCTTGCATGTAGCTAATTATAGGTCTGTTATTCTACACGTCAGTCTTGCGAGTACATTTTTGTACTCATTTGCTATGCTTAAATGTAATTGTTACAGAGGAAGAAGCTGATCCCCAAGGGATCCACTTTTGTGAGCTTTGCGGTGGGTTCGACGACTAGCTTGGCCGTTTCCGGTCGGTTGCCTTGTGGGTAATGGCAAACTGTTTGGCTTTTATTTATCGCCATCTTATGGCCTATGTTTCTGCTGCTACTTGGGTTATTTACCGTGTTATTTGGCCGGTCGGCCCTACTTTTGTAATATGATCTTGTATGTCCTTTAAGTTGTACGCTTGTAATGACTTGTGTATGGAATGGATGCTTAATTTTTGTATGGGGCATGTGTACTGCAATTCTGGGAAGTACATATGAGCCGAGAGTCGGGATATTTGATTTATAATGCTAGGGCCAATTGGATGGTTAAGTATTACGAGTTAAATACCGGGTTCTCCTACGCACGGCCAAGCGAGGCGGGACAAGCGGCCTTGACAAAGAAGGGGACAGTAGGGGCTAGGGCAAGGCGAGGAGCGGCGCTGCTCGGCATCATCATGGCGGACACGGACAGGCCTTGCCGAGATTGAAGGTGACTGGGTCGGCTGACAAGGCGGGCCCACCGGCCAGAGAGAGAGAGGGACGGACGGGCGCACGCGGGGAACGCAGGCCGTCCGATCCAAATCGGACGGTTCGATGGAGGCGCGCCACTTCTGGGTCAGGAAGCGAAGTGAAGCAGACATGAGAACAGAACGGGCCGGAGGAATCGCCCAAGAGGGTTAGGGGGATTTTCAAGGATTTTCGATTTTAGAAAATACCAGAAAAGCAAAAGCATTTTTAGAAAATAGCTTAAGCCATCCAAAAATTCTAGGAAAATTCACAGAAGTCCCTTGAATTATTTAGAACTTAGTAAAAATATTTTTAGCTTAACTATTGCTTTTAATTTTTGCAAATAATTATTTTTAACTTAGGGCAAAAGGAAAAACCAACTTAAAATCCAACAAAACTCAACTAAACCAACTTGAATTAGTTGAAGTTTTAATTAATTCAAATTAAACTGCTTTTAAAATTCAAAATTACAAATTAAGCTTCAGCGAATTAATAAAACCAAATGGTTAGTTTTTAAAGTTTTCAAAATTTTCAAAAACTCAGGAAATTTGGGATGTTACAGTATGCCCTACTATGGGCGTCCAGATCAGAGCACAGAGGAGTTAGCGAATCGATGAATTCCAGTACCTGCAGGAGCGAGCGGCGGCGGAGGTGTCGGTGAAGAAGCGGAGCACTTGTCAAGCTTGAGCTCTTCTGACATGTGGTTTCTTGGCATCTGGCCTGCTTGAGAACGGCGTCGGTGACGACCATGCGCCGTAGGTGGAGCGCCTGGAGGCACTCGAGCGGGGCGTCGATGCGGTGCCATCGGCGGCACACCAGCGATGCCGTCTCCCGGTCGCGTGGGCCGTCCACATACCCCATCACAAGGTGCAGCACCTCCTGGGGGACGCCACCGCCACCGAAACTCAGCTCGTCGGGCATCTGGTCAGGCAAGGGGTGGAGACAAGGGGATTTTTTTTGTTTTCACTTCCCTTTCCTGATGTGGGCCCCACTTGTCGGCGATAGAAAGAAAAGAAAAAGAAGCGGATGGTGTTTGGGTCGTTCGATTTAAATCGAACGGTCCACACCGATGTGGACGTTCGGACCATCCGGAAGAGCCATCAAAATCGGGCCATTAATTTTAGATCGGACGGTCCACACCGATGTGACGCTCGGACCGTCCGGAAGAGCCATCAAAATCGGGCCGTTAATTTTAGATCGGACGGTCCACGTTGATGGGAATGTTCGGACCGCTCCGATTGCCATCTCAATCGGGCCGTCCAAACTTGATCCAACGGCTGAAATTGGTTGGAGTTATAAACGAGAGGGTGGGCGGTGCGTTGGCTGTTCAATTTGATCGAACGACTGAGATCGAGCGCGCGGATGAAAACGGCCAAGTGGGCCATGTGCGCACGAGAGGAAATGGGCCGAACTTGGGTTTCAGCCCAAACACTGTTTTGGGATTTGTTTTGATTTAGTAATTGAAATAATTTTGATAATTCAGAATAGCTTTAGAAAATAGTAAATAAAATCCAAAAAATATGAGAAAATTCACAGAAATTCTCAAAGGTATTTTGCACTGCTGGAGAGTAGCTGTAGTGTTGTTGACGCTTGACAACACAAATTAACCAAAAAAATAATGGAGAATGCTCTCAGGTGAACTATCAACAGATCCATGAAATACTGCTCAAACAAAATGGCCAAAACTTCAGTTTACATACCTAACAAACAATCCGAATCAACAAGAACATCATAGACTATCAAATAGAACTTACCGCAAGTTGCAGAGGTATCAAGCTCAACTGTCAGTATGCACAACAGCATGTTACAGGAGGTATCAAGCTCAACTATCAGTATGCACCTTGATGACCTTAGTGAAGCTGACAGAACTGGAAGCTTTCTTGCTTGGAATTATGACCACAGTTATAGGAAAAGGAAAATAGACCAACAATTATAGGAATAACTAGTGCTTTATCAGACATTGCAAATAAAATACATTGCTAGGTTTACTTGTCCAAACATAGGAATAAGTCATACTTCAACCACGTAAATAGGATTACACCCACTTAGATAGGTTTACTTCCTAATAGGTAGCAAAATAAGTCCTACACCAACATAACAATGCTAGCTCACAGATTATTGATACTGATGTACCTAGCAACCCAAATGAGCTTGTTTGAGAAGCTCAACTTGTTGAATGCCCGGGCAAGAGAAACATCCTCACACAAATAAGCATAGTAGTGGCTGAGTTGTGCTTCCTCAAATCCTGGGAGATCCATCATATTGTCCCAAAGGTCTTCAGGAACATCAGTATCTGCAGTCCTGGCCTTCTCAATAGCTTTAGCAAGCCTTTCTATGCCAATGGTCATGAAAGAATACAAATCATCATCAGTAGATATATTGGCCCTCTTCGGTGGTTTACTTGCTGATGAGTCACCTCCACATGTGGCGGGCATTGTCAACTCTTCGACACTACCATGTCCAGCAGCTCTTTTACCTTTACCCTCTGTTGGAGCCTTTGGTGTTTCATCATCTGAGATTTCATTAACATCTGTACCAATAGGGTCATTTGCTCCTTTTGCATACTTTCCGGTAGCCATGCTATTCCCAAATATAGTGGCCATCTCATGATAGTGCTCCAGGGGAGTGTTCAAGTAGTCAGCATCACCGCAGTGATCCTAGACATTAAAGTACATTTGAAACTACGTATGATAGGAAAATCAGTTTGATAGATATGAAAATGCATAAATTACCTTGACATGACTAGTGTAATGTCCATGCTCAAGCCTGATAGTGCAGGTGTTTTCATCCCAAAGAGCACCACAGAGGTTTTGGAGCTTGCCTATCTTTGCCCAAATTTTTTTCCACTTCCTCAAGTGGTCTTGGACCTGATCTCCAGTAACATCCACCTTTAGATGGTCAATCAAGGCCCTCGCACAATTGTTGAGGTGAACTTTCTTGAAACCAGTGCACGTTCTATTGCCACTAGCCACAAGATTAGCCAAGTAGCTCAAGACAGATGCAGACATTGCATTTGTCCAGACAACCCCACCACCAGTGTTCCCCACTATGTTACCAACCATGTTATCCCCATGTTCCGAGTCCATTTCCTACCAACCAAAGAAAGCAATGGAAAATAAGTGACACGAAGCATGTGAAAGAAGTCCATGCATGTTCCACATTCAACTCATCACAAATAAAATGTTATTACAAGAAAGGTTCGCATACAACTCTTCAGATGTAAAATCCGTGGCCATAGTCTTCAATTATTTAAAGACATTACATATTTAATGGTTTTTGTAGTTCTGACGGGCTTCCCACATTTTGTTGGCCATAGTCTACCTCGGGTCAACAGTGGCTCTATAGTCAATAGCTTGCTCCCTTGTTGTCCTACTAGGGTTAGGTGTCCAAGAAGTCTCCGGTACAACGAAATGGTCACTTCCTTGAGAAAGAACCCATTTGTGAATGATGCAGGAAGCTATGACGACATCAACTTGAGTTGCGAAGGGGAAGAATGGGATGGCATCATCGAGGACTTTGAACCTCCTCTTGAGTGGTCCAAAGGCGCGCTCTACGCTCACTCGCAGAGAGGAGTGCCTAAGATTGAACAATTCCTTTTCATTTAGGGGAGGATTGTTCCCCCACTCATTCAAGTGGTACCTCATACCTCGAAAAGGTGGGATGAAACCAGGTTTTGCTCCATATCCAGCATCCACTAGGGAGAATTTCCCTAAGACATGAGGAACACATTGATGACAGTGCTTTTTAATAATCGGGTGTGGACATGTACAGCTACGAAGAGGCTATTTACCTTCAGGGACCTGTAGTCCATTCACACGCTCTATTGCATCAGCTAACACCGTAGCATCATGAGCTGTCCCCTCCCAACCAGCCAACACATATGTGAAACGAAGATCAAAGTCTACGGCTGCCATGATATTTTGAGTAGGAAATGACTTCCTACCGCGAAATGCCGCCTCCATAGGCTTTCTAATAGACGCCCTTATATGTGTACCATCAATGGCTCCAATACAATCCTATTGTGTAAATAAATAGAAAAATATATTAGTAACCAACAAATGTTCCCCAAAAGTCTCTATGACGTATAGTTGCCAGGTATGATACCTTAAAAAATGGATCCCATCTTGGGTTCTCTGCAATTTTGCTTGGGGTCTCCAAAGAAGGTGGCCTAATGAGTTCATTTCGTAGTTCACCTATGGCATGGAGGACACGTCCAAAATATCGGCTAACTGTTTCACCTGACCGAGTAAAATTGGTACCAACTAACCTATTTCTTAGGTTATGGCCAATTGTGTTCGAGAACATGGCAACTTGCTCCTCGACACATACATGTATAGTGTCACAAAGCAAAGATCGCTCTCTCAAGACTTCACACAACCGAAAGAACGGAGTTCGCTTAAGCCTAATTATGTTAGTACAAGTTATTTCATTCTTCCAAATTTTATTATTCAGATAATCAATCCTAATCCAATCCCTTTCCTCGATTGGGCCATACGTAATACGGTCTCTCCTATTCCTTAGTCTAGACTGTACGAACAAAATAATCATGCAAGCAACCACGTATGTAGCAGCACCAATAAACAACATCTTTCGCCTTTTAAGCCTCCTCTTGTCCATCTACAGTTCACAAGTGCCAAGTATAATGAGGGAGCAATTTTACATGTACAATCATTAATTTTCCTAGACTCAATAACAGCAAGCAATATTTCACGAATGGAAAGAAGAACAGCAAATGATATATCTTATTTCTTGCACTTGCTGAAGCACATAGGCCAACAACAACATACTCTGTTTTTGGATTAACATCCACAATGTTTTATGCATGTATCGCTCTATACTGAAATCACATCGTATTGAAAGCACATCCAAATTTTATAGTTAACTTGCACATGTAGAAGCAATTTTACAATTAGATGCAGAAGGAAAAGATTTGGGATTTTGGGCCATACCTTTGGTTCCCACGGTAAATCCACAACAGGTTGAGGGAGGGGAGGAAGATCGAGATGGGACAAAGAAGGAGATGCCAAATCGGAAGAAGTTCCACCCGGTCTCAGATCCACTTCACACCACCGTTGCAATGCTGGAGACGTTGCCCTTTCCAGATGACAACGGGGCCAAATCAGATCGATGGAGAGAGGGGGAAAACCATAGACTGAAATGGGATTGAAAGGCAGCTCCTTGTGGGTCGGTGGCGAAGAGATGATAGGCGGCGCCTTCTGGATGTCCAAGTGCAGGTGGAGCGGAGAGCAGGGGCGATGCCGGCAATCTATGCGAGGGGAGAGCAGCGACATCGTAGCTCCGGGAGCGAGCAGCGGCGACGTAGCTCTGGGAGAGCGCAACGCCAAGGGAGAGTGAGCACACGCTCAGTGCTTCTAGACGAGGAAAGCCTAGACGGTGTGGTTTAGTCTTTTTCCTCGAACGAGACGGTTCGGAATCAGAGTGGCATATTCTATGAATAGGTTAATAGCCAATGTTGACATTTATTTTGCAAAGAAAATTGCCACAATCATCGATCTTGATCCAGAGGCTGCATCGCTCGCTGAATATATGAAAAGATTATATTGGGAAGATTGGAAGAAGGCAATAGCAACATAATTATTGTCTCTGAATAAAAGAGAGGTGTTTGGGCATGTAAGCCACACGCCTCTCCATGTGCACCCCGTAGGACATAAGTGGGTATTTGTTCGAAAGAGAAATGGAAATAATGAAGTTGTAAGCAAGGTTTGTTGCACAAGGTTTCACTCAATATCCAGGAGTTGATTATGAAGAAACCTATTCCCATGTCATAGGCGGAACTACCTTTAGATATTTAATCTCAATGGCAGTAAACCTGCATTTAAAAATAAAATTGATGGATGTGGTAACTACATACCTTTATGGAAACTTGGATTCAGACATTTGTATGAAGGTACCTGAAGGAATCCCTGTCCCGAACCAAGACAGAGCAAATAAAAATCTGTACAGTGTGAAACTCAGAAAGTTACTGTACAGACTTAAGTAATCAGGGAGGATGTAGTATAATTGCTGAAACGACTTTCTATGCAAGAAAGGCTACACGAACAATGAGGATTGTCCCTATGTATTTATACGATGATCCCAGGATGGATTTTGTATAATCTCAGTGTATGTAAATGATCTGAATATCATCAGAACCTCGGAAGATATTAAGGAAGCAAGCTCTTACCTGAAGTCGGAGTTTGAAATGAAAGATTTGGGTAAAAATAATTATTTCCTAGGCTTGCAGCTTGAGCATGCCTCTGAAGGGATATTAGTAAATCAATCAACCTACACTCAAAAGGTATTAGAAAGGTTCGGCTTTGAAAAGGCTTCGAAAGTGCCAATGATCGGGAGATCTTTGCAACAAGACAAGGATCCGTACAAACCCAGAGAAGAGGAGGAGGAAGTCCTAGGACCGGAATTCCTATACTTAAGTGCAGTAGGAGCACTCATGTATTTAGCAAACTGTACTAGACCGGACATTGCATTTGTCGTAAACCTACTAGCAAGGTATAGCGCAGAACCTACCAAAAGGCATTGGCAGGGAATAAAGGACATCTTCTGATACCTCCAAGAAGCAAAGACCTAACAACTACTAGCTATGCAGATGTCGGGTGCCTATCGGACCCACATACAGCCAAGTTGCAAACAGGCTGTGTATTCCTGTGTGGTAGAACTGCAATTTTATGGAAATCGTCTTAGCAAAGTTTTGTATCGACTTCGACGAACCACTCAAAAATTATAGCACTGTACGGGGCCTCACGAGAATGTTCTTGGCTTCGGCGGATGATTCACCACATCCAGCAGTCGTGTGGATTGAGTTTCGTACAAACCCCCACTATTATCTATGAAGATAATGCAGTTTATGTTGCACAAGTGCAGATGGGTTATCTGAAGAATCATCTCACAAAATATATCAACCCTAAGTTCTTCTATGCTCATCAATTGCAAAAGATGGACGAAATTAAAGTACTGCATACTAAGTTATGTGAAAATCTTACAGATTTATTCACTAAGTCACTTTCAGCGTCTAGCTTTGAAAGATGCCTACGTGGGATTGGAATGATGAGACTTAGAAAGTACAGAATTTAGGTGGAGAATCTTCACGAACTCATTTTTGAAACTTGATCACAAAGATCGAGTACCCAAAAAGTAAAATCCTGAAGATTAAATGAAATTGGGTGGATTGTACTCTTTTTCCCTTGACGAGTTTTTCTGAAGTTTCTCGGCTAAGGTTTTTAATGAGGAAATTCGTGCAACATAGCAGAACGTGTATCATGTACTCTTTCTCCAAATTTTTTCCACTGGGGTTTTATGGAGTTTTGACGACGCATGAACATGTGAGGATGGGTGCCCAAAGGGGAGTGTTGGGAAATCATGGGTTTGGCCCAGCAGCTGGCTCATGGGTGGTGCCCCACCCAAAACCCTGTGAGAGTCTTTAGTTTATAAATAGGGAGTGCACATCATTGTAAAAGGCTGATCGTGAGAAGAGAAATAAATGGAAGAAAGAAGTCCCCCCTTATCTCTGTGTTCAATCTACTATTTGTTCTTGTATTGTTTTGTGCGATTCTACGCTTGTCTACGAGGTGATCGAACGAACTGGACTCGCCAGCGACAGTTCCTCAACAGATTTCACCATTCATTTTCACCTTTGGCGGGATGGTGGTGCAAATTTCAGACGTAAATACCAATTGTCACTTCATGAATATGAAAATGAACGGACTGTTATTTCTTCTAGGAAGAAATCTAAGTCTGCCAAAAGATTCTTTTTTGCTTCGCAACTGATTATGCCCCCTACTAATACTCAACAATGTTCATCTGTGGTCTCCATTAAAGTTGGTTGTCTTCGACTGAGGAGGCATCTTCAAATGGACGACTCAACAATTTTTTGTCCTCTTTGTTTTGGTAATTCTTCGGCAATAACACAGTTAACCGGCAGCATGCCTTCTTATGTTCAAAATTCTTCAGTTTCATATTCTAGTTGGCAGCCGGATATTCAGTCGTTAATGACTCCACACTCTAATTCTCGATGGCAGCTGGATTCTCAGCCGATAATTTCTTCCATTTTTTCCTATAATTGTTCTTGGTGTTTCCGGGTGGGTCCTCTCTCAAAAAATTGCAACCAACCCATCCGATTACATTTTTGCTATAATTATGGACACACTTTCCTTTCTTGTTACGATCGGCTTCGGAAACAAAAAAAAAATTGGGTTCCTAAAACAGACTTCAACAGAAAAGGCCGACCCACAAACCTTGCCTTGATACTTGTGCTAGAAGAGACTATCCGGCATAGTGCCATGTCAGCCGTCGATTAGCCCCTCCATATCAGCAAAATCTTAAGTGGAAGAGAGAGAAATATGAGAGAGAAGGGAAGCCGTCTCTTCCTCAAATAACCATCTATACACACGAACCAAGACAAAGCAACCAGTGCATGTGAGAGAGGGGTGAAGCAGTGGAAATATTATAAGTTTTGACATGAATGTTAGAAATGGTTTATTGGAGGTGTTGTCTTTAAATCTATCTTTCGGTGATGTAGTTGATATAGTAAAATTAGAGACAACACTATTGGAGATGCCCTCAGACTACCCCAGAATCCCTGTCTCACGATTCTTGATATGGATCAACTAGTAAAACTAGCTGATGCGTTGGGTGGCCCAATCTTTCCCGGTACGATCAATTGAGTCGACCCTTCTTCTTGCGGCTAGGGTTCAACCCTCCTTGAACCTTGCGGTGATGAAAACAGTAGCAGCTCCTTCGACCACGTCGCAGTGTAGATGGCTATCCGGATATTCACGCACTAATCAGTCACAAGGATGATTAGAAGCATGAACTTGAAGCCTCTTTAAACCGTGAGCAGCAAAGATCACGAATTAGACGAGTTGAATCGTGTAGATTCGGTAGGCAATCTCAAGAACGACGCGTTCTTGCCTTGCACCGACCTCAGCAAACCCTAGATGGGAAAACCTCAACAACACGCACGATATGCGCCACAAAGTCGCCGTGACTTTTCTGTATTTCTTCCAAAATTCTTCTCCTCTTTACAATGGGCTATGTCCTGGCCTTATATTGGCACCTAAGGGTGCGGCCAACACACACACACGACCTAATGCCGATTCTATCTCTAACTCTCGTATCATACAAAGATTCTTTCCTAACACAGTTATGGAAAGATTATAACCGACTCCATCTAGAAGATATATACTATAACTCAAGGTTCAAGAAAGCGCTAGGCGGACTAGGCGGCACCTAGGCGGTGACTAGGCGGCGCTCAGGCGGCCGGCTTGGCTACGATGCAGATAAACCCACAACAAGAATAATATGATGAATTGAGCAAGCATCAGGCATCAAATTGAACAAGATAGAAGGAAAATTACCTGAAGAAGCAAGACATATGCAATTTGATGTAGTCATATATATTATCTCCCCTCCAAAGCTCCAAGAGCTTGATGTAAACATGTATTGTAATCAAATAATGATGTAAACCTGCATATTTAATCAATGATGAGTTATTTTGCTACTATGTTGTGTGAGAAAGAATGCATGAATGATTGATGGATGAATGAAAGTATGAAACATATGCAGCCACACATTTCAAAGATAAATGAGTAAATCAAAATGACAAATCAATAATAAGTAATAACATACATATCACACATTGCAGCACAACACCATAGAAATTGCAGCACAACACTAAATTCGAGACAATCGAGAGAATCAGATGGTATCCTTAGTCGTCCCATACTCCTTACCACAAAGATGACGTAAAAGCCAAATCACAAAGCAAGATTTCAGTTCAATATTCGCTTACTCCTTACTCCTCCGCTTCGGCACTTCATTCAATATTCAAGACTCAAAGAAGCAAGATATTGAGTTATGCCAAATCACAAAGCAAATCAACAAATCACAAATCAGAAAATTAGAGTCATAGCAGATCAACAAGCAAATCAGTTCAGTTCACAAATCACAAAGCAACAAGCAAATCAGTTCAGTTCACAAACACAAAGTAGATCAGCAAGCCTCCATAGTATTTAGTTGATCAGTTCAGTTCACAATTCACACATCACAAATCACAGTATTCAGTTGATCAGTTCACAAATCATAGTATTCAATTGATCAGTTCAACAAGCAACAAGCAAAGCGATCTTTGAAGCGAGCACATCACGAGCTCACAGCGTTCTTTCGGCTATACTTTTGGACATCGTAGGCTAAGGATTCTATCCCCTCTGGTCCATAGGTCTCTAAAATCTGCCAAAAAGTTTGTGGAAAGCAATGTTCAAATTAATTCGAGGACAAAGGGAACATATAATTGGATTTACCAAACTAGAGTAGCAATGCCAAGAGCAAGAAGGACGAAGGATCTGCATTACGCATAACATAATCAACCATCAAATCTATAAAGAGAAGAACAAGGAGGAGAGGGAGTACCAAATGAGAGTTGGAGGCAATGTGCTACTCACGAGCGTAGCGCCTTGCTGGTCCCGGCGTTGTCGCCGACGATCGCGCTGGATGGCCGTCTCGCGGGCGGCACCACTTGTGGCCGCCATGACCACTTCATGATCGAGGACGCCCGCTGCAACTTCTCACCACCACCATCGCCCGCGGAGGCCGGGGCATCTCCTGAGCGTGGCCATTGAGCCATGGACGCAGCACCGTGATGGTGCTCCCTCGCGCCACCGCTGCCCTCTCACTCTCGCCCTCATCGCCGATCTCGATCCACACGCCTTCCGCTTCTTCGCCGCCTCACCTCGAGTAGCGTCTTTGGTCGCCGTGAGCACCTAGAGCCAACGAAAGCGAGCCATTAGTACCGAAGAGACGATGGGCAATCGCTAATTAGCAATTGCGGATTGTTTACCTTGGGGTCGATGCGGCGAAGGGAGGCGACAACGGCGAGCACACGGAGCGGGTCGACAGGGTGACCGCGCTGCGCCGAGTCGGAGACACACGACCTCACTGAGGCACCAGAGTAGGATGGGGAGGAACCCGAGTAGGACGAGAGCCTGGGCAAGCTCGACTCGGCGGTGGGGTAGGCCGAACCCTAGCGGCGCAACGTGGTCAGGGCGTCGTTGTCTTCTTATGCACCGCCTCGGCGCCCGCCTCGCCAGCCCTGCCTAGCGCCGCCGAGAACCCGCGGAGGACCGCCGAGAGCCGCCCACGACCGCCTCAGCGCTGGTCCCGACTAGAGCTCCGCCTGGGAAGAAAAGGCTGCGCGAGGAGGACGACTAGTGCTTAGTCGGCGCCTAGGCGCCGGCTTGAACCGATTTCTTGAACCATGCTATAACTTATCTATGACCAGTACTATTCATGTCGAATACTGTTCATGCTGAGTACTATTCATGACTAGCACTGTTCACATCGAGTATTATTCATGTCGAGTACTGTTCATGATTAGTACTATTCATACCGAGTACCGTTCATGCCCTGGTCGTAGGCCTGGTCGATCAGTTGGTCAATCACTTGATCGTAGACCTGGTCGAAGACCGGGTTGTAAATCTGATCTTAGACCTGGTTAAAGACCTAGTCGTAGATTTGGTCGTTGTCGAACTCCTGGTTGTAGACTGTTCCCAACGAGTACTGTGCTCGCCGAATATTCCTCCCACCGAATACTGTTCCCGTCGAGTGTTGTTCCCTACGAGTACTCCTTCCACCGAGTACTGTTCCTGACGAATACTGTTTTCGACGAGTACTCCTGTCACGTAGACCCTAAGGAACTGGTTGTAGACCTTGTTGAAGTGCTCGTGAAACCTAAGGAACTGGTCATGGACCTCGCTTCCTTCTGGCTTGGCTTGCATCTGGCTTGATCAGCTTGTCCCCATGTACTAGAGCAGCATCACTTGACCTTGTAGTGTCAGATTGTATTGATTCAACACAAAGCAAAGTGGTAATGGCACTCTTGGCCACATCAATTCTCTTCCCCCAATTTTATGGAAATAAATCTTGTGCGGGGGCTCGGCGAGGGCCCCCCGCATCTGCCGTCCATCAGGAGAGAGAGGGAAGGGGTGAGGGAGATCCAACAGGGGAGGACCTCCCCTTATAATTTATTTCCGAATTTCATCTCCTTCCTCATATTCCTCGCTTCGTGCCCTGCGGCTTGGAAGTGGACGACGGATGTAACGTCCCGTTGTCTAGAGTTTTGAAAAGCTTTCAAAATAAAAATAACAATTTGGTTTTGATGAGAGTTCAAAGCTTAACTTGAAGATTTCTGAAATTTGGAGATTTGACCTGAACTAATCAAGCTTCAATTAATCCCTTTTGGTTGCTTTGGAGTTATTGTTGTTCTTTATTTTTCAGCCTCTTTTCTCTGTTTGCCTTGTTTGAACTCTAGGCTAGTTTCTCCTCCTCTAGGCCTCTCTCTCTCCTTCCCTAGACCTTCCTCTTGCTGTACATTCCCCTATGTCCAGATCCTCCTTTTGCTGGACATCTCCTGATGTCCAGATCCCTCTTATCTTTCTGACCTTCTCTTCTTCTTTTTCTTCTTCTCTCAGGACCTCCCTTGAGTTCCTCTCTTTGGATCTCTTACGTCAGATCTCCTCCTTTTGGAGATATCCTTCCTTAGGTTTTCCCTTTCATCCGGGCCTCTCCTTCTTTGGAATCTGAGGGTCCAGACCTCCCTTCAACTGGACCTCCTTGTAGGTTCAACCTCCTTGGTTCTCTGGACCTCTCCTTGTAATCTTTTGTTTGGACTTCCTTTAGTTCAGACCTCCCCTCTGTTGGTTTGAATCTCTTTATGTTTAGACCTCCCCTTCGGTCTAAACATTTATCTCTGTCTAGATCTCCTTGACCTAAACCTCTTCCTCTGTTTGGACCTCCCCGTGGACCCCCTCAATGTTTATTTGAACTCCCTGAGTTCATTTGGGCGTCTTTGAGTCCTTTTGGACCTCCCCATACCCATATGGACCTCCCGGTGCCCATATGGAGCTCCCTTTGATCTCCCCGCGTCCAATCAGACCTCCCTGTGTCCTTTGGACCTCCCCCTTGTTAGATCTGAACGTTATGACCTCTCATTTGGAGATCTTAATCGTTCAGACCTCCCCCTTGTTAGATCTGACCGTTAGGACCTTCCCTTTGGAGATCTTAACCATTCAGACCTCCCCCTTGTTAGTTCTGACCGTTAGGACCTCCCCTTTGGAGATCTTAACTGCTCGCACCTCCCCTTGTTAGATCTCGACCGTTAGGACCTCCCTTTGGAGATCTTAACCGCTCGCCTCCCCTTATTAGATCTCGACTGCTAGGACCTCCTTAGAGATCTTAACCGCTCGCACCTCCCCTTGTAAGATCTCGACTGTAAGGACCTCCCTTTGGAGATCTTAACTGCTCGACCTCCCCTTGTTAGATCTCGACTGTTAGGACCTCCCGTTGGAGATCTTAACCGCTCGCACCTCCCCTTGTTAGATCGCACTGCTAGGACCTCCCTTTGGAGATCTTAACTGCTTAGACCTCCCCTTGTTAGATCTCGACTGCTAGGACCTCCCTTGGAGATCTTAACTGTTCAGACCTCCCCTTGGAGATCTTAGCCATCAGGACCTGCTCTTGTTCAGATCTTGACCGTTGGTATCTTCTTTGAGAGATCTAACCGTCAGGACCTCCCCTCGCTTTCGATCCTGTAGGACCGGAAAGGCGACTAGAGGGGGGGTGAATAGACGCTTTCGCTATTTTTCACCTTGATTAGATTCAACATCTATATCACTCTATTAGCTATGGAAGCTATGAAGATCAATATACAAGTACTGCAGAGGACTTGTATTGAACCCAAATCAAAACCCCAAACAAAAGACCAAAAACCAACACATAAACCAGAGGGCCGGACTGACCTCAGGCAAAAGTGCGGATTGACCTCTCAGGCCGGACTAACCTCAGGCAAAAGTGCGGACTAACCTCTCAAGCCGGACTAACCTCAGGCAAAAGTGCGGACTAACCACTCAGGCCAGACTAACCTCAAGCAAAGGTGCGGTCAGACCTCAGGCACGATGAATAGCACAATCAGCCCGAAAACCAAAACAAAAAATGGTCTAACTTTTGATCCATAAGGCCAAACTCCACAAAATTTGAGACACACCTTCTCTAAGATATTAGGAACCTATTCCAATCAAATATTGTAGAGATCCATGCCAAAGTTCCTATCTTTTTCAGTTTGAACGAAGGTGGTTCAAAAACCGAGCCAAATACGAAATATGATCTAGAGACTTGCTCGTGGGTGATTGATGATCAAGATGATCCTAGATGGGTTCCCACATGTCACAGCAAGTTAGATCACGACAAGAACCCAAGCAAAAACTCGCGGATCAAAGAAAGCCCCAAAATCAAGAAATAGAGAGCAAGAACGAATAGGAACTCATCGTTGAGAAATCTTGCATAGATTGATTCGTGGCTGTTGCTGGTTTACAGCCACTTCCTCAAGGAGGACAAAGCTCACAACATGAGCACTCAAATCAATCCATCCTCTAGAACCTTAACCTCCCACTAATCTCCTCTAGCCCTAACAACCAAAGCTAGGGTTTCTAAATTGAAGGGTTGAGGGGGTGCAGCCACCTCCCTCCTCTATTTATAGTGGAGGCTTAGACCTCCTAGAAGCAAAACCCTAATGGGCTCCCGTTAAGGCCCACACACAAACGGGTCACACACGCACATATTTTAAAGCGCCGTCTTCATCTCCTCTTGACCTAATCCGCTTCTCCTTGCGCCATCTTGCGCCGCGGGTTGGCAAAAGGTCACCAAGGTGGTATTTGGTAAAATTACCAAAATACCCCTTCTCGATCTTTTTACAAAGACCGAGTCCCATCTTTGTGAAGCACCTCTCATGCTTCACCACGTGTAGGTTGATCAACGGCTCTCATCATGTCAGCAAATCTCTCTCGTTCGGCTCCCACCGAATCCACCGAGGCACTTGCACCGACTCCCACACCGCTTGATCCAACCAGTCACACCAAACTGCCTGTCCGGTCATCCGTGTCCTTTTTGCGCCATGCTTGAATCCATTGACCTCACCCGGCATCCCTGATCGTTCTAGACCTCAGCTCTCCAAGCTTAGTCCCGATCATCCTCGTCGTTGACCTCCAAGCAACCTACACAACAATAGACCAAGAAATCGTTTCCGGGAACAAGTTCTTCGTAACTTGACCCACGTTAGTCAAAACATGCATCATGCAACACATATCACATATGCACTGAAACCCATGAACTTTACCTAACCAAACAATCATCGCCACCGAGTTGGCTGATGAAACAGTGGCAACCGGCCGACCGCCACTTTGGTAGGCTCGACCACCTAACGATCGACTACCACTGCTATCGGTCCGACCGCCAGATTAGGACTTAGCCAAATTTCCTTCCTGGAAATCTGAAACCTTCTGGAATTTTCAATCCAATAGAACTTTTGCCTGGAAGCTTCAAAAAATATGAGACCAAGAGTAGTAGAATCTACTCTCTTGCCTACACCCTCTATTTTTGGCCCAGCTTCAAAACTCAACATCACCTTGTGGCCGGTCTGACCGATTTTCGAACGCCGGTCTGACCACCACTCTGGCCGGTCAAACCGCCACTCTGGCCGGTCAGACCGCCACCTGCCTGATAGCACAATGAACTTTGCCGAAAACGCGTGATTCGACAAACCTTCAATGCCATTGCCAATTGTAACATCATCCTAAGATCATGAGCATATCCCCATGATATCCACAATCTCCCCCTTGATGAACACATTGACAATTTCCCAAAAATGTAAGTTTTGAGGTTTAAAAAGTAAAACACTTTCGTTTTCGCGCAAAGGCACAACTTGGTCCAAATGCAAGAGAAAGCAATGGAAATGACCAAACTGGCTTTAGAATAGCCTAGGCAAGTGAGATCGAGCAAAAGAAAGCAAGAAAGCTTCAAATTCCATAAAGGAGTCAAAAATCTCACTTAAGGTCCATATGAAGGAACAATTGTTCAAATTGACCTTTGATCATTGTGAGCATTCAAGAATTGAAATTCAAGTTCAGAAATGGCAATATGACCATAAGAATGCAAATAAGATACTCCCCCTCACTATGATCACCATTTTTCAGCAAATCTCAAAATCTCCTATTTTCTCCACTTTTAACATGTTTAAATCTTCTCCCCTTTATACATTTTTGAAATATCTTCTCCCCCTTTGACAATGGAGTCATCAAGGAATCACGCCTTCCTCTCATCCAAAGATAACAGATGCAGAATTTGAGAAAGAAGCATAAGAAAGAGCATGCATGAAATGCAAATGAGTGGCTTCATTTTTTTTATTATATTTTTCAATTTTTGAGTACAAGAAGCTTTGGAGATTACCCAAAAGAACAAGCTAGCATTTCTAATATTGCACAATCATCATATTAAGCCTAATAGCGCTAGCAAGATCATGTTAAGACATATATATCAAAGCTAAGCATGAAGGCTCAATATAAAGCAATGAATTTTAACAATTTAAGCAAAGCTTCAAATCTAGCAAGTTCATCAACAGTGATCCTAAAATGATACTGGCCATGTCAGAATGTCAATGTGAGATCAAAAAGCTAGCAAAGACCACTTTAAGAGACAACAAGGTCTGAATTGAATCATTTTGCTCAATTTTTCTTAAACGCCCATTTTTCAACAGTTTTTCATTTGCAACAAATATTGAAGTTGATTAATGATCTATCTTAGTGAAGAAGATCCTGAACTAGGAGCCATCCACAAACTCTTCCTAAGCTTCGACCAAAAGGTATATCTTAGTGAAGAAGATCCTGGACTAGGAGCCATCCACAACCTCTTCCTAAGCTTCTATCAGGGCGACAAATCTTGAGGTTCATGTTAATTTTGACAAGCAGTCCCCATGAGATCGTCTGGATCATCAAACTATCTCCAAGTTCATGACTTTGACATGCAGTCTCGTGAGAGTAGTTTGGCACATTTTAACCATATGACAACCTTTAAAATGATTTTTCATTTTGCACAAGAGCAGTTTTAGATTCTTAAAAGAATAAGAAGCTCAAGAAATGATCAATACTAGATTCAAGAGCTAACAAAACAATTTTGACAAGGCCAATGTCACAAAAGGAGCACTAATTGCGCAACTAGCTAAACACTCTACAAATTGAAATTTTCTTAGTTCAAGTTGTTTTAAAGTTCTAGCTCATTTAGCAAAGACTTAGCTACACATGTGAAAGCATGATAATTCTAGCAAGTCAGAGAACTAGACATGACATTGAGCAAGAATTGAAATACTAAAGCTCAAGAGGGTAATAACCAAAGCTCCATCAATTAAAAGACAAACAGTAAAGCTTATATTACAATGCATCTTTTTGTGATTTTCATATGAATGCAATAAGATACAATGAGATGCAAGAAAAAGCATCAACAGCCAAAGAAGACACTTGTTGATACCACTAGGTGAAAGTTAGAGAACACACTTGTCGAGAAGATCAACAAGGGTCAAAAAGATCAAGAAGATCAGAAGAAAAGATCAAAAAGATCAAAATGCTCAAAAAGCCTAAAAATATCAAAAGGATCCAAAGAAAATACCACTTGAAGAAGGTATTAGAAAAGATCCACAAAAGTTCAAATGAACAAGGAAAGTTCAGATGAACAAGGAAAGTTCAGAAAAGAACCAACTCCCCCTCAAACCAACCCATAGGGGTAAATTACCCTTAACTCACTCTCAAGGTGGCAAACCTTGTTGGGTCAAAAAGCTTTGAGAGGATATCTGCCAATTGTGCCTTGGACTCCACAAAACTAGCACAAAGACTTCAAACTCCACAAGATCTTTAGGGAAAGCAACCCAAAAAGCTAGGGAGCGAAACACCAGCACTAAAAAGCTTGCAGGCAGCTCAAAACCTACAAAGGACTAGTGACTAGGAGACAAGCTCGACCTAGGCTGTGAGAAGAGTGTATCCTAGAAAACCATGGGATAAGAAGAGTGTCTAGAAAGGACACGTGCTAGACAGAGCCTCCTATCTACCCTGAACTCAACAAGCCCAACACCTGACACGCACCAGATGCTATGCAAGGCAAACTAGGGATACCATACTCAAATGTAAGGTATAGAAGCTCGAACCTGGGTCGCACCGCTTGGCAGTGGGATGTAGTCGAATGAGCAGAAGCTGGTCCATAATGCGTCTCCAATAAGTGATAGCCAGCATTGAATGTGCATATGAGGAAGAAGAACCAGTAGCTAGAGTCATGAACAACATGTTCTCCTTCTCAACTGAAAAGACTACACCAAAGAGACAGAGCAAGTCTATGCCTTAGTACTGGGTTAGTGAGACATTATCTAAGGAAACAGTACCAAGACACATGACTAGCAAGGATAGCGGTAGATGATCCAAAGCTCATAAAAGCACATAATCAACAATTCATGGCAAGAGCATGAAGATAGACATATCAAACGCAACACATGTTATCCAAGATGTGATAAAGCTCAAAATATCTTTATTCCATAATAAGGCATAGGAGCAATCAAGCAAGCACAGCATATTACATAACATACATCCAGTTAAAGATAAAACATACTAGTGAAACTATGGCAAGGCTCATGTATCCACACTTAACAATAAGGCACAATAACCATATAAGCATAAAGCATGTTATAGAACAATTCATGAATAATGTATGCTAACCTGGATATCAGGTAAGCATGTGGATACATAAAGCAAACGTCAACAAGAGCAAGATAAATCATGTACAAAATAGCACAAGCCCATGATGACAAAACCAAGCTCACATAACCATGGAAATAATGAACAACAATATAATACATGGATACATAAGCAAGAATCAACAAAAGCAAGATAATAAAGGAACAAGACAGCACAAGCTCATGTTGACAAAACCAACCTCATATAACCATGGAAGTAATGAACAACAATCTAATACATGGATACATAAGCAAGAATCAACAAGAGCAAGATAATAAAGGTACAAGACAGAACAAGCTCATGTTGACAAAACCAAGCTATACACCCATGGAAATAATGAATAACAATCTAGCCCATAGATACATAAGCAAGGTACTAGCAAAGGCATGATGAAAGATATCATAAGAGTGATACATGCCAATATGATACAAGTGAGCACAAAGACAAGCACAACATGCCAATAAAGAATAATCAGGAAAGTAAATGCATGAAAGTATAAGATAGCTCACAAAACATGTGAAGATACCGATCATGAAAGCACATGCCTCTTGGAGGCCATCAAGGGGGTGGAGAACCATCAAGTGTCCCGATCATGTGATGAATCAAAAGACCATAATCTATTAAATCCATGTTCTCCAACCCGCGTTCTCGGTACCTACACATGAGAAAGGCAAGGTGTCCAAGTCTTGGATCCCGAAGGGTTAGAGAGCAAATACTTGGGAACCCAAACCTTGGACACACCACCACTTGAAGGCAAGTAGCCACGCATGTAGCAGCACCAATAAACAACATCTTTCGTCTTTTAAGCCTCCTCTTGTCCATCTACAGTTCACAAGTGCCAAGTATAATGAGGGAGCAATTTTACATGTACAATCATTAATTTTCCTAGACTCAATAACAGCAAGCAATATTTCACGAATGGAAAGAAGAACAGCAAACAATATTTCTTATTTCTTGCACATGCCGAAGCACATAGCCCAACAACAACAAGCTCTATTTTTGGATTAACATCTACAATGTTTTATGCATGTATTGCTCTATACTGAAATCACATCGTACTGAAAGCACATCCAAATTTTATAGTTAACTTGCACATGCAGAAGCAATTTTACAATTAGATGCAGAAGGAAAAGATTTGGGATTTCAGGCCATACCTTCGGTTCCCACGATAAATCCACAACAGGTTGAGGGAGGGGAGGAAGATCGAGATGGGACGAAGAAGGAGATGCCAAATTGAAAGAAGTTCCACCCGGTCTCAGATCCACTTCACACCACCGTTGCAACGCTGGAGACTTCTTCCTTGGCAAGTCTCCACCAGAGATATGTGAGGGGATATACATGTGTTATGAAATCTCATAAAAGTTATCTGATTGAGCATGGAAGATCAGTTGTTCAGATGTGCACTCACCAAAATAATACGAGATTGCACATAGTAATGGACCTGAAAATGCAATTTATTTATCATTTTAATGCACATAAAGAGCAACAGATTCAATCTTCATGTTTATCAATCTAGTACAAAGACATTCCAATTCTATTCCAAACTAAAAGTAGTAAAGTACCAAACACATCTCAAGTATCTCACTTCGTTCATCTCGACCAAATTGATTCTGAAAGCTATTGAATTGAACTAAGCAACGGTCTGATCCAACTGTGAACTATCCAAGAATCCAACTATGAACTATTCAAGGTGGATCAATAAACTATTTCTCGGATTCTAAAAGTGTATGCATCATGATCAAAAGCTATAAGCAGAACATTCAATTTCTTCAGGAAATGAAATGCACAAGCTAGATACACTCGTCAGTCAACGAATTGTATCCATGGAGATACACTCATGAGGCCATTTCAGCTCTTCTATGCTACGATTGTACAATCTCTCGATCATGTGAGGAGAGTATGCCCCACTATGGGCGTCCAGATCAGAGCACAGAGGAGTTAGCGAATCGACGAATTCCAGTACCTACAGGAGCGAGCGACGAGGCGGAGGGTGTCGGTGGAGAAGTCGGAGCACTTGTCAAGCTTGAGCTCCTACAGCATGTGGCTGCGGGCGCATACAAGCGCAACGAGGTCGCCGTCGGTGACGACCATGCGCCGTAGGTGGAGCGCCTGGAGGCCCTCGAGTGGGACGTCGATGCGGTGCCACCGGCGGCACACCAGCGATGTCGCCTCCCAGTCGCGCGGGCCGTCCACGTACCCCATCACAAGGTGCAGCACCTCCTCGGGGACGCCACTGCCACTGAAACTCAACTCGCTGAGGATCTGGTCAGGCGAGGGCTAGAGACATGGGGATTTTTTGTTTTCACTTCCCTTTCCTGATGTGGGCCCCACTTGTTGGTGATAGAAAGAAAAGAAAAAGAAGCGGGTGGTGTTTGGGCCGTTCGATTTAAATCGGACGGTCCACACCGTTGTGGACGTTCGGACCGTCCAGAAGAGCCATCAAAATCGGGCCATTAATTTTAGATCGGATGGTTCGCACCGATGTGACGTTCGGACCGTCCGGAAGAGCCATCAAAATCGGGCCGTAAATTTTAGATCAGACGGTCCACATTGATGGGAACGTTCGAACCGCTCCGATTGCCATCTCGATCAGGCCGTCCAAACTTGATCCAACGGATGAAATTGGTTGGAGTTATAAACGCGCGGGTGGTCGGTGCGGTGGCCGTTCGATTTGATCCAACGGCTGAGATCGAGCGCGTGGGTGAAAACGACCGAGTGGGCCGCGTGCGCACGAGAGGAAACGGGCCGAACTTGGGTTTCGGCCCAAACACTGTTTTGGGATTTGTTTTGATTTAGTAATTGAAATAATTCCGATAATTCAGAATAGCTTTAGAAAATAGTAAATAAAATCCAAAATATGAGAAAATTCACAGAAATTCTCAAAGGTATTTTGCACTGATGGAGAGTAGCTGTAGTTCTGTTGACGCTTGACAACACAAATTAACCAAAAATAATAATGGAGAATGCTCTCAAGTGAACTATCAACAGATCCATGATATACTGCTCAAACAAAATGGCCAAAACTTCAGTTTACATACCTAACAAACAATTCGAATCAACAAGAACATCATAGACTATCAAAAAGAACTTACCACAAGTTGCAGAGGTATCAAGCTCAACTGTCAGTATGCACAACAGCATGTTACAGGAGGTATCAAGCTCAACTATCAGTATGCACCTTGATGACCTTGGTGAAGCTGACAGAACTGGAAGCTTTCCTGCTTGGAATTATGACCACAGTTACAGGAAAAGGAAAATAGACCAACAATTACAGGAATAACTATTGCTTTATCAGACATTGCAAATAAAATACATTGCTAGGTTTACTTGTCCAAACACAGGAATAAGTCATACTTCAACCACATAAATAGGATTACACCCACTTAGATAGGTTTACTTCCCAATAGGTAGCAAAATAAGTCCTACTCCAACATAACAATGCTAGCTCACAGATTATTGATACTGATGTACCTAGCAACCCAAATAAGCTTGTTTGAGAAGCTCAACTTGTTGAATGCCTGGGCAAGAGAAACATTCTCACACAAATAAGCATAGTAGTGGTTGAGTTGTGCTTCCTCAAATCCCGGGAGATCCATCATATTGTCCCAAAGGTCTTCAGGAACATCAGTATCTGCAGTCCTGGCCTTCTCAATAGCTTTAGCAAGCCTTTCTATGACAATGGTCATGAAAGAATACAAATCATCATCAGTAGATATCTTGGCCCTCTTCGGTGGTTTACTTGCTGATGAGTCACCTCCACATGTGGTAGACATTGTCACCTCTTCGACACTACCATGTCCAGCAGCTCTTTTACCTTTATCCTCTGTTGGAGCCTTTGGTGTTTCATCATCTGAGATTTCATTAACATCTGTACCAATAGGTTCATTTGCTCCCTTTGCATACTTTCCGGTAGCCATGCTATGCCCAAATATAGTGGCCATCTCATGATAGTGCTCAAGGGGAGTGTTCAAGTAGTCACGATCACCGCGGTGATCCTAGACATTAAAGTACATTTGAAACTAGGTATGATAGGAAAATCAGTTTGATAGATATGAAAATACATAAATTACCTTGACATGACTAGTGTAATGTCCATGCTCAAGCCTGATAGTGCAGGTGTTTTCATCCCAAAGAGCACCACCGAGGTTTTGGAGCTTGCCTATCTTTGCCCAAATTTTTTCCACTTCCTCAAGTGGTTTTGGACCTGATCTCCAGTAACATCCACCTTTAGATGGTCAATCAAGGCCCTCGCACAATTGTTGAGGTGAACTTTCTTAAAACCAGTGCACGTTCTATTGCCACTGGCCACAAGATTAGCCAAATAGCTCAAGACAAATGCAGACATTGCATTTGTCCAGACAACCCCACCACCAGTGTTCCCCACTATGTTACCAACCATGTTATCCCCATGTTCCGAGTCCATTTCCTACCAACCAAAGAAAGGAATGGAAAATAAGTGACATGAAGCATGTAAAAGAAGTCCATGCATGTTCCACATTCAACTCATCACAAATAAAATGTTATTACGAGAAAGGTTCGCATACAACTCTTCAGATGTAAAATCCGTGACCATAGTCTTCAATTATTTAAAAACATTACATATTTAATGGTTTTGGTAGTTCTGACGGGCTTCCCACATTTCGTTGGCCATAGTCTGCCTCCGGTCAACCGTGGCTCTATGGTCAATAGCTTACTCCCTTGCTGTCCTACTGGGGTTAGGTGTCCAAGAAGTCTTCGGTACAATGAAATGGTCACTTCCTTGAGAAAGAACCCAGTTGTGAAGGATGCAGGAAGCTATGACGACACCAACTTGAGTTGCGAAGGGGAAGAATGGGATGGCATCATTGAGGACTTTGAACCTCCTCTTGAGTGATCCAAAGGCGCGCTCTACGCTCACTCACAGATCGGAGTGCCTAAGATTGAACAATTCCTTTTCATTTAGGGGAGGATTGTTCCCCCACTCATTCAAGTGGTACCTCACACCTCGAAAAGGTGGGATGAAACCAGGTTTTGCTCCATATCCAGCATCCACTAGGTAGAATTTTCCTAAGACATGAGTAACACATTGATGACAATGCTTTTTAATAATCGGGTGTGGACATGTACTGCTATGAAGAGGCTATTTACCTTCAGAGACCTGTAGTCCATTCACACGCTCTATTGCATCGGCTAACACCGTAGCATCATGAGTTGTCCCCTCCCAACTAGCCAACACATATGTGAAACGAAGATCAAAGTCTACGGCTGCCATGACATTTTGAGTAGGAAATGACTTCCTACCGCGAAATGCCGCCTCCATAGGCTTTCTAATAGACGCCCTTATATGTGTACCATCAATGGCTCCAACACAATCCTATTGTGTAAATAAATAGAAAAATATATTAGTAACCAACAAATGTTCCCCAAAAGTCTATGAGGTATAGTTGCCAGGTATGATACCTTAAAAAATGGATCCTATCTTGGGTTCCCCGCAATTTTGCTTGCGATCTCCAAAGAAGGTGGCCTAATGAGTTCATTTCGTAGCTCACCTATGGCATGGAGGACACGTCCGAAATATCGGCTAGCTGTTTCACCTAACCTAGTAAAATTGGTACCAACTAACCTATTTCTTAGGTTATGGCCAATTGTGTTCAAGAACATGGCAACTTGCTCCTCGACACATACATGTATAGTGTCACGAAGCAAAGATCGCTCTCTCAAGACTTCACACAACCGAAAGAACAGAGTTCGCTTAAGCCTAATTGTGTTAGTACAAGTTATTTCATTCTTCCTAATTTTATTATTCAGATAATCAATCCTAATCCTATCCCTTTCCTCGATTGGGCCATACGTAATACGGTCTCTCCTATTCCTTAGTCTAGACCGTATGAACAAAATAATCATGCAAGCAGCCACGCATGTAGCAGCACCAATAAACAACATCTTTCGTCTTTTAAGCCTCCTCTTGTCCATCTACAGTTCACAAGTGCCAAGTATAATGAGGGAGCAATTTTACATGTACAATCATTAATTTTCCTAGACTCAATAACAGCAAGCAATATTTCACGAATGGAAAGAAGAACAGCAAACAATATTTCTTATTTCTTGCACATGCCGAAGCACATAGCCCAACAACAACAAGCTCTATTTTTGGATTAACATCTACAATGTTTTATGCATGTATTGCTCTATACTGAAATCACATCGTACTGAAAGCACATCCAAATTTTATAGTTAACTTGCACATGCAGAAGCAATTTTACAATTAGATGCAGAAGGAAAAGATTTGGGATTTCAGGCCATACCTTCGGTTCCCACGATAAATCCACAACAGGTTGAGGGAGGGGAGGAAGATCGAGATGGGACGAAGAAGGAGATGCCAAATTGAAAGAAGTTCCACCCGGTCTCAGATCCACTTCACACCACCGTTGCAACGCTGGAGACGTCACCCTTTCCAGATGACAACGAGGCCAAATCAGATCGATGGAGAGAGGGGGAAAACCACAGACTGAAGTGGGATTGAAAGGCAGCTCCTTGTGGGTCGACGGCAGAGAGACGACAGGCGGCGCCTTCTGGATCTCCAAGTGCCGGTGGAGCGGAGAGCAGGGGCGGCGCCGACAATCTATGCGAGGGGAGAGCAGCAACGGCGTAGCTCCGGGAGCGAGCAGCGGCGACGTAGCTCCGGGAGAGCGCAACGCCAAGGGAGAGTGAGCACACGCTCAGCGCTTCTGGAGGAGGAAAGTCTGTACTGTGTGGTTCAGTCTTTTTCCTCGAACGAGACGGTTCGGAATCAGAGTGGCATATTCTCTTTTGTGGAACGCCTCGGTGCGGGACAGAGCGGTTCACTTCGGCGAACCAAACAGACGGACAACAGCGTTTCCCAAATCGAACGATACAGAGATCATCTCATCCCGTGATCCAAACACAGCCTTACTGTCTAGTCTCTCCATTCTCCAAAGGGTGCATCATCACCATCTAATCGGGAAAAAAGCAACTTTCTCTTTAAAAAAAGAAAAGAAAAGCTAGACAAGTCGATGATGTTTTCGTGAACGCAGGCCTGAAAAAGGGACTGGGCCCGTGGTGTCAGACCAAAGCGAACGGGAAAAGCAAAATCAGGCTGGGGCAGTGACGTCACCAGGGGCACTTTGGTAATTCAATCGGGCAAATGATTTGGTCAATCAGATCTGGACAGCGGGGCCACCTCGCCACCCCTCTCTATCCTTCTCTCGAACTTTTTTTTATTAATTAATTCTTTTTAAATTTTATTTTAAAATTAACATCCGTGAACTTTATTTCCAATTCTGACCTCTTTGGTGACGTAACAAAACAACATTGTCACGCTATAAGATAAGTCCACTAAAATAGCACTTTTTGTCACGCCACTGGTGGTGGCGTGACAAAAGCTTGCCCAAATATGGGCTGGTGTGACAATGTTGTTTTGTCACGCCACGGGTGGTAGTGTGACCAAATAAGTTAGAATTGGAAATAGAGTTTGCGGGGGTTTATCTTTAAAATAAAATTAAAAAAGAGTTGATTAATAAAAAAAATTCCCTTCTCTCCATTGTTTAATACACAAACTGATGGGTGGCAAAGAGGAACTTTTTTTATTAATTAACCCTTTTTTGAATTTTATTTTAAAGTTAACCCCCGGCGCACTTTATTTCCAATTCTGACCCCTTTGGTCACACCACGAGTGGTGGCGTGACAAAACAACACCGCCACGCCACAGGATAAGTCCCCAAAATAGCACTTTTTGTCACACCATTGGTTGTGGCGTGACCAAACAACACTGTCACGCCACTTCCAATGGCGTGACAAGAGTTTGACCAGAAATAGGCTAGCATGACAGTGTTGTTTTGTCACACCACTGGTGGTGGCATGACCAAAGGGGTTTAAATTGGAAATAAAGTGCGTCGAGGGTTAACTTTAAAATAAAACTCAAAAAAGTGTTAATTAATATAAAAAATTCGGCAGAGAGGGAAAAAATAATTTGTTTTTTGTTTGTGGGGAAAAAGTGAGGAGGGCGTGAGAAGAAAAGGAGAAGAAAAGCAAGAAAATGATGGGCATCGTGAGATGAGATCAGATGAGATGATGCATTGCGGCAGTAGGATGAAATGAGAGATGCAGTGTACCCAAGCCAGCAGCGAGGCCTGCTGGCGGCTTCCTCCTCCCTGTAGCCTTTTGCCGGCCAAAAAAAATGGGAAAAGAGGGGGGCCTCCAGTAAAAAGAGTAGATTGGTGCAGGATGCTATCTGGGAGTTTGTTTTGGCTAAAATAACTCTGTTCTGAAACAAAATAATAAAAATAGTCCCCCTTCTCTTCTCCTCGTGAACGAATTTACCAAAATAGCACTCGTGCCGCGCTCAAAATTCACAGGAGGTGACCTACCGCGCCCCGCGGAGAAGGGCTAAATAATGTCATTTTAGCCAAAAACTCGCCATCTAGTGTCATATCTGCCTATATGAGGATCGTCTATCTAGTCGTTGTTTAGGGCTAGGGATGAATGTGCATGTTTGATTCAAACTTTAGGAATCGTTCTTCTTGAAGAAAAAAAAAGTATATATAACACCCTAAACTTTGCTTGAAAGTTCGTTCAGCACCTTGAACTATGAAACCAGACATTTGATCCCTCAAACTTTGCAATCTAGTTCAAATAAACGCTGTGACTCGATTTTGTATGGTGGTATTGCCCGCGTGACGTGATGATTGAGCGGTTGCCGACATGATACCCATTTCCCCAAACTTTGCTATCTAGTTCATAGATTGTTTACCTTTAGAAGTTGAAGTTGATGTCGACTTCTGTGGAAGTCATGGGGACATACTTATGATCTTAGGTGATGAAACAATTGGCAATAGCATTTGAGTTTTGTTGAAATTGTGGTTTTCAGCAAGTGACAGCTAAATCGGTAGTACCAGCGTGTTAAGTGTGGAACTACCGCTGAGAGCTACTACCACAAGAGTGAGCGGAACTACCGCAAGACTTGGTCCCGAACGTGATTGGCTTTGCAAGGCGTCCGATTGAAATCGGACGGACCAGATCATGTGAACGTTCGGACCTCCGAACGTGAAAAGGCTTGTGAGACGTCCGATTGAAATCGGACGGTCCAAAACCATGTGAACGTTCGGACCGCCAAACAGTGCTCAAATCTAACGGCTAAAACATGTGTTCCGATCGGCCATTTTAATCTGGGCCGTCCACGTGGTAGGGCGCGTGTGCTTAGAGGGTTTTTGAGTGTTTCCCTGGAACGGTAGTACTGCTTGTTGAAACAGTAGTACCGTTGAGTGGAATAACCGCAGGATACATTGCGGCACTACCGCACTGAGGTAGTACCGAATGTTTTATGGTGGTACGAAAATTCCAGAGAAGGTGTCTTTAGAGTTCTGGTTTTCTCCTAGAGCGGTATCACCGCAAGTTGAATGGCGGTAATACCGCATGGCGGTAATACCGAAGGTTTGCGGTATGGTTTTTCCAGAGAGGATGTTTTTGAGGAGTTTTGGGTTTCTCCGAAGTGCGGTATGACCATAGTTGTTTGAGCGGTATGACCACAATGCGGTAATACTAAGGTTTACACGGCGATAATACCATTTCTGATCTGATTATCGATTCTCTTGGATATTTTGATTTGGGTTAGGTCAAAGTCATGTTTGTCTGTGCATATGTGTTGCATGATGCATGTTTTGGCTAATGAGGGTCAAGTTGTGAAGAACTTGTTCCCGGAATCGGTTTCTTTGTCTATTGGTATGCAAGTTGCTTGGTGATCAATGATGATCAACCGCGAGGATGATCAGGACTAGGCTTGGAGAGCTGAGATCCAGAACGATCGAGGATGCCGGGTGAGATCAAGGGACTCAAGCATGGCACAAAATGGACAAGGATGACCGAACGGGCAGTTCGGTGCGAATGGTTCGATCAAGCGGCGCGGGGGTCGGTGCAAGTACCATGGTGGTTCGATGGGAGCCTGACGGGAGAGACTTGCCGACATGATGAGAGCCGTTGATCAACCTACATGTGGCGAAGCATGGGATTGCTTCACGATTTGTGGACTTGGTCTTTGGAGAAGGATCGAGAAAGGGTATTTTGGTAATTTCACCAAATACCGCCTTGGTGACCTTTGGCTAAACCGCGGCGCGGGACGGCACGTGGAGAAGCGGTTTAGGTCAAGCGAAGATGAAGACAGCGCTTTGAGATGCGTGCGTGTGTTAACCTGTTTGTGTGTGGGCTTAACGGGTGCCCTAATGGAATATTCCCTAGATGCTAGCCTCCACTATAAATAGTGCTTTGTGCTGGTTGCACATGGGCTGAGGAAGCTGCTGCGGCTGAGCCCTTGCATTTGAGAGCCCTATTTTGTATTTAGGGTTTTGGGGAGAAAAGAGGAGAGCTAGGGTTTCTAGGGTTTGGATTGAGTGTGTGCTCACGTGGTGAGCTTTGTCCTCCAGGTTGGAGTGGCTGTAAACCAACAATCATCCATCTATCTGAAATCAATCCAAGCAAAGATTTCACAAATGAGCCTCCTTGTGTTCTTATTCTCTATTTGATGATTTTGTGGCTTTCTTTGATCTGCAATTTTCTCTTTGATTTCTGACCTAGTTTTGCTTGCTGTGACATATGAGAATACATCTAGGATCATCTTGATCATCAAATCCCCACGAGCAAGTTTCTAGATCAGTTTTAGGTTTTGACTCGGTTTTGGGACAAACTTCACTCATTTATAAAAAGGCTGAAACTTTGTAGTGGATCTATTCAATCTTTGATTGGAATAGGTTCCTGATCTTCTAGATAAGCTATAGTTCAAGTTTTGTGAAGTTTGACCGAGTGGATCAAAAGTTTTGCCAATTTTAGGTTTGGTTTTTCAGCTGTCGGGTTGAACTCCAGGACAATCGGTAGTACCTTTCATTTGCCTATGGTAGTACCGCTCTGTACACTGTGGTAGTACCGATTATAGGTAGTACCGCTAGTTACACTATGGTAGTACCGATTTTTCCTGATTTCTTCAGCACTTCCTCGGTTTTTGTTTGCTGAGCTTGGGGGTTAGGAGTGGATTCAATACAAGTCTTCTACTGTGCTTAACCATTGATCTTCATAGCTCTCATAGCTGTTGGAGTGATTTACAAGTTGAATCCATTCTTTGCGAAAAGATTTTGAGCTCCTATTCACCCCCGCCCCTCTAGTCGCCTATTTCGGTCCAACAAGTGGTATCAGAACTAAGTTTGCTCTTTTGTGATCTTCACCGATCTTTAAGCATGGCGACTGATATGAGGACTCGTGAGCGCTTCTTTGCATCTTGTAGTGGTTCTTTTGCCGTTGACTTCCATCGTGACAAGACGCTTGAACGCTCGATATTTATGTTGGCGGTTGAGGAGGACTTCTCCTGCGATATTTGTGGCTATCTCTTTTGTTTTGATTGTCCTAGTTTCAAAGATTAGATTCGCCTGGAGCCCGAGGAGAAGGAGCTCATTGGCATATGCACAGTGGCGATTGAGAATGAGCATGATGGTGAGCTTTTTGAGGATGATCATGATGACTCCTCCGAGGACGATCCCCTACTCGAACTAAGCAAGGTGAGCAAATGAAAACTCATTGATGACTTGATTTCATATGAGTACAAATTGCATGTTCTTAGGAAGAAAATAAAACTGCTAGAAAGAGAGAAGGGTGATTTGTCTCATGAGCTTGCCAAATTGAAAACGTCCAAGTGTGCTTTTGATTCTTTGCTTGTAGACCTGGATAACTTGAAAAATTCTCTTGCATGCCTAAAATCTGAAAATGAATTATTGAAATCAAATGCTTCTATGCCATGTGATTCTTGTGTTGCCTTACATCATGAGTTTGATAATGCTAAGTTAGAAATAGGTCATCTTAGATCTATGGCTAGAAATGATTGTGATTCTTGTGTAGGCATGCTTGCTGAATTTGATAAGTTAAAATTGACTAATTCCTTTCACCTTGAGCAATTAGAGAAGGCTAGGGCTGAAATTATTGAAATTGAAACTAGCCCTTGCAGCATGTGCTTTGAATATGAGAAATTTCTTAAGGATGGTTTAGTCTCTTACAAGAATTTTGCTAGTTTAGAAAATAAAATTGATGCTTTGAATTGCATGCTTAATACAAAAGCATCATTAATTTCTTACAGATCTTGCATTGATTTGAAGAGCGAGATTGAGTCATTGAAGAAATTGTGCGCTGATATGAGCGTCAAATCATGTGACTCTTGTATTTGCCTTCACTCCGAGATTGATGTTATCAAGATTTTTTTTTTGCCTCTTTACATTCGGAGTTGGAGTCTTTTCCTGCTAAACATGAGTCATTTGATGTTGGTTTTTGTGCCATCAGTTTGGATAGCTCTTCTTTGGTGAGTGCGACTCTTTCTGACTCTTCTTGTGTTGTCCAAGGGATTTCAAAAGACAAGGGTACTTTTTCCTCAAATGGTACTACATCTTCAAAAGAGAAGTACCATTGCACCTTTTGTAAGAAAGATGGACACATTTCTGAGTTTTGCTTTCGTCGTCTGAAACATGAGCATCGAGTGCGCCGTCGTACCTCTAGGAACACACATAGTTTTTCTCATGGCATGTGTGAGCCTAGTGCTGACACGAGGGCGAGTCATGATGTTGTTTCTTCCAGGACTTCTTCTTTGAGCGACAATAGTGCTTCGTCCTCTTGGACCGTGTCTCCTAGTAGACCTTTACACCATTGCTCATTTTGTGGGAAGAATGGACATCGTGTAGATTTTTGTTTTCGGCGTGCAAAACATTTGCATCGAGCTCATGCTTCTAAGTCTCCTAGTGGGCATAGTCTTTCTCGTGACATGCACACTAAAGAGCCTAGCACTAAGACTCGCTCTGTTGATAGCTTCTTTGACACCTTTTCTAGTGGTGTTGGACAGCATCGTGGACTTGGTTTCTGTGGTTTTGGTTTTGGTCCACGAGCTGCCCCGAGGCAGGATTTCCGCCGTTTTCCAATAGGTGGACCTCGTTTTGTTCATCGAGGTACACACCCACGGCGAGGATATATGAGTTCTTTTGGTGCCTTTGTTGGTTCTCATCATAGTACTTTCAAGCAAGGTCATCGCCGCTTTTCTAGAGATGGACCTCGTTTTCCTCATCGAGTTGTCCACTTGTGGCGTGCCTTCAAGGATGATGTTGGATCTTCTTGCATGAACCATCATTTGCATCATGCTAACTCACATAATGGTTTGACTGCTTCTAGTGGTGGTGTGTCCAAGGTTTGGGTTCCCAAGTATTTGCTCTCTAACCCTTCGGGATCCAAGACTTGGACACCTTGCCTTTCTCATGTGTAGATACCGGGAACGCGGGTTGGAGAACATGGACTTAAGAGGTTCTGGTCTTTTGCTTCATCACATGATCGGAATACTTGATGGTTCTCCACCCCCATGATGGCCTCCAAGAGGCATGTGCTTTCATGATCGGTGTCTTCACATGTTTTGTGAGCTATCTTACACCTTCATGCATTTACTTTCATGATATTCATTCTTGGCATGTTGTGCTTGTCTTTGTGCTCACTTGTATCATATTGGCATGTATTACTCTTATGATATCTTTTATTATGCCTTTGCTAGTACCTTGCTATATATCCATGTATAATTTTGTTGTTCATTATTTCCATGGTTGTATGAGCTTGATTTTGTCAAAATGAGCTTATGTTGTTTTGTACATTTATTATCTTGCTTCTGTTGATTTTAGCTTTATGTATCCACATGCTTACTTGATATCCATGTTAGCATTCATTATCCTTGATTTGTTCTATAACTTGCTTTATGCTCACATGGTTTTGTGCCTTATTGTTAATCGCAGATACATGAGCTTTGCCATAGCTTCACTAGCATGTTTTACTCCTGACTGAATGTATGTTGTGTGATATGCTATGTGTTTGCTTGCTCCTATGCCTTATTTTGGACTAAGATCATTTTGAGCTTTATCATTTCTTGGATAGCATGTGTGGCAATTGATTTCTCTATCTTCTTGCTCATGTCCTGAACTATTGATTGTATGCTTTTATGAGCTTTGGATCATCTACTGCTATCCTTGCTAGTCGTGTGTCTTGGTACTGTTTCCCTAAATATTGCCTCACTAACCCAGTACCAAGGCATAGACTTCTTCTATCTCTTTGGTGTAGTCTTTTTCAGTTGAGAAGGAGAACATATGGTTCATGACTCTAGCTACTGGTTCTTCTTTCTTATATGCGCATTCAATGCTGGATATCACTTCTTGAAGCACAGTATGGTTCAGCTTCTACTCATGACTACATCTCACTGCCAAGCAGTGCGACTCAGGTTCAAGCTTCTATACCTTACATTTGTGTATGGTATCCCTAGTCTACCTTGCATAGCATCTGGTTCGTGTCAGGTGTTGGGCTTGTTAAGTTCAGGGTAGATAGGAGGCTCTATTCTAGCATGTGTCCTTTCTAGACACTCTCCTTATCCCATGGTTTGCTAGGATACACTCTTTTCACAGCTTAGGTTGAGCTTGTTTCCCAGTCACTAGTTCTTAAGAAGTTTTGAGCTGCCTACAAGCTTTTTAGTGTTGATGTTTTGCTCCATAGCTTTTCGAGTCGTTTTTCCTAGAGATCGTGTGGAGTAGGAAGTCTTTGTGCTAGTTTTTGGAATCCTAGGCACTTTTGGCAGATCTCCTCACCAAGCCTTTAGACCCAACAAGGTTTGCCACCCTAAGAAGCAAGTTAGGGATAATTTATCCCTATGGGTTGGTTTGAGGGGGAGTTGATTATTTTCTAAACTTTCCTTGTTCATCTGAACTTTCCTTGTTCATTTGAACTTTTGTGGATCTTTTCTGATACCTTCTTCAAGTGGTATCTTCTTCGGATCTTTTTTATCTTTTTTATCTTTTTAGGCTTTTAAGTCTTTCTTGCATCTCATTGTAACATATCGCATTCATATGAAAAACCAAAAAGATGCATTGTAATATAAGCTTTACTGCTTCTGTCTTTTAAATTGATGAAGCTTTGCTTATTATCCTCTTGAGCTTTAGTATTTTAATTCTTGCTCAAGATCGTGTCTAGTTCTTTGACTTGCTAGAATTATCATGTTTTTACATGTGTAGCAGAGTCTTTGCTAAATGAGCTAGAACTTTAATACAACATGAACTGAAAATTGCAATTTGTAGATCTTTTAGCTAGTTGCACAATTAATAATCCTTTTGTGACATTGGCCTTGTCAAAATTGCTTTGTTAGCTCATGAATCTAGAATTGAGCATCTCTTGAGCTTCTTGTTCTTTGAAAGAATCTAAAATTGCTCATGTAAAAAAAATGAAAAATCAATTTCAAAAATCCTTTTGTGCTTAAATTGTGCCAAACTACTCTCACGAGACTGCATGTCAAAGACATGAACTTGGAGATAGTTTGATGATCCAGACGATCTCATGGGGACTGCTTGTCATTTTGACATGAACCTCAAGATTTGTAGCTCTGGTTGAAGCTTAGGAACGGATTGTGGATGGCTCCTAGTCCAGAATCTCCTTTACTAAGATAGACCTTGGTTGAAACTTAGGAAGATGTTGTGGATGTCTCCTAGTCTAGGACCTTCTTTACTAAGATAAACCTTTAATCAACTTCGATATTCATTGCAAATGAAAAGCAGTTGAAAAATTGGGCGTTTTTTAGAAAACTTGAGCAAAATGATTCAACTTAGGATTTTTTGTCTCATGGATGGTCTTTGCTAGCTTCTTGATCTCACAATGACATTTTGACAAGGCCATTATCACTTTAGGATATCTGTTGTTGAACTTGCTAATTTTGAAGCTTTTGCTTAAATTGTTAAAATCCATTGCTTCATTTTGAGCTCTCTAGCTTGTCTTAACATGATCTTGCTAGCTGTGTCAGGCTTGATATGTCTTGAGTGATAATAGAAATGCTAGCATGTTCTTTTGGGTAATCTTCAAAGCTTCTTTTACTTAAAAATTAAAAAAAAAACAAAAAAAAAATAATGCCACTCCATTGCATTTCTTGTATGCTCTTTCTTATGCTTCTTCCTTATTTTTGCACTTGTTATCTCTGGATGAGAGGAAGGTATGATTCCTTGATGAATCCATTGTCAAAGGGGGAGAAGTTTTAGCAAAAATGTTTAAAAAAAGAGCCTTTTTGATGTAAGGGGGAGAAGTAACAGAGATATGTTAAAAAGGAAAAATGAAAATTTCAAAAAAATTCTCTTGAAAAATGTTGATCATAGTGAGGGGGCATTTAAATTGCATTCTTTTGATCTTATTGTCATTTCTGAATTTGAATTGCAATTCTTGGAGACTCACAATGAAAAAAGGTCAAATTGAACTATTGTTCTTTCATTTAGACCTTAAGTGAGATTTTTGACTTCTCTCTGGAAATTGAAGCTTTCTTGCCTTCTTTTGCTGTGTCTCACTTGCTGAAACTATTCTGAAGCCAACTTGGTCATTTTCATTGCATTCTTCTTCAAATTGACCAAGTTGTGCCTTTGCGCGAAAACGTCGAATTCTTTTATTTTCAAACCTCAAAACTTACATTTTTAAAAAATTACCAATGTGTTCATCAAGGGGGAGATTGTGGATGTCATGGAGACATGCTTATGATCTTAGGTGATGAAACAATTGGCAATAGCATTCGAGTTTTGTTGAAATTGTGGTTTTCAGCAAATGCCAGCTAAATCGGTAGTACCGGCGTGTTAAGTGCGGAACTACCGCTAAGAGGTACTACCGCAAGAGTGAGCGGAACTACCGCAAGTCTTGGTCCCGAACATGATTGGCTTTGCGAGGCGTCCGATTGAAATCGGACAGCCCAGATCATGTGAACGTTCGGACCTTCGAACGTGAAAGGGCTTGTGAGACGTCCGATTGAAATCGGACAGTCCAAAACCATATGAACGTTCGGACCGCCAAACAGTGCTCAAATCTAACGGCTAAAACACATGGTCCGATCGGCCATTTTAATCTGGGCCGTCCACGTGGCAGGGCGCGTGTGCTCAAAGGGTTTTTGAGCATTTCCCTAGAACGGTAGTACCGCTTGCTGAAACGGTAGTACCATTGAGTGGAATAACCGCAGGATACATTGCGGCACTACCGCACCGAGGTAGTACCTAATGTTTTATGGCGGTACGAAAACTCCGCAAGTTGAATGGCAGTAATACCGAAGGTTTGCGGTATGGTTTTTCTAGAGAGGATGTTTTTGAGGAGTTTTGGGTTTCTCCAAAGTGTGGTATGACTGCAGTTGTTTCAGTGGTATGACCGCAATGCGGTAATACCGGGGTTTACATGGCGGTAATACCGTTTCTGAGCTGATTGTTGATTCTCTTGGATATTTTGATTTGGGTTAGTTCAAAGTCATGTTTATCTGTGCATATGTGTTGCATGATGCATGTTTTGGCTAACGTGGGTCGAGTTGTGAAGAACTTGTTCCCGAAATTGATTTCTTTGTCTATTGGTGTGCAGGTTGCTTGGTGGTCAATGACGGTCAACGGCAAGGATGATCGGGACTGAGCTTGGAGAGCTAAGGTTCAAAATGATCGAGGATGTCGGGTGAGGTCAAGGGACTCAAGCATGGCGCAAAATGGACAAGGATGACCGAACGGGCAGTTTGGTGCAACTGGTTCGATCAAGCGGCGCGGGGTCAGTGCAAGTACCATGGTGGTTCGGTGGGAGCCGGACAGGAGAGACTTGCCGACATGATGAAAGCCGTTGATCAACCTGCACGTGGCGAATCATGGGATTGCTTCACGATTTGTGGACTCGGTCTTTGGAGAAAGATCAAGAAGGGGTATTTTGGTAATTTCACCAAATACCGCATTGGTGACTTTTGGCTAAACCGCAGCGCGTGGAGAAGCGGTTTAGGTTAAGTGAAGATGAAGACGACGCTTTGAGATGCGTGCGTGTGTTAACCCGTTTGTGTGTAGGCTTAACGGGTGCCCTAATGGAATATTCTCTAGATGTTAGCCTCCACTATAAATAGTGCTTTGTGCTGGTTGCACATGGGCTGAGGAAGCTACTGCGACTGAGCCCTTGCATTTGAGAGCCCTATTTTGTATTTAGGGTTTTGGGGAGAAAAGAGGAGAGCTAGGGTTTCTAAGGTTTGGATTGAGTGTGTACTCACGTGGTGAGCTTTGTCCTCCAGGTTGGAGTGGCTGTAAACCAACAATCATCCATCTATCTGAAATCAATCCAAGCAAAGATTTCACAGATGAGCCTCCTTGTGTTCTTATTCTCTATTTGATGATTTTGGGGCTTTCTTTGATCCGCGAGTTTTCTTTGATTTCTGACCTAGTTTTGTTTGCTGTGACATGTGGGTATATATCTAGGACCATCTTGATCATCAAGTCCCCACGAGCAAGTTTCTAGATCAGTTTTAGGTTTTGACTCGGTTTCGGGACAAACTTCACTCATTTAGAAAAAGGCTGAAAATTTGTAGTGGATCTATTCAATCTTTGATTGGAATAGGTTCTTGATCTCCTAGATAAGCTATGGTTCAAGTTTTGTGAAGTTTGACCAAGTGGATCAAAAGTTTTGCCAATTTAGGTTTGGTTTTTCTGCTGTCGAGTTGAACTCTAGGACAATCGGTAGTACCTTTTATTTGCCTGCGGTAGTCTGGTAGTACTGCTCTGTACACTGCGATAGTACTGATTATAGGTAGTACCGTTGGTTACACTGTGGTAGTACCGATTTCCCTTATTTCTTCAGCACTTCCTCAGTTTTTGTTTGCCAAGCTTGGGGGTTAGGAGTGGATTCAATACAAGTCTTTCACTGTGCTTAAGAATTGATCTTCATAGCTCTCATAGCTATTGGAGTGATTTACAAGTTGAATCCATTCTTTGCGAAAAGATTTTGAGCTCCTATTCACCCCCCCTCCCCTCTAGTCGCCTATTTCGGTCCAACAACTTCTCTCCCCAACATGATACCCATTTCCAGCCATTGCCAGCTGGCAAGGAAGAGGGATACGCATTGATGGCCACCTTGTTCCACGCTAAACCCAAGCCACGACTCGGTTCTCACGACCATTGGCCCTCTGCAGCCCTCGCCAGGCACATTGCAGCGAGGAGGTGGGAGGCTGGGGGAGGAGGCGGCGATGCTTGCTTAGCCGGCCCGAAGCAGAAGGCAGCGGCACAGGGTATGATTAGGATGAAAATGACACGGTGCGGTGAACTCGAGATGACAGCACGACAAGGGAAGGACGCTTTCGTCTCTGTCTCTTCCTTGTGCGTCAACGCTGCTTCCCATCCCTTCCCCGGCGTCACTGCTTCTCCTCCAAGGTACAACCTTCTCCTCTCCTCCCTTCCGCCCCGATGCCTTCTATCCTCCCCGACGCTACCTCCCCTCCCCGTACCTCCTCCTGCTACTGGCACTACCTCCCCACGCCACCGCCTCCTACGCTGTCGGATCCCCTCATCTTCATGCATGCCACCGTTGCAACCCGTGGACTGAGTGCCGGAGGGGGTCGGGATCTATGAGGTACGAAGCGAATGCTAAACGGGCGCAGGTGGTAAGTCGCAGCGCGAGACAGGAAGGAGTGGAACGGCGACGAATTTTAGTGTGTGCATGTGAAGAAGAAATATGGTGGTGACGGTTTGGGTGGTTACGGAAGAAGTGGGGGCATGGATACATTCGCGAGTCACATGAGGATGGCGGGACGAGACCTTGTCCTTGTCAGGTTGGATCCACATATTGGTGCGCCTCGATGAGAAATTTGGGATGGGTGGGAGATGCCAACTACACGCACCGGAGAAAGGATATTGTCCCGCTGCGCGGGGGTAAACTCTTTTTATTAGTTATAGGTTGGGTCCACGTATTGGTGTGACTCGATGAGAAATTTGGGAGGGGTAAGAGAGGCCAACCACTGCGTAGGAGTAAACTACTTCTTTTATTAGTTAAGATAAGATATAATCGGATTGACCTTGTTCTCACACACACACACACACACACACACACACACACACACACATATATATATATATATATATATATATATATATATATATATATATATATATATATATATATATATATATATATATATATATATATATATACACACACATCCTTTGCATTCAGGGAATTTACATAACTTTGTAGCTACCAATCGAACCGATTTCGTGCCTCATCTACACCAACTTCTCCCACACATATCTTAAAAATTATGTTAAAGCATAAGATTCATATAGCGTGACGATAATTTCCAAATATATATATAATTCACATATTATATGAGTAAAAAAGGCGTTTTTTTTCATATAATGCCCGGTTCGATAGAGGCTTCACTGCACTTGTCACTGTTTCATTGCACACTGTATCGGAGTTTTAGGCTCATTTGGCACTGTTTCATGACGAAATAACAAATCTAGCCCTTTTCAAAGCGAATTAGCAAAAATAACACCGTGGACAGAGCGACAGGCAGCATGTCGCGCTCCGGGTGAGTGGCAAGCGACCATGTGTCACCTGTTGCTCCATCCGCGGTGTTGTTTTAGATAATTTGCTCCAGAGAGAGCTAGATTTGCTATTTTGTCGTGAAACAGTGCCAGATGAGCCAAAAACCCCGCTGAACCGGTCCTCTAAAAACGAACTTTTTTATTAATTAACCTTTTTAAATTTTTATTTTAAAGTTAACCCCAGCGAACTTTATTTCCAATTCTGACCCTTTTGGTCACGCCATCATCCGTGGCGTGACCAAACAACACTGTCATGCCATAGGATAAGTCCCTAAAATAGCACTTTTGGTCACGCCACTACCCGTGGTGTGACCAAACCACACTGTCACGCCACCACCCGTAGTGTGACAAGAACTCTTCCAGATTAGGGCTGACGTGACAGTGTTGTTTTGTCACGCTATGGATGGTGGCGTGACTAAAAGAGTTAGAATTGAAAATAAAATTTGTCGGAGGTTAACTTTAAAATAAAATTTAAAAAAAAAATATTTAATAATAAAAGAATTATCTGAAAACTGAAAAAAAAGGAGGAGCAAAATCGACCCAGGACCATCCCAGAGACTCCGTCAGTAAAGCTAAGCTCTTAACGCTGAGCAAATAATCAGCAAACTCTAAACTCGCTGCAGTAAAAATTCCAAACTGACCTGACCTAAAATTTACAGTGCTAACTTACACCGAGTAATGAGCGATTACTGGTATAGTTAATTAGTAGCTACTGCTACTATGGGAACATATCTGGTACACATAGGTGTTTTGGTGGATATATATGCATACGCGGTCTAGCCCCTCGATTCACAAATCTACGACCGAGATCTACGAAGCAATTCTATCTCCCATTTAAACTGAGTGTGTTTTAATCTGATGGTGTTTTTTTTTCTTTCAAAAGTGCATTTAAGTTGAATGTGGGATTGCATCGTGAATCTCAGCTGTAGATTTGTAAATTGAGAGGCTAGATCGTGTATATGTATATGTCCACTAAAGCACCATGTGCCCCAGTTTGATTCGATTTGATTTTGGATGAGGTTCAATACTAGATTACGCGATTCGATGGCTTAATTAATCAGTAAATTAATTAGCTGATGCGAAGCTGGGGACCAGTGCGTGCTGCTGCACAGTAGTATTTATCACGGCTCTCGAAGATTTGCAAAACACCACGTACTTCGAGATCACTGTAAACAAATAAACAAATATTTTTTTAGCATGAGTAAAATATTAGTACTGCCACTACCGGCCGGCCTGAAAAGCCCGATCTGGCATCTCGAAAATAGATTTTTTTTATTACATTTATTAGGATTTTTTTAGCTTCTAGGACGGAAATCGAGTCCCAAACCCGACCTAAAACAGCCCGGGCTCAGGCCGAGCCACCGGGCCGGGTTGCCTGTGAACAGATCTATAGATGAGTAAAGGGAAGATGTTCATATGACATTGTTGTGCAGCCATTTAACAATCTGATCTAAAAAAATCGTATCGTTAACCCTTCACGTTGCAAAACCAGTGCACTTAACTCACATGGCTATTTTGCTCGGTGATTTTGCTTACGTGGCACTCAGTCAGCCCGGTTTCACAACATGGTTGCTGTGTCGACAAGGTGAGGTAGCAGAGGGAGGGAGTTTGAGGCTGCTGACAGCTGGGGCCCACATATCAGCGTCTACCCCTCTTCTTCTCAATCTCTCTATCCACGCACCGACGGTGACCATCTACATCACCTTCGTGCTCTGCTTCTACCTCTTCCACTGCGCCAAATGCTACCGCTGCGCCATGCCTTCCATCGGCCGTGGGAGTAGTGGAGCAGAAAGTGGGGCACGTGCACGGTTCGTCTTCATGGGACCAGGGGAAGCGAACTACCATGGGAGGGCCTGGACGAGGCGGCCATCGCTGCCCTGCAGCAGAGGGAGGTGGCCGAGGGGGACCTCATTGTGGACTGCGCCGTTTGCAGCGTCACCGGCAACCGGAGACCTCTCCTCGATAGAGGCATGCCTTGCCCGTACTCGAGTGCCTCCTCGCCTCCCTTGGTGTCTTATCCGAGCACGCCTCGAATGGCGGCGGCAGAGGACAGAGAGTGGGCGAGTAGAGAGAGCGAGCGAGCGA
This sequence comes from Phyllostachys edulis, assembly GCA_036346405.1. Lineage (NCBI taxonomy): Eukaryota > Viridiplantae > Streptophyta > Magnoliopsida > Poales > Poaceae > Phyllostachys > Phyllostachys edulis. The sequence continues at coordinate 64,149,171 of CM070554.1, forward strand.
GCGAGAGAGAGAGGGGGAAGAATGATAGGTGGGACTAGACCTTACCAAAGGACAAAAAGAGAAGAAAATCGAGTCATCCGAATAGCCACGTCGCAGCCACGTAGTCGCCACGGTAGCAAAACCGGTCGAACCCAGTGCCACATAAGCAAAATCACCGAGCAAAACAATTATAGGGGTTAATTGCAGTTGTTTTGCAACGTGAGGGGGTTAAACGTCTGATTTTTTATGTCAGAGGATTAAGTAGCCGCACAACAATACTTCAGGGGTCGTATGGGCTTCTTTCATTAGTAAAAAGATGAATGAGTGACAGGTGTTAGGACATAGAAGTTACATGGCTTATATCTATAAAGATATATTCATTTTTATAGGAAGAAAAATCACTTTTACAAATTGTAATCATTAGTGTTATTTCATGATAAATATTTTTTCAAAGCGAAAAAAGCAGTGCAAACCTCCTAGCGGTTTAACTATTGCCAAAATTTATTTGCATATCTCCTAGCGAGTACTATTAACTTTAAGGAGGAAATTATATCTTTTATAATAATATATTATTACTTTTTATGACAAGAAACACATGTTGGAAATTGGCCCATATGAGTGAGGCTCATTTTCTATAATTCCAAAGCATATATGGTTTAGTACCATATTGCTAAGGCAAGGTGGAGGTGACCAACATAAAAGGTGGAATCCTTGCTACTCTTTGAAACATGTGACACATAGATGAGGGTGGCACAAGGAGAGTTTTGGCTAAACACACGCGCGTGCACGCGCGCGCGCATTCGGGTATTTTCACGTGAAAAATCGCGTGACTTGTGCGCGCCACTTGGCAGACCAAGTCCACCTTATTTTTAATGAACCATGCATCTCTCTCTCTCTCTCTCTCTCTCTCTGTTTGAATGAGATTCAAATATTTGAATTTGAGGCTTTATTGGGTGATGATAATAGGCAGCTACTAGTGGGTAAATGGCTGGTTAAGTGTGTCAGTTACCAGTGGGTAAATGACTATTTAATCGATCAGTTCACAGTCTGCATCTCTATATATATGCCTAGAGACGTCCAGAGCATTGCGCGTAGAAGAACTGCCTCCATTCATTCTTTTCTTCCTTCTGCAAACCTTTGTTGTTGTATTGCGCCGTCCGAACCTCGTCGACTCTTCTTCTCGGCGTGCACCATGAAGAAGGGGAGCGGTATCTCCGAGCCGTTGCTGCCGTGAAGACCTGCACGGGGGGTGGCAATAAGGTTTCTAGACAGCGCATATCTGCGCGACTGCTCATATCGCTGATTCATCTACGTTTCTGCACTGCATCGAGTCTACGTCTGCGCTGCCTCCTGTTCTTCGTCGATCTCATCTGTAAGTCTTTCGTGTGATTGATTGACTTGGTTATGTTCTGTTTTTGCATATATTGTGAAGTAAAATGAGTTGCCTGCTATTAGTACTGATTTATGCATCATTAGTCTTTTGCAATATATGTCTTCTATTAAAATATGAAATTAAAATATTGCCCTCATTTTTAACATTCCAGAAACCTTATTGTAAACTTTGTTGCAACACAACTATGGCTGGAGCTTCTCATGCTATGAAACCTGAGAGGTTTTCTGGTCAGAATTTTCGTAGATGGCAGACTAGAGCCAAATTCTGGCTCATATCTTTGGGGCTGTGGTGGGTAATCCACCCGCAGTATCCATTAACGATTGACCAGTATATGCAATTCGATAATGCGAACAACACTGCTCTTGGCTGCATTCTGACCATTCTAGCAGATCAGCTCTACGATGTGTATATGGGCTATAAGTCCGTCACAGAGTTGTGGAATGCACTAGAGCACAAATATGTAGAGGTAGAGGCAGGTCGCTGGCTCTACATGTGTGAGCAATTCTTCGACTTTAGCATGGATGAGACTAAGTCCATAGTTGGACAAGCTCATGATCTCCAGCTATTGGTTGGTGAAATTGCGCACCTAGGCTGTGTATTGCCTCATAAGTTTGTGGCTACGGGCATTGTCACCAAACTTCCTGTTTCTTGGTGAGATTTTGCCACTAGCTTGAAACACAAGAGGGAAGAGATTTCCGTTGAAGATCTCATTGCTACCCTCGATGTGGAAGAAAATGCAAGAGCAAAAGATGCACCCAGCACTTCTGGTCAGAACAATGCAAATTTCATAGAGAAAAAGACTGTTGCAAAGAAGTACAAATCCAACAAACCGAACAAGACAACTAGTTTCAAGAAGAAAACTGAGAAGAAGGATATGAGGAACATCACCTGCTGTCATTTTCGCAAGAGAAGAGATGGTGAACAACCAAAGAAGAAAGTTGTCAACGTGATCATAGGCGAGGCTTCGACTTCAGGAGGGTATAGTAATTCTCCTGTTGTTTTTTTTTCAGCATATCAATCCATTGATTGGTGGGTTGATACTGGTGCTAATGTTCACGTATGTTCTGATATTTCCTTGTTTTCTTCTTACTAGGCAGCAGGGGCTTCCTCTGTCCTAATGGAAAATGGGTCGCATGCTTCTGTTCTTGGTGTTGGCACGGTGGATCTGAAGCTTACTTCAGGGAAGATTGTCCACTTGAAGAACATGCAGCATGCTCCTACAATAAACAAGAACCTCGTTAGTAGTTCTGTACTATGCAGAGACGGTTATAAGCTAGTCTTTGAGTCAAATAAAATTGTAATGTCTAAGTTCGAGAATTTTGTTGGTAAAGGCTATGAGAGCGGAGGCTTGTTCCGCCTAAGTACTTTAGAGTCTTGTTATAATCTGAATGTTGCAACTGGTTTAAATAAATGTGAGGCAAATATTTGGCATTCCTATTTCTGTCATGATGGGTTTGATAGTATTGCTAGAATGTCCAGATTAAATTTAATTCCAAAATGTGAAATTATCAAAGGATCAAAGTGCCAGTCATGTGTGCAAGCAAAGCAACCTCGCAAACCCTTTAAGGGATTAGAGGACGAAAAGAACTTGACACTATTAGATCTTGTTCATTCAGATTTGTGTGAAATGAATGGATTGTTGACAAAAGGAGGCAAAATATATTTTTTTAACTTTTATTGATGATGCAATACGCTATTGCTATGTGTTTTTGCTAAAAACTAATGATGAAGCTTTAAACTACTTTAAAACTTATAAGGCCGAGGTTGAGAACCAACTAGAGAAGAAAATAAAAAGACTAAGGTCTGATCGTAGAGAAGAGTACATCTCTCATGAATTTTCCCAATTCTATTCTGAGCATGGAATAGTCCATAAATTTACACTACCATATTCACCCCAATCAAATGGGGTAGTTGAGAGGATAAATAGGACACTAACAGAATTGATTAATGCCATGTTAGAGAGTGCTGGTATGCCTAAGGCATGGTGGGGGGAAGCTATATTGACAACAACCTTTGTCTTAAACAGAGTAATCACTAAAAAGAGTGAGATTACTCCATATGAGGGATGGAAGGGGAGAAAACCGAATGTGAATTTTCTGCGAACTTGGGGTTGTTTAGCAAAGGTCAATATACGATTGCAGAAAAAGAGAAAGCTTGAACCTAAAACAATCGATTGTATTTTTCTAGGATATACTCGTAATAGCACGGCCTATAGATTTTTAGTAGTTAAATCAGAAACTCCTGAGATTATTGCTAACACAATAATGGAGTCTAGAGATGCTTTATTCTTTGAGGATTATTTTCCTATGAAAACTGCAGGTAGTACTTCACGAACCAAGAATGTTCAAACTGAAAATATTGAAAGTGAGAATAATCAAACTTCTGAACTTCCCACTATTTTTGAACCAATATGTGATATCTCCGAGGAGGATAACAATCTAGTCGCAGAAGCTCCTCGCAGGAGCAAGAGACAAAGGGTTGAGAAAAACTTTGGTAATGACTTTATTGTATACCTCGTGGATGATGTGCCAAAAACTCTTTCAGAGGCTTATGCATCTTCTGATGCTGAGTATTGGAAAGAAGCGGTCCGTAGCGAGATAGACTCTATCATGGCTAACGGGACTTGGGAGATCACTGATCGTCCTATCGGGTGTAAACCTGTAGGATGTAAGTTGATCTTTAAAAAGAAACTAAGGCCTGATGGTACTATTGAGAAGTACAAGGCAAGACTTGTGGCTAAGGGTTACACCTAGAAAGAAAGAGAAGATTTCTTTGATACCTATTCTCCTGTCGCCGGACTAACCACCATCAGAGTGCTCCTTGCGTTAGCATCTTCCTATGGTCTACATGTCCATCAAATGGATGTAAAGACAGCTTTTCTTAATGGAGGGTTGGAGGAAGAAATCGATATGGATCAACCGGATGGTTTTGTGATTTCTGGACAGGAAAATAAGGTATGTAGATTATTGAAATCCTTACATTGTCTAAAGCAAGCACCTAAACAATGGCACGAGAAGTTTGATAAAACTTTGACATCTGCTGGCTTTGTTGTGAATGAAGCTGATAAATGTGTATATTATCGTTATGGTGGGGGTCAAGGAGTGATCTTGTGCCTGTATGTGGATGACATACTTATATTTGGAACAAACACTGCCGTAATTGATGAGGTCAAATCTTTCTTATCTCGATGCTTTGATAGGAAAGACTTAGGAGAGGCATATGTCATTCTAAATATTAAATTGATCAAGAACGAGGATGGGATCACTTTGAGCCAATCTCATTATGCTGAGAAAATCTTAAGCCCTTTTGGCTATGAGAATTATAAAATTTCTCCAACGCCCTATGATGCGAGCATTAAGCTTCAAAAGAACCAAGGGCCAAGAAAAGATCAATTAAGATATTCACAAATTATTGGGTCACTCATGTATTTAGCTGGTGCCACAAGACCTGACATTTCATTTGTTGTGAGCAAATTAAGTCGGTTTACATCTAACCCAGGAGATGAACACTGGGAGGCACTTGAAAGAGTGTTACGTTACTTGAAAGGCACAACATCTCTTGGAATTACTTTTATTGGATATTCTTCCGTATTAGAAGGATACAGTGATTCCAATTGGATCTCTGATGCAAATGAGATCAAAGGTACAAGTGGCTATGTGTTCACTTTAATTGGTGTTGCAGTTTCATGGAGGTCTTGCAAACAGACCATATTGACGAGGTCAACCATGAAAGCAGAACTTATAGCACTTGACACAACCACTGTTGAGGCTGAATGGCTAAGAGAGCTTCTGTTGGACTTGCTGTTGGTTGAGAAACCAATACCAGCAATCCTGATGTACTGTGATAATCAAACAGTGCTGGCTAAAGTCACAAGTACCAAGGATAATATGAAGTCATCCAGACATGTGAAGCGTAGACTTAAATCTGTCAGAAAACTGAGAAACTCTAGAGTGATTACTGTAATTAATATACGCATTGAGAAAAATCTGACAAGCCCTTTCACAAAGGGGCTAGCACAGTAGGCGATTTCCGTTGCGTCTATGGACATGGGAATGAGGCACATTGGAGTTACAACTTAACAGTAACCCATACCTACTTGATCGGAGATCCCGTGACTTAAATAATGGGAAATACAAGTTGATGTTTGAACAAGAGAGTACATTTTAAAATATATGTACCCGTGTCCTAATAGACAGAGTACTCTCATCTATATGGAAAGGTGGCTTAAAGCCTTAATGTATTCTAGTGTCCAATGAGGGAAAAAGGCATTAGCCTACAGGATACATAAAATAAATACACCTACTTGAGCTTAACTATGAGGTCGCAGTTCACGAGAATAGGGCATTCTCTAGAAAGTTCATGAGCAGATAAGGGAGCATGACCAAATAATACTCCGTTTAGGCGCGGTTCTTTGACAGCCTAGTATCAGTTGAGATTTCAAGTGAAATCTAATCACAAAAAGCTGTGAATTCAAGGCATAATCCATTCATCAGTTGTGAGAAGATGAATCTTGTCAATCTAGGTGCAAGTTCAACCCGTACGGGACTTACACTAAAAGACTAGTATATTAACAGTACTTCAGCACAATATCTTTGATATCTTCTTGTTTCTTGCTTTGGAATTGGTAGGGGATTATTGGAAATTGTCCCATATGAGTGAGGCGTATTTTCTATAATTCCAAAACATGTATGGTTTAGTACCATATTGCTAAGGCAAGGTGGAGGTGACCAACATAAAATGTGGAGTCCTTGCCACTTTTTAAAACATGTGACACATGGATGAGGGTGGCACGAGGAGGGCTTTGGCTAAACACACACGCACACGCGCGCGCATTTGCGTATTTTCGCTTGAAAAATCGCGTGACTCACATTCGCGTATTTTCGCTTGAAAAATCGCGTGACTTGTGACTTGCGACGCGTGACCATGCCGTGACGTGGCACGCCACTTGGCAAACCAAATCCACCATATTTTTACTGAACCATGAATCTCTCTCTCTCTCTCTATTTGAATGATATTTAAATATTTGAATTTGAGGCTTTATTGGGTGATGATGACAAGCAGTTACCAGTGGGTAAATCATTGGTTAAGTGTGTCAGTTACCAGTGGGTAAATGACTGTTGAATCAGTCAGTTCACAGTCTACATCTCTATATATATGCTTGGAGACATCTAGTGCATTGCGCGTAGAAGAACTGTCTCCATTCCTTCTTTTCTTCCTTCTGCAAACCTATGCTGTTATATTGCGCCGTCTGAACCTCGTCGCCTCTTCTTCTCGGCGTGCACCGTAAAGAAGGGGAGCGGTATCTCCAAGCCGTTGCTGCCGTGAAGATCTGCACGAAGGGCGGCAATAAGGTTTCTGGACAGCGCACATCTGCACGGCCGCTCATATCGCTGATTCATCTACGTTTCTGCACTGCATCGAGTCTGCGTCTGCGTTGCCTCCTGTTCATCATCGAACTCATCTGTAAGTCTTTTGTGTGATTGATTGACTTGGTTATGTTCTATTTTTGCATATATTGTGAAGTACAATGAGTTGCCTGTTGTTAGTACAGATTTATGCATCATTAGTCTTTTGCAATATCTGTCTTCTATTAAAACATGGAATTAAATATTGCCCTCATTTTTAACAACACGCACACACATCATACACACGCGAGTGTCCCCCTTAGCGCACATATAGACAAACAGATGCAGAAGATAAATCCACAACCCCAAAATTTTCTACTGAAGCGCACTCATGTGTTTATATAAGTAGTCACTAGGATTTAAACCTTGGTGGTCAATTACATGTCGGGACCCAAAATATGCAATTCTGGACCCTCTGTGTATAATGCACTAGTCCAGGATCACGCTAGTACACACAGTGTCAACATAGGTGAATATCGATCCACACAAGCGATTAATAACATAAACGAGTAATTTGATAACAAATAAGGGTTTTGACCTTAAGGTCGAGTTTACAATTATTAAACCACGCAGGCTAGCAAAGAAATAAAATAGCGGTGAACGAAGAAACTTCAATGGAATCCCATCAATTCACCACAGTAACCGATCGATCAAGACCCTACGATCAAGCACATTCGATGAACTCCTCCTCAAAAGCAAAGCGACTCCTCCTCTTCTGTTGCATGTTTTACAATAAGCATGAGTACACACCGTACTCGCAAGTCATACCACAGAAATGCAATTATAGATGCAGGCTTATTCCAAAGGAATGGTTTCTGTGGTTCTTTTGCAGAAATGCAACATTTGCAATTTAAATACAAGTAATAGATTGAAAGCATAATTAAAACAAATAGACAATAATAATTTGATGGTTTTATTTCACAAAGACACATAGCCTAAGCAGTTATTCACGTAGCCATATGACTTAGGTCACACGGCTCCCTTCCCAAGGTTTTCATGAAAATCTACCCTCGTGTGAAATCACCGAGCATGTCTATGATCATGACGCGCTATTCAATAGATAGTTTAACACTCTGAGAGGTCAGACACTTTACCCACAAGATACAACTAGTGTAGCTAGCACTAGTCGTAACAAAACGATTCGAAAACTTCATCTTAACATTGACACTCCCAATGTGCTTACAAACCGTCAGACAACCCCACATAGGAAGTCGATCGACACACAGATTAGATTGAGACACGGCGAACCGCCCGTGATGTGACTACCGTAGCACACCTCCACCCATGCACATAGCCTAACCTACTACCTGAGTAATCAATACCAAGACTCCATAACTTACTAAGTTAGGCCCGTCCCATACCAGGCATGTGGTTGTACGAAAGGCTCAGTTCAATGGCGCACAAAGTTAAGTCCTTAATTGACCAAGGCAAGACTTCCAATTAAACTGCAATTCCCTATGCACACAGGTTATTAATCACACACACATAGCTCCACCAAAATATCACACAGTCCACTTGCCTCCGTCTAAATCCTTTCCCACCCTGTTGGTTAAGTGCAACATATGCCATCAACGAGTAATAGCACACAGCGCACACAGTTTCTATCACAAAGTTCCATAGTCACTTAGTCAACTTTATATTTGCAACTACATGAGATGATGACTCGTGGCATGGCTAAGCAAGCTAATCGTATCTAACCAACCCACGTTGGTAATACCATAGCACCAACTAAATTAACCAAACTAGGGTGACAAAATATTATGGCATACAATTAGACAAGGAGGTCATAACAAATTGGATATTACCTAATCCCAAAAGCATTGAAATAAATAATTAAAGTAAATGCAATAATTTAAATCAATATAACTTTTAAAAACTGGGTTCAACATGATCAAAGGTATAACTTGCCTTGTAAAAGGTCTTGGTATTGATCTTGGTCTTGAGATGCTCCTTGCTCTTCAAAACCTCCCGAACTATAGATGTCTACTCGCAACCGAAACAAACAAACAAAAAAAATAAATAAAAACAGAGGCAAAACAAACTCCAAAAATTAAATAAAAATCTCATATATGTAGATCTTGAATTTAGATGAATTTAGAAATTTGAATGAGCTCAATCGGAGTTCGGATGCAAAAGATATGGGTTTTGGAAGATTGAAATAGAAGAAAAACCCTAAAACTGGTTTATTGGAATTTCCCGAATTCTTTTCCAATTGAAAATTCCGGGTTTTATGACGCATGGCTGACGTCGGTGAAGATTTTTCCACCGGAAAGAAATAAAAACAAAACAACCTGACAGGTGGGACCCACTGTCAGTGTAAGGGCTCACGGTGGACTAAGTCTACGAAGGCCTGGATCTAGACTTTGGTTTACTGCACACGTGCACGCTGACTTGGCATGACACGTGGACGACACCTCAGCGCAGATGCTGACTTGGCTGCTGACACGGCTCCACACGTGGGCGCCACGTCACTGGTGACGCCATCTCGCCAGTGACGCCTTCTGGCTCCGACGACAACGGCACAAGGCGGCGATTCAACGGCAGCGGACACGCGCATTGCACAGAGGACGCTATTACGCATGCGTGGGTACCGGAATTAGCTCGAGAGGGCGATCGGCGGCGAAAGCGCGGCAAGCGGCGAGCGGTCACGGCTCTTGTCGAAATTGGACTCCAGTGGCACTCTAACGGCGAGGAGCGGTGCACGAGGTCGATCCTGCGACGGGGAAGCTAGTGGCGTAGCGCATGGAGGCGGAGCACCAACGGTGGCGGCGGATTTTGGAGAATTGGGCTGCGACTCACAAAACCTAAACTCCAAATTGCGGCGGCGACGGAGCTTTAGAAGAGGAACGGGGTGGGGCTTCGGGATGAGGAGGCAAGGGCGAACCCTAGGGGCCCTTTTATAGGGCACGCCGGATTAGGAAACGCCCAAAACGAATCCGTGAAGAACACGAGAGGGGAAACCGGGATTCTCGGAGATAGCAACTGATTAAAGGTATGATTTGGCTGGATTTGGATGCGGGGAAAGGTAGAGGTAGGTTCTGATAACAAAACCAGGCGGATTAGATGAAGAGTTCTGTTGTCGGACGAGCCGAGGAGTTCAATGGCGACGGGCCGTGGCCTTTGCGAGAAGGTGACCGCGTCGGAGACGCAACGACTTGGAGGCGGGACCACCGGCAAATGAGACGAGGGAGGTGGGCCCACGCGTCGTGATCAACGCACGCAGCCATGCACAAGGAGGAGGATCGGGCCGGAGTGGGCCACGCGCGGAAAAGTAAGACTGGGCCGGGAGATTCGGCCCGGGGGAAAAATCTGAGATTTCATAGCTTTTCTTTTTAATAAAATATCAGAAATTCAAATAAGCAATAGAAAATAGCAAATGAACTTGGAAAAATTCCAGAAAAATCTGGAAAATATATCCAAGCCCAGATAACCTAAATAAAATAGTTTTGTCCATTGTTGATGTTGACTTTAATCATATTAAATTGTTTTGATGTAAAAAGTCCATATTAAGCTTTGGATTTAAGTTCAAATAAAATCGAAATGGTGAATTTTCTCCTACTAACTATTTAAAAGATTTTTAAAGTTCAGAAAATTGGGATGTTACAAACCTCCCCCCCCCCTTAAAGGAATCTCGTCCCCGAGATTCAGGCTAGCTAGAGAAGAGGTCACTCGGCTTTGGCCACGTCTTCACGCTCCCATGTGGCTTCTTCTTCGGAGTGGTTGCTCCACTGAACCTTGCAAAAACGAACGGTCTTGCTCCTGGTATGGCGTTCTGCGACGTCCAAAATCTTGACTGGCTGCTCCTTGTAGGTGAGGTCTTCTTTCAATTCGATTGACTCCAACGGGGTCTGTTCTTCTGGCACACGAAGACACTTCTTCAATTGGGAGACATGGAAGACGTCATGTACCCCTGCTAACGACTGCGGCAGCTCCAATTGATAAGCTACTTCTCCACGACGAGCCAATATCTTGAACGGACCAACATATCTAGGGGCAAGCTTTCCTTTGGCATGAAATCTTTTTACGCCTCTAAGGGAAGTAACTCGAAGATAGACAAAATCCTCTGGCTCAAAGCTGAGATCACGACGACGATTATCAGCATAACTCTTCTGCCTCGACTGAGCTATCTTTAATCTTTCTCGGATCATAGCCACTTGTTCTTCTGCTTCTTGAATAATGTTTGGCCCGAAAACCAAACATTCGGCTGTTTCTGACCAATTCAAAGGGGTTCTACAGGCACGACCATACAAAGCTTCAAACGGTGACATTTGCAGACTGGCTTGATAACTGTTGTTGTATGAAAATTCTGTGTACGGTAAACTCTTATCCCAACGAGTAGCATTGGCTAAAGCACAAGCTCTCAACATATCCTCCAATATTTGATTAACCCTTTCAGTCTGTCCATCCGTCTGGGGATGGTATGTAGTACTGAAATTCAGATGAGTCCCTAAGGCTTCATGCAGACTCTGCCAAAAATGAGAGGTGAACTGGGATCCTCGATCTGACACTATCTTTTTAGGCACACCATGCAAACTAACAATCCTTGACATGTACAATTCTGCAAGGCGGTCTCCTGAGTAAGTGGTTTTGACTAGCAAGAAATGGGCAACCTTAGTCAAACGATCCACTATTACCCAAATCGAATCATAACCTGATTGAGTCTTGGGTAAACCTGTAATGAAATCCATTCCGATCTCTTCCCACTTCCACTCTGGAATCTTCAAAGGTTGCAACAGACCTACTGGTCTCTGGTGTTCTGCTTTTACCTTCTGACATACGTCGCACAAGGCAACGTACTCGGCAACTTCTCGCTTCATATTTGGCCACCAAAACTTATTCTTAACATCCTGGTACATCTTGGTACTACCAGGGTGAATTGAGTACTTTGAATCGTGGGCTTCTTTCAAAATCAGCTGTCTCAACCCATCAACATCTGGTACACAGATACGTCCGTTGATCCACAGCGTATCTTGATCATCTATAGTGAAATCTTGGAACTTCCCTTCCGTCATCTTCTTCTTGATATCATAAAACTCTGAATCCTTCGGTTGAGCTTCACGAATCTGCTTCTCCAAAGTAAACTGTACTTCTAGACTGGCTATGAATCCTCCAGCTACAACTTCTAGCTTCAGCTTTTTAAATTCCTCTTGAAGTTCCGAACAAACCTCTTTTACTTCCACAGCATTGCAATAGCTCTTACGGCTTAAAGCGTCTGCAACTACATTAGCTTTACCAGGGTGGTAATGGATCCCAAGATTGTAATCCTTTATCAATTCTAACCATCTTCTCTGTCTCATGTTCAAATCAGACTGAGTGAAGATATACTTTAGACTCTTATGATCTGTATATACTTCACAACGGTTACCGATAAGGTAATGACGCCAAATCTTTAAAGCGTGCACTACGGCAGCTAATTCCAGATCATGGGTAGGGTAATTCTCTTCATGAGGCCATAATTGTCTTGACGCATAAGCGACAGCTCTTCCTTCTTGCATCAGGACATACCCTAATCCTTGACGCGAAGCATCACAATAAATATCAAAGTCTTTGCGGATGTCTGGCAAAATCAGCACTGGGGCTGAAGTCAAACGTTTCTTCAACTCCTGAAAACTTTCTTCACAAGCTGGGGTCCAAGTGAACTTCTTCTCCCTTTTCAACAACTGCGTAAGAGGTGATGAGGACATCACTCGTTCGGATACACGCACTACACAACATCCTCCAGATCCGGTCGGTCCTATGACAAGAGCTCGAGCACGTCACTTAAATTATGAGGTGAGCTCGTTTCTAGGTGCTAATAATTTATCTATGCAGAATGGTATGCTACCTAATAATTGTGATCTTCTGCTACTTAGGAATAATGGGGAGGATCCAAACCAAGTTCCCAAGGTCTCGACCAGTGTACCCACTCTGACCCGGATCTGCGGATCTCGACCGTGTCTTAAACCCTCGACCCGACCTCACGACTCCTACGATCGATCCTCTGACCGGGCCCACGACCGGTGGATTCGACCACGTTGGGTGTTAGTCGAGACATGGAAATAAGGTCTTTGTGTCACCGTTTTGGGCCTAATAAGGCCTTGTAAGCGTGTCGAGGTCAAAGCCCAAGATGTGCATGCATTTGTAGCACAACCCTAGGTCGACCTCCTCCGTCCCCCTATATATGTGCGATGCCGCCCTTTGTTTAGGGGTGGGTTTTCTTAGATTATTCTCGCCACTTTGCGGTTTAGCGCTTGTTCGGTTTGAGGAACCCCACTTGTGAACTTCATCCATATTCGCAATATATTTGATTGCATCTCTGTGTTCTTGTGAGTTGCTTCGATTGCTTGCGGGAACCATAACCCTCGTGGTGAGGTCGATCGCGTGCAAGCGTGGTTGATAACGGCGATCGTGCGGGTGTAGCGAATTGCGAGGTGAAGATCTCTGGTCGGAAGCCTCAAAGCGTCAACGTCCTTCTGATTTAAACGAATCGAACCTATCGGAAGATCGCCACCGTGATTCATCAAGTGGTATCGAGCACCGGGTTGCCGTTAGGTAATTTCATTGATCCCTTTTTGTTAGTTGTTTTCATCACCTAGAGTCCGTAAAATTGCCCCACAAAAGTTTTAGATCTTAGTTCTTCCGCCGTCCAAACCACTCTGTGCTTTCGCGATTGTGTTTTCGCGTTGTTGAATTCGAGTCCATCATCGGTGTCTTTGTTCTTTGGTCTAGTCGTGCGTGATCTAGTTTCTAGCGTCGAGTCTTTCTTTGTTTACGGTCATCGTGTATCTCGGCTTGCCCTTGGTTGCATCTGTTGTTTTGTCTACTATAGCGAGATCGTGTCATCACCCTCATCCCACCACGTGCTCGGTTTCGACTTCCCACCAACTCAAGTTCGACCTTTGATCGGATCGACCACCCCTTGGGTTCGACCACCCGGTTGGATTCGACCACCTCTTCGAATTCGACCCCCCCAAGTCGGATTCGACCACCATCCTCAGATACAACCACCTCCTCGGGTTCGACCACCCAGTCGGATTCGGCCACCCACTCGGATTCGACCACCTCCTCGGATTCGACCACCTCTTCGAGTCCGACCACCTACCCTTTCGACCACCTAGCCAAAGTTCAGAGAGAGAGGGAGAGAGAGAGTATCTTTTTATTACCTTTATACCCCTGCTCTCCGGAAAAAGTTTGTGACCTATATATATCCCTGCACCGAAGAGGGTTTTGAAGAGTTGTGAGTCAAGGTCACTTTAAAAAAAAAAGAGAGAGACCCTCGGTTGGGTTTCTGCGAAAAAAAAAGAAAGAGAGAAGCAAAAGAAAAAGAAAAAAAAAAGAGAGAAGCAAAAAAAAAGAACTAAAAAGAGACCACCCAGGTTGGCTCACGACCACCCTCATTTGGTCTCGACCACCCTCGGTGGCTCACGACAATCCACAGTTGGTCCACCACCACCCACAGAGAAATCGGTTGCCTTGCGAATTTTGTTCTTTTGTGCTTGTATTTCGCTTGCTCGAGCTAGTTCTAGGAAGCGTTTGGGCCAAAGCTCGTGGCCAATACCGTGGACTTTGATTCAGCTTTGCTAATCTGTTTTCATTCTTGCTATTCCTTGCTACAAAATTTTACCTATCAGAGCTCCACATACTTTCGCCCCAGATTTGGATCCTCGCATTCGCCATCCGCCGTGATCGTACATCCCACCTTCTCCGATCATACCACCTGCCGCAATTGGTAAGAAATTCATAAGAGCTTGGTAAGGCGGCTTGAGAGTGTGTGATCCCACCTCCCACCACCTAGTAGTTGATAGGGATAATATCTTTGTGTTGTCTTTTGTCTTCTACTAAACATGGCGGTGAGAATTGGGCGCAAGAGTGTGTTTTGAGGAGAGCTCACAAGGGTGTTGGAAGAGCACCGCCATGCTATTAATGACGACATTGATAGGAAGTTTGCGAAACAAGCTGCTACTCGCAAACAACTCAATGATAGTATCGCAATGCTCAACACACGCATTGATGGTTTGGCCAATCAACCACCGAACAATGGGCGTGTGGGTCCTCATGATGCAGCCCATGACCGTGAGTTTGACAATGGAAATGAGATGCACAACCACGGCGCCTTTGATGCACGACAAGCGGAACCGTTGAACTTCAACCGTCAAGGTATGAGAGGTAATAACATTCAACAACATAATGCACGTGTTAATGATGATCCATATGCTAAAGTCAAGTTCACTATACCATCTTTTGTGGGTGCTTATGATCTGAAATGTATCTAGATTGGGAGTTGACGGTAGAACGAAATTTAATGCTCACTTAGTTCTGAAGTGCATAGAGTTGACAAGCCACAAGTGAATTTAAAAACTTCGCCATCATTTGGTGGAATAGAGTATGTCTTGATGGATTAGCGCCTACTACTTGGGATGCTTTAAAGGTTGCTATGCGTAATGATTTGTTCCACCTTCTTTTAAGCGTGACACCTTAGAAATTGCAGCGCTTAAACCAAGGCAATAGATCCGTAGAAGAATATTATCGGGAGCTACTGATTAGTATGTTGCGTTGTAATGTTATTGAGGATGAAGAGATGCGATGGCACGTTTTTATGGAGGATTAACACGTGAAATTCAGGACATAGTTGATTACAAAGACTATAATAGTGTCCTAGATTGTTTCAACTTGCATGTTTGGCGAAAAAGGAATTGCGAGGGGCGACAACAGAGGCTAAGGAACAATTTTGGAAGCACGTCTACACCAAGAACAACACGAGTCAAGTTAAAACAGTCCACCTTCGGCTACACGGCTGCCCCCTCCTCGAGTAGGGCGCGTTCAAGACACCTCGACACCATCACATGCACCCGAGGTAAGCAAATCTACTAGTGTGCATGCCCCGCCAAGAGTTCTTCTTGGTTGCTTCCACGGGCGTCTGTTGGGATTATTTGCCACCACAGCAAGGAATGGGCCACGTCATGAGGGATCGCCCAAGTCGTGAGCATACCTTGCCACTGCAGACGGAGGTTATGTAAGTGCTAGTGATATTGAGGATGAATATGTACTTGCGGCTAACATTGCGGTGGAGGAGGCAAATGCAGAGCGGTGATCTTGATGATGTAGAGGAACAAGTAGGCTGCTTTGTTGACACCGGAATCATATGAGCCTTGTTGCTGTAGTCTTGGCGCGCACAAGTGGAGAGAGAAGAGCAAAATCAACGACACAACTTGTTTCAAACCAGATTTCTCGTGAAGGAGAGAGCTGCAGAGTAATCATTGATGGATGGAGCTGCAATAACCTTGCAAGTTACGAGATGGTCAAGAAGCTTGGCTTGGCCACACACCCACACCCACATCCCTACTACATCCAATGGTTCAATTAGTGTGGTAAGTTAAAGGTAAACCAAGTTGTCGAGTGCAATTTTCAATTTGGTAATTACAAAGATAGTACCGACTTTGACGTAGTGCCTATGCAAGCATGCTCTTTGTTGCTCGGTAGGCCTTGGATATATGATAATGATGTTTTGCACCATGGTAGAGCTAATACCTACTCATTCTCACATAAGGTTAAGAAGATTAAGTTGTTGCCTTTGACACCAGCTGAAATTGTGAGAGATGAAGTAGAGCGTGCTAAAAATGAAAGAAACACCAATGAATAAGAATCTGAAAATCAGCAAGTAGCCAAACGTGTTTTCCCACCTAAAGGGAGGAAGTGACGCCTAGTTCTAAGTCCGAGGAATAAAATTGAAGGGTGTGTTATGCTTGCCACTAAATCTGAACTTGCTGAAATTTGTGATAATGACCTGCCATGCTATGTTTTGATATGCAAAGATGCTTTATTTTCATTTGAGGATATATCTAGCTCTTTGCCTCCTGCTGTTGCTAACCTTTTGCAGGAGTATGTGGATGTATTTCCAGCTGAGATACCCCCGGGATTACCACCTATTCGAGGGATAGAGCATCAAATTGATTTGATTCCGGGAGTGACTTTGCCAAACCGTGCTGCATATAGGACCAATCCAGAGGAGACTAAGGAAATTCAGCGACAAGTCCAAGATCTTTTGGACCGTGGAGTGCGTCTGAAAAGCCTTAGTCCTTGTCTTTGTCCTGTTCTTTTGGTTCCTAAGAAAGACGGTAGTTGGCGTATGTGTGTTGATTGTAGAGCCATTAATAATATTACCATAAGGTATCGTCATCCTATTCCTAGGCTAGACGACATGCTTGATGAGTTGAGTGGTTCTATTATTTTCACAAAGATTGACTTGCGAAGTGGTTACCACAGTTAGAATGAAATTGGGAGATGAATGGAAGACCGCTTTTAAAACTAAGTTCGGACTATATGAGTGGTTAGTGATGCCTTTTGGTCTAACTAATGCACCTAGCACTTTTATGCGATTGATGAGCGAGGTTTCGTCCTTTCATTGGAAAATTTGTGGTGGTTTATTTTGATGATATCTTGATTTATAGCAAGTCACATGAGCTACACTTGAATCATATCGTGCTGTTTTTAATGCTTTGAGAGATGCACGTTTGTTTGGTAACCTCGAGAAGTGCACCTTTTGCACCGATCGAGTTCGCTTTCTTGGTTATGTTGTGACACCACAGGAATTGAGGTGGATGAGGCAAAGATTGCAGCCATCCAAAGTTGGCCGACACCTACCATTGTGACACAAAAGCGGAGTTTCCACGGCCTTCTTTGGATTCTATCGACGTTTTGTGCGGGATTTGACACCTTGGCCGCACCATTGAATGAATTGACAAAGAAAGGAGTGCCTTTCAATGGGGACCTACACAAGAGAAGGCATTCAACTTATTGAAAGAAGCTCACCACAAAGACCCCTACTCCAACTCCCCGATTTTGGTAAAACTTTTGAGATTGAATGTGGCGCTAAGCGGGATTGGGATAGGTGGTGTATTGATTCAAGAAGGTAAGCGGTTGCATATTTGGTGAGAAATTAAATGGGCCTAATCTGAATTATCCTACCTATGATAAAGAATTGTATGCTTTAGTTAGTGTGCTTCAAACTTGGCAACACTATCTATGGCCCAAAGAATTTGTTATACATTCCGATCATGAATCACTAAAACATATTAGAAGTCAAGCTAAACTGAATAAGCGACATGCTAATTGGGTAGAATTTATTGAGTCGTTTCCATATGTCATAAAGCATAAGAAAGGTAAGGACAATGTGATTGTCGATCGCTTTCTAGGCGTTATACCATGTTATCTCAACTTGATCATAAGATTTTTGGTTTGGAGACCATTAAAGATTTATATGCTATTGATTTGGACTTTAAAGAAGTGCTTGAACATTGTAAAGGAGGAAAACATGGAATAAATATGTGCCGATTGATGGTTTGGTCTATCGTGCTAACAAGCTATGCGTTCAAATTAGCTCCGTTAGTCTTTTGTTGTTGCAGGAGGCGCATGGAGGAGGTTTGATGGCGCATTTTGGAGCAAAGAAGACGAAGATGTGTTGGCCGCCCACTTCTTTTGGCCAAAGATGAGGCGCGATGTCGGCGCTTCGTGGCTCATTGCACTACATGCAACAAAGCTAAGTCCGTCTCAATCCACATGGACTTTATATGCCTCTTCCTATTCCTAAGCGCCCTTGGGAGGATATTTCTATGGATTTTGTTTTAGGATTGCCTAGGACAAAGAGGGGAGGGACAATATATTTGTAGTAGTGGATCGGTTTTCTAAAATGGCCCATTTTATACCTTGTCACAAGAGCGATGATGCCACAAACATAGCTGATTTGTTTTTCAGAGAAATCATTAAGCTACATGGAGTGCCCAATACAATTGTCTCGGATCGCGATCACGAAGTTTTTGAGCCACTTTTGGAGATCACTTTGGAACAAATTGGGGACAAAGCTACTATTTTCTACTCGTGCCATCCCCAAACCGATGGACAAGCGGAGGTTGTCAACCGCACGTTATCCACCATGTTGCGGGCTGTTTTAAAGAAGAATTTGAAGATGTGGGAAGAGTGTTTACCGCATATTGAGTTTGCTTACAACAGGTCGGTACACTCTATCACCAAGGTAAGTCCATTCCGTAGTGTATGGTTTTAACCCCATGCTCCTATTGATTTACTACCTTTGCCTACCTCTGAAAAAATTAATTTAGATGCTAAGAAGCGTCTTTGAATTTGTTCTTAAGTTGCATGAAACAACTAAAGAGAATATAGAGCGTATGGTGAAAAGTATAGAGTTCTTTGGAAGTAAAGGTAGAAAAGAAATAAAACTTGAACCGGTGATTTAGTTTGGGTGCATTTGAGAAAGGATAGGTTTCCTAATTAAGAAAATCAAAGTTGATGCCTAGAGTCGATGGACCATTTAAGATAATTGCAAAGATAAATGACAATGCATATCAATTGGAGCTACTGCAGATTTTGGGGTTAGCCCTACATTTAACATTTCAGATTTGAAGCCATACGTGGGGAAGAAGATGACCTTGAGTCGAGGACGACTCCAATTCAAGAGGGGGAGGATGATGAGTACATCACTCGTTCGGATACACGCACTACACAACATCCTCCAGATCCGGTCGGTCCTATGACAAGAGCTCGAGCACGTCACTTAAATTATGAGGTGAGCTCGTTTCTAGGTGCTAATAATTTATCTATGCAGAATGGTATGCTACCTAATATTTGTGATCTTCTGCTACTTAGGAATAATGGGGAGGATCCAAACCAAGTTCCCAAGGTCTACGACCAGGTGTACCCACTCTACGACCAGATCTGCCAGATCTACGACCAGGTCTTAAACCCTACGACCAGTCCTACGACTCCTACAATCAGTCCTACGACCAGGCCCACGACCAGTGACGACCACGTTGGGTGTTAGTCAGAGACATGGAAATAAGGTGCAGTGTCACCGTTTTGGGCCTAATAAGGCCTTGTAAGCGTGTCGAGGTCAAAGCCCAAGATGTGCATGCCATTGTAGCACAACCCTAGGTCGACCTCCTCCGTCCCCCTATATATGTGCGATGGCGCCCGTTTAGGGGTGGGTTTTCTTAGATTATTCGCCACTTTGCGGTTTAAATCGCTTGTTCGGTTTGAGGAACCCCACTTGTGAACTTCATCCATATTCGCAATATATTTGATTGCATCTCTCGTGTTCTTGTGAGTTGCTTGATTGCTTGCGGGAACCATAACCCTCGTGGTGAGGTCGATCGCGTGCAAGCGTGGTTGATAACGACAGTCGTGCGGGTGTAGCGAATTGCGAGGTGAAGATCTACGGGTCGGAAGCCTCAAAGCGTCAACGTCCTTACGACGAAACAAATCGAACCTATCGGAAGATCGGGCCACCGTGATTCATCAAGAGGCTTAGCAATCGTTGAGAATCCTTCAATGAAACGGCGATAATATCCTGCCATTCCCAAGAAACTGCGAATCTGAGTGACAGTCTTGGGCTATTCCCAATGTACTACTGCCTTGACTTTACCAGGGTCAACGGCTACTCCCTCAGCTGTCATCACATGACCAAGGAAATCAACCTCTTTTTTTCAGAACTCACACTTACTAAACTTTGCATACAACTGATGCTCCCTGAGTTTCTCTAGGATTAACCTCAAATGTTCAGCATGTTCCTCTTCAGACTTGGAGTAGACCAAAATATCATCGATGAACACTACTACAAACCTATCCAAATATTCCATGAACACTTTGTTCATCATATTCATGAAATAGGCAGGGGCATTAGTCAGACCAAAGAACATGACTAAGAACTCATAATGTCTGTACCGCGTTGAGAAAGCAGTCTTAGGTATATCCTTATGACAAATCTTCAACTGATGATAACCCGATCACAGATCGATCTTTGAGAACAATCCAGCTCCCTTCATCTGATCGAACAGATCATCAATCCGAGGCAATGGGTACTTGTTCTTGATGGTGACTTCATTGAGAGATCGATAATCGATGCATATCCTCATGCTTCCATCCTTCTTCCTGACGAATAAAACTGGCGCTCCCCACGGCGATGAACTAGGTCTTATAAAACCTTTCTCCAGAAGTTCTTCTATTTGCTTCTTCATTTCCACTAACTCATCGGCTGGCATCCGATAGGGTCTCTTAGAAATAGGTGCTGTCCCGGGCACTTGATCGATGACAAACTCGATGTCACGGTCTGGTGGCATTCTGGGTAACTCTTCTGGAAACACGTCCGGATAATCTCTGACAATAGGCACATCTTCCAAAGCAACTGCTTTCAAACTATTGACTATCAGGTATCCATTACGCACGGAGGTAGCTTGAAATTCTACCTTATTTCCTTTAGTATCTTCAATTGTAACAGCTCTTTGGCCACAATCTAACACGGCTTTATGTTTGGTTAACCAATCCATGCCAAGAATGACATCTAAGGTCTGGGTGTATAGAACAATGAGGTTGGCTAGAAACTCAACTCCAGCTATGAGTAACTTAGCCCCTAAATATCCCACTTTAGAGCTTAGCTCTGCTCCAGGCGACTGGACTAACAGAGTATGCTTAAGGCGCATAACTTCCAAATTATTCTTAGTGACAAAAATTCCGGAAACAAAGGAATGCGAAGCTCCCGAATCAAACAGAACTGATGTAGGTACTGAGTTTACTAGAAACTTACCCAGTACGACGTCCGGTGCTTCTTGGGCTCCTTCCAGGGTGACGTGGTTGACACGACCTCTGACCACAGACTGAGGCGCTCCTCCTGGTTGACTGGTACATTGAGAAACTCCTTGGTTGTTCGGCGCTGGGATCTTGGCGGGTGTAGCTCTAAGATTAAAACGGACTGGGGTGATTGTCCCCTTCTGCGGACACTAATTGGCGAAATGACCTGGTTGACGACAAGAATAGCAAACTCTCTGAGAATTCTGCTGATTGCTCCCTGGGTTGGGGTTGGATGGCGCGGGGTTGCGAGGTTACGAGCAAGCGGGCGAGGTCTTCTTTGTTGGTGCTTGGCGTCTGAAAAGAACTCTCTGGCGGAACCGATTACTCTGTTGCGGTACCACTCTTGCTCTTTGTTGGGACTGGTGACTTCCTTGCTGGGCCATTCTGCGTTTGCGATTGTCCTCCAGCTCCTTGCGTTTGTCTTCCATAACCAATGCCTTGTTAACCAACTCTTGAAAGTGCAGGAAAGTGTGGGCAAGTAGATTGACTGCGATCTGAGTTCAAACCCTTCAAGCGACTCTGGCGAGACTTGTCGATGGCGGCGTCCTCTCGAGCATAGCGAGCTAGGCGAAAAACTTATTCAGATAGTCGATCCTTGACATAGCTCCTTGCTTGAGGCACAAAATTCATCCTTCTTGAGATCCATAATACCTTGGTACATGATCTTTGGCGGAATCTTGCGCAAATTCTTCCCAAGTGATGTTTTGTGGCGCCTCATGTCTCAAGCTGAAATTCTCCCACCATTCGGCAATTATGCCTTCCATCGATGAGTAGCATCTGAGAACCTTCTCATGGTCGCCGCATTGAGTGATCGGCTTCCTCTCAATAATCCGAATCAATCATCGGCTTCAATTGGTGTAACATTACCAGCAAAGGTTGGAGGGCGAGTCCTCATGAATTCAGCAAGCTTGGATGGTCCTTGGTGTCCATGAGCGACTGGGGCTCCAGGATGATGGTTGTTGTTGTTGTTGTTGTTCTGATTGCTCATATTCTGCAGGTGGTTCATCATAGCATAAATCATCTGCGTTTGTGCTTCCATGAAGGCTCTAAAGTTCTGCAAGTCAAGAGGGGGTGCTTGTGGTGGTCTTTGCTCCAGAGAATGCGCTCGTTGCCTCTGATCCTTGGGTTCGGATCCACTTGCGGCAACATGGCGAGTCTGAACCATCTGGTGAAGCTCCATGGGTTAGATAAGGTAGAAAGCATAAGATGAGTTAAGAGCTAATCTAGGGGGTAGGTTAAACCCAACAAACACAGTTCAAGAAAACCAAATGAACACCTTTATTTATTAAGGTCTTAGTATGGCTTGCAACAATGCCTAAGGGCTTTTGCAGCTCATACTGGCACACAAGGGAAAAAGGACGAACCTAAGCACACAAACTAACGCCTAAAGGGCGACTCGAAAGGAAACTTGGCTAAGCCTGACAAACTAAGACTCTAGCGATCTTAGTCGCTAAGATAGCCTCCACAACCACGACGATGCTCCCGCCGGCTGTAGACTTGGAAGTGAGCTGGCATCTTCGCGAATTGGTCTTGATGTCCTCGAACCGAGTGCGAGTGCAGTGCCTCTGCAAAAGTGCGATTGGCTCTTCGGCTCTGCGGCTTGATTGGCTCCTCTAGAACCTCCTCGGGGTCTTCCTCGGGTTCTTCTTCAGGGTCCTCTTCTGGTTCTTCTTCTTCTTCTTCAGGATTTTCTTCTTCTTGTTCCTCCTCATGGTTGTGCTGACCATAGAGGCTTCTTCGATGTGGCGATCCTTTCTTGACTCTTTGCGAGGCCTCATAGGCGCCTCGGCTCGGTGGCGGTTGCTTCCAGACTTCTCTTGGCTACCGGAATCGGGAGGTGCACCATTGTGACATCGTCTTCTCCATCTCAGAGACGGGTAGCGTCTTTGAGTCGATCCACGGCGGCAGCTCGGGGATGGTAGCGGAAGACGGTGTTTTGCAGCTCTCGTGCATAGATGTGACAAATTCTGAGGATGGCCAGGCGTGACAACTCTTGAATTCCTTGCGCGAAGGTGATCCTTCTGACGGAGATGTTCAGCGGCTGGCTGGCTTTAGTACTCTTCCTGGCGTATACTGTTAGACGGCAGATCACTCCACGATCTCAGCCATTTACCACCCATTGGTTGCCACAATACATGGGACAATCAAAGCCTCTAAGTACTTGCAACAGCTTCCACAGTTCTGCGGCAAGTCCGCCCTTGCGCTCACCGTAGGTATGAAGCATCTGTAAAGACGGACGAAAGGGTGGGAACCAAGTTAAAACAGCGGGGAGAGAAAAGATTATAGCAATAGATGAGTCAAGAGAGACATGAGGGGAGTTAAGCAATTCATTTAATCTTGCAAGTTAATTTTTCTTTAGAAAATAATTTGGACTCTCTAGGATGGCCGATCTAAGGGTAAGACCTACAGTCAATATGGCTCCGATACCACCTCTGTCGGGACCCAAAATATGCAATTCTGGACCCTCTGTGTATAATGCACTTGTCCAGGATCACGCTAGTACACACAGTATCAACATAGGTGAATATCGATCCACACAAGCGATTAATAACATAAACGACTAATTTGATAACAAATAAGGGTTTTGACCTTAAGGTCGAGTTTACAATTATTAAGCCACGCAGGGCTTGCAAAGAAATAAAATAGCAGCGGAACGAAGAAACTTCAGCGGAATCCCATCAATTCACCACAGGCAACTGAATGGGATCAAGACCCTACGATCAAGCACATTCGATGAACTCCTCCTCAAAAGCAGGCGACGACTCCTCCTCTTCTGTTGCATGTTTTACAACAAGCATGAGTACACACCGTACTCGCAAGTCATACCACAGAAATGCAATTATAGATGCAGGCTTATTCCAAAGGAACGGTTTCTGTGGTTCTTTTGCAGAAATGCAACATTTGCAATTTAAATATAAGTAATAGATTGAAAGCATAATTAAAACAAATAGACAATAATAATTTGATAGTTTTATTTCACAAAGACACATAGCCTAAACAGATTATTCACATAGCCATATGACTTAGGTCACACTGACTCCTTCCCAAGGTTTTTATGAAAATCTACCTCTCGTGTGAAATCACCGAGCATGTCCATATTTATGACGCCGCTATTGAATAGATTGCTTAACACTCTCTGAGAGGTCAGACACTTTACCCACAAGATACAACTAGTGTAGCTAGCACTAGTCGTAACAAAACAGCTCGAAACTTCATCTTAACATTGACACTCGGTGTGCTTACAAACCGTCAGACAACCCCACATAGGAAGTCAGTCTGACACACACCGTTGGACAGGGACACGGCGAACCGCCCCGTGATGTGACTACCTGGTAGCACACCTCCACCCATGCACATAGCCTAACCTACTACCTGAGTAATCAATGCCAAGACTCCATAACTTACTAAGTTAGGCCCGTCCCATACCAGGCATGTGGTTGTATGAAAGGCTCAGTTCAATGGCGCACAAAGTTAAGTCCTTAATTGACCAAGGCAAGACTTCCAATTAAACTGCAATTCCCTATGCACATAGGTTATTAAGCCCACGCACATAGCTCCACCAAAATATCACACAGTCCACTTGCCTTCGTCTAAATCCTTTCCCACCCTGTTGGTTAAGTGCAACATATGCCATCAACGAGTAATAGCACCTAGCGCATACAGTTTCTATCACATAGTTCCATAGTCACTTAGTCAACTTTATATTTGCAACTACATGAGATGATAACTCGTGGCATGGCTAAGCAAGTTAATCGTATCTAACCAACCCACGTTGGTAATACCATAGCACCAACTAAATTAACCAAACTAGGGTGACAAAAGATTATGGCATACAATTAGACAAGGAGGTCATAACAAATTGGATATTAACTAATCCCAAAAGCATTGAAATAAATAATTAAAGTAAATGCAATAATTTAAATCAATATAACTTTTGAAAACTGGATTCAACATGATCAAAGGTATAACTTGCCTTGGAAAAGGTCTTGGTATTGATCTTGGTCTTGAGATGCTCCTTGCTCTTCAAAACCTCCCGAAGTATCGACGTCTACTCGCAACCGAAACAAACAAACAAACAAAATAAATAAAAATAGAGGCAAAACAAACTCCAAAAATTAAATAAAAATCTCAGATAGGTAGATCTTGAATTTAGATGAATTTAGAAATTTGAATAGGCTCAATCGGAGTTTGGATGCAAAAGATATGGACTTTGGAAGATTGAAATAGAAGAAAAAAACCCTAAAACTGGTTTATTGGAATTTCCCGAATTCTTTTCCAATTAAAAATTCCGGGTTTTATGACGCATGGCTGACGTCGGCGAAGATTTTTCCATCGGAAAGAAATAAAAAGAAAACCACCTGACAGGTGGGACCCACTGTCAGTGTAAGGGCTCACGGTGGACTAAGTCTACAAAGGCCTGGATCTAGACTTTGGTTTACTGCACACGTGCACGCTGACTTGGCATGACACGTGGACGACACCTCGTAGCAGATCTTGACTTGGTCACGACACGGCTCCACACGTGGGCGCCCGTCATCGGTGGCCTTTCAGCTCCGACCACAACGGCACAAGGCGGCGATTCAACGGCGGCGACACGCGCATTGCCTGAAGGACGCTATTGCGCATGCGTGGAGTACCGGAATTAGCTCGAGAGGCGATCGCGTGGCGGTCAGCATCGGCAAGCGGCGGGCGAGATCTGGCTCTTGTCGAATGGACTCGGTGGCACTCTAACGGCGAGGCGGTGCACGAGGTCGATCCTGACGGGAAGTGGTGGCGCAATAAGACGGAGGCGGAGCACCAACAGTGGTGGCGGATTTTGGAGAATTGGGCTGCGGCTCACAAAACCTAAACTCCAAATTGCGGCGGCGACGAGCTTTAGGAGAGGCACCAAGGGGCCGGGATGAGGAGGCAAGGCGAACCCTAGGGGCCCTTTTATAGGGTCGGGCACGCCGGATTAGGAAACACCCAAAACGAATCCGTGAAGAACACGAGAGGGGAAATCGGGATTCTCGGAGATAGCAACTGATTAAAGGTATGATTTGGCTAGATTTGGATGCGGGGAAAGGTATAGGTAGGTTCTGATAACAAAACCGGGCGGATTAGATGAAGAGTTCTATTGTTAGACGAGCTTCGAGGAGTTCCAATGGCGGACGGGGCCGTGGCCTTTCTGCGAGAAGGTGACCGCATCGAGAGGCGCATTTACTTGGAGGCGGGACCACCGGCAATGAGACGAGGGAGGCGGCGGCCCAGCGTCGTGATGCGCCTGCACGAACCTTCGCGCGCTGTGGCAGGAGGGCCCAGGTAGGGAGTGGGCCGCACGGAAAAAAAGTAAGATCGGGCCGAGATTCGGCCCGGGGGAAAAATCTGAGATTTAATAGCTTTTCTTTTTTATAAAATATCATAAATTCAAATAAGCAATAGAAAATAGCAAATGAACTTCGAAAAATTCCAAAAAAATCTGAAAAATATATCCAAGCCCAGAGAACCTAAATAAAATAGTTTTGTCCATTGTTGATGTTGACTTTAATCATATTAAATTGTTTTGATGTAAAAAGTCCATATTAAGCTTTGGATTTAAGTTCAAATAAAATCGAAATGGTGAATTTTCTCCTACTAACTATTTAAAAGATTTTTAAAGTTCAGAAAATTGGGATGTTACATTACACCACCTTACCAAGAGATGGTTCTCAATCATAGATTACAAAGGATGTTATTTATTTCCTGGTTTAATTTCTGAAATAAGAGGATGTCCGTGGACAGTGCCAAATAATATGGAATGAAAAATAGCAGGAAGCACACTAGTATCTCCATGCAATATTGATAGTATGGTTTTCCTTAATGATGTATTTACCATGAAAATAGTTTCAACCGTATTAATCAGGAGTATTTTTTAGACTGTTAATCAAGATTACTCATGTCTTTTTTTACTGTCAAGTCAAAAAAGATATTTGCAATGAGATTGGTTTGAACAGTAGAATGGTGGGAATAAATTTCTCGAGATTGGGATTTGAGAGGAGGAGGTGACAAACAGGTCAAAAAGGAGGAAAGTAAAATTTGTTTGTGATATCTTTTGGTTAATTTTTTTGGGGGCGTGTTCTGTCACTGGGCAGTAAAAGGTTGAGAAGCCCATACGCCCATCACATGCTGCCATGGCTCCACTGCCCACTCTGGGTGGGACCACCCCCAGCCACGTAAGGATCTTCTCTGCGCAATGGCTCCAAGCTGGTCTGTGGAGTACAAACTAAAATAATATGAGCATGAACGTAGTTCTTGCACATGTAGATGGTACACATGCGCTATCTCCACCGTTAAAGTGCTCCAAGATTTTATTATATTTTTGCAAAAATCCCCCTCCCTTTCTCTCTCTTCCCCTCTCCTCCCCCTCTCTCCTTCCTCTCCTCCCGCGCCTATCGCCGCCCCCCGTCATCGCTGAAAACCTCACCCCACCGGAAACCCCGCGCCACCGCTGGAAAGCTCGGGGTTTCGTGGGGTTTCCAGCAGCGAGGGGGTTTCCGGTGGGGCGCGGGGTTTCCAACGGCGACCGGCGGTGAGAGAGAGGAAGGAAAGCAAGTAGGAGGAGAGGGGAAGGTAGAGTTTTGCTTTTTTTGCAAATACGTAGCATGAATCTTGGAACACTTCAACGGTGGAGATAGTGCATGTGGTACCATGTACATGTGGCTTTAATTTATCCTATGGGCATGGTTTAAACATAGAAATGGAAGAACTTATGCAACATCGCTTTTCTTTGAGTTAGACATATGCATAAAGAGCTAATCTACGCAAGGTTGCAAACTAAGAAAATGGTTGTAACAAAGTAGTGTTCGTCTTTCATATTAGATTTTCAACGTCAAAATTATTTAACGAAGGATGACAATTCTTCAAAAAAAATGAAGGATGACAATGGTGATATTGGTGAATGTAGTTGGCGATGACAAGGTAGGGAAAATTATAGGAACCAATGAGGTTTTAGTGGAGTAGCAAGGTAACAAATAGACAAGAAGAGCATTGGATGTAAGTATGACACATCGCCAAACTTTATGAAAAAACATGACAAATGATATATTTTGTTATGGACAAATCAGCCATCATTCCCGTCGTAATGCTTTAACAGAGAAATGATGGTATGCCAAGTGAGGAGGAAGGAGTTAAGGAAATGTGGTTATGAACAAAACACTCCTCATTAAAAAAACAAATTTATCTAAATTTATATGACATATTTTTTTGTAAGAACCAAAAACACTACAGGCAATGACGAAGTTGTGACAGACAGACGATACAAAAACGTTAGCTTGTAAAACTAAATCCATACTGTTACTTTCGAAAAAACTAAAACGACAACATCAACCAAACAAAACTATATGGAAAACCTAAGAAAAAAACCACTTTCTACACCCACTACGAATCGCTCCGCAAACAATCCAACAACCATATGTCCCAAAGCCCCAAATTCCCAAAAATGAAACAAGAGCCCTCCTACCACCAGATTCAGATCCTCTGACATTGCAAAGAAAATGGTAGAGAGCAACAGTGTTGTGACATTATGACGATTTGAGCAGACCGATTCAGGAAGAACAGACTAGGTCAACTGCTATAGTGTCGTTATAGCGTCAACTACAATACTCTTGCTACAAGAGCCACATTTCTTTGTCTTGCATCTATAACGATTACGCCTTCGCTTTTTTATCCAATGGCTACGAACTAATGTCATGACACTGTAGCATGCATGACATTGATGTACAATGTCAGAGGATGCGCGTCCCCTACCACCGATTTTTTTAAAAAATAATTTTTTTTAAATACAAAACTAAATAGTCACCCAAAAAAATTACAAAACTAGGTCCCTGTCGCCACTTGGAATGGTGATAGATTCATGTTGCCAATTGAACTCGCGACAGGAGGGCTTTGTCTTTTTTTTTAATTTATGTGTAGCGGATTTTTAAAAAAAAAATTTGTAATTTTATTTTAAAAATTTGGTAATACGTTGAAGTGTCACGTAATTCGGAATGCAAAATCGGAGAAGACAATGTAATGTGAAGTAGAGAATGGACAAAATATTTGGGTTTAGGGTTGCCATGCGCTATGTTGTCCCGATATTGGGGGAAAAGAGATGTAATTTGTTGCAAAAGATGTGTGGACCAATATTTTTAGTGCCCACTTCCACAACACGTCTTTTGGACCTTTATTTTTATGCTGTCCCCTTCTTTGCTACCGGAAGAATTGAATTCCAAAAGAGAATGAGATTTGAAGTGGGCAGCTTTACATCGTAGTTGCAAATTGAAATAGACTTTATAATAAAGTTACGAATTACACGATGCGCAGGGTTTGGTTACGTGCATAAGGAACGACCACATGCACGATGCAACAAACTAAAATACACCTACGATACATATGCGCCTTTTTGGAATGGAAATAAAGTCAATTGGAACAAAGATCACTAGTTTCGGTGGCCCATCGCTCCCTTCCCCTTGTCTCCTTGCTACCCGCGGTGGTGGCCAGTCTCGAAGTCATCTATGTCTTGTGAGACGGGCCGGACGGTTGAATGATGTTAGGATAACACAACGTCGGGCCAAATTAATAATTATGATGCATACTAAATATAACTTACCTCTTTGGTCCGGAGTGCGACCGGGCGACGGGGAGCGGTAGTATGGCTCACGGTCTCACTTGCAGGAGCCTTCCCCTTGTTCGCTTGCTGCCTGCGGTGGCAGTGGCCACTCTCGAAGTCATCTATGTCCTGCGAGACGGGTTGGATGGTTGAATGATGTTAGGATAGCGCAACGTCGGGCCAAATTAATAATTATGATGCATACTGAACATAACTTACCTCTTGGATCCGGAGTGCGTCCGGGCGACGGGGAGCGGTAGTACAGCCTAGGGTCTCACATGCAAGTGCTTTCCCCTTGTCCGCCGCCCGCTTGACCTTGTCGTACTCATCTGCTTTCTTGGGCTCGTCCGATGCCTTTTCAGTTGGGTCGGGGTTGGGTATGTAAGGTATCCAGCACTGGAAGGTCTTGGCTCACCATGGAAAGTTCAACATGTACTTTTGTTAGATGAACGCCATATCGTACATCGCCGGGCCGTCGATCTATTGGAAGAA
Source organism: Phyllostachys edulis (assembly GCA_036346405.1). Classification (NCBI taxonomy): domain Eukaryota; kingdom Viridiplantae; phylum Streptophyta; class Magnoliopsida; order Poales; family Poaceae; genus Phyllostachys; species Phyllostachys edulis. The sequence continues at coordinate 64,179,658 of CM070554.1, forward strand.
GTTGTATTGCATCTCCAGCTGTCATTATGGAATTGTGTAATCAGGGATTTGTGCAATGTAACATATGATGTGAAAAATATTTGTGTGTGCAAGATATGCTTACGAGGTGGTGGGCGCACGTGTAGTACGCCCGAGCAGACATCGCCGGGTGTGTGGACTGGATGATCTTTGCCGGTTCTTCACACACACATTACGAGACTAGGAACTGTGGTGGTACCGGCGCGTCCTTCATAGACTTATCCGGGTAGGGTTTAGCCCTCTCGGCTAACCACTTGCGCTTCTGCAGTATCCTCTTGTAGAAGCTCGCCGAGTCCTCCATCTCCTTCATCTTAGTTGTGTTAACCAAGCTCTGGTGTAGTACTGTGTTTGGCTGTATAGTGCTATCCTACAGCTATCTTCTCCTCCACTTCTCTTCTCCCTCCTTATATACAGGGATTTTTCGGCCTAAAGGGGGGGTGGCAGAGTGTTGTCATCTCGGAGTGTGGTATTCCACGAAGACGTCGTGCACCAAGCACGTCCGTGTGTACCAGTACACGTAGTCTCATGTGCACAGGCTCGACAGTTCTCGGGGCGTGCGTGTACACCCTTTCGGGAGTGTACGGTGTCCAGATGACGCGGTCATCTGTCAGCTGATCGAACATCGCAACGTAGTCCAGGTAGGACGCGTGCGTAGTGATCGGCGTGTAGGTGACATGTGCAATAGAACAACGAAAACTTAGCACACAAAATTATGATTACATTACGAAAAAGAATAAATATTGATGAAACTAACCCGTCGGTGGCACCACATGGTGCCCATTGTTGGCCGGTCCACATCATCGTCCTCGGCGTACAAGCTAACTATGTACGCTCCTAAGTCCAGTTGTGGTCGTCCGATCTGGGGGAGGATGGTACTGAGGTGGCTACGGCGATGCGTGTCATTCACCAGGTCAAGCAACTCCTACGACCACTACGTAGCGTGTCCTGGGTTCGTCATACTTGAAAATTCAGTGCATGCATTGTAAAAACTATGAAACATATACATAAGATAATAAGAAGCGACATTAACAAAATAATTATTAGACACTAACAAAATAATTATTAGACACAAATAGAAACCAAATTTAGGTTGAGATTATTTTGGCTAAGCTACACAAACCCCACTAACCTACTATGTAATTTTTACAGATTTTTTGTAGGAATGTTGCTATTTTCCTACTTTAAAAAGAATTTTCGGCATTAACAGAATAATAACCGCACACAAATGTAAACCAAATTTAAGCTGGGACTATTTCGATTCAGGCCTACCTACCATACTCAGCTACTATGCAATTTTAATAGATTTGTAATATGGTCTTCTAATTTTAACAGAATTTTTAAATATTTACCGAGTGCATATAAAAACAATAAACAAACTTCATAATTTTGTCATTCATCCATACTTAGCCTATGTAGCAACTCCAGATTTTCTTTACAATTATAAGATGTGTCATGCTATTTTTCTAGTTTAAATAGTATTTTCGGCACTAACAAAATAATTACTTCGTACTACATAATTTGACTAAATTTATCTAATATATTGAATTCTATGTCGCTATTTTTGTTTGCTATCCGACAAGGTTTTGACATAATGTACAAAGTTAGAAAAACACAGACTGCAAGATGGTCAATTCGATCGATGTTCCATCTCTCTCTCTACTACTTAACCCAAGCAGTTTTGCTACCTTTCTTCTCCCCTTCTCATCATCTCTCTTCTCTTTTTTCTGTAATTAAAATGACATTTGGACTTATTTTTGAGGGTTTATATAGATGAATTATGTCGCCATTTGAACTAGCGACATGATCACATGGTTTCTTGTCGCCAGTTCAATTGGCAACATGAATAATGTTCACTTCCTGTCGCTAGTTGAACTGACGGCAGAGAGTTAGACCGACGACATAGATTAAAGAGGGTGCCTGTCGCCAAGTGGCGATAGAGACCTAGCTTTGTAATTTTTTGTGCAACTATTTAGTTTTGTATTTTTTTTAAACAATATTATTTTTTAAAAAAATTACCCTACCACCACTCCCATAACTATTCATTCCCTCTCACTAGCCCCTGCCCCCTAGTCACTCCTAAACAAAGAGCCAGGGAACACCAAAGAGAAAAACTAAAGGACAAAAACATGGAAATAAAATAAAATAAAAATCCCTTCTTCCTCTCTCTAGAAAAATAAAGTACTAGAAGAAAAACAAACAAGAGAGAGACTAGAGAAGAAGTAGAGCGAAGACCAGCAGCAAGAGGCAGAAGAACCTCCTCTCCAGTCCAGATGCTCTCCCCAGCTAGAGGGAGAGCCCTACCGCCGCCTCCCCAAGCGACCCACCGGCCCATCGCAGCCGTCGGATAGCTCGATCCGACGGCCCGCGCCCGCGCCGCCCCGATGGGCCGCGGCGGCTCGCGTGCGGCCCCCGCCGCCGCCGCGCCGCCATGGCACTCGCTCCCGGACGAGGTCTGGGAGCACGCCTTCCCTTCCTCCCCACCGCCGCCGACCGCGGCGCCGCGGCGGGCGCCTGCAGCTCCTGGCTCCGCGCCGAGCGCCGCTCGCGGCGCCGCCTCGCCGTCGCCAACTGCTACGCCGCCGCGCCGCGCGACGCCGTGGAGAGGTTCCCGCCGTCCGCGCTGCCGAGGTCAAGGGCAAGCCGCACTTCGCGGACTTCGGGCTCGTGCCGCCCGCTTGGGGCGCCGCGGCGGCGCCCTGGGTCACCGCCGCCGCCGACGGCTGGCCGCTGCTCGAGGAGCTCAGCTTCAAGCGCATGGTCGTCACCGACGAGTGCCTCGAGATGATCGCGGCCTCCTTCAGGAACTTCCAGGTCCTGCGCCTCGTGTCCTGCGAGGGCTTAAGCACCGCCGGGCTCGCCGCCGTTGCTGCCGGCTGCAGGTGAGCCGCCGCGTTTGGGGGTCAAGATTTGAGCTAAACATGGGAGCTCTGGGCGGTTCTTCGCTTGAGCTAAGATTTGAGCTGTTTCGGAGTCTCTCTTCGGGAACTTGGAGGAATCTTTTACGACAAGCTTTGTTTCCTCTTCTTTTAGCTAAAGATGGGAGATTTCTTGGTGTCATTTTGTTTGTTTAGTATGGCCTTTTGTGATCTGAAGTAGTTCTTGCCTCGGATAAAATGATTTCATCTTTCAGGATTCCCCTCAAAATGGATTTTTTAAAATGATTTTTGGCTATTTATCTGAGCTTTTTTTTTTGTGCTTCATTGAGTATTATTTGGAAATAGATGCAAATTTCAGTTAACATTTGATCTATTCTGGGTGTTTAGTGCGGAAAGATAGAATATTTAGCTGTTCTGGTATGATCTGGAGTTGCTTTTGGGTTTTATTTAAGTTGAGGGCTTGAGTGATTCCTAGGAAAATCTTGGGCTCAGGCCTCAGGGTGTGATTTGTACTCTTAAGGAGGATATATTTTCAGTTTGCTTAGGTAGAGATGGATGCTCTTGTCTTCTCCAAAACTTTGATCCTTCTTAGCTGTGATTTGTTAGTTAGCTTTTATCTTGTTCTTGGGAAGCTTTGCCTCAGGTTTCTACTGTGATTTTGAGTGATTGGTTTGTGAAGGTGTGATCTCTCTTGCATGGATCTGTGGGATTGGCAGAAGAAATATTTCTATTTGTTTAGCAATGATGGATCCATCCCTTTATACATTTTCACCAAAAGGATAGGATTATTTCAAGTTTAGTTAGAACCAATTGGATGCACCTTTACTTAAAAAATTGTATTTTCCCCACATCATGAGGCACCGGATCTGGCTTGAACTATTTCCCTTTTCATTTTTTGCTTGACATTCAAGTGTATTTGTGGAGTTCCCGTCCTGATTTGAGGTTCTAGATTCTATAGAATCAGGTCTTTTAGCATGTTTTTGACATGTAGATTCCCATTCTACGCTTTCCCCTTTTTCTGTGCTCAAGATTCTTATACCTATTATCTTGCTTTTGGTGGGAAAAATGTGATGTTTGCTCCAATGTTCATAAGCAAATTTGCTCTAGCAGTGTGATGAGTTGATTATGATTTAGTATACGAGAAGATTTATTTAGGAGGAACTTGTTGGACACTCCGAAAAGAATTAGGAATTTATGAGATCCCTACCTTCCAAAAAAGGGTACTTGAAGGGTCTGATACTTTGAAATTTTGATACGGATTCATTTAATTAGTAGTTTAATGTGCCAAAGCAGTATCATTTGGATCGCTTTGAGTGATACGAAACAGTTGAGCTGTGAGGAAAGGCTAGTGAGGTTTCGCTGGATCTCTGGTACTGTGTTATTCTGTGCGGACTTATAACTTATAAGAGATTCTGAGATAACTGAATGTGCTTTGGCGATTGTATAAGGCCATATTCACAGATGTAAGGACGGACTGATGGATTGAACCTGGGTAATACAAATTGTTGTAATTATTACTGCGTGTACTTGCTGATGGTTGAGATATGGAATATAGGTACACCCTTTTTTATACCAGAAACAAGTGATAATTCGCATGTTTGGAATTGTGAGTCCTTATGTTGATTTCTGGATCTAGTTTTCAGTTACTCTTGAGCTTTTCTCTCATGTTCTGCTCTATGATGTGTTGGGTTGTTGTCCTTAAAAGGGCAGGGGTTCATGTAAGTTGTAACACAAAAAGGTTTTGGCTGTATAGACTGGAGCGCAAACATTTTCGATCATTCGGATTGAGATGACAGTAATGAATTTACGTTTTATTTCCATATTGTCCAGTCAGAAGCATTTTTGAGTTCTTTGACAAATGATTTTATATATGGAAACTCAACCGTATGTGTTTTTCTCAATGATGAAGGCCTAAATATCTAGCTCCGGGTGCAGTTGATAGTTGACATGAATCAATCTGAGTTGGGTAGTTTACAATTATTTTGCTTGTCTCACAAACTTATGTTGTGTCTGATTAGTATGGGACCCTGCTCTAGATCCAATTTATACCAGAGTCTGGCTTCCTCTAAACTGTTTATCTTTAGAGGCTGCAAATAATGGAGATATTAGCAAAGGTCCTTGTTGGCTAAGAAAAAACTGATAATTATCATTCTTTTCCATCTAGAATAAATTCTTAGAGGGCCTTCTGCAAATCATGTAGACCTTAGGTGTTCTACGCTACTGAAGTTAATGTAGCCTGCTAAAGATGCGTTTCATGAGCAATGCAAAGTATTTGAGCCTGTTTCTATCATTACCTTTTGTGTTGTCTTTGTCAGTCTATTGGTTTCCTTATGCTTTCTTGGGTAATCCTCATTTTTGTTGCTGCTGTGGCTAGTGTACATCTGTTGATTAAGTGTGCTTGAAAATACCTGAAAGAACTCTGTAAGAGTGGACATGGGCTCTCTAATTGCAAAGCAAACCTTTTTATGTCGAACACCATGATTTTGGCAGTGTTGCTTTATACTGTTTCCTGCAAAGCACCTCGATTTGTAAATTAGATGCACCTGGTTCTAGATGGCTTCCATCTTAATGAGACACTAGATATAGTTTCTGCATGAGAGTTATCTAAAATACTGGAAGTATCAACTTTAAAGTTTTCTAGCTTTCCCTAGTCATCTGCATGATACATTAGAAAACCAATGGGTCGTGTATGTGCAACCTGCAATTATTGCTGTTGCGATCGCCTTTTTTGCTTTAGAGTAGAAAGATAGTTTGCATTAACTGGAAGTATGTTTTACATGTCCTTTCCTCGTTCCTTTTGGTAATTGGGTATAGGATAAATCTCAATGAAAATCTCACCATTTTCCTATTGTTGAAGTTGCCTCCCTTCACTTTATTTAAGATCATTGAGTTTTAGTTTCTCAAGATAGGTAATCTGGCTTTGTGCTGATTTATTTTATGTGGTACCTGCAGTTATTTGACTGTTTTTCTCATAAATCTCCTTTGCTTCTTCCACCGAATACTCATGTGGGCTCTGTTTGTTTCACAAGAGATGGTAGTGTTTGCTAACAGGCTAATGGCAACCATTGTTCCAGTTTTCGTTGTTCGTTTGAGATATGATTCATCACCTAATTTTTTCATGTTCTAATTTCTGTGTACTATCCATGTTGCAGAAAGCTAAGAGAACTTGATCTGCAAGAGAACGAGATTGAGGATTGTTCTATTCATTGGTTCAGCCTCTTCCCAGAGTCCTTTACATCTCTGGTAACTCTAAATTTTTCATGCTTAGAGGGGGAGGTCAATATCACTATACTTGAGAGGCTAGTGACCAGATGTCGCAACCTCAAGACTCTCAAGCTCAACAATGCTATCCCTCTTGACAAGCTTGCTAGCCTTCTTTGTAAGGTTCCGCAGCTAGCAGAACTCGGAACTGGCAAATTTTCTGCTGACTACCATCCAGATCTCTTTGCAAAGCTTGAAGTGGCATTTGCAGGTTGTAAAGGCTTGAGAAAGCTTTCTGGAGCTTGGGATGCTGTTCCAGATTATCTGCCAGCATTCTATTGTGTATGTGAAGGCCTCACATCACTTAATCTGAGTTATGCTACTGTACGAGGCCCTGAACTCATAAAATTCATTAGCAGATGCAAGAACCTACAACAATTATGGGTATGCAACTCTTGTCCATGTTTTTAGTTGCTACCTACCTTACAATCTATGCTATTTTACTTTCGAACCCCACGAATATTGCTATGACCACTCAATCCCCTGAAAGTGAATTTATATATACGCATAAATCATAAATGCCATTTGATGAAGTTTATACACCTTCGAACCCCACGAATATTGCTATGAGCCACTCGATTCCCTGAAAGTGAATTTATATAGTTATGCGCATAAATCATAAATTCCATTTGATAAAGTTTATACACCACCTACTCCCTCGAGTAAAAAAGATCTATATATTTTTTACTTCTTGCATTCTCCTAGATGCAACTTTGACCACTATTATTTTTCACAACATATTTGTGGGAGTTATATTAGTATAAGACTGTAAAAACATTTTTATGATTAATCTATTCATTATACCATTTTCATCTGCCCATTCTAAATGTTTCAAAAATCTATTATTGATCAAACATGCAAAAGTTTGGCTGCATGCTTCACATGGTGAGAAGAATCTGTGACTAGGAGTAATTGTTAAGTGTTAGATCATGCATATGCTTTTTAATGTAGTCAGCACAATTGTTTTCTTTAGGATGTATGGTTCAGACTTCAGAGTGACATGTTGGGTGCATAGTATGAATTAATTGGAATCATCACTCTATCTTTTTGGGGAAGTAGGATCTTTGTATTGACATACATCAGAAACAACAATAGTTTTCTATCCTTACTCGCCAAAACAGTACCAGATGAATTGCTTGCTCTACAGCAGTATATAGTACTTTCTTAAACTGAATTGTGATCTGAACCAACGGTTACAGGACTGGTTATGTCAAGCACTTTGCATAATTTCTTCTCTAAGATTATCTTCTTTTAAAAGTTAAGCTGCAAATTTTCAGGTGATGGACCTTATTGAGGACCATGGTCTAGCTGTTGTGGCATCAACTTGCAATAAACTACAAGAGTTGCGGGTCTTCCCTTCTGACCCTTTTGGTGCAGGACAAGTTCTGTTGACTGAAAGAGGTCTTGTTGATGTTTCTGCCAGTTGTCCAATGTTGGAGTCAGTCCTCTATTTCTGCGGACGGATGACAAATGAGGCCCTTATTACCATCGGAAAGAATCGTCCCAACTTCACTTGCTTCCGCCTATGCATCCTTGAGCCCCATACTCCAGATTACATCACACGACAGCCTCTTGATGCAGGTTTCAGTGCCATTGTGGAATCATGCAAGGGCCTTAGGCGCCTCTCTATCTCGGGTCTTCTCACAGATCTTGTATTTAAATCTATCGGGGCACATGCTGATCGTCTTGAGATGCTTTCAATCGCCTTTGCTGGGAACAGCGACTTGGGCCTGCATTACATCCTCTCAGGCTGCAAGAGCCTGAAGAAGCTGGAGATCAGGGACTGCCCATTTGGCGATAAGCCCTTGCTGGCAAATGCTGCCAAGCTGGAGACAATGCGATCCCTTTGGATGTCGTCATGCTCGTTGACTCTGGGTGCATGCCGACAGCTTGCACGCAAGATGCCCCGTCTTAGTGTGGAGATCATGAGCGATCCTGGACGGATGTGTCCCTTGGATTCACTTCCGGATGAAAGCCCTGTTGAGAAATTGTATGTCTACCGGACAATTGCCGGTCCAAGATCTGACACACCAGCCTGCGTCCAGATTGTTTAGGGGCGACTTGCAGTATGGGGGTATATGGAGGTATTCATTTTCAATCTCGATTAGTACCTTCAGCACCTTCCTAGCATAACATAGAACTATTTCCTTCCAGTAGAAAGGCTGGTGGTTGGATAAACCTGTCATAATCTCTACTCAGCTGTAAAATTGTTGCAAGTGTAGGACGAGACTCGAGGCCTTTTTCAGGTGTTAATAACTGTAGGAGGAGACTCGATGAATTACAGAAACTACTAGATAGCGTCATGAGAAAACTTCGGTTTGTTTTCTTAGCGTGTTTAGTTATTTTTATGTATAAAATATGGCACCATTTTAATCTTGCAATGTACCGTACTACTGGAAAAACTGTACCTGGAGCTGAGTTTGTCGCCTCTACTTTTTTGACCTTCCCTGTCTAATTATGGATTGTTGTTCCCTCAACTTGTTCTGAATGCTAAATAATTATGGCTTGTATTACTTTGGTTCATCTGGTGTTCCTTTGGTTCATGGAAACTGTAACTCTAACTGGCTTTTGCTTTACGCTGAAGAATCTGACAGGTCTATCCTGTGAAGCCTGGGTGATGAAATACTCTGCGTTGTATTCTGTTGAAGATTCACTCTGAGTTTTGTAGGATGTTTTGGTCGCGAATTAAACTAAATTTGTCACTAGGGCAGCACTAATTTGCCCCTTAATTGATATATCTGCTAATTCTTTGGTGACATGGAAAATAGCCACATGTGGACCCATATATCAGCAAGCAAGAAACTTTGAACTAGTTTTGACTTTTGTTCGCTTAGCTACCGAAGAGATGCCAAAAAAGAGGGGTCAAATCTCTCGGGCAAGTTTCATGTGATTTGACCTTTTGAAATTACATGCGCAAGTTCATCTAGTTTTTAAGAGAAACATATGCAATTCACAGTTATTTAAAGCAAAAGAATGACCTGTAGTTGGGCTGTTTCAGCAAGGATATTAATTAAACCCTACCTAATCTGATAAACAATACCACAAGGGGGTACTTCTTGCTAGAAGCCTAAAACACAATGTGGCCTACTGATCATTAGACCTAAGCTCCTCTCCTAAACAATTACATTTATGAAGGATCAGTTGAGTACTAGTACTAACTATTAGCATTTTACTACTGTCTCTAGCTGTGAGCCATCATGCTGGAGCTTTTATTTGCAACTAGCTCTACAATTGGGTTTAAATAAGACCTGGGTACACTGCCAAGCCCATGTAGATCTTTGACATTAATAGAATCACATCTGTTGCCGTGCATGAACATGTTGCCATGCCATACAACTTTGATCTGATCTCCATTCATTTTGCAATTAAAATGTGAGTACTTTTTTAGAGGAATTAAATGATATTGTTGGGATCTATAGTGTAGAAGCAGTAACAATATATGTAACGGTACTTGGATTCTTCGACAGAAATGCTCTGCAGATGGTTTGTACACACGGTATCCCTGGAGTTATTTGGCATGCTCGTTTTTATCGTAGAGGATGTAAATATGTTTTTAACGTAGAGGATATAAATATGTAGGTCGTATATATGGTACTTCCAAAAATATACTGTGCATATATACTGTTGGGAGCAACTAGCGCTCGGACGTACGATGAGAGACGTTACATCGCACGCTTCGATGCAGCAAATAGGAAGAACATGTGTAACAAATTGTTTCAACGGTCGCAACAAATAGAACTTATTCGTACTAGTTTTCAAACTAACTCAAGAAAAATCCAAATAGGATATTACAAAGGATGCAACATTAAAGATAAAAGTTGCAACATTTTGTAAACAAAGAAGCAACAAACCTAAAACCATCTGCAACAAGATGGAATAAACCCTGCAACAGATGGAAAAAAGATTTGCAACAAATTTAAGAAATACATGCAATAACCTACTAGAGGAGCATGTGCAGATGACGATGAGTAGTTGGGTTCACGGGGCAGGGGCAGGGGCGGGGGTAGGAAGGTGTCGGCTCGATGCCTCGTCGCCACAAGCCTAGGTCTGGCGGGGTTGAGTTCGGCTCGCTGCTCTTCTAGTGAATACCGTGGCGCCATACCTCATTTACCCACGGCACCACTCTCGGGAGGCTGCGCCCCCAGCGAAGCTCGGGTGGCGTTCGCAGAGGTTGCTCCCAACGGTGGAGCATAGGACACCATGGGAGCTAGCGGAAGCCCGAGCATGGGAGTTGATGGGGAGGGTGCAGCATATCAAAGAAGATGGTGCAACATTTTAAAGAAGATGATAGAACATCTCAAAATCTTAGATGCAGCATTTCAAAAATTTGTTGCAACAATCAAAACAAATAGAGGAAACATCTAGAAACACCTATTGCAGCATCTCATGTATCGATAGGGTCATGACTCCCAGCCTGGCCACGCTTCTTCATCACACGGTTGCGGTGCTCACGGAGGCTGCACTCGGCCGCGATGGAGCTCGACTGCCCATGGTGGTGCTTGCAAGCATGAGCTATGGCGCCCTCAGGAGGGGAGGCCTTCGTGCGGGGCTTCGGTGATAACCGCGTTCAGTGAGAGAGGAAGGGAAAAGAGAGAGGAGCAAGGTGGAGCACGCGAGCTCCGACCGGTCATGGCCATCTACAGAGAGAGAGGATCGAGGGAGAGAAATTAGCAGAGAGGAGGCAAGAGAGATGGAGAGAGAGGGGCTCATATCTGATTTTGTTGCTTGGCTGAAGGAGATGTAGAAACAGGGGCCAGGGAGGCGTGAAAAAGGTAAAATGGTCACCATGTGCTAGAAGAAGAATCCAAATTCAATGTTTTCTGATGGTGGATTAGAGCTGGGAGTCGGGCTATGCTGTGCCGACACGGGCACGACAGGCTTCGGGCCATCTCGCCATGTCATGCCAGCACGCCGGCACAACTCGCCTCTAGCGAGGCCCATGCACGGTCCAGGGCACAACGGACCGCCACCGTGCCGTGCCGGCCCAGGCCCGGCCTTGAGTGAGGCAGCGACCTTGATGAAGACGCTCGAGAAGACGGCAGCCGTCGCCGCCCAGGAAGACAAAGACACCCGTGCGCCACCTTCGCCATCCATGCCCGCTCCCCCTCGCCATGGCCTCCTCCCCTTGGATGTCGGCGAAGAACTTCGCCCGCCTCGGCCGCACCGCACGCTTGCGAAGGGGGCGAGAAGGACGGCGACGAGGAGGTGGTGGTGGCGGCGGCAGCGAAGGGATCGTCGGCGGGGCTCAACCGTGGCGAGTGTGGAGGAAGGGCGGCTGGCGGCGACGCGTGGGGAGGGAGAAAGAGAGGGAGGGAGGCATTGGGCTAGAACAGGGAGGCTGGGCCTATTTTGTGCTGGGCTGGCCCAAGCACGGCCCAATTGCCCATGCCGCGACGTGCCGTCCGACAGACCGCATTATCAGGCTCGGTCCGGTCATTCGTGCCGTGCCGACCGGGCCTCGGGCCAGCCTTGAAAAGCACAACCCAAATTCCAGATCCATTGTGGATGGACTGTCTGAGCATTTTGCTCGCATGGGACGCTCGGCCCATAAGATTACCCTATAGTGTTTTATGTCTGTATGGCAAGCAAACTAGCACAAGAAAAAGAAAAGACGTGTTGAGTGTCACTATGAGCAAGCAAATAAAGCCAATGGCTGAATGTATAGTTTCCTGTGTGTTGAGAAAACAGATATCCCTATGTGTGGGTGAGTCCACCGTGCCTAGTTTAACCTATGACACAACTCGAATTTTCACTGACTAGATGTTGGGTGTGTTTAGGGTTTTGATCATGTGTCCTCTCGGCTGATCTGTTATTGAGAGGATGACTATGGTAACCAATTGCACCCTCTCGTAGAGATAAAGATCACCTTCTCACGTAACTACAAAATCACAGCTAAACCTTGGAACTTCGATCCTCTGTTTTGCTCTTAGGTCTTTATTTAGCCCTGTTAGGGACAGAGAAATGCCTCACATGCAAACATTTTTTTATTATTAAATTACTAGCAAAGTGCCTGTGCGTTGCAACAGAACACAAACTTTGCATGAGATGGGAGGGTGAGGGAGGAGATGGGGACGGGGGAGTGGGTGGAGCGGCGACAACGGAGCCTAGGGCGAGAGCAGGAGGGAGAAGGGGAATGCGATGTGGGGCTCTGCAAGCGTCGAGGGACGGGGGACACACGTGGACGGCCGGTGGCGATGGTGGTTCTAGCGACGGCGAGGTCGAAGACGCGCGAATTAAGGGCGGCGGCACCGATGTGGGTGCAAGAGGGGGGGGGCCTACAAAGAAGAGCGGGATGACAATGGTGTAGATGCGAGGAGTGGCCACATTAGGAACGCGTCGTAACTGCCACGGTAGTCTTAGTGCGCGTGGGGTTTCGTTATATTTTTTACGTACGTAGGGGTGAGATGATTCTCCCGTTGTGCGGAGGTAAACTCCCTCCTTTATTAGTTAAGAAAAGGAAACCGTGATCTTAAGCGGGTGTAATTCTCCACGTACTTTATCCTACCCTTATGTGTGGTATTCATCTACGGAAAGAAATTTGCTGGAGAGGGTCTCACCCCATCAGTCGTTGGATCCCCTCTCAAACCGATCCAACAGCTGATGGGCCATCACATTTTCTTCCTCCATCTACGGCGGGTAAATTCCAAGTGAGACCATACTTTGATACATGTTCCCAAAAGCCTCACACTGTCCTTGCTCATTTCTTCTTGCCAAACCCTATCTGACCCGTTGCACTGCAAATCTTTGAGCTTTTGGCTAAGCTAACTTGAAATGTGTTAATCCTCTCTTTAAATTAGTGCCGGTGAGCACCGCGCTTGGATCATTAAGTATCGTGACCATCGACACTGTCTACCATAAACCTTGACATCCTCTTCTTTTGTCACCCCATATTTTCCGAGTTTTTGGTTCACTTAACCCTTTTTTAAAACGAAAATAGCAAAACCAGACCCTGCTGCGAACAAAATGACAAAAATATCATCTCTACCACACTATTTTACCGCAGAACCGACCTAACGCGCACTCAGACCACGATTTGGGTGCACGGCAAAATAGCGTGGTAGGAGAATCATTTTTGCCTTTTTTATTTACGAAGAGACTGTTTTTACTATTTCGTTAAAAAAATATTTATTTTCCTCCCCTATCGTTGAGCGACACCCTCCTCCTCCGGTGGCCCCTTTCATAAACCGCTACCTGACTTTTAGCGAACCCCTTTCTAAAAGATAATGAAAAAGAAAAAGAAAAACTCGAGGAGAGCCGGCCTCCATCGCAATCTACAACCACCGGGCGGCTGGATGCGACTTAATCAAACCATCAAGTGACCTTAATAATGATCGGCGATTCGGCGTTGCGTGCACATGACATGACACAGTGGAGATTGGAGAAGGAAACAGGGAGAAGCAATGCGCTCCTTTCCCTTCCCATCCCAATCTTGTAATTATTATGCCAGTAATATCAGTGTATCACGGCCGCTACTGTAGCACACCGCCGTAGCCTAATGGCCTAGAGTAGCCAGTCCCGCAGCGGAGGCAGTAGCAGTAGCAGTAGCAAGCAAACGGAGGGAGCAGCAAGAAGAAAATTTTATCTTTGCGAGAAAAAGAAAGGATTTCTTCCTCCTCCTCCTGTTCTTGTTCTTGTTGGTGGTGGTTCGTCGTTTCTTTCCTGCTTTTCTTTCCTTTTTCTGTTGGGGTTGGAGGGAGAGAGATCGAAGAGAGCGAATCCAGAAACGAGGCGCTCTTCACAGGTTGGTTTGCTTATCTCTTGTTGCCTTGGGCTTTCTCTTGGTTTCTTGGGGTTTGGTTCGATCTGACGACGGGTTCCTGGCGATGGGGTTCGGTCGATCTTGCGGGCGCGGCGCGGCGCGGCGGGGTTTCTTGGTTGTGAACTAGCCAATACGTCTCCTCTCCGTATTTGTCCATGGGATTTATCACATGTTATGAATTGGCCAATTAGGAATGCCTGATTTAGATTATTTGATGGAGTTCTTTTAGTTAATCAGGTCTAAATTTGGTTTCTGGGTTTGTTGTTAGTAGGGTTGATTAGCTGTAGATTATTTAGCTGTTTCTTTGATTTCTTGTGGCATTGCATTGATTGGGGCGAGCTGAACCGATGTTTCCTAATCCGGTACTAGTGAGCTGTGAGCAGAATCCTCTTGGAGGGTTGCATTGATCTCGTTCGTATGATTGTTGCCGCGAACGGGAACATTCGGTTTATTGCCTCCCCTCCCTTTAATCCGAGACTTCTTCTGCAGAACTGGGAGTACAGCACTAGTTATTTCCTCTTATCTGCTGCGGCAAGAGGTCATCAAGGGTTGCAGAGAGTTGGGAGAGAGTATGGGCAGAAGCTGTTCTCAGCTCTGAACATAGCTTGCTTGATACATTTATATTGGAGGTATGCTTTTCTTTGCATCATCATCGTTAGATGTTCTGTTCATATTGTTAAGGGAGCAAGATGTGATCTTTTTTCCCCTTATGAATTTGTAATGGTAATGTAGTTACAGGGTGCATCTTTGCTTCTTGATGTGCATGCAGGCATGTATAAGAACCAGCTCCAGGAGCTTGCTCAGAGGAGCTGCTTCAACTTGCCATCCTATGCGTGCATCCGCGAGGGCCCGGATCATGCGCCCCGGTTTAAGGCCACAGTTAATTTCAATGGAGAAACATTCGAGAGCCCAGCATTTTGTTCCACCTTACGGCAGGCAGAGCATGCGGCAGCTGAGGTAGCGCTCAATGAGCTGTCGAAGAGGGGCCCTTCATCATCACTTGCTGCAAAAGTTCTGGTTAGTTTTGTTTATGGCTTTATGCCTCTAGAAATTGATTCTCATGTGCATTATGATACAGAAATTAGTTACATCTCTTGTGTGGAGAATCTTTTTGCGTTTCCCATCTTGAGAAATCAGAAGATACATTTGACTAACAGCCTGGAAGAATGCTCACCTTAGATCTCAATATAATTATATCTAAAATTAGCATTGTAGCATATTTTTCTTTTTCTTGGACAATTTTTTTGTTGATTAATAATTTTGCATGAACCAGGAACACTTAAATGATAGTATGATACCCTTGCTAGGTGTCCTGTCACAAGTATACTAGCTAACGGATGATCTCAGATTTCATCTTTGCCAATCATCTAGTGAGAATCACCAAAACCCAAATCATCACGCTATCACAGAAAAATGCTTGTTACTTGTTAGTACTATCAGTCAGATGAGCTTGGACTCTTGAAGTCGCTCTTTCCCTCTCTAGGGCACTGGAAGGTGAAATAACAAACATCATATGTTCTTGATTACGGGAAGTCAAATTATTGCAGTTTAGTTTTAATACCGAAGAAAATGAAATTGTCCATAGCATAAGTCATATCAAAACCCACTAAGAGGCTACATTTTTTAATGCTTAATAGTTAATAGGAAAGACCGACATTATTATACATCATCCCGTTTCTTCATTCCTGTAAAAGTCATACTTGGTTAATACTATTATCATAGCCTTTACACGTTCCATCTACAGTATTGTCCAACTTGTACTAATTGTTTTGCGGATGGACATTGTGAAATGCTCTGGATGTGAATAGTAAGCCAACCTTTCCTTCAGTCAAAGGACATTCACTTTCATCTGCACTGTGGATCTATGTAAGATACTTCCAGTGGCAGAGTATATTTAAAGTTCACTGTTCTTGACAATTCCCACTGCAATAAGTCAAAGTCAACTAGTATTTTTTATGATGGATTGGTTGGGAAGGTTCAATTCTTTTATGATGTCTGATGTTGACTTGCCGGTTGTCCCATTCTTGTTGCCTTCTTTTACAGTAAAAACAAATGCAAATAGATGAAATGTCAAGTTGGCATGTTTGCGATTTTCTCCCATGCATCTCTACCATGTTCATTAATGTCATCTAGATATCAGCATTTGGACTGGACATTAGATAAACGTTGTGCTTACTACTACTTAATTTGTTACATTACGTACAAGCTATGTTATGCATTCTGCTTTATATTGCAATTGTAGTGGGCACATGTTTGACAAAGGTAAGCTCTTAAGGAATGTCTTCGAAGCTGAAGGGCTAACACTGTTTTTCTCCACAGGATGAAACTGGGATTTACAAGAACCTACTTCAAGAAACTGCTCACCGAGCTGGCTTAAAACTGCCAGCGTACACTACTATTCGGTCTGGGTCAGGTCATACACCAGTGTTCACGTGCACAGTGGAGTTGGCAGGAATGACATTTACTGGCAATCCTGGCAAGACCAAGAAGCAAGCTCAAAAAAATGCTGCTATGGCTGCCTGGTCTGAATTGAAGCAATGTGAGTAGTTTCTCGCTTTTTTCCACCTTCAGTTTCTTACTGCTTTTTTTTTGGGCATGGATTGTTTGAACGTTTAGTTCAGTTGGTAGGTTTTGTCCCCTCTCGTTTTGGACTGCATCGAGTCACCTGACTTGTACAACAATGGACCTAATTGCTAAGTGCTTTCTTGGAAGAACTACATGAAAAATCATCATGTCTGCTAGTTGATGCATCCGGCCTTATTAACCCATCCAGAATGCATTGTGACATTTCCTATTAATTGCGTTGCAGCGATTTCACTCAACTTGTTCACTGATCATTCAGATTTATTGTGCCTAACAGTGCCTCGAGTAGGTGAGCCATCATCCTCATCTTGTCCACCAGATCATGATGATGAAGAGCAGGAACAGGTCATAGTTGCTCGTACTCTTGCAAGCTTGAACAGGACAAACGGAGGCAAGACGTCACATCAAAAGGAAAAACAGCAAAGCAATAACCGTCAGCCATCTCGGAGATCTTATCCTAAATCAAATGCATCATTTTATCGGTCGTATTTACAAAATCAGGCTTATCCAAATGTTTCACCAGAGCAAGCAATGTACCATATGTGGCACCAGGTGCAAACTGCACAGCAGAAACCTCATTTTTCGATGGTACCAACCATGGGCAATACAAGGTTTCCACCACCACCAAATATGCTCTCCATGTACCCTTCACCTAGAGGGCAATTCACCACGCCAGCCAGACAAGATGCTTCAGGTCTTCTTCCATCTTTTCCTGAAGCTGCTGCTGTCCTTCCACGGTACTTCTCGCCTTACCCTGCCTCCTATGTACCAAGAAGTTTGTTGCCTGTTACTGTTCACAAAATTCGTGAGAGAAGGCAAGGGTGTACTGAAACAGTTGAACTTCCGGATGCTGCGGTCTTCTCCCAATACACTGCTCCAGATTCCTCTAGCACATCAGAAAATGGTGGTCCAGGTAAGGTTCAAGAGCTGCCTAAAGAGGAGTGTACTGAGAGTAGTGCTGCGTCCGAGGAAGAAAATAAAGCTCCTCAAACTTCCTCAAGCTCCACTACACATTCACCATCGCAGAAATTGGAATCAAAACAAGACAAAGAAATTATGGGCAGTCAGCAGGTGGAGTCAAAGAAGCCTGCAGAACAACCGCCAAAGTCATCGCTATCCCAGCTTATTCCTGTTCTACACAGACCTGTCCAGCGACAGAGTTATTCTAGTTCACTTCACCTTGGCGAGCCTATCATCAGAAATAATCTTCCTCAAGTTAGTGTGCCTACATCACCTGTGTTTTGGTCTCCCCGCTTGCAAGCTCCGCCAAGATTTGGAACTCCAACTCCAATAAATTCTCCAGGATCGTTGTACCAGCAGCGGCCTCCTTGGCTGGCTGCCCCAGTTACAGTCAGGACTGCTGTTCCTGTGTGCTCAGGTAGGCCAAATGTGGTGAACTCCACTGCTGGAGCAGCTCAAGCACGACCGGTTACTATCCTCAAGCCTCCATCAAGAAAAGAAGCTGAAGCTCACAGGAATTCCGGACAAGAAGATCCGAGCAGCGCTGCAATAGCGAGTTCTGGGCTCAGTAAGCTCCATATTTGAGCCGCAGTTTTGCTTCTGCTGAGTTCTAGTTAGGGCTGAGACTTGGCAGTATCTCAGTTTTGGTTGATTGGTATTTAGTTAGGGATAGACAGAAGAAATCTCAGTTGGAGAGGAACCATAATCGCGATTTTCCACGCCTGCTGGATTTTTAATATACCACTTTCTTATTAAGAAGAAAATAATGGATGAGAACGATAATACACAGAATGCAAATATTCCATGTGAGATTGAGATGTTATAAAAGTTGGGAGAGATTTTTGCTATTCATAACTATGCATCTTATTTATTAGGAAGCTACTAGCAAAGTTATGTGGAGTTTTAATACAGTGCAGGAAGTTACTACACAACATTATACCATTGGAAGTATTTCCAACGGTATAGCAAAGTTACATGGAGTTTTAATACAGTGCAACAAGTTTTATGTAAGTTTCAACGATGCAAAAAGTTTTATGAATGTTTAGTTTTAAACGGTCACCTATACACATATGAAACACATATGAATTAGTTTCATCCAGTTATTCACTTCATGAAACTATATGAAATTTGATGAAACACGATGAAACTTGGGATGGAACTTTATGAAACTTGATGAAACACGATGAAACTTGGGATGAAACTTAATGAGACTTGGGTTAAAACTTGATGAAACACAATAAAACTTGAGATGAAACTTCATAAAACTATACAAAACTTGATAAAACACGATGAAACTTAGGATGAATCTTCATGAGACTTAGGGTGAAACTTCACAAAACTTGATGAAACTATATGAAACTTGATGAAACACGATGAAACATGGGATGAATCTATATGAAACTTCATGAGACTTGGAATGAAACTTAATAAAACTTCATGAGACTTGGGATGAACCTTAATAAAACTAAATAAAAACCACTGCCTCCGCCGGCCTTGCCTCCTCGCCTCGGCCGCCCTGGGCTTGGCCACCTCCGCCTCAGCGTCGCCGCACCGCACTGCACGGAGCCATCAGACAACACCTCGACACCCTCGTCTTCGCGTTGGACCGCCGTGTCGCTGCCTCCACCGAGTCGTCGTCGCGCCACAAGTAGCCACTACAAGGCAGCACATGCATGCTGCCGGCTCTGGTGTTGCTACTTCTCAAGTCGCCGCCTCTGTTTCGTTGCCGTCATTGTGCCAAGTCTTTGGCCGACAAGTTTCAAGTCGCACCTCATCCCCTTCTTGCAAAACCCTCAAACAAACTCGCGTGCGAAAAATACTTGTATGGGTAGGAAGCTTAGGTGATGAGGATCACAACAGTGTGACATGCAATGGATGATTTTTGGTTTTGGATGGTGATTGTGAAGAGAGAAGTGAGGAAAGATGAACATGTACAAAGGTAGAGCTTGGGAAGACTAGAAGTGCTGATGTGCTGTTTGGGGGGCACTGGGAACGGTGTTCATTCAGCGGCGAGAACCGTGGGGGCAAAGAAGCAACAGGAGGATTGGGGCAGACGGGGTGGAGAAGAGAGAGGAAATTGGGGGAGTTTAGGTGTGGAGTGGATAAGGTTGTGGTGGATATCAATATATGTGGAGATGATCCAACGGTAGATTGATATCCCGTTTTGCTGCCTCCAAACGTTATAATGTTAGTTAGTATTTCTCTATTCATTAATGGGAGAGTACATATAGAGAAGAGTATATATGCCTGATAGGCTACATGGGTTAAGAGAGGGAGAGAATATACAACCAACACTACTCTTAACACCCCTTCAAACTCAGGGTGGATTAGGAGGATCTAATGCATTGAGTCTGAGTAGACGAAATCGATGATGGTCTCAAGTGCTTTAGTGAAGAAATCTATAACTTGAAGCTCCGAGGGAACATACTTGAGGGCGATAATCGACTGTTGACAATGAGATCGTGTGAAAGATGCATCAACACCAATATGCCTTGTCAACTCATGCTTTACCGGATCACTAACAATCTAAATGACACTTGTATTGTCACAAAAGAGTGGTGTGGGATTGTCACAATTGACACCTAGATCAATCAAGAGCTATCGAAGCTAAATGATCTCTAAGGTGGTAGTAGCAAGAGCTCAAAGCTCAACTTCTGCACTAGAGCGTGACACCGCAATCTGCTTCTTGGACTTCCAGGCAATAAGTGAAGTGCTAAGAGAGACACAGTAGCTAGTGATAGATCGGCGATCAGCGGGACCACTCGTCCAAGTGGAGTCAAAGTACGCGTAGAGTTGGAGCTGACTCGAACTGGTATAGAACAGACATCGGGACGCAGTCCCCCTCAAGTATCTTAGCACACGAAGAACATGAACATAGTGGATTGATATGGGAGCACTGACAAATTGGCTAAGCACATGAACAACATGAGCAATGTTTGGCCTGGTGACAGTGAGATAAACAAGGCTCCCAACGAGTTGACGATAGCAGGAAGGATCTGTTAGGGGTACACCGTTTGTAAGTCGAAGCTGCAAGTGAAACTCCATGGGTGTGGCAACAGTACGAGTATCAATTAGCCCAGAGCGAGCGAGCAGATCCTGAACATAGTGATGCTGAGAGAGGTAGTATCCATCACCATCAGAATGAATCTCAATCCCTAGAAAATAGCTCAATGGTCCCGAATCGGACATCATAAATTGTTCACTCAATTTCTTCTTGACAAAAGTCACGCAATCAATGTCATCTCCTGTGATCAGCATATCATCTACATACAGCAAAAGCAAAGTACGACCCCGCTGAGAAGTGTGAATAAACAAGGCAGGATCATGCTCACTCAGAGTGAAACCAGCAGCTCAAATCACATAACCGAAACACTCAAACCAAGCACGAGGAACCTGCTTGAGACCGTATAGAGCACGCCTAAGACGACAAATATAGCATGTAGGAGTCTCAACACCAGGGGTGGCTGCATATAAACCCCCTCGTGTAGATCACCCTGAAGAAAAGTATTCTTGACATCCATCTGAGATACAGTCCATGTGGGTACCACTGCAACTACAATAAGATATAGACTGTGGTCATATGAGCAACTGGAGCAAAAGTCTCATCATAATCTCGACCATAAGCCTGCTAAAAACCTCTTGCAACAAGACGAGCCTTGTATCACTCTACTGATCCATCTGAGTTGTTTCTTACTTTGTACACCCACTTGCAAGTGATAGGAACAGCTCCAGATTGTAGTGGAACAAGATTCCAAGTGCATGTACACTTTAATACTATGAGCTCCTCTGTCATAGCCAACTATCACTGAGCTACTACACCTGCACGAGAAAAACCCCATCTCCCTAGTGCCTGGATAGAAGAACGATCACGTAGGGCATATCATAATGTAGTAGAACGATCGTTAGAATCAATGATATTGGTCAGAGGGTCAAGTAGAGGAGAGGAGAATTGAGGATCATAAGAAACTCTCTGTTGGCGACTATAATGAAAGGGGAAAGTGAAAGTGTTAGAAACTGGAAGGTAAAACTGGTGGAGAAGGTGTATCTGGAGAAGACAAGTCTGGTGAAGGAATGGGAGGTAGACACAAAAAGGAGACGAAATCCGTGGAAGAAGAAGTGAGTTGTGTAGAAAGGTAATAAAAGAAAGGTTGAGCCTCATCAAAGGTCACATCACGAGAGATGCGAATGCGACGTGCTGAGGAATCATAGCATCGATAGCCCTTATGCTCGGGACTATAACCCAGAAAAACACACTCAACTAACTAAGGGCTCAGCTTTGTGCGCTCACGAGATGCTAGAAGGACATAGCAGACACAACTAAAAACACAAAAATGAGCATAGCGAGCATGTGCTCTGTACAGGACCTCAGTAGGACACTTACCCTGAAGCTTGGAAGAGGGCTGACTGTTGATAAGATAGACTATCGTAGAGACTGCTTCCCCCCAGAAGTGAGAGGGAACAAAGGAGGAAATGAGGAGTATGAGCAGTCTCAATGATGTGAAGGTGCTTGCGCTTAACAACACCATTCTGAGCATGAGCACGGAGCTAAGGAAGTGTACCCACAGAAGAAAAAGGTTGATGAAAGATACTCTCCTCCAGAGTCAGAACAAAAAACACGGATGATACAAGAGAATTGAGTACGAACCGTTTGAGCAAAAGCTTGATATATGGAAATCAACTGCGAACGGTGTTTCATGAAGTGGATCCAAGTGCATCGAGTATGGTCATCAATGAAGATGACATAGTAACTGTGACCACCATTTGAAGCAAAAGGAGAGGGACCCCAAACATCTGAATGGACCAAATCAAATGGACGATCAAAGTGAGAAATGTTGGAAGGATATGGGAGTTGTACTTGCTTACCAAGTCTACAACCCTTGCACTGAAAATCTGTGTCAACAGAAACAGGACCAAGAACATCTTGATGAATCAAGATAGATAGGCATGAGCCACACAAGTGCCCCAAGCGATGATGTCATTGAGGAAAAGATTGGCAGATAGAAGTAGATACAGAAAGACAAGGGGTAGATGAACCAACAACAAAGGGTGAAGAAATAGGGGCAGGAGCAGTACCAGAAATAGAGGATAAAGGAAGACTCAGACGATCAAGAACATAGAGCCCTGCAGAACCTCTCTGACGATGACCTGTACCAATGACAACTCTTGTTCGACGATCTTGCACAAAGCAGGAGCTATCGTCGAACCCAACAAAATTGTTCATATCTGCGAGCCGCCCAACAGAGATGAGATGCATGGAGAGCGTGGGGACAAGTGAGACATCTGAAACTACAAAGTGAGAGATAGAAAGAGTCCCCTGATGAGTGACCGTGCATAGCGTTCCATCAACTGTCTGAATCTTGATACCTTATGCAGTAGGACGACATGATATGAGCTGAGTTGCATCAGATGTCACATGAAAAAATACCCATGAATCAAATATCCATGGGAGTGAAGCACCCGACACAGAACATGATGGTATAGTAAAACCGGTGGATCCACCGAAAGATGCATACAGTTGACACAACTGAGCTTGAAGGTTGCTCATCTGAGTGTGGATCTGACCAGCTTCAGCTTCAGATGCACTCAAGCAAAGGAGTCGGAGCCGGAGCAGCTTCAGATGGGCTATTTTCAGCTTCAGCTCTCAAGCAAAAGAGCCGCAACAACTTCGGATGGGCTCCGGTCGAATCGGGAAGCAGCAAGCAGAAGAGCTGGAGTCGGAGCGCTGCCAGCCGGCAACAGAGCAGAGGAGGTAGCCAAATCCATGGAGCAGAGGCAGCGGCCAGGAGCAGGGGAGCCGAGCTCGCGACGCCGGGAGGACGTCGCCGACGACGATGAATGTGAGAACGACGGTGAAGAGGCCGAATCTAGCGACGCGACGACAAGATGACCTCGATTCGAGGTTGATGATGATGAGGCCAGCTGGATCTGCCGAGATCCGTAGCTGGTGGCGATGGATCGTGGCACTAATGATGAGGATACGATCGACGGCAGCGGCGATGGCGACGCGAGCTTGAGACGACGACGGCAGCGCGAGCTCGGCGCTTGAGGACGAGGAGGCGTCAATGACATGCGACGTGACGGGGACGCCAGATCCAGGCGAAGGAGACCGCGGCAACGACAGGCGACACATCGAGCACCCGACTGCAGTGATCGGCGAGGAGGGCGCGAGCGACGATGCTGTTGCGGACCAGGAGGCAGAGCAGAGCACTTCAGGCGACGAAGCAAAGGAGGGCTTCAGCCTTGGATTCGCCGGATCCGAGGTGGAGACGAGGCGACGACGGCCAAAGCTCGCTGGCGCAAGCTCAACAGCGGTGACAATGACTAGGGTTAGGGTGGATTGAGCTGCTCTGATACCACGTTATAAAAGTCGAGAGATTTTTGATATTCACAACTATACATCTTATTCATTAATGAGATAGTATATATAGAGAAGAGTATATAGGCTTTATAGACTACATGGGTTAAGATATATAGAGAAGAGTATATAGACTTCATAGGCTATATGGGCTAAGAGAGGGAGAATATACAACCGACACTACTCTTAACATGAGATACCAAATTAAGCATCCTTATCTTTTAATTCTGTTGATAAAAATGCTAGAATCTTGCTGGGGATATGGTGTGCGTCTAACTCTACCACTTGGCGTTCCTAGTTCCAACTTCAATGTCTGATTCTGCGAACACATATGGACGAGCTAGCCGTAGGATAAATCCGTTAAATAACACTTTTTGTTACGCCACTGATCATGACGTGACCAAATAACACCGTCACGTCACTGATCGTGGCGTGACAAGAGCTTGCTCAGATACGGGCTAGCGTGACAGTGTTGTTTTGTCATACTACGAGTGGTAGCGTGACCAAAGATGTTAGAATTGAAAATAAAGTTCGTCGGAGGTTAACTTTAAAATAAAATTAAAAAAGGGTTAATTAATAAAAAAAATCTATAAAAGTTGAGAGATTTTTGCTATTCACAACTATGCATCTTATTCATTAACGAGAGTATATATAGAGAAGAGTATATGAGCCTCATAGGCTACATAGGCTAAAAGAGGGAGAGAATATACAACCAACACTACTCGTAACAAGAGATACCAAATTAAGCATCCTTGTCTTTTAATTTTCTGTTGATAAAAATGCTAGAATCTTGCTGGGGATACGGTGTGCGTTCTAAGTCGGTCTGCTACCACTTGGCGTTCCTAGTTCCTACTTCAATGTCCGATCCTGCGAACACACATGGACGGGCTATAGCCCGCAGCAGCCGCACTAGATTGTTGTCGTTCAAGAGCTACACTGGATGGATAGTAATTCCGTTTGCTGAAACTGCTGATTGGCCAGGATAGAACTACCCCTCAAGTGCTCTCCTTGCCCATGTACTTACTGTCCATCGAGTTGGATTTGCGCCTCAAATTGATGTGCCACCACTAGATCACTTTTACCAAAATGTAAACGGTTGACTTATTATACATTTGCGAGGTAACGAGGCAGCGGAGAGCGTATTGTACCTGTGATCCTTGGCCATGCAATGAGCTAATTGGGCATGGTATAGGTTCATGGCATGGTCTGCCGATCGAACAGGCCAAGCTCCAGACGATACAGAAACATGCATGTACAGACCAGGCACAACAGGCATGCATACAAGTCAGCAACTTCTTATAATTAAGCGCCTAAAATGTCTCCTCGTTCAATCTACCCATTGTACACAACCTTTGGGAGTTTGGGACCATTGGAGGAGGTCAGACTGACCTCCTTTTGAGCTAAGTTAATACTAACGCACAATAGAGTTTGCTCACTGAGGATGCATGGGGACGCATCTGGGGTTTCCCGTGCTTTCAACATCCGAACGAATCCCCAAAAGCGTGCCTGAGGGCAATAACACCTGATCACCCTCGCCTTCTCCTTCCCTGCGACAAATCAACGGGCAGTGAGTCCCCAATTTACTGGAATAACCATCTGCAAGTGTCCGCAGCGGGTTCTAGTGAAGATGGAAGAACATGGTAGCATCTAATCACTTACCGAGCCTGCATTGTCGTCCGTAAGGGATCGGCGCCTCCTCTTGGAAGAGCTCAGGGTAGGATTCTCAAGTGTTGGACCCCTTGATGAAGAACGCTTTGACGGCGTCATGTGCTGAAGTCACAAAAAGGAAGGTAAAATTGTAGATGAGCAAGATTGCACAATAATGTTTCTTGTAGAGGCAATATGCCTGTTTTTCCCTTTCAAGGGAGTTAACGACAACCCAAAATGAGGGAATAGGGCAGCAGTTCTAACAAATGAAAACCATTTTGGAAGAACAGCGAAGGTGCAGGAGAAAGCTACCAACCTTCTTATCTTTCCTGGCCTGTCTTTCACGCTCATCACACTCTTGATTCTCCTTCTCCACAAGACGAATGAGGGTATCGCACCTCCTAGACAGCTCTTGGGTAGTTCTAGACTTCACAAACCAATCAAAACGGAACAAGGGAGACATGCGAAAGGCCGCTTTCAGTTCGTCCCAGTTTCCATAGCCAAGTTTGTGCACCATGCATAGCTGTACAGCAACAAGCCAACAATAACTTACTAATCATATCAAATAGTAAAACTGTTCAGCAACAATTGTGGCACAGCATACCATAAAGCGGTCGCATTCTTCATTATATAACTTCCCTTTATTCTGGCCATACTGAATTTTCAACTCTAACCATGGGTTCTTATAGCGGTCCAACCTTTTCCCAATAGCTTTCATAATCTCATCCTTCCGGGAGATCCTTGCTTCTCCTCTCTCGATGTTCTTGAGAATTCGGTCATAATCTAATAGAACGAAGACATACCATGTGGATTAGTCAAATGGAACTTGCATGTCATTCATTTCTTAGCTCATCATGTAGGCAATACTTGTTTAGCGCAAGTTATGGATAAGATTAGGTACACATATCAAATAGGTACAAAGAATAAGAAGATAAAAAAGAAAAAAAGAAAACGAATAAGGTTCGGACACATACCATTCAACTCTTTGTATCTTTCCTTGAAAACTTGAGCATAGCGCTTAACTTCCTCTTCTGTTTTCCCCTCCATTTCAGAGGCTATACTCTTTATGTCGTTGCGTCCATGTTTCTCACAAGCTCGAATGAACGTATTAAAGTCCCTCCTCGTCCATGTTGAAAAACCCTGGGATTTGCACAATGCAAGACCAAATAAAATTAAAAGTAATCTGCATAAAGCAGGCAGATATTCAAAAACAGGAACAGTAAGTCCAAGTATAGATTTTGGTATATCCAAACCTCTTCCAATAGTTGATCCTTTTCTTCCTGCTCCTCCGCAGTCAAAGGCTCCAATTGATCTACATGTCAAGCAAGAATGTCATCAGCATAATCAGCTACTTTCTGCAGTACAACTGAGAAATTCAGGAGTTGGTAATACCTTCATCATCACCATCACCATCACCAATCGTATCCTTTTTCTGATTTGCTTGCTGATAAAAATTGTAAAGGTAAACGTTAGGATAAAGAATCATGAAAGCACTTTCCAATACAATATAGTGGGCAACTGGGCATACACATAAGTAATTATTTGAGGACTGGGAAAACTAAGGTCTCGGATATCCTATATGACCATGGGAATGTTATATTAAAGATACCCATCATATGGCATCTCTCATGTTTCTGACATGTAAAAAGAAGTTATGAGACAGAACTGGTTACTCATTGCGCAGAAAGACAAGCACCCCAGTGTAGGTGAAATTAAAAATACAGTTCTAGTAGATAAATTACCACAAGATATTTGACTTCCTTTTCATACAATTCATTGAGCCTCTGAGTGTTGAAGAACTGGAAATCATGCCTGACATACAAAACCAAGATGAACTGAGAACACTCCTATCACCAAGGTAGAACCAGAGTTTGAAAATTAAGTTTCAGCCAGCGACAAATGACTAGCTGGAAAAGCTTACAAGTGCGGCATTCGCGGAATTCGTGGTTCCCTAGGTTTTGATGGTGCACCTTGGCGAAGTGCTTGCTTAAAGTAATCAGACTCGGAGTAGCTACAGAAACAAATTAACCAAAATTAGTATGATCAAAAGTAAACAATTTAAAGTTACTACAACACAGAAATATCAAACATACTTCCGCTTTCTTTCTCTTCTGGGTGGTTCTATCCAGTTATCAGTGACCAGCTTCTTGAAATCAAGCTTGTTTTCCTCCTTCACAAAATGATGATTATCGTAGATTTGGGTTAAATATGACCAAATACTAATATCAAAAGGATTACGATAATTGAACTAAATTTCAGACATTCAGTCAACAATAGAACACAGCATTGGTTCATTACCTTCTCATCATCAAAATCATACAGTTCAGCAGCTGCAGAAAAAACACAATAAATGAGCTGAGTTACAACAAAGTACATTCCATTAAAAAAAAGTAGGTAAGGTGGCCAGGGGCGGAACCCCCCGCGATGCAATCTTGGACCTAGTACTGAATACTAATGACCTATTAAGCTGCAAAAGTATTGTACATTGGACTCTCTCCAATTGAATTTGCCAATTTCGTAGTAAGAAACATCAACGTACAGGCCCAGTAAAGGCTGAGGTCCAGGCCCAATAATTGCACTAATTTTTCAGAATTAGGGAATCACCACCG
This sequence comes from Phyllostachys edulis, assembly GCA_036346405.1. Taxonomy (NCBI): domain Eukaryota; kingdom Viridiplantae; phylum Streptophyta; class Magnoliopsida; order Poales; family Poaceae; genus Phyllostachys; species Phyllostachys edulis. The sequence continues at coordinate 64,207,726 of CM070554.1, forward strand.
AATCATTTATGCTAAAATAACCTAACCAAAAGCAATAGGATCTTCCATTTCCATCAGTGCTTTACTCTCTTGTAACGAGTTCATGGTATATTTAGAATGCAAATTAGGAATGATGCATCGTATATACCAGTCACAAATGGTCCCAAAATATGATTTTGACCACAAACTTTTATTGTAATATACTTATAAAACCTAATAAAATCATTACAATATTATGAAAGTATTTTTGAGACAGATCTATACATATTATTTCCATGCCCCCAATCTAAATACGGAAAGATGTCGATAGCCAAAATTTAGAAAGTTTGGTTGCACATATCACAAAACGTCGCTCTTTTGTAACCGGAGAGGATACAAATTATAAAGAATGTCAAGGTTTGCTTGCTAAGTTCAAGTTGGCGGAGATATAGTTTTTCATGTCAAAGGAGCAATAGTTGGATTTAAATTTCCTACGACCATTGATGTCTATGTTAGAATAGGAATTCTTATCTGTATTTCCTTATCTGTATATGATATATCCTCCTTGTACTCCATATATATATTGTCCATTAGGCATCATGAATATACACACAATATTCATAAAATGGTATCAGAGCTAGGGCACTAACCTAGCTCCTTTCGTTATCCACCGCTCTTTCACGCCATCCATCATCTCGACGCTGCCGCTTACGAGCCGCTTAACGCCGCCAAGACGTCTGACCGCCATCACCCGCCTTGCCGCCGCCGCTTCGATCGATCATCGTCGCCCGTCCGCCGCCTCGACGCTGTTGTTGCCACTTTAAACTCACGCTGTCACGCTTAGCTCTTTCGCCAGAACTCGACGCCTCGCCGTCACGCTTCTTCCTGCTGGCCAGCGATGCTAGCCTCCGCCAGACGCCGCTACAACTTCCTTATCATTCTAGCGAATCCTTGTCTTCTCGTCCTTTTGACTTAGTTCATTTAGATGTATGGAGACCTGCACCTATTATCTCTAAAGGCGGGCATAAATTTTATGTAATCTTCATTGATGATTATTCCTGTTTTACATGAATTTTCCTTGTCTAATCGTGGTCAGTTTCTTACGATCTTTCGTAGCTTTGCAACGAAGGTTCGTACTCAGTTTGATTCTTTCATCCGTACTTTTCGATGTGATTCTGCTGACGAGTATTGTTCTGACGCTTTTAGACAGTTTCTTTGTAAGCAGGGCACTCTTTACTAGTCTTCTTGTCCTAGTTTATATGCTCAGAATGGGGTTGCTGGACGCAAACATTGTCATCTGATTGAGAAAGTCCGCACTGTTCTCCTTGTCTCTCACGTTCTACTACAATTCTGGATTGAGACTGTTTCAACGGCTGCATATCTCATCAACATGCAGCCTCCACTGCTTTTAAGGGTGTCAGTCCTATAGAGCGTCTCTACTCTCAAACCCCCATTATACTCACTTTCGTGTTTTTTGCTGTACTTGTTTTGTTCTGTTGCAGCCTCGTGAGCGCACCAAACTATCGGCTCAGTCAATTGAGTGTGTGTTTCTTGGTTATAGTTCTGAGCATAAGGATTATTGCTGCTATGATCCTTCTGCTCGACGAATCAGGATTTCACAAGACGTTGTCTTTAACGAATCTCGACCTTTCTTCTATCGAGATTTGGCTCCTTCTGTTTCCACTATTAAGTCGATTTCATGGTTGTCTCTTTCTAACTCTTCACTCATTTCTCCACTGTCTGTCTCCAGTGGTTCCTTCTGTACCTCCACCTCCAGTGCTGCCTCCTGCAGCACCGCCTCTTGTTCCTGCAACACCACCGTCTCGTTTCTCTAGTATTCACTGCTCCAGGCATCCTCGTCCTTCACCAGTCTCCTCCCCTGGTATCTTGCCGACACCCACATCTGATTCTCCTGATGATGCTCCCCATTATATCCTTCCTACAGCACCGTCTCTTGTTCCTGCAGCACCACCGTCTCGTTTATCTGGTATTCACTACTCTAGGCGTTCTCGTCCTTCACCAGTCTCATCCCCTGGTATCTTGCTGACACCCACATCTGATTCTCCTGATGATGCTTCCCGTTACGTCATTCATGACCGGACATCCCTTCGACCTCCTGATCGTCTTGGATTTGCTCCGATAGCTCATGCTCTGTCACTAAGCCTAGTTCTTATCGTGAGGCTACTCCTCATTCTGAGTGGCAGCTCGCTATGGCAAAAAAGCTTGATGCTCTTCGACGTACAGAGACTTGGGATATTGTACTAACACATGTGCATGCTCGTCCGATCACATGCAAGTGGGTGTACAAGATTAAGATCCGGACTGATGGTACTATCAAGCGCTACAAGGCTCGCCTTGTAGCTCGCAGCTTTCAGTAGCAGTGCGGTCGTAACTACGATGAGATTTTTGCCCTTGTTGCCCATATGACCACTGTTCGCACTCTTCTTGTGGTTGCTTCTGTTCGCCGGTGGTCTATCTCTCAGCTGGATGTTAAGAATATCTTTCTTAATGGTGTTTTGCATAAGGAGGTCTACATGCAGCCACCACTTGGGTATTTTGTTCCCGATGGGTATGTCTGTCGTCTTCGTCGTGCTCTTTATGACCTCAAACAAGCTCCTCGTGCCTAGTTTGCGCGTTTTACCTCGGTGATTACTGATGTCGGTTTCACTGTCAATTCTCACGATCCTGCTCTTTTTGTCCATGTCTCATATCGGGGTGGGACACCGCTTCTTCTGTATGTTGATGATATGCTTATCACTGATGATGATTCCTCATTCATCACATATGTGAAGAAGCATCTCAGTGAGCAGTTTTTTATGACTGATCTTGGTTCTCGTACGTACTTCCTTGGGATTGAGGTCTCTTCGATGCCTAAGGGCTACTACCTCTCCCAGCAGACGTATATCCAGGATCTTTTTGATTGGTCAGGTTTGAGTGACATTCGCACTGTTGAGACTCCCATGGAGCTATCCCTACAGCTTCGTGCTACTGATGGTGATCTTCTTGAGGATCCTACTCGATATCGTCATCTTGTTGGGAGTTTGGTGTACCTTATGAGTACTCGTCCTGATATTACTTATATTGTTCATATCTTGAGTCAGTTCATGGCTCATCCTGCCCATCTTCACTACAGTCACCTTCTTCGTGTCCTTCGCTACTTGCGTGGGACCATCTCTTGTCGTTTGTTTTTCCCTAGCTCCACCTCACTACAGCTTTAAGCGTACTCCGATGCGACCTAGGCTAGTGATCCTTCTGATCGTCGTCCTTTTTCTGTTTACTATGTTTTTCTTGACTCCTCCCTAATTGCCTAGAAGACAAAAAAGTAGACTGCGGTTTCCCGTTCGAATGCAGAGGCTGAGTTGAGAGCTATAGCAGCAGTGACAGCAGAGGTTACTTGGTTGAGGCGGCTACTTGCAGATTTTGGAATGCCTATGTTGGGACCTACGACTTTTTTATCTAACAGTATAGGTGCTATCAGTATTGTCCATGACTCAGTGAAGCATGAGCTCACCAAACACATTGGTGTGGATACTTCATACACTCGCTCACAAGTGCAAACAGTGTACTTTCTTTACAGTTTTTGCCCTCAGAGTTACAGATTGTTGACTTCTTCACGAAGCCATAGACTAGGGATACAACATTTGTATTCTCTCCAAACTTAGTGTGTGATCCACTCTGAGTTTGAGAGGGGGTGTTAAATAAGAATTCTTATCTGGATTTCCTTGTATGCCTTTTGTATTTCCTTATCTATATATAGTATATCCCCTTGTACTCCCTATATATATATATATATCGCCCATTGGGAATATACACACAATATTCATAATACTCTATTTGTTCTCTTCAAGGCAAAAAAAAAGCTCAAATCCTGGCTCTGCCAATCATTCCAGTCTGCATATATCAGCATTCTTTGTAGCTATTAACAACCAATGAGACCATGAGACCAAACTCTATACATTTTACACTAAACCTAGACATTGCACACAAACATACAGAGAGAGAGGGAGACATACTGTCATCCATTTTAAATTTAATGGCATCCTCTGTGAATTTCTTCATTTTCGCATCAAGCTGAGCTGTCGCCTCTTCTCCTTTAGCAATAATGCGGTCAATATCTTCATCTGTTATTGTGCTATCTTTGGAACTGAATACCATTTCAGCACCAAATCTCACCATTTGCAACAGTTCATCCTTATTGACAGCTAATAAAGAACACAGCAACAGAAGGACATTAATCCATGTTCTACTTCAACATAAATTCCGTATGCCAAACATTACATGCAATAACAAAAAAAACCTTTCTGTTCCGCCAATCGTCCTTGTTGTATGACCAAAGCATCCAATGCAAGCTTCTTATATGCTCTCTCAATCACTTTTTCCTCGATCGTATACTGCAATACAATATGCAGCATCTTCTGTTAAATAAATAAATAAGATACTGCTAACCCAAAATTTCCAAATTTAAAATAAAAACCTCAGTGCAGAAACGGAAGACTTGAACTTCTTTCTTTTGACCAATTCTATGTGCACGATCTTGAGCTTGTAGATCCACTTGAGGATTCCTGTGAAACCAGAGAATTATAACCTTAAACTTCATGTGTTATGAAAATAAGAAAACTTACAGTTTAAAAAGGGCATACCAGTCACTATCATAAAGAATGACAACATCAGCCGTGGCAAGATTAATCCCAAGGCCACCTGCCCTAGTTGAAAGCAAAAAGATGAACTTTTCACTCCCTGGCTTATTGAAAGTTTCAATGGAAGCATCACGATCGTCGCCGCCAGTATTCCCATCAATTCGGCAATACTGATACCCTTTGTACATCAGATAATCCTCCAAGATGTCCAAAAGCCTGGTCATCTGCAGGATATACAGTTGTATGTCAAATACTCAAACAGTAGGAAAATGCGTAGAAAAGTTATATATCCCAAAACTCTTAGTAAAATGTGAGCATTGGCATCAAACCAGCTCACAAGCAGAATGTCCACAATTCATGCAATCGGATCTTTATCATAGTCTTGATGCTGTCTGAACTCTGAAGCAATTCAAACTCAGTGCGGGAGAGTAATAGAAAGAGAAATAGTGACCTGGGAGAAAATAAGAACTCTGGAGTCACGTTCCTTTAGCTTGGGAAGCAATTTATCTAACAGAACCATTTTTCCTGTAGAAAACATCAATATTGTGTGAGCTATGTGTGCAATAATAGAAGTAAGTGTTGGAATGAACCCTTGTCTATTCCAAAGAGCCAAAGGCCAAGATATACAAGTTACATGTATATGTAAATATGCAAAGAACCCTCTATACAAGACATATCAAACAGAGGAGGCAGGGGTGGTGGTAGGGAAGAAGCTAGGGTTAGGGTTGATGAGAGAGAACCCTAGCCCATGTTGGAATGAACCCTTGTCTATTCCAAAAGGCCAAAGGCCAAGATATACAAGTTACATGTATATGTAAATTGTTAAGGGTATTTGCAGTATTCCACTCCTAGTCTATGGTTTACTCTTGTATGTGTCTTTGTACTATATATTGCCCTTTGAGCTATTGCAATACAACCAACTATTGATATTATCAAGACTCGGACTGATACCTAATGCCTAATAGCCCAAGAGGATATATATAGTACAAGGACACATACAAGAGTAAACCCTAGACTAGGAGTGGAATACCACAAATACCCTTAACATAAATATGCAAAGAACACCCTATACAAGACATATCTAACAGTAAGGAGTACTAATTTATAATAAATACAAGAATCAACAAATAATACCTGCATTCTCAATTAGATGATCCCCAGTTGTATAAGGTGGGCCAGGTTCGGCACCTTGGAATAAATATGGATGGTTGCAGCACTTGCGCAATTGCATGGCTATGTTGAGAAGGCGTTTACGCTCACCACCAGCATTGACAACCTCCAGATCTTTCTGAAGTAGAGCACGATAATACTGTTTTTGCATCTCAGACATTCCAACTTTAAGTATAGTCTCCTTCTTTGGAGGTAAGCCTTTCTCCACATCAGATTTAAGCCTCCGAAGGAGAAATGGACGCAGAACCTTCAAACATGATGTAGTAAATGAATCATATAAGGAAAAAACCAACATGCCCTATCAAGTATCAATTGAGAATATGAATATTGCATCTCTTACCTTATGAAGCTGCTGAACAACCTCATGTTGATCATTTTCCCCTGATATTTGGAACCATTCATCAAAAGTTTCAGCAGAGCTAAATATTTCTGGCAACAAGAAGTTGAGAAGAGACCAAAGCTCATGAAGATTATTCTGTAGCATAATTAAGAAGTCAGTGATAATAAAGGATGGTATCTTGAACTAGAATAAATGTAAACTGAATCAATCATCCAAAATTAAAAGTGTAGAATTCAGATAGGGAGCATCAATGGGGTAAGATTAGATGCTAATATACCTGCAGAGGAGTGCCCGTAATGAGGAGACGATAATTGGTATTGTAAAGCCTCATTGTCTTAGAGAGAAGGGAGTTCTCGTTTTTAATTCGATGAGCTTCA